>OY821757.1:55001380-55601380 GCA_963682095.1 Potentilla sterilis
TGAAAGCGATGAGGATCGGAGCAGGAGATCGGAGGAGGAACGATACACGTCCACCCCCAAAAGAATCTGTGAAACAGATCCTCTTCTCTCTTTCGTTCAAGAAGTTTAAAAGTATAGGATTTCACATAATTTTGTACTTGTAAAGCTCTTGACCGCAAAGTCATTCTTGAAATAGGATCAATAAATTTAGATCTTATTGACCTTGTTGATAATGAACAAAAAATTTGCTGTTTTCCATGTTGAATGAACAAGAAATTGTTGAAGCCGAAAATTGTTGACAACCATAAGCATTGATTCTCAATTCGACTAAGTAAACAAACCCTAAACAGATTCATAACAAAAGAAAGCGAACTACGAAACTAATGAACCTTGAACAGATTCATAGTCTAAAGAAAGCAAACTACGAAACTAATGAACCTTGAACAGATTCATAGTCTAAAGAAAGCAAACTACGAAACTAATGAACCTTGAACAGATTCATAGCCTATATTGCTGTTCATATTATTGGTGATAGCGAACCACTAACAGACTTCATCGCCAAATCATCTATGACCAGTATCCCGTGTATTGCCCCCCCTAGTAACCTTAGGCTGAGGCGAAGTAAACCGCCAAAGCCAAGGGGACTAAGGTAAAGTGTTAGTGTCTCCAAAGAAGGTTTTTTAAGTTGAAGGTTGCCCCCCGGCCTCGACCGGAGCGAGTGGCTCTTCATATTCCCATACGCTAGAGAAGTACTTCTTAAGGTGGCGTCCATTAATGGGGCTACGATGGACCTCACCCTCCAAATCTCTGAGTTGATAAGCACCTTTGCCAATAATTCGATCAATGACAAAGGGGCCCTCCCATTTAGGAGACCATTTGCCACGTCCAGTGTCTCGTTCGCCAAAGGGAAGCATGGCCTTCCAGACCAAATCGCCTTCACCAAAAGATTTACCCTTGGTACGCTTGTCGTAAGCTCTGGCGATCTTTTTCTTTTCCAATACGATGTTCTGTAAAGCATCTAAGCGCTGCTCATCGAGGTTCTCATGCTCCTGAAACATTGCCTGAACGTAGTCATCTCCGATTAATTGATGCTGCTCGCGAACTCGGAGGGAACGGACAGTGATTTCCAACGGAAGAACAGCATCATGGCCAAACATCAAGGCATACGGAGTAGTGCCTGTAGGAGTGCGTTTGGACGTACGATATGCCCAAAGAGTATTGTCCAACTCCGTGTGCCAAGACCGAGGATTGTCCTCCAGCATCCTTTTGATGATAGAAATAATCACCTTATTGCTAGCCTCAGCTTGACCATTCGACTGAGCGTAGTACGGCGAAGAGTGTAAAAACTGAATGCCATACTCTCGAATGAATGTCTGCGTACTCTCCGCCATGAACGCTGCCCCCCTGTCCGCCACAATACATTCAGGAATGCCATAACGGCAAATAATGTTCTGAAATATAAAGCGAATGACTGTCGCTGCGTCACAATTTCGGACAGGGATGGCTTCCACCCATTTGGTGAAGAAATCTGTGCCAACCAGTAAGTACTTATGTTGGAGAGACGAGTTCGGATGGATTTCCCCAACAAAATCAAGTGCCCAACCCCTGGCTGGCCAAGGTTTGATGATAGGCTGCATTGGGATATTAGGAATCCGTTGGACCGGTCCATGAATCTGGCAATCAACACAGCCTTTGGCAAAGCTGATGCAGTCTTTAAGGATAGATGGCCAAAAATAACCATAACGGCGGATTAGCCACCTCATCTTTGATCCGCTTTGGTGCGAACCACAAACTCCCAAATGGACTTCGCGCATTAACCTTTTGGCTTCTACGCCAAAGACACATCGGAGGTCGACGCCTTCCTCACCTCGTCGAAGCAACTCATCACCCTTAAGTAGGTAATTTGTAGCTAAATACCTGGTTCGCCTTTCGGATGGGGCAGACGGATCTTGTAAATATGTAATGATCGGTTGTCGCCAATCAACATCAATAGTATCAAGGCTAGCAACCAACCAGTCGCCTCGCTGCTCCCTTCGTGCAGCGAAAGATGGTAACGTCCTCCGTTCAACTTTCAAGATGCGTTCCTGAACTCCGTTAGCTAGGGTAATGCCAGTGGCGAGCTGTGCTAACTCGTTTGCTGCAAAGTTCTTTTCACGAGGTACGTAGTCAAGCACCACATCAGAAAATTGATCCAACAACTCTGATGCTCGCTCCCAATAATGTACTAGGTGGAAAGAAACACATTTGTAATCCCCTAACAGCTGTTTGATGATTAATAGAGAATCACCATATACTTCGATTTCTTTGGCGTCCATATCCAGTAAGAGTTCCAGACCAATAATAAGGGCTTCATATTCAGCCTGGTTGTTTGTACAGGTCCATTCCAACTGAAAGGAATAAGAATGGCTTACCCCTGATGGACTTTGGATGCAAATTCCTGCGCCCGCCAAAGAGTGTGTGCTACTGCCATCAAAGTACAGGATCCATGGTACCGTGCCAACCATGCTGACGAAAGGGATAGGCTCCTCAACCGATTCATCTAAAGGATGATGAAGTAGGAAATCGGTGACCGCTTGACCCGTCATTGCCTTGAGCGGTGTATATTGTAAAGAAAATTCAGAAAGAGCCAAGACCCACTTACCAATCCTACCCCTCAAGATAGGGCGAGTAAGCATGTATTTGACCAAGTCCGTTTGAGCTACCACTATGGTGGTAAAGGAAAGCATGTAGTGGCGGAGCTTGGTCGCTGCAAAGTACAACGCTAAACAGAGACGCTCGATGGGAGAGTACCTTGTTTCTGCATCTAAAAGGGTTCTACTGAGATAAGATACCGCATATTCGACTTTCTTACCCTCCGTAGTAGTTTCGTCCTGAGCCAACAGTCCAGCAACAGAACTAATAGATGCAGAGATGTATAACTTGAGTGGGATGCCTGGCTTTGGCGGCCGTAAAACTGGCGGACTGGCCAAATATTGTTTGATTCTATCGAACGCCGCTTGATGGTCAGGTCCCCAAACGAACTGCTCGTCCTTCTTGAGTTTCAACAAGGGCGAGAGAGGAGCGATCTTGCCCGCTGAGTTAGATATGAAGCGTCGTAGAAAATTGATTTTGCCCAACAAGCTTTGAAGCTCCTTCTTGTTCCGAGGCGCCGGGGCGTTTAAAACAGCTTGTGCCTTGTCTCCCGCTACCTCAATACCCCTGTCATGTACTACGAAGCCAAGGAAATCACCAGCACGAACCCCAAAAATGCACTTTGCTGGATTCATTTTAAGCTGATGTTTCCTCATCCGCGTAAAGACAGCGCGCAGATGACCAATATGGTCTACCTTGGATTTAGATTTAACCACTACGTCGTCAATGTAAACTTCTAGGATGACGCCGAGAATGTCATGAAAGATTAAGTTCATAGCGCGTTGATACGTAGCTCCTGCATTGGTTAGGCCAAATGTTCTTGCTGCTGCATCATATAGTTTCTGAACTCCTCCTGCTGTTGCTGGAGTTGCTCGCTGAAATTATCCTGATGCCCCCTCACCAATCTGTCAAGATTTTTAGAGAGAGAGCTAATATTATCTGTATTCCTATGAGCGTGATCCGCCAGAGCATTAATGTTAGTCATATGACCAATCTGTTCAGTCTTCAACTCCTTCAACGTAGCTTCTATCTTTTCTAAGATGACATCAGTATCCTGAGACTTAGATATTAGAATGCTGAAAGACTCCATTATTTCTTCAGTAGAGGGTGTCCGAGGCAGACACACTCCGTCCCCTTCATGGGCTTCAGTATCCAATGGAGCCACGGCGGCATTTGAGATGTCAGCCTCTCGATGGCGATTAGTGACATCTTCCAAGGTTTCGGGTCCTTGATTAATTCCTTCGAGGCCCTCAGTTAGGTCCTCAATTTCAGGTCTGTCATCTCCAAACTTGGCTTGTAGTTGGGATTCAGATAGACCCCTACATGCAGCTGAGTTATGCTGTTTCAACAACCGATGTTCTGGTTTCTTACAGAACGTCATTGGTCGTTTATAGATATTGGTTTGCGCAATCCTGACACTGGTCCCACTGGGCGTGCCAAAAATGTTCGCGTCGGTTTTTACACCTGTCGAACTATCAACACGTGGGGGTGGCGGACGTAGGTTTCAGTCCTGGTGCGTTGTGCGTGAGCGTGCCAGTACCTTTGGGTTAGGTACAACCTTGGTGCGGACGACCTCTGGCGAGCGAATCACCCTTGGCGAGCGGATGACTCTGGCGAGCGAATCACCCTTGGCGAGCGGATGACTCTGGCGAGCGTGTTCGTCTGCTCCCTGCTACCTGACTTCTCGATCAAGCGACTGTACGCGGGCGTTGACAAACCGGCGTAAGGGCTCGAACAAGACCTAAGTAAACAATTACTAGGATTTTTCCTCAACCTTTCGGTAGATTGAGATATCTTACTTCGATCCTGAGATGCAAAGCAGAGCTATATATCAAGACCGCGGATGGCGTTCGTCCAACCTTTTAGCAGATTGGGAAAGACTGTTACCGGGGTAACGACTCGATTTGTCACAAGGTGTGACGACTGGACTCGATTTGTCTCAGCGACGCTTCGACACGAACGCAAGTCACTTTCGACAACAACGGCAGATTTACGGCGACCAGATGTGGTGGGCGTAGGTTTGCGGCTAGGTTGGAAGAGTGTCAATTGCAGTTGGTGGAAGGCTGTTCGCAAGAGAGAATGCTCCGGAGAGGCTTGCAAGATTTGCAGGGCAAAAGCTTGTAGTTGTATGGTGTTGAACCCTTTTTACGTTGTCCTAGAGTTCTTTATATAGTGATCTCAAAACCCCAAATACGTATGCAACAGGTATATAGATTCTGATATCAAATAGAATTGTATTTGTTAAATCAACTCCAAGTCAGACTTGAAGAAGGACTTCGAATCCTTTCTCTAACCGGAAATTGACTAAATACAATTAGATTATCCGTTAATGGACAACCCTACGGGCTTCGGCCCAATGTATCGGTTGAATGTTAATTTAGGCCCAAACAATTAGGATCACATTTAAGCCTTCATCTAATCATCTGATAAATCTAATTTAGGCCTTTAACTTGTAACATATTTAATTAGTCAATCTGGTCAATTTATCTCCTGTGTGTTTTGTAATGCTTAAGATCTTGGAAGCATAAACGTTTACTAACAAAGACAATTCTCAATCTATGGAAACTTTAGAACAAGAACTTACTGATCTTCTCTTCAATTTAAAAAAAAAAAAAAAAAAAAAAAAGACCATTCATCCAGGAATTTGCCCTTGTAAAATGTATAACTTCATTCCCATTTTCTGCATTCCGATTTTGGTCTGGAAGTCTGGAACACATCGCATACCGGTAAATTTTAGTACATTTGCTTGGATTCTTCTAGATTAGGAAACAAAAAAGTTCCTCTTCAAGAACTAATTGAGAGAGAAATATAGTGCTTATCCAATACCTTTATGTCCATTGTTAGGATTGACCACTAACGTTGTCATTTGGGGTCTCAGGGTCCGAAACCTTCTCTTTACACTGTACTTTGATATGCTCAGAGAAGATTACCTAGCTTTGGGACAGTTTTAGCATAAAATATGGAAGTGTTTTTTTTTTAATGGAAATTAAAGGGTTTATAAAAGAGAAAAATGGTTTTTTAATTCATTTTGGGTAATGGGTTTCTGTTACAACTGCTTTCAACTAAGTATTGTAATCAGACCTGTTGTAAAATCTTGGAAGAAAAATTATAAACTGTTTGAAAGAAACTTTCTAATATAAGGATGGGAAGGGTATTTAGTGGATTCATTTTATTCTTTTCTAAGTGTTCTAACATTTACTGTACTTTAATATGTTTTCAATTGTATATTTTTATTCGTTATCATTTCTGGATGGTTGCTTATATTAGTTTTACTTCATTGAGCTCAACAATCTTGTATCACTTCCTGCAGATTGCATCTGAAACCAATAACTATTTGCAGTTGCTATCCTTTCCCCCTGGAACCAATAGCTATATGCAGCAGCAGGGGTTGTCCTATCCCCTTTCTGGTACTTGGGCTCCGCCAGGACAACCTCCAGTTCAGCAACAGAAGCCTCATTATAGGTACACACAACCTGAGGTTATGGTACACCTCCTAGAGATCTTTATGCTTTACAGGCGCATGCTGGGGGCTCTACAACTCTGGGATACTCAATGCTATCTGGAGGAAAACAACAGTTTGTCATGAAAGTTCCAAACAATAAGGTACTGACCTTTCTTTTCCTCCCTTTTCTCTTTTTTCACTGTGTTGAGGTTGAGGCCAATGATAGAAGTTTGTGCTTATGATTTTTGTCGGTATAAGAACCTATGATACTCCAAAAATAAATGGAACAATCCTTGCATGCATTTGGTTCACATGTTCTTATATGTTTTCTCAAATATATAATGTACTGTCACTATTTTCAGATTGGACCATTGCACCTTCCTCGTGGTGATGAGTCTACTGAGAAATCGGTATATACAAAAGGAGGGACAAAGCGAATTGAGCCAACCAATGAATTGTTGAAAGAAATAATCAATGGGGTGAGCCACCATGGTTACCTCATTTGGCATTCACCATTTTTTCTTTTCTGGTCCTTTTGATTCAATTATTGACCTTCTTTTCAGAATATTGGGATCACATTTCAGCTTTCATCTAATCATCTTCTCCATATCTGTTTTTATGCAGCTCTCCTATTCCCCTGGAACCGATAGCTATATGCAGTAGCAGCTATCCTATCCCCCTTCTGGTACTTGGGCCCCGCCAGGACAACCTCCAGTTCAGCAACGCCAGCCTCATTATGGGTACACACAACCTGGAGCATATGGTACACCTCCGGCACCTGCCTCGTACTATGGTAACTGTCCGGCTCAAATAGGAGATTGGGATCTGTTAAACCAGGTATGTGAGAAGGTCAAGGGTTTGGAGAAGAGAGTTCAGGAGCTTGAGGTGACGATCCAAAACCTTGCAAAGGCTCAAGCTGGCCAAAGCTGCAACGAGCTGGAAAAATTGGGCCACAACACAACTGAAGACTCAAGTGTTGTCTGAATTTAGGTGCAACCACACATTTTAGTGAGCTTATATTGTTGCATGTAATTTGAGTTAACGCATATAAAATATGCTAATCCGCATCCGCATCCGCATCCACATCCACATCCACATCCTCATCCAACATATCTATGCTAGCACTACAAAATCAACACTTGCGTAAGCATCCAAAGAAGTAAAACAAAGGTACAAAGAGTGTAAGAATAACCACCAAACATGGTCTAGTCTGGTCTTTTCATCACCATCATACTGACCACCAATTGACTCCATAGCTAATAAAATGCATCGTGTCTGCGTTGTTCATCACCGTCATGCTGACAACATGCATCATCCTCAGCAGCTGCTCCCATTGTTGTCGAGCCAGCAAGACCGCTACGCTTACAAATCATCTCTCATTTCTTCCAAGCCATCGCGTTACCACATCGAACAAAACACAATATACAAGCCCAAATCATAAACTAATTTAATTGCTCGGTCAAATCTAAACGAAAAGGGTTCGATCAAGCATCCTCCAATTTGTCTTCCTTCCTCCCTTTCGTCGCATTTCCAACACAACACACAACGAAATCACAATCTAATCAGCTAACCAAACTTTCAACCAATCCAAATGACAAAACAAATAAAAGGAGCACCTGCAACTGCCTTGGTCTGTTCATGTCTGATAGCTTCCAGCTGATCAACCCCTCTTCATCCTTTCTTGCTTGTATTAATGTCTATGACTTCACTTCTATTAGACTCGGTGTTTACTTGGAGAAAATCATAAAACTCAATCGGCTCATCATGACTTTTATCTGCAGCATGCATATATATCAAATTTATTAGAAGTCAGCATGTTGAAATCTGTACGGGTCGTTATACTCTATAAATAACGCTAGCTATTGTTTGTAGGAGCATGAAATATAACCATCTAATACAATTGGTATGGTGTCCAAAATCACAGATTGAAACAGAGCCATCGTCTTCCAAAACATAAAGTGATCAAACTGTCCTTTATAATATGAATAGCACAACTTTTCTCTAGTTTGTGGAAGATCAAGTTTGTAAACATTTGTTTTTTGAGGTCGTAAAACTCACGGATAGTAGTACTTTCTTTCTTCGGGAGGCATAAGCCATGGAATTCGATGTGTTCTAGTAAATTAAATTTCCTTTGATGGCAGCTGAACTCCAAGATTTACAAACCGCCCTTAGAGCGATGGAGACAAAGATTGAGACGAAGATCAGCCATCAAATGTTGAAGAACGTTGATGATCAATTAGATTTAGAATCAAGGGGCATCGAAGAGAAGGCAAAGTAGGTTGAGGCTTTTTTTTTGTTTTGAGACTCGTCTCTTCTCTGTATATAAAGGTTTTGTTTTGTTTGTTAAAAATTGTGTTTAGGGTATTCATTACAACAGAGGAGGTTTTACAATCATATGAGAAGAGACAATTAGTCCAAAAATGGAGCTCATATTAAGAAAAACCATACCTATATTTTCATATAATCTACACCAAATATCAAGCTACGGATGTACATAAACACAATCAAGAATGGAGTTGACTAAGAAGCAGGTACTACATGACCAAATTAAAGTAATATATAATCAAGAATCCCTTCGGACTCTAGGATCAGACGTGATTGGGAAGGAGCTCTTGTCTCGACAACCAGATATTTGTATTTCCATTTTTCGTCTGTGTCTTTGAACATCACAGCATATACGTCCCCAGCTCCTTGCGGCCCCCGAACACAAAAATTGACCGATACGTGCTTCAAACCATCTTCGTCAGTCCAAATTCTGTTTGGTATGTGTAGTCGAATAGTTCTATTTCTACTTTCTTGACCATATCCTGTAATAGGATATCCAACCTTCACTCTAACCTTCGCTTCATCTTGAATCCGTTTAAGGGCCTTATTAAAGATTGTGACTCATTTTCTTCAAATATAAGCTCCTTGGAAACAAAATATGCTGCCATGCCAGCAATTCCAAGCCCTAGAAGAACAACAACACCATCATAAGGCTCCTTGTCTTTCTTCGCGGTTCTACTAAAGTAAGGAACTATATTATGATTTGTTCCATAGTTTCTCGTAAGTGGTAACGGAGTCCACTGAGTGTTGCTTAGTTTCCTAGTAAACTTGCTTCCAGACAGAACCGATATTGCATCGGCTCCAATTATGCTCCTGATCAGATGACTCGAGCAGTGAGCAGTAGACTGTCTTGCAACACCAGATTGCACCATTCCCAGTAGCTGATCTGAACTCGTCTTCTGGGTGTGAAAAGCCCTCGAAATCTTTGGCAAAATTACCCTAGCTAAATCTGATTGCTTTCTCCTCCATATCTGCAGAGCACACTTGTATGACCTCATGATTTGTTAGGTTTTGTGCTTTTGTTATTCAATCTTTCTAAACTGGCTTTAGTGTTGGTGTTGCTATGAATCGATCATGGTCTCTGATATATAAAGGTCTGCTATCTGTTTCCTTGTGGGATTTGGTTTTCTACGTACTATTACTCCTTCTCCTACGTAGAATATCCTTCTCCTACGTAGAAATTCTACGTACTACTACTCCTTCTCCTACTTGGAAAAGAAGGCATTCATATTGGCCTGCCACTTGTCAATATACTGACTCTCAGTAGTACACTGATGTAAGTATAAAACTAGTTTATTGTAAAGTAAATAAATAAAGTCTTACAAAAATACTATTGTAAGCTAAAACAATGTTTGTGAGGTACAAATATCTTATATGCCAATGATGGGGATCATGATACAGAACACGTGCCTCCAACAGTCACTCAACAGACACCAGAAATAAGGTTAAACGAACTCATAAAACAGGGCAAATCTATGCCACAAATAAACTGATTATATTCATAAAACATAAACTTCCTAACAAATATTACAATACCCATATATATAGGGTTTACAAAACTTAGAGAATAAATAGACTTAAGCTTATATGGAAAGTTAACTAAATGTAAAAAGATACCCTAAAATATCTAACTAATGAAATATCAAAGATTACAACCTATAATTAAATTACAAATAATATCTTTGAAGTTGCCTTATATGCTCCTGCATCAGACTCCCCTGGTTTTTTAGAAAAAATTCGTCCTTGAATTTAAGCTTTTAATTGATAAAATTTCCCATAAAATCTTCCATCGTTGTAGATCTTCTTTTGACATACCAATTGCAAATTGAATTCTTCCTTGCCAAATAAATAAATATTTCGAATACATTCCTTGTATGAACTTAAGAAATCTGCTCAACACAATTAGTTTCTCCAGCTTGAAATTCTTCTTACCATTCTTGATTCCATTGACAATATCGATTAAATATATGGGAATCTCCAAAAGGAATAAATCAACTCCAAGAAAATCGACATATTTATATACAATATTTTCTGACAAAATGGACGCACTTGCTTCTTTATTGTTGTCTGCATCTGTGACTACCTTCCTACCATATATGAGATCATCCTCCATTAAGGGAATTGGCATATTTTGGAATGTACCACTGCTCACCGAGGATTCCTTCATAAACTCTATTCCATTTGAATCATGATCATGAAGAGAACTAACTGATGATGTGGTAAATAGTTTATGCATGGCAAATAACTTTTCACCTTCGCCGCATTGGTCTCTAATGCATATATTTTTGCTAGACTCATCACAATCTCTAGCGATTGAAACACCAAGGTTCTCACAAACTTCATAATCATCATATCTTGGTGGTTCATCAAAATCTATGAAACTATTTTTTTCTTTTTCTGAAATTAATTCTTCAATAAACGAAAAATAAAAAATAGTGAACTTACAACTGGGTTAATTGAAAGTATTATGTCCCTCTTCATCGGACTCACACAACGGAGCGCACTTATGAACATGGTCAACGCATATCTCCCCGTCGGAACCATCACATTCTTGGTAGAAAGTTTCGATGCGATCAATACGCTGATGATAGGTGGTAACGTTTCCATCCCCGTCAGAACTCTTACGACCCCTTCATCGAGTTTCGATGCGATTGATACGTACTTCAAGTTGCTTAAGAATCCTTTTGATTTAAGCCATGTCATTGTTGACGTCATGACCCTCCGTTCTGAAACATCTCATTCTTCGCCCGATCTGAGATATGGAATCCACCAAGCTCTCCCAGAGCTTTGATACCAACTGATGGGGATCAGGGTACCGAACACGAATCTCCAACAGTCACTCAACAGACACCAGAAATAAGGAGCAGCGAACTCATAAAATAGGGCAAATCCATGCCACAAATAAGCTGACTTTATTCATAAAACATAAGCTTCCTAACAACTATTACAATTCCCATATATATAAAGTTTACAAAACTTAGAGAATAAGTAAGCCTAGATTAAAATGGAAAACTAATTAAACGAAAATCCTATATTAAAAGTAATATAGTATCCTAAACTATTTAACTAATGAAATATTAAAGATTATGAATCTATAATTAAATTACAAATAATATCTTTGAAGTTGCCTTATATGTTCCTACATCAGCCAATATGTGAGTAATTTTAAAGCGACTGAGCCTCAATATCATTAGTGGAATACTATTGATCTTAAAAAATGTGTAATTCTACTTACCATCATAAATGCGCAATGTTACTAACATGCAGTAGTGCCGTAAAAAAAGTAATTTCGTAATTAATGGTAACTTGTTAGTGTTAAGTGTAAAAAATTTAAAGGGATGAAAACTACTGTATTAAAAAGTAAGTTGTAACGGAACTAGTGTTAGTAATGAATGAAAATGTATCTGTGGTAATTTTAAAAAATAAATTTATTATTAATAATTATAAAGTGAGAATTGTAAGTAATTTTTTTATATTTTAAAACTCTTACCGAATATAGAGCAGGAATGAGAGTAAAAGAAATCCCTTGAAGCCGAATGATTGAAGTCAAAATTGGGAGCATGGAGATGTTAAAGGGCCATGAAAAAGAAGACAGAGGTGAAGGGAATCCAATGCTTTGCACTAGCAGCAGTAAACCGAGAACCCAAAATCCTACTGGCCCTAAATGGCGGTATACAACGGTCACTCCATCTGACGTGGCAACAGATTAATTAGACCCAAACAGAAATATCATGATTTTTTTCTTCTTCCAATTAGAACCTCTGTGTATGACGTTGATGTGACTTGGCCAGAAGAAAATAAAAGGAAAAGAAATTATGGCCAATTGAGTTTTCATGGCTGTCAGCCACCGTGAAGTTATGGGGATTCACGTACTGGAAATTAGTGTTATTGCCCTCACCATCCTGGGGATGATGGACGCACCCAATCTCAACCAGTTTGGGTTATATAGCTAGCAGCCTATCTGTGTAAAACCTTTTCATCATTTTCCGGGGTATGGAGATCATACGAGAAAACCTCTGTTAGGTATTCTTTCTTTCAAAACCAATAAACAAACTACAATTGATGGACAGTATGATGTTATTCATCGAGCGTTGTAATTTATCTTTTAGAATTATATAAGTTTTTTGGTATTAAGGATTGTTTAATTAGCTTATAAGTGATAGAGAATTGAAGATGATGATTTTAACCGAGACTTTTTAATATAGGATATCATAGACTGTTTTTGTACTTATTTCATCAAACGAACAAGATACAGATATATTAAGATGAACAAATATCAATTTTTGGTGATAAGTAGATGTTGCCTAAGAAGATCGGATAAACTGACATTTTGGTTTATTCTGAGAGTAGCAGAATCCATATTAATGGTAGAAAGAAAACATGCATAAACAATGTCTTTTCTCATATTAGCAAGGAAAACTAGTACAATTTCATCCTTTATTAGCAGTGTTATTAGTGAAATTTCTTAAAGAGTCCAAGATTAGTACATGATAGATGGAGTGAACAAGAGCAAAGCATAATTACGATGCCATGCGACGCAATTATTTCAGTCTCTGCTCCGCTATACTGCTACAGTCCCTTCCCTCCTTCCTTCCCTCACACAGAGGGAAACATAATATAATTGAGAGAAACTGATACAGTACAGAGCCCTACTCTATTATTATACTTGGTTGCTTTCTCATCTCTCATTGCTCAAGTCCTCTTCACTCTCTCCCCAAGAATCAAACTTGTCGTTTTACACCACTCCACAAACCCCAAAGCCACTTCTCCTCCCAAGGTCCAACCATTCCTCTCTGCCTCACTACTCCTGTAGAAACCCTTTTGCTTCTTACCCCAAAAACCCCATTCTGCTTCAGCACAAAAATGGACAACTTAATTCTCAGCCTCTTTCTCTTACTCCTCACCTCCAAAGGTAACGAAAGCTTCAATCTTTCACTCTAGTTCATGTGTCTATTGTTTTTTTCAAACAAGTTCATATACGTTTTATGTGTATTGCAGGCGTCTCCGGTGCTACATTCACCTTCGTCAACAGATGTGACTACACAGTTTGGCCCGGGATTCTCGCAAATGCCAACAGTCCTAGGCTCGACAGCACAGGATTCGAGCTCCCCCGACAAACCGCTAGAACATTCCAAGCTCCAACTGGCTGGTCCGGTCGTTTCTGGGCCCGAACCGGCTGCAATTTCGACGGATCCGGGTTCGGGTCATGTCAAACCGGCGACTGCGGCTCCGGCACAGTAGAATGCAACGGTGCCGGAGCCGCCCCGCCGGCTACTCTAGCCGAGTTCACTCTCGGCACCGGCGGGCAGGACTTTTATGACGTCAGCCTCGTCGATGGGTACAACTTGCCGGTTTTCGTGGAAGGGACAGGCGGGTCGGGTCAGTGCGCTTCGACCGGGTGCTCCACGGATCTGAACCTGCAGTGCCCGACTGAGCTGAGGAGTGAGGACGGGAGCGCGTGCAAGAGCGCGTGTGAGGCGTTTGGTAGCCCTGAGTATTGTTGTAGCGGCGCGTATGGCTCACCCTCGACTTGTCGGCCGTCGGTGTACTCGGAGATGTTTAAGGCTGCTTGTCCTAAGTCGTATAGCTACGCGTACGATGACGCGACGAGTACGTTTACGTGTACCGGAGCTGATTATACGGTGACGTTTTGCCCTTCATCTCCAAGGTAATTAAAAAGCTTGACGCTTTAATTTGCTTTATTGTTTTACAAGCTCTTATCTTTGTGGTTGGTTATCAAAGATTGAATCTTTGAAGGTATAATTAGATTTTGATACTCTAAATTAAGCTAAATATTGTTATGTCAAAAAGTAGATGATTTAGTAATCTATCTTCTTCTGTTTGTTCTTGGTAAATTAGTGGCAAATTGCCAATGCCGTCCTGCCAAAGATTCTCTTTTCAATGGTGGATGAAATTCCTTATTGTTTGTTTAGTATATTATTCAGATTGTTGGGTTGGTTTACATGTGAAAATAGTTGATCACTCTCAACTGTCACTCCAAAGTAGCTGATTAACAATTATTTGGTTCCTAAACTTCGATCATGTGGTTTAGATGTTTGTAATAATTGATCATGTAGTTTATAGTTTAGTTTACATTTCATTATGTGGTTCATGTTCTTGCTAATGAACGGTCATGTGTTTTGCAGTCAGAAATTAACACCAGTGACAGGGTCAGGAGTAACTTCACAAGAAGGGGTTGCTGGGGCAGACCCAGGGTTCACTTACTCGGGCTCAACTGCTGGGTCGGTTCCGGTTACCGGATCAGGAGTTCCGGTTACTGGATCAGGAGGCTCTGGATCTGGTGGGGCAATGCTGGCAGATGGGTCATGGTTAGCTGGTTTAGCCATGGGAGACTCACCAAGGACATTGTGCCCCTCAACCCTTGCGACTTTATCAACTTTATTTATCATCTTGTCCTATCTTTACTTGTAGCCTCCCAACTTTCTCTCTGGCTTTTGCTCTTAAATGTGAATTCTTCAGAGAGATATGCAGTGCTTTAGTGGTCACTAGAATTTTGCCTAGCTTTGGTAGAAATGCTCAACATTTCATCAAGATTGTACACCACACCCTTCAAGATTCCCACTAGACATCATTGTACCATAGTTCATTGTAGTATTTTATGGGAATGGTAGGTCTCTTTTTCTTTCCCACTTGAACTTTTTTAGGGTTCTGCTGCTTTTTAGGTTTTGTTTCTCTGTTTGATTCTTGGTTAATCAAGGAGTAACATGTGAAGTTTGGAATTTTCTCCTAAAAGGGAGTTTGTAATGTGAATGTGCGAGCGAAATGTTGGCTTAGATCACTTTGCGGGTATTTCAAGTTTATATACAAGCTTTTCTTTGTCTGCAACTCATTTTACAAGTTCCAGGCTTCTGAGTTTCTTGGATAACAAGGAAAAAATCTATGCTAAATTCCTTGTTAAAGGCTGAGTGAACTTTGAATATGTCCAATGTTCCCAAACTGAATGGAGGATGCTCTTGTTTATGTCCAGCTCATTACTCGCCTGAATGCAGTGATTACCATCATCTAATGAATCAGAAAGGAGTCTCACCAAATGTCCTTATCAGTTGAAGAGTTTTAATCAAAACCCGACTGTTTATGTACTCATACGGCTTCAAATTTAAAGGTTTGAATGTACAGCTGCTTCATTACTCTCCCTATCAAATTTAGAAGGTTTGAATTTACAGCTACTTCGTTACTCCCACTATCCATGTCCAGCTTCTATGGATCGTGTTATCAATTTATTTGGTGGAATGTGAACTGGTGTTGAATTTTTCAAAGGATAATAACTTAAGCTGTCAGTGGGGGTTGGCTGGGGGGACAAAGAACAAATGCAGATAAAACTTTTTAAGAAATATAAGAGGGGATATGGAGAAAAAGTGAGACATTCGTGTAAAAGAGATAAGTAGCTGCAATATCATTGTTGATCTAATCATAAGAACTTTAACTTTTGTTTAGAAAATTTGCAGAAAAGGAACTTGATTTTGCTAATGTGGAGTTAAGAATATATGTTCAAAGGCCCACCTTGAAAATTTTCATCAAACACTAATCCACTTTTTAGACCAATCTACCCTGATTTACGCTTTGATTATGTTTGACTGATGTAAGCTTTAGCCTTAACTGTACGTGTTATTTTGGGTTATCAACATTACAAATGAAACTTTGAAACCATTTTGAGAGATTGAAAATGAAAGAAACTTTATGTTTTGGGTTTGTGCTGATCTTATATGAAAGAAGATGCCGATAATGTGAGAATGAATATGAATTTAATCTTGCTTCTTCATTTACTATGTGGATTCAATGAATTACGGATAGCTTGTGCTGATATGCTTACTGTTAGTATATGCCTTGAACTAGTCGTCTGGTGGCGCTGACAGAGGCGGAGATCTCGTGGACGTAGCCAACACATCGTTGGTGAACCACGTAATTCTGTGTTTTTCTTACATTCGTTATAACACTTACAGACTGCAGCCATCAGAATTGAAAGAACAAAAGGACTCATAAATCTCTAGCATTATGCATATCTTGAGGTTATATTCAACCTGATTAGAAAATCCCATTAGTCTAATGACCCTTCATAGTTGTCTTGAGAGGTCTTTACTAAACAATAATGACCCTTCAATGCTTCAATCATTTCCCAGCAATTGTTTGTAGGATGCAGTAATGAAAGGTTGAGGCATCTGGGAATCATGGTATCTTAGAAAAGTATGGAAGTTGATGTGTGCAGTAAATGTGAGCTACAAGCTGCATAGGAGGATAAGTTAGATAACGATGTGTCCTGCATTATATGAAATGCAGCGTAGTTTTTCAATAGAACTTCAGTAAGTTCCTTCATTAGATTATAAGTTTCTGCCTCAATGCTCATAATAACTGATTAAGATGTCTAGTTTCTTCACCTTGATACAGTGCTTGTGGTCCTATATCCATACTTGACAGTTGACACGAACCTTGTACACACCCAAAAACTGGAAATAGCGATTTAGGCTCATCGGTCTGAACTTTTATCTCCCCAGTTTCGCCATTCCTTCAAGAACTTGTCCACAACATCACCGGCTGGTACATTTTGAAGACTGTAAGCACATTTGAAGCACCCATTAGCATGTAGTGCATGCAGTCCAGATGACAGAAGGATAAGACAAACCTTCAGACCTCTTAAAACTTGCTCTAGATGAACGGCATGCACACAAAGTAGACTATTAATCTTCAGCAGAAGATTTAATTCTTAGCAAATTATAATAGGGTAATGTTTTCTTGTCAAACATTTGACATGTAATGTTGTCAATCCTAACCATATATCTTTATATAAAAACTTATGTAATCTATGGTGTAGATTGACAACATGACAAGATATTGTGTCAAATGTCTCTCAAGCCTCAATAGAACATATGAAATTTGTAACACTTGGTTCACCTGGGATTCTTTGTGTGGAGTATTGCTAGTATCAATCTCAGTGAGCCAAATAGAAGGCCTAGTGACTTGTCCATAATAGCTCCCATTAGAGAAAGGTTTGGTATTGTAAAACTAGCTAATCTAATTCCATCCGTTAAAACTCACCTAGTTAAAGTTCTCTCAGCCATGAAATCATATGCCAGTGGCTTCAAGGCTACAGCGTGTCGGAGGCTGGGATCATTTATTTCTTTGATACTTCAGAATGGTAACTCTGGTTTTCCATTAATCTAATGAAACTTCAATGTTGCTTGGAAGATCTTTATCCCAAACAATATTGAACGCCCGCCCATGCTTCAGTGATTTCTCAACAATTGTTTGTAGGATGCGGTAATGAAAGATGAGTCTTCTGGAGTCATGGTATCTTAGAAAACTATTGAACTTGATATCTGAGTAAATGCGAGTTACAAGCTGCACTGGGGACAATTGTACGTTCTCTGCATCATACTTCATACAAGATGCAGTAACAATGAACTTTTCATCAAAACTATAATAAATCCTCCTCACTAAATAAATTATGCTTCTTTGCTAAAGCTTAAGAATTTTTTATGTGTCATTTCTATTGCAAGATTACAAGTTTACAACTGAATGCTAACATGTCTAGTTTCATCACCTTGGCAGAGTGAGAATGTTGAGTTTGTAGTCCTATTTCCGTACTTGACACTAACCCTGTACTCACCCAAAAACCCATAAAAGCTATGCGATCCATGCTCATCGGTCTGAGTTTCTATTTTCCCGGTTTGCCATTCTTTCAAGAGCTTGTCCACCACATCACCGGCTGGTAGATTTTGAAGACTGTTATCTGTCAGGCACATCTCATAGCAGCCGTAAGGGTGTAGAGCTGTCCAGAGCATTATCCCATTAACAGATGGATGTGAGAAACCTTCTCTTAAAACTTGCTCTAGATAAATGGCCTGTTCAGAAAGAACATATTAATCTTTGCCAGCACATAGAATTTTTATAAAAACATTCCATACAGTAACACATTTTTGTCAGACAATCGCCATGTTATGTTGTCAAATTATCAATTCGGACCATACATTCGAACAAAAGTTCATTAATAACCGTCTAGATTGAAAGCCTGACAATATAACATGTAAAACTTGTGAAGAAAACATTTCCAATATGTAACGCCTGTTTACCTGTGTTCTTTTGTCTAGAGTATTACTGATATCAACCTCTGTGAGCCAAATAGGGAGGCCTAGGGTAGCCAACTTGTCTATAATAGCTCTCATTAGAGGGGGGTTTGGTTGTGTAAAATGACCCTCTAGTCCAATCCCATCCATTGATACTCCACCTTGTTGAAGTTCTCTCAGCCTTGAAACATAGGTATCAACTGTGGAATTTACATCAGTGCATGTCTCCACCACATTAAACTCATTCATAAAAAGGGTTGCCAAAGGATCGGATTTGTGTGCAGTCTGAAAGAAGTCCAAGGTGGCATTGGGGCCAAGCTGTTTCTCATAGAAATCAAAATGAAGCATTTCATTGCTGACGTCCCAATGAATGAACTCTTCTTTGTATTTCCTCATTAGGCTTTGTATCCGAGAGTTGACAGCTGATTTTAGCTGATCAGCTGTGAGGTTCCGAACCCAAGCTGGTGTGTATTTGGGATCTTCCCAGAATATGTTGTGCCCTCTAGTAGTGATTTTGTTAGCTCTAACAAATTGCAACATTTGATCTGCTATAGTGTAAGTGACATTGCCTTGTTGAGGTTCTGTTGCATACCACTTGAGTTCGTTCTCAAAAACCGCAGCATTGAATCTCTCCACAAACCAATTCTGTATGAAGTCAAGCATATAAAGTATTGTAAGTACAATGAAGGATAACATGTCAGTAATGTTAATTGTTCACTGAATGAATAGTCATAATTGAGAGTTTGGCAACATAACATGGTAAACGGAAAGCTATGGACTTCGATACCTGGTAGGGTAAATTGCCTAGAATGGTCTTTGAAATTGCAGATCCAAATGGGAAATCTTTGGAGACTTGCTCTATGGTAATCTCAGCTCCTTGCAGCCCCTTTCCCTGTTCATTTGAGACATGGACCGTCACGGCACGCTTCCTTTTCTGAGAAGTATAGAAGTTGCTTGAATGCTTGCTGTCTCAAATTTTGATATAAGAAAATCATATACTCAAATGAAGAGCTACCAAATTTTACCTACATTACCGAAACTGATTCTGCATTGGAAAAGTAGTAGGACTCACAGTGTTGATCGTATATTGCTGATATGTATTCCATTGCTGAACACTAAATGGCTGCAAAGAAGTGCTCGCAATTGCTAAGCTGATATCTCTGCTGTCTGTATTCTACATGATCACAACTACAATCATTTTCCACTTGAAATATATGAAATGTACCTGTGTTTTGGGAAAACCACAAAATACAAGAAGATTACTTGGAAGAACAGTATAGAGAGATTAGAAGGGGAATGTAGGACAAAGCCACCCTTGAGAAATGACCAGCATCCTCGCTTGGCCAAAACAGTTCCTATACAACTGTATGTTTCATCTTCTGCCTTCAGACTTGCCTGTATCAGAGCTGAACCTGCACTCTTTATCTTCACCCAACCTGTTTATCAAGCGCACCTTCTTTTTTTGAGAATGTAATCTCTATTACTATTTCATACTCCAAAAAAAAAAAAAAAAATTAAAGTTTCTACTATTGGTGACATTTGGATTTGTAGGCTGTTGATAAGAAGAGAATAAATATTTAAAGGAGTATGTTAATAATCCGTTGTAGTCTAGTTGGTCAGGATATTCGGCTCTCACCCGAAAGACCCGGGTTCAAGTCCCGGCAACGGAATTTTTTGTTATTTCGATTTAACCTCAATGAACTTTGATCCTATTTGTAGTGCAATATAAATTCACTGCCCTCCTCCGAACTGTATTTAACAATCCAACATAAATGCTCACCCTATTTGCAATGCCAACATAAATTCACTAGTCAACAGAATTTAACAGAGAGATGAGGAACCCAACCGGAGAAACTATAAATGGTACCGTTGCCGGTGAGATTTTGGAGTAGGAATGCCGGTGAATAAACTCCCCCATTGTCTCTGTCTACAACAGCTGAAGGGTCATCAACAATGATCCCTCCACCATATAGAGGCTTCTCTGGCTGTCTTTTACACTGTCAAAAACAATCAACCAGTGTAAATTAGTGACTGCAACTCAAAAATCACTCTGATAAAAAATGAGTTCTGTTGTACCTCAGTGTAAGCAGTAGAGTCGTATAATGGACCATCTGCAACAACCATCAAAATCAAATTAGTAAAAAAAGAGAATGTAATTGGTCATGTACGTAGTGGAAGAGAAAAAAAATAAACAAAAAATTGGGACACAGAGAAAAGGAAGGAGGAGATGAAAAACCAAAGGGGAAAACAAAGGGTGAGCGCAGGAGGAGAAAGAACATTAGAAGCTGCAGTGTAACAAAGATGATAATAGTGTTTCCCATTTTCCTGTTACTGTTTAGAGACTGGTGGTAGCTAGTTAGCTAGCTGTGTTGTAAATATATATAGTATTACTGATATGGGATCCTTACTGATGTAGGGTTTTGTAAACATAAGAAAGAGTGTACTATTTCTATCCCCATTTGGTCTATTCCAGTTTCTTATTGTAGCAGGCTCTCCAAAATAATGGAGGTGCTGTAAGAGAGTGAGGAGTGCACTTAAAGATGAGGTGCGTGGTCACAAGGCCACAGTGAGCAGAGGACTGAGTAGGTAGCCCGTGGGATACTCACATGTATGTCTGTGGGGGAGAGGTTAGTTTCATGTGAGTGCATTCTTGTCTTGTTTATTTGACTAGCTCTGCACAATTTTAACTCCATCTTCATGTTTTTAGGGTTGATGATTATCCCATGCTAATCATATTTTGGCTTTTCAAGACACTGCACTCCTTTTTCTGTTTTGGCTTTTCCTCATCTGTTACCTCGGTTGCTTCACGTTTAGTCTGCCCATCACTTCCATCTGTTTCGAGTACCGACTCTATCAGTATCAGACTTTCAGTGTATGTAGTGGGATTTATATGTCAGATTAAGCTTCTTAGAGTTTCAAGGGCTACTATGGAGAAAAATCGGAATATATCAGCTAATTTTTTATCTGAACAATCGAAATAAGGGTAAGGCAAAGCGTGATGAAGCTTCAAATAGGCATTCATATATAAGCTGAGAGAACGAAGTCACTCACTCACTCATGATGTTTAATCTCATAAGCTTCTTTACAGACAAAATAATTTGTGGCATTGTCCTAAGTGAAGTTTCGTGAGCAATATGAGGTGCATAATGTTGTCTTTCTCAAGCTCTTTATAGCATCCTTGTAGTGACAAATTAGTGCCTCTATATATAACTAATTGCTGTGCAAATTTGGAATCCAACAATGAGTTTCATGATGCTAATTTTCATAAGCTTCTTCACCACACCCTCATGGTGAGAAATTTGTAATCACTAGTAGTTGTTAACTATGAGTTTGCAATGTATGAATATATTTGAAGTAATAACCTCAAAGTGCAAAACAAGCAAGGACGGTACTGGCATGGAAGGACTAGCGTTAATAATGGTAGCTCCATTTTCAGCCTGCACGATGCTTTAGCTGCAAGTCTTGAGTGTCTCACTGTATGTAGCAATGCTATATATAAATCTTACCAAGCACTGCATGTGTGCTTGAAAAGCATCCATGGCGGATTGGCTATGAAGCTTCACGCGTGCAACACTCTGAGAAGCATGGATGTGAACACCACATGCTGTGTTGATTGTGATCTTAAAGAATGACAGATTGCCTTTGAAGCTTCACTTGCCCCCTGATGTTATAGATTATCAAGCTATTATCATGTGAGTCTAATAAGGTCCCGGCCGGAAGAAAAATAAAAAGCTACAAAAAGAGTAGAACTGAAGCTCGAGATCCACAAGATTGAACTTATTTGAAGTCGCAGAAATGTCACACTGCTTCACGCTGCTTCCTCATTTATCAAATTTGTTTCTTTGCATTGGAGACTTTTCTTATGTTTGCTTTCATCTGCTTCTTCCTTCATCTTTTATTTTTTTATAAAGGGAGGTTAGCAATTTGCACTTGAAACTTCTTTAGTTGATTATAGGGGGGAAAGGAAGGTCTCGACTCGGGTAGCAATCCCACGAAAGGAATTGAACCGAATCGATCCAGGTAAGGTGAAATTAAGATTTGAAATTTTTTAGGGTTTTTGTGATTTTTGGTGGAGGTTGGGTATTTGATGTTTTTGGTGTAATTGGAGGTTGAATTCGGTTTATAATGTTGTTTAGAGTCGATTGAGTGTAATTTGGGGTTCGATTGGTTGAGTTTTGGAGAAATTGGAATTTAGGATTTTGGGCCGCCGTACCGGCCGCCGTACGCGGCGGCTGCGTGGGTTTTTGGCGGCGGAGGCGACGGGGATGAGTCCCCGAGGTGGTGGCGACGCTGCTATGGAAATTTGGGATCGGTTGGAGGCGTTTTGGCCTCCTGTGGTGGCGCTGCCGGCGGCGGCGTCACTGTTCCGGCGGCGAGAGGTAAAAGACGATGAACAGTGAAACAGTAAAGGGTAAAAGTGAAATGGTAAAAGGTGAAAATTAAATGGTAAAACAGTAAAAATAAATAGTAAAACAGTAAACAGTAAATGGTAAATAGTAATTAGATTTTAACCATTTACTGTTTGACTTTCAGAATTACTGTTTGACCCTTGAATTTTACTATTGACTTACCGTAAAAAGGTTAAAAGCTGATTAAAAGGGTTTTACGACGAAATAACTAGGAAATGGATTAATCGGACACGAGGTGGGTGTCCTGAGTAATTTCGGAAGTAGATTTTCGGTATTGAGGCGAAATTTCCTATATCGATAACTGAAAAAGAGGAAATTAGGAGGTTTCGTGCGAGTGAGAACGTCCGTAGATTTAACGTTTGTAATTAAATTCCGAGTTTCGTAATATTCAGAATTTCGTCCCTGTTACAGGTCGAGGGGTGACTTGACGTGACGAAAGCTCGGAATAGCGGCACACTCGGCCGTACTGTGAGTGGATTTTTATTTTAAATAAATGCATGCATAAATATTTTATTGAAATGAAGTTGATATTGATTAAATGATTTCTTGAGCTTGATAGAAATTATAGAGATTTGATTATGATATTGAGCATTTTATGTTTAAAGGAAAATATGGGTTTGGGGTATATGTTTACTACTATTTTGAATAGTACGTAATTTTAATCGGAAATGAGATTTTTGGAAATAGTATGGTTTGATAAAATCATATTTGAACATTATAAATATATTTATATTGAAAAGACCGGAAATGAGATTTCCGAGGATTTTATGATTTCATCATTTGTGATTTCACGACATGTGAGACATGTCGATGTTATATATATTTATTTACTTCGAGGCTACTGTTTTAATTGATTATGTATATAAGCCTCAGATGTACGGTCGAGGACCGTACGGATTTTCGATTATATGGGGGAAGCGTGATTTCGGATTTGATTTGATTTGTTTTTACACCAGTTACTGGGTCGTCGCATTTGCTAGCTAGCCTTAGCGTGAGACGTTGGATTAGTAGCCCTGAGAGGTTCCGACCTTTAGCCTGAGAGGCTTAGGTCGTCGTGTTATATTTGCCCACGCAGTAGCGTTGGACGCTACTTAGTAGCCCTGAGAGGTTCCGACCCGAGCCTGGGAGGCTCCTGTTTATGGTGTAACCACTTCCCCATTGTTTCGTTTGTTGGGCCAATGAAATTGACCTTGTCTTTATTTTGGTTTTCGGGAATATTTTCTCTTATGAGACTTTCAGTTTTTTTTTATAAATTCCCGAACCAGTGGGGCTGGATTTTAATATGAAAATATTTGGAAATGTGTTTATGAAATTGGCCCAGCTATTCATCATTTGGTTTTCGAAAATTTAGATCTTGATAAACATTATTTGTTATTTGAGATATCAGCGGAGCTGATTAATTAGTTTTATGATTTTTCAGAAACGTGGACGTTGTATGAAAATGCATGCATTGTGGTTTTAATTATAAAATATTGGGAAAGTAAATATATTACTTTTATATACGTTATTGTTTTTATCCACTCACTCTAATGTTTTTAAATTACTTTCCCCTGGGCCCTTCGGTTTAAATCGCCCAGTGTGCAGAGTAATAGTCAGAGGTCAAGAATACTCGGAGTCGAGGCATAGCTGTCATCCTTGTTGCTTCCGCTAAGTGGGATCTGTGATCCCTTATTCTTTTATTTTTATATTCTAATTCTTGTTTTGTAATTCCAGTTCATTATATTAGATTGCTCTGATTTCTTGTGAGCCAGTTGAGTTAGATTTTGTTTTTATTTGTGGCGGTTGTTGTGATTTGTGGAGCAGGTGGCTCCAGGTGTTGAGGATGGAACTGTATTTAGAAGTGTTTTTGGTTGTTGCAGGTCTTAGGGTTGTCCATCCTAAGATTGACTTTATCGATTTATCGATAGAGTTAGTCTTAAGGTGGTCCCCGCAGGACCTTATCCGGATTTCAGAGTGAAATCAGGGGCGGGTCCTGACATATACCGCAAGATCTCATGCTTCTCATTGCGCTTACGAATAAAAACCCACCTATGTCCGACAAGTTTAACGCCTTTAGGGATCAATTCAACAGATCCAAAGACTTTCCTTTTGTCTAATGAGTCAAGTTCTGCCTGTATTGCTTCTTTCCACTTCGGCCAATCTGCTCTTTGTTGACATTCAATCATAGAGCGTGGATCAACTTCGTCGTCATGGATGATCTCTTGTGCGACGAAATAAGCATATATATCATCGACGTGTGTGGAGGCTCTATCCACTAAGAGACACCCGTTATTCAAACTGAGCCAGATTTCTTTGTTCTCTGGAGTCAACATTGGATCTGTATCATCCCATAGATATGATTCAGTTGACTCATGGACATAGCTATAGTCAGAGATAATCTCATGCGATGGATTCGCATCGTCGATGATGAGTGGATTTTATGCCTTCGCTCGCTTCTTTCGAGGGTTTTTATCTCGAGAATTTTTCGGTCTCCCCCTCTTCCTGGTGGGAGCCGAGGCCGAAGCTGCTGCTCCTTCATAGTCCATCAAGGCACCGTTGCGATCCGATTCAGCAACAGCGACGACGTCCCGTAGGGCGGCGCCGCCGCCGACGTTACCCTCTCCTGAGGATATGCCGACGACACTAGGTCTTAGGGCAACCAAACCGGTCCCATAATTCGGGACCTCCAACCTTGCCGGTACGTTTGCAACAGGTACGTGTGATCTTGTCACTTTCGCAATATCAGTGAAAGCGTCAGGCATCGATTCCGCGACTTTCTGAAGGTCGATAATGCGTTGCACTTCAAGCTCACTTTGAGCAGTGCGAGGATCATGAAGAGAAAATCGTTGGGGGCACACCATGTCAATTCCTGACGTTCATTCGGAATAAGTGCATTCCTATCTCCCCCTAACAGCGGGAAGTGTGTCTCTTCAAAGTGACAGTCTGCGAATCGCGCAGTAAATAGATCACCGGTGGTTGGTTCTAAGTAGTGGATTATCGTTGGCGAGTCATAGCCAATATAGATCCCTAAATGTCGTTGTGGACCCATTTTGATACGCAATGGAGGCGTAATTGGCACATAAACTGCACAACCGAAAGTACGTAAGTGTGATAGATTGGGTTCAAAACCAGTTACCATCTGGTAGGCACTAAACGTATTGTTAGCAATGGGTCGAAAACGAATAAGCATCGCTGCATGCAGTATTGCATATCCCCAAGCAGAAACTGGCAAATTGGTTCCCATAACCAATGCCCTAGCCACTAGTTGGAGTCGCTGAATGGTGGCTTCTGCAAGGCCGTTTTGAGAATGAACATGAGGAACATGGTGCTCTACTTCAATCCCAATGGACATACAATAATCATCGAATGCTTTGGAGGTAAACTCGTCAGCATTATCCAACCTAATAGATTTGATAGGATGATCAGGGTGGTTAGCCCTTAACTTGATGATTTGAGCTAAAAGCTTGGCGAATGCAGCATTTCTTGTGGATAAAAACTTGACGTGTGACCAACGCATCGACGCATCAACCAGCACCATAAAATACTTAAATGGGTTGCATTCTGGTTTGATTGGTCCACAAATATCACCTTGGATCCGGTGTAAGAATGATATATTTTCAGTTGAAGCTTTGGCGAATGAAGGGCGAGCGTGCAATTTAGAAAGCGAGCAAGCCTTACAAAATGAGCGATGGGCATTGGAAATTGCCGTTGTGGCATAAGAGGACACGTTGGGTGTCGCCCCATGTCCCTGTAAAGGGTGGGACAGCACGACGTGCGGCGTAAAGGCCGCTTCCTCCTTGGCCAGGTGCTCGACCCCGATACCCTATGAAGGGGGGGGGGGGGGCGGGGGCGGTGGCGAATGTGGCGTTAAGGCCACGGCCTTGAGAGGAGCTTGGCTCCTGCGCACATCACGACGTTGAGTCGCGGTAAGAGGTTCTTCCAATCACTTTTTCGACTTGAAAAATGGATGTCCATGGGAGTTCTTTAGAATCCGGATCATCATATCACGGCCGGGGTGGCCTAGTCGAGCATGCCAAAGCGTGTAATCATTAATGTCACAAAAATTATCAGTAACAACATATGATTCGAAGACACGGGCTGTAGTGAGGTATAAGCCATTGTCTTCAATGCACGACATCTTCTCTAAGATACGGCGATGGCCGTTTTCTTGAGAAGTAATGCATAAGTATTCTTCACCATTCTCAGCATAGGTATCCAAGTGATAACCGTTGGCACGGATATCCTTAAAACTCAGCAGGGTTCGATTTGTTCTCGGCGCATAGAGAGCATCAATGACATTGATAACAGTACCATTTGGTAACATAAATTTAGCGGTTCCTCGCCCTTTGACAACCGGCGAGGTACCTATCAATGTTGTCATTGATGAGCGATACGGCATTAAATCCGTAAACAACTGCCTATTCCTTAGAATAGTGTGGGTAGTTCCACTATCAGCTAGACACTCAACTTCACCGCGAGACATCTATAAAGAGAAGAAAACTTGGGTTAGTTTCTCGCGGGACACAGTCTAATCACTACACCGTAGCATAGAGAAAGAAAAGGGGAAGAAATCTCATTGAGTGTATCACATGGCATTTGGATATTATAACTTCGACTTTAAGTCGGAAAGTGCATGGTTGAATGTTACATAACCAAACAATCATCATCAGAAACCAAAACGAAACCGAGGCTTCGCACATTGTGGTGTTGAACAACTTTGGTAACTGGAATAAAACGAGGACAAGTCTCCTAGGATTGGTGTTAAAACACCTCTCGGGCTGCACACTAGCCGAAGCTGTGGATGTCAAAGACACATGGTGCCGTGGTACCAGAGTGTGGAGAGTGTCGAGCCTAATTCACCTTAATGGACCAATGGCGGTCCGTTCGCTTCCCTTTTGTTTTTTTTGTTTTTTTGTTTTTGTTTTTTTTTTTTAATATTGAGCGTAGGTGGGATTATAAGTCCAAAATATAGAGCCAATGTAACCCAAATGTGGCATCACAAGAACCACGTGAGTTGTTAATACACGAACCTGATTGCATAAAAACATAAAATTTCTCACAATATGGGAAAACAGAGAAATTTTATTAAGTGCCAACTTGAATACATCAACTTCTAATTCCAAAATAAACAGACTAACAAGAGTCATAAAAACATGGCGAGTGCCATTACAATACTTGATAAACTAGAAAAGCCAAGTACATAGACTAATCAAAATCCGGGACATCAATAGTTTGTGGTTGCTCCTTTGGTAAATCCACATGATGAGCATAATTTATTTCAATCATCTCGTCCTCAGCATAATTGCTTTCTTCAGACAAAAACTTCTTGTACTTCTTGTAGGCATTTAACATCTCCTTACTAGCTCGACAGTCGCGATGGTAGTGTTTGGAGGAACCACACTTGTAACACGGAGCAAATTGAGCATTCCGGTTATTGCTATGAGGTCTAGGAGGGTTTGGTACCGGGCCTAGACTTGGTCCGTGGCCGGTCCGGCCTCCCCCTGAAGGTGGTGCGGCTTCGCCACCTTCTCGCCTCCAAGTGTTGGAGCGTCGTGTCACTTTACTTCCAGCATTCTGATTTCTTCCACGTACCGGATTGTACGGGGCATGGCGGCCTTTATTTTTCTGCTTTTAAGCCTTCACATAATGAGCCTGTGGTGTTGGAATTGACTTTGTACCAACAGGTCTCTGGCTACTATTGAGCTTAATCTCATAATTGCGCTCTTTTTTAGCCAATATTGCCATAAGGTCAGCGAATGTCCTGATTCTTCCTTCATCAACTGAGATCTTATACTGATGTCCGAGGACATCGTAGGACATGGGGAATGTGTTAAATGTCTTCTCCAGAAGATTTTTATCGGTTTTGATGACGCACCGTGCCAAGATCCGCCTGTAGACTAATCATATCCTGATTGTATTTGTCTACTTTGTCATGATCCGAGAAACAGATTTGTTCCCATTTAAGGGTGAGCTCTGGAAGAAGCATGTCATAGACATTGTTGAATCGCTGCTTGAGCGTGTCCCATAAAATTTTGGGATCTTTTACTGACAAATATTGTCGCTTCAGAGTTGGGTGGATATGACGCCTCAAATACATGAGGGCATGTGCCTTGGCATGGTCCCCAAAAGGAGTGGTGGCGGCTGCATCAGTCAGAAGGGCTGGAAAGCCTTTGCTTTGGAAAGCAATTTCAACATCGGAAACCCATCGATGGTAGTCTTTGCCTTGAAGATCCAAGATCTCAAAATCAGGGCGTGACGGTGACGACGACGACATCTACAAGAGATTAAAACGTCGGATTAGTATCACTTTAAACAGATACTATCAAGTGTAATTTAGAATTATAAGGGATATATTCGGTCACATAAGTGATTTTTTTTTCTTCTTTTGATGCATAAACTGGCGACATCATATCGCACCTTCAAACAGTGGCGTACTCAGACATCCACATAAGCATCTTTTTTTTTTTTTTTGATTCCCTCTCAAACGTGATTCTCCCAGGACCATCACTTAAAACTGCGACCGTAGGGGTGATGAAATCCTCATTCTAGGTCTCATCAGCGATATAAGAATGGTCGGAATCGGGGTAGAAGAAAGGCTAATAGCGCCTGATAGAATATATTTATAGTTCAAAAGTAGGAACTTTTAGAAATTTTTTACCTTTTGATCAAAGGATCGAGTGCGTAAAGCTTGTTCTTCGACTCTTGTCTGGTTCTCTAGCCTCTTCTTGCGCGAGTAAGCTGGAGGAGCTATCTTGAAAAGTAAGATTGAGCGTGGCGGCCAAGCGAATGAGCGTGGCGGCCAAGCGAATGAGCGTGGCGGCCGAGCGAGCGGGCTGGCTAGCGGGCGAATAGGCAGGCGGCCGGGCAAATGTGTGGCGGCCGGAGAGGGGCTGCGGCCTAGGTGAGACCGAGAAGGAGTCGCACGGGTCCCGAAAAGGGAGGTGCGGCCGACGGAAGGGATGGAGGAGGAGGAAAAAGTTATCAGGGTTCATCTGGGGCTCAGGGAGGTCACGTGCTGATAACGTGTTCAAGGAGAAAAGATAATAGGGAGAACTTATGGTTTATTGATTGATAGAGAGGTCTTTATATACGCATTACAATAAGTATCCCGATAAATGAGGGATTCTCTATCTATTACAGAATCAACTATACTAGTCTAATTAGGTCAAGACACATCTAGGAAGTTACGGAAATAACCTTCCTACAACAAATAGTAATAAAAAATATTATTATTTTGATATATCAATATTTTCTTTTAAAAAAAAAAATCGACAAATTTATTTTGTTTATAAAAGAAGTCCACTATTTGGTAATGGCATAATATACGTTTATAATAATAATATTTATAGACATCTCTATCATAAGAATAAAATACAACATATAACTATATATTATGTTTATAAAAGGAAGTATATTTAAGAGTTATAATAAAATAATGGGTCCGGATCAGGGGACATCTTTTTTTACACAAATTTTGACACAGATTTTCGGCCATTAGATTTTAAGATCTTCGATGGTCTAGATTAATTGTAGGTATGATGTCAACATTCATAAGGATGATGTGGCAATTCACATGACGCTCCATATTTTCCATTACAAATTATAAATACAAGAAAAGAAAAACAAAATAAAATCAAAATCAAAATCAAAATCAAACTGTTTTCAATAAAAGAAAACACAAAATTAAAATCAGGAACAAAAATTACATATGTAGAACAAAGCCTTTGGAAAAAAAAAACACGAAGAACAAGAAGAATGACAAACTCATAAAAAGAAAAAGATAGGTTGAATGAAGTTCCCAGGCTCCCAAACTCCTATCACAATTAAGCCCAAGCTCCTATCACAACTAAACCTTCAATTTTACTGTCTGTACCATTGACATCAATTTGATCAATTTGATCATATTTGGCAAGCCGTGGTTTTTCCTCTGGCATTGACTGCTCTTATGTATGTCAGATCCTTAACATTCATGTTTCTATTATTGATGCATTCGTTGAGGGAGGATGTGAATTGTAGTGGAGGCCTTTCGTTTGGCTATATCAAATGTATTGCACAAGAGGTTGTTGCCTCTCTACGTTCAATTGCTTCCAGTGTTATGCATTGGCGTAATTATGTTGTGGCTCCAGTCACGGAAGAGTTGGTGTTTAGAGCATGCATGATACCATTGCTTCTCTGCATAGGATTTCAAAAGAACATAGTCATATTTGTATGCCCTATATTCTTCAGTTTAGCTCATTTGAACCATTAAGTGGATGTCTATAACAAGCAACAGAACTGGACCAGAGCCTGCATGATTATAGGTCTCCAACTTGGATATATTGTGGTCTTTGGCTCGTATGCATCTTTTCTCTTTATTCAAACTGGACATTTTCTTGCTCCCGTAGTTGCTCATATGTTTTGCAATATTATGAGATTGCCCGCGCTAGTTATACCAGCCCTAAACCAGCGCTAATAATTTTGTGTTTTCTTTTATTGAAAACAGTTTGATTTTGATTTTTTTTTTCTTGTATTTATAATTTGTAATGGAAAATATGGAGTGCCATGTCAATTGCCACATCATCCTTGTGAATGTTGACATCATACCTACAATTAATCTAGACCATTATATATCTTAAAATCTAATGGCCGAAAATCTGTGTCAAAATATATGTAAAAAAAGATGTCCCCCGATCCGGACCCTAAAATAATATGTGTGTATGTGTTTAAATTATATCTCTAACCATTGATCATCAACTAAATTAAGAAATTTTATTTGAAGTATTAGAAAAAAAATATATAGGTACCAAAAAATGTTTTTGAAATAGGTTGGGTACGTACCATTTTGGGTATTTATTCATGCCACGAAGGCAACTTTAACGGAAAAACTAACGGATGTACCATATTAGGTAACAGTGCAATACTTGAGGTACAATTTCAGGTAGAAAAAATTCGTAGGTATCAAAAAGTACCTTTCGCAATAGTTCAGGTACCATTTTAAGTTTTTACTCTATTTAAAATCCAAAGGAAGTATTATTGTGCATTAGCAACCGAAAATTCTTCTATCGCCAACTCTCAATTTCATGTGCCAACAGACAAGTGTGTCTAAGTGTTCATCGTACTTACCTAAACGATAATAACATGAGTCAACAGTGTTACTAAATACAAAATCCATATGACATTTGTATTAAAAGGGTATATTTGACTATTTGTAATCAACTTCATTTCAATTCTGATTCTATCTCTCCCGTTCCTTTAACAAGTGAACAGTGTGACTCTTTCTTATTCATTCTCCAATTCCTTCTTAATCTCATCTGAAATTGACTTTTCTTTTCTGGGAGACTTTTGGGCAACGGTGGAGTTGCTCTCACCACTTCTCTCTATTCATTCGTACTGTTTTATTTGAAGTCCATCCGATCTCAACTTCAAATTCCCACGAAACCCAGGTTAATATCTTTCTGTACTGTGTGTGACGATAGATAAAAACCATGATTCGTTAAGCTTCTGAATTGATGAAGTTTCATATAATAGGCATTCATATATAAGCTGAGAGAACGGTGAGACTAAAGATGTTCAATCTCATAAGCTTCTTTACAGGCGAAATAAATTGTTGCATTGTCCTAAGTGAAGTTTGGTGAACAATATGAGGTGCTGTAGTGACAAATTAGTGCCTCTATAACTAATTGTTTGTGCAAATTTGGAATTGAACAATGTTGCATGATGCTCAATATCATAAGCTTCTTCAGCACACCCTCATGGTGGAAATTTGTAATCACTAGCTGTAAACTATGAGTTTGCAATGTGTGATTATACAAGTAAGGACGGTACTGGAAGCAAGCAAGGACGGTACGTACTGGAAGGACTAGCGGTGAATAATGATAGTTCCATTTTTGGCCTGCACGATGCTTTAGCTGCAAGTCTTGAGTGTCTCACTGTATAGATCTAGAGCACTGCTATATATATATCTTACCAAGCACTGCATATGAGATTGAAAAGAATCCATGGCGGATTGGCTTTGAAGCTTCACGCGTGCAACCTGATATTATAGATTAGATTATCAGGCTAAGGTGAAAATGTAAGCTTCCCCTATTATCATGCGAGTCTAATAAGGTCCCGGCCGGAACAAAACTAAGAAGCTACAAATAGAGTAGAACTGAAGCTCGAGATCCACGAGATTGAACTTATTTGAGTCGCAGAAAACATTCAAATCGTAAATGTCACACTGCTTCATGCTTCACCCTGCTTCCTCATTTCTTAAATTTGTTTCTTTGCACTAAATTCTTATGTTTTCTTTCATCTGCTTCTTCCTCTCTCTTTTTTCTTTTATCAATAGAGGGCAGCAATTTGCACTTGGAACTCCTTTCGTTGATGAGAAATGTTCAGGTTCTAAAGGATTGCACCTTGGTTCTAAAGGACTACACCTTCAATGTGCATAGACAGTCCGGAGAGAAGGATCCTTATTCCCAAAAATAAAAGTTCATTTCACTATTGGATCCCAAAATGTCAAAATATCAAATAACCTAATAATGATCACCTTGGTCATTTCACTACTCCTGTATTTCCCATTTAATTATCTCCTAGTTTAATAAAGCAACCAAACAAAGCTCAAATTTTGGGCTTGCTAGATGCACAAAATAATCACTACCATTAAAAATTAACCTCAAATAACCAATCTTCTACACTTCTAGAAACTTTTCTCATATCCTAAAGGACCTAAACCAGTTATTACTTAATTTCCCTCGGAACCCAAAATCGACACAGATCAAATACAAAGCAGATCACATAAAGAAGAAAAAACCAAACAGCAACATTAAAAAAAAAAAAACAGAGGCATACATAAATTGTGAATTTTAAGGTTCGATTCAAAGCTAAGAGATTCTTGTTGGAAAAATGGGTTAAAAACCATTTATAAAACCAAATTTAAATAGATTAATTAAAGTGTGTTACACTTATGATTAATGAGAAATGAACTTGGATTTGTATTCTCCATAATGAGGACTACAAGATCATGTGTTCATATGTTTAATTTGGTTTTGGGATGAATGAAAAATTGTCATCCAAATTTGGCTATTTGAAATGGGAAAACAAAGTTTGTCCCACATTGGAAAAAGGGAAATGGTAAGAACCCAAGTGACTCTTCAGTTGGTACTGGAAAAACCTTTTGATATTCCAGTAACATATGATGTAATGTGTATTATGACCATTCAAGTGAGATGTTCATGACCATTGAGTGAGATGTTCATAACCATTGAGTTCCCTATATTGATGATTGATTTTAATAGCCTTGGTCATTCCTCACACTATAAAAAGGGTCTCCTATTCCTTAGTTTCATACACCAACAAAAAGCATCAGCTCTTCTCCTCTCAAACTCTCTCTTCTGCTCTTGTGTTCTTGTTCACTTTCTGGTGATAGAAAGAAGTACTTGCTCCGGTTCGCAGACTTTCTTGCAGCAGTGCAGCTCCAAGAATTTGTTAGTCATATATTGTATCCTGGGAGACGAGTGCCAACAGACCTTTTGCACCTGTAGAGGCGGCGTAGTTGTCTTAAGGAGAGTGTGTGACACACACGACTTGACTTTTCATAATCCATCTCGAAACTCGTTCGGTATTGGTTGAATATTTCTTCATACCTTCTTGTCTATTTTCTGGAATTTTTATTTCTAAATTCAAGTTATTATTTATCTCATTTTATATATGCAATATCATACCAATATACTTTACAATCTTAAGACAACTAAATATTGATATTGCTTATATAATTTGTGAATACTTGTTACCTTCGAGTTTCAATATTCTTACAACTTGTGTGTGTGTTTCAGTTTAAGAAAATATGACAAACGGAGAAAATTCTGATGCTGTGAATGCTGGTAAGGGACCAGTTCAAATTCCAACTATGAAAGCACCTGCCGCGCCTGTACCTGTCTCAGTTTCCCACGGGGAAAAGCCTGAGAAGTTTAACGGGCTGCACTTCAAGAGATGGCAACAAAAGATGATGTTCTATCTGACCACTCTTGGCCTGGCTAAGTTTCTAACTGAGAATGCTCCTGAATTCAATGAAGGAGACCAAGATGATCAAGCAAAGATTACTGCTGTGAATGCATGGAATAGTTCTGACTATTTGTGTAGGAACTATATCATGAATGGTCTGGCTGACTAGTTGTACAATGTGTACATTAATATGGGAACGGCCAAGGAGCTATGGGAATCCCTTGAAAAGAAATATAAAACAGAGGATGCCGGCGCCAAGAAATTCATCGTGGGCCGCTTCCTTGATTATAAGATGGTGGATTCTAAGACTGTGATGAGTCAATTCTCAGAAATCCAGTTGATCCTGCATTAGATTCATGCTGAAGGGATGGTGTTTGGTGAGAGCTTTCAAGTGGCTTGTGCCATTGAGAAGCTGCCACCCGCTTGGAAAGACTTCAAGAACTACCTGAAGCACAAGCGAAAGGAAATGAGTATGGAAGATCTGGAGGTCAGGCTTCGCATTGAAGAGGACAACTGAGGATCTGAGAAGAAGACATGGGGCAGTGGGTATTCTGCGAAGGTAAATGTCATGGAACATGGCCAGAGTTCCAAGAACAAGAAGTTCAAGAATCAACGGTTCAAACTATGACCAAAATGTGGTGTCTCCAAGAAACAGAGGTTTGAAGGCAAGTGCTTCAACTGTGACAAGGCTGGTCACAAGTCTGCTGATTGCAACAAACCAAGGAGGTACAAGAAAAAGGAGGCCAACTTGGTTGATGATGTCACTCAAAAGGTTGCTGAAATGAACCTCTGTGCTATGATATCTGAGCTGAACTTGGTGGATTCAAACCCCAAGGAATGGTGGATGGACACTGGAGCCACCAAACATGTTTGTGCTGACAAGAAGATATTCTCCACCTTTGAACCATCTGAGGAAGGAGAGATTCTGTACATGGGAAATTCCGCCACCTCTGCCATCAAGGGGAAAGGAAAGGTGATTCTGAAAATGTCATCTGGGAAAGAGCTGACTCTGAACAATGTTCTGTATGTTCCAGAGATCCGGAAGAATCTGATTTCTGGTGCATTGCTGAACACTCATGGGTTCCGCATAGTGATAGAGTCTAAGGGTACGTTTGTTACGTGGGATGGGATTGGACTGTATTGCCTTACACAAATATATAATCTGAAACCCACGTTTACTGGATACGCGGGAGTACGATTAATGAGCTAGGAGAGTCCCCGCGTCCCCCAAATCTCGGCTTACAGAGCGGCCTCAAAATTGGGGGGACTCCCGTAGCTCTCACTCCAGAAGAAAACGTTTTCGTTCCATAAGCTCTTCACGCTGCTCTCTCCCTGCGAATCTCGATTAAGCTCCTCTCAAGAAGAAAACATCCCGATTTCAGGTTCTCTCTCTCCTATCCATCTCTCTCACTCTCTCTCTCTCTCCTCTTCGTCTGACTCTCCCTCTTCAACCCTACTTTGTCTTATAGATCGATTCCAAGTTTTTTTCTGGTATGGGTTCATATAGATCGATTTAATTACAGTTTTTTATGGGTTCTATGATTGATTGGTCAATGATTCTTGGTCTGGGTAATACATTCATGATAAAGCTAGTAGTGATTATTGTTGAGATCTGTTTTGGTATGACCAGGACTAACTGTGTTTATAGCAATCTGGGGATACTTCTTTGCCACGATTCTTGTATGCAATATTTCAAGATATATATGTTTTTCTTTATTGTGTGGAAGTTTTGGAGAATGGAAGCATTGGTTTCTCTGGAGACATGCAAAATTGAAACCTATAATAAGTTGATTGGAAGCTGTTGTTTTTCTTATCTGGAGGGCGTCTTGTAATCTAATCTGTTAGTAATTATAGGAGTGAAATTGTTGGATTTTCATATATATGTCACACAAGTTCTGTGACATATATATGAGGAAATGGATTTTGTTATTCATCTTTGTTTAGACTTGTGTGTCTAGTTCCATTTTGATAAAATTGCCTACATTTTGCTGCACGTTTATGATCAGGACAATTCTTTGCAAGCAGTCTGGTCAAGTGAAGTAAGACACAAACATATAAGGTAAGGAAATTGTAGACTCTAGTTGAAGTGGTCATTTTTTACCTTTTCTTTCTGTCAATGCATTTAAATCAGTATCTCATCCATTGCTTCATTTCAACAACCTGGAAGTCCACCACATGCACCATCTGATCCTTTTCATTTCTCTTCTCAAGGACAGTAATTAGGTCATAGCTAAGAACTTGATACATCATTCTTTCCTGTGTGCCATGGCTGATTGCTTTTTATGAAATGGTCTATCATCTCAATGTACGTATCAAGTTCTTACCTTATGAAATGGTCTATCATCTCAATGTACGTATCAAGTTTTGCTAGAAATCTCATGGTAAACTTCCATCTGACAATTATCATACAAAGGAAAGAGGTTTAAGAAAAAATGAGCTAAAAGGATATATACTTTCTTGCTGTCGATACTCATCCCCACAGTCCCAGCTGGTCTACCTAAACTGTATGGGTTATTGGCTACATTTTATTTGTTCTTTGTTGTTCCACAATAGTGCAAGACAAAAGTTTGTATAGAATGCTGAAAAATATTTTGCTAGAAATCTCATGGCAAACTTCCATCGAACAATTATCATACAAAGGAAAGAGGTTTAAGAAAAAATGAGTTAAAAGGATAGATACTTTCTTGCTGTCGATACTCATCCCCACAGTCCCAGCTGGTTCCTCTAAACTGTATGGGTTATCAGAGTGGCTATGTAGTGTCTTGCTTTTTTTCTACATTTGATAGATACTCTTGCAGAAATCACCCAGAATTTTACCTGGATGTTTATATAAATAATATCCAATACCAAATGGTAATAAATCTGATGTTTGGGATTCATATCTATGCCTAGAGTCACCCAGAATTTATCCTAGATGTTTATCTAAATAATATCTCATACTAAATGGTAATAAATGTGATGTTTGGGATTCATATCTATGCTAAGAGTGGTTGAGGTTTGTGTTCTATTTAGGGGAAAGATGGGTGCTTCACTTCACAGATCTTATAAGGAAAAGGCAATTGGGGGTAAACCTCCTTACTTAAAGGTAATTACTACTGTTATATAATGATCATGGAATCTTGATGTGTATGTGTGCAAATCTTATGTAGAAGCTGCATGCCATTACCACCTATTCATCAGTGCTATCTTAGTTTGTGAAGTATTGTTTTTTGTGCATATGCAGCCATTTTTTGGAATGTTTGGATATGGTGGACCTATAGCCTCCATGCAGTTGGGAAGGTATGACTTCTCTGAAAATTCTCCTCAATGTTAGTTTCTTTGACCCTTGATAATTTCTCAATCATGTTACAGGCGTGTATTAGTTTCTTCTAAGACAAAGGAGTCAAAGAAAGTTTATACCTTAAATCTTGATAGAGATGCCTTACTCAGTTCCAATTGGAAGGTAAAAAAAATGCTCTGTCATGTATTCTTCTTTCAGAAACACTTGGGACTATTCCTCTATTTTGTGATAGAATTAATTTCTGGTGTATCTGTTAATTTCTCAATCTAACAGTCACTGTACCTATTATTTTAGACTGGTGGTAGCATGAGGGTTCCTGAAGAAGATGAGATACGCAGAAGAAGCTTTACTAAGGTTGCATCATGCGTCATCTTGTTGTCCATTTCAATTATGCTTAAGAGTTTTTTTTCTAGTTTGTGAAATTTACCACTACACTTTCCTATTACCTTTTGACAGAGTTTTTTTTTAAATGTTCAGAATTTTTAGTCAAATGATGTGCATGTTTTAAGCTTGAATGTCGCTGCTGTATGTTGTGTTTGGCAACCTGCTGACCTATTATAATATATACTAGTTGATATAAATTCTCTTGCTCCCAATAGATCTTGGCTGGACCAGAGGATTCAAGGAAAAGGTGGCATGATTAAGCACACAGAATCATTATACATTTGACTAATTCATCATAAAGGAATAATTATTGTTAATAAATTTGGAGACCCTGATTCAGTCTTGTGACCTTTTCCAACAAGGATCTTTGTCATTATAAGTTGTAATAGATATCTTACATGATTGTTAGCTATCAAATCTTTCTGCTCAAAGATCATCACAATGCTTCGTAGTTTGATTGTGGTGTATATAAATGATGTGGTATAAATTTGTGTTTCCAGCAAATTGCATATGAATATGCAAATAGAAGGGTGCAGCTTGTATTGGTGGCAAGAAGAGACACTAGGCTGCGAGGGATTGCTGAAAATACAGCAAATACAAGGGTTTTAGGTGCCAAGCTTATTTTGAGACCTGCTGATATGAGAATGTTTTTTGTACTGACATGTAAAATGCTAATTGAGAATTCAGTTTTGGATATATAATTTGTACTTGTGAATATATGAATGTATTTTTATTTATTGAAATCAGTTTCATCTTCAATAGACCTGTTTTGATTATAGAAACTTCTTTTCTTGAGAAAAAAATCAAAATGTCTTCACATCATACCAACTTGTGGCACATCCTCCCTACAACCATTCATGAATTACATATAATAGACAACCATAAATCACTACATATGAACTCAACTTTCAAGAATATTTCTTTTTCAGCCTGGCCCAACAAAAAGATATAACCAACAGCAACAAAATATTTAAGTTACAAAATTTAGTCTGGTGCATCATCAAACGTGGGATTGGACTATTCTGACTATTCTGTTCTTTAGTCCGAAGCAGTACCAAACCTGGGTTAGGGATTACTGCAGTACAATCCCAAGCTTGCATAGTCCGGAACTGTTATAAGAAATAGTCCCGACTTAGACAGTCCTAGCTAGGTAACAAACGTACCCTAATAAGCTTGTTTTGTTCAAAAAACGGAATGTTTGTAGGTAAGGGTTATGTAACCGGTGGAATGATAAAAATGAATGTAATGACTATAGTCAAGAAAATGAATGAAGCTTCATCTTCCACCTATATGCTTGAGTCTTCTAATTTGTGGCATGGTAGACTAGGACATATTAATTACGATACCTTGCGGAAATTAATTAACATGGACCACTTACCAAAATTCCAAATTGACACAAAACATAAGTGTGAAACTTGTGTGGAGGCAAAATTAATGAGATCATCATTCCAAAATGTTGAAAGAAATAATGAACCCCGTGATCTGATTCATTCAGATGTGTGTGATTTGAGATCAGCACAATCAAGAGGCGGTAATAAGTAGTTTATCACCTTTATTGATGATAGTACGAAGTACTGCTATGTGTACTTGCTAAAGAGCAAAGATGAGGCTATAGAGAAATTTGTGCTCTATAAGAATGAAGTTGAGAATCAACTCAACAAGAAAATAAAAGTACTGAGAAGTGACCGTGGAGGTGAGTATGAATCGCCATTTGCTGATATTTGTGCTCAGCATGAGATTATACATCAAAGAACTGCACCTTACTCACCACAATCGAATGGTGTGGCAGAACGGAAAAATCGTACCTTGAAGGATATGATGAATGCTATGCTACTCAGTTCTGGGATGCCCCCCAACATGTGGGGAGACACAATTCTCACGGCTAATTACCTTTTAAATAAGGTGCCCAAAAAGAAAGAGGAGAAAACTTCATATGAATTATGGAAAGGGATAAAACCATTCTATAAATACTTGCGAGTATGAGGATGTTTAGCTAAAGTGAAAATTCTTAAACCCAAAATGGTAAAGAATGGGACTAAAACAGTTGATTGCATTTTTATTGGATATGCACATAACAGTTCGGCTTATCGTTTTCTTGTACATGAATCAAAAGTTCTGGATATTCATAAGGATACGATAATGGAATCGAGAAATGCATCATTTTTCGAAAATGTATTTCCAAGAAAGTCCATAGATGAATCTAATTCTTCTAAACGGACACGTGAAAACAGTCAAGCTGTTACTGATAATGATCAGGATCAACAAGCCGAGTCTGAGTCAGAGTCTGAGGTTGAGATTGAACCTAGACGAAGCAAAAGGGCAAGGATAGAAAAATCATTTGGTTCCGATTTTTTGACTTATGTGGTTGAAGGTGAACCGCGTACGTTTAAAGAGGCAGTAAGCTCTACTGATAGTCCTCTGTGGAAAGATGCAATCAAAAGTGAAATTGATTCTATTATGCAAAATCACACTTGGGAACTTGTGGCTCTGCCACCAGGTTGTAAACCTTTGACGTCCAAGTGGATTTTCAAAAGGAAGTTGAAAGCAGATGGATCAATAGACAAGTACAAGGCAAGACTTGTTATTAGAGGCTATAGGCAAAAAGAATGTGTGGATTACTTTAACACCTATTCTCTTGTGACGAGAATAACGTCTATCCGGATGGTACTTGCAATTGCAGCTTTGCGCAATCTTGAAGTACATCAAATGGATGTAAAAAAGGCATTTTTGAATGGTGATGTAGATGAAGAAATCTACATGGAGCAACCAGAGGGTTTCTCAGCTCCTGGACAAGACATGAAAGTGTGCAAATTGGTAAAGTCATTATATGGCTTAAAACAAGCACCAAAGCAATGGCATGAAAAATTTGACAACGTCATGATCACCAATGGTTTCAAAATTAATGAATGTGATAAGTGCGTATACGTCAAAGATACAGAAAATGGATATGTCATTTTGTGCTTATATGTGGATGATATGCTTATCATCGAGAGTAATGATAAAATGATCAACTCCACTAAAAACATGTTAAATTCCAGATTTGACATGAAGGATATGGGACTTGCTGATGTGATCTTAGGGATAAAAATCACAAGAACATCAGAAAGACTTGTACTGGATCAAACACATTATGTGGACAATATCCTGGAGAAATTTGACAAGGAAGGATCTGGAATTTCCAGAACTCCGGTAGACATGACTCTGCACCTATCGAAGAATAAAGGAGAAAGTGTTTCTCAATTAGAATATTCGAGAGTCATTGGAAGTCTAATGTACTTAATGAGTTGTACAAGACCAGATATAGCTTATGCAGTGAGTAAGCTAAGCACGTATACGAGTAATCCTGGAGCCATGCATTGGCAAGCAATTGCAAGAGTACTAAAGTACTTAAGGTATACTCGTACCTATGGACTGCACTACACAACATATCCAGATGTTATAGAAGGATTCAGTGATGCAAACTGGATATCTGACATGAAAGACTCAAGGTCTACTAGTGGATATGTATTCACCTTAGGAGGTGCAGCGGTGTCCTGGAAGTCCTCAAAGCAAACGATCATAACCAGATCCACGATGGAATCTGAGTTTGTTGCACTAGACAAATGTGGGGAGGAAGCAGAATGGCTACGTCAATTCATAGAGGATATTCCTAGATGGACAAGACCTGTGCCTGCAATTTGCATATATTGTGAAAGTCAATCTACGATTGGCAGGGCACAGAGCAAGATGTACAATGGTAAGTCTAGACACATTCGTCGAAGACATAATACCATTAAACAACTACTCTCTACTGGAGTTATCTCTATAGACTATGTGAGGTCTAAGGATAATATTGCAGATCCGCTAACCAAAGGGTTAAACAGAGAGTTGGTTGATAAATCATCGAGGGGAATGGGATTAAAGCCCATTGGAAAATAAATTTCTACAGTGGATACCCAACCTAGTAGACTGGAGATCCCAAGAGCTAGGTTCAAATGGGAAAACTAAATTGTGGAGATAAAATTGGATCACTGTGGGGAGCACCCAAATCCATTCCTATGATGAAAAACAGTGATACCCGTAAGAGTAAGGTTAAGCCAAGCTTTTAATGATTCGTATGCGTCGAGTAAAACCGAGCTGAGTAATGCGGGTTACTCTTATATAAGAGATCACCTATGCAAGAGAGAAGTGGGGCCGCTTCTAGGAGAGTTATTTAGGGCATAACTCTTATCAAACTACTTGCAGAACCAGGCGTGTGTCCATGGCCAAAACGGGCACAATAGTGAGAACTGGAATGTACCAGGAAGACTCCTGTGTGAGGTATGCTATCAGTTACACAAAATAACGAATAGTTCAAGGACATCGCGTCTACTGTTTAGTTAGTAACGTAATCATACTTTCACAAGGGAAGGTTCAAAGGGTAAAACCTACCTATCCTATGCATGTTTCGACCATAGAAATCTATCACCAATTCTATCGAGTCTTTGGTGGCCAATTTTATTCATGTGGGGAATTGTTGGAAAAATGGATTAAAAACCATTTATAAAACCAAATTTAAATAGATTAATTAAAGTGTGTTACACTTATGATTAATGAGAAATGAACTTGGATTTGTATTCTCCATAATGAGGACTACAAGATCATGTGTTCATATGTTTAATTTGGTTTTGGGATGAATGAAAAATTGTCATCCAAATTTGGCTATTTGAAATGGGAAAACAAAGTTTGTCCCACATTGGAAAAAGGGAAATGGTAAGAACCCAAGTGACTCTTCAGTTGGTACTGGAAAAACCTTTTGATATTCCAGTAACATATGATGTAATGTGTATTATGACCATTCAAGTGAGATGTTCATGACCATTGAGTGAGATGTTCATAACCATTGAGTTCCCTATATTGATGATTGATTTTAATAGCCTTGGTCATTCCTCACACTATAAAAAGGGTCTCCTATTCCTTAGTTTCATACACCAACAAAAAGCATCAGCTCTTCTCCTCTCAAACTCTCTCTTCTGCTCTTGTGTTCTTGTTCACTTTCTGGTGATAGAAAGAAGTACTTGCTCCGGTTCGCAGACTTTCTTGCAGCAGTGCAGCTCCAAGAATTTGTTAGTCATATATTGTATCCTGGGAGACGAGTGCCAACAGACCTTTTGCACCTGTAGAGGCGGCGTAGTTGTCTTAAGGAGAGTGTGTGACACACACGACTTGACTTTTCATAATCCATCTCGAAACTCGTTCGGTATTGGTTGAATATTTCTTCATACCTTCTTGTCTATTTTCTGGAATTTTTATTTCTAAATTCAAGTTATTATTTATCTCATTTTATATATGCAATATCATACCAATATACTTTACAATTCTGATATAAGTAAACTAAGGGGAACATAAAAAGACAAAAAACGAACCGACGCGCATGCAGAACCAGTAACGGTCGTCGGGGCAGAAGTGATCCGATGTGGTGAAGTCCACGAACTTGGGCGCCTCGATCTCCTCGTAGAACTCGTCTCCGCCGCCTCCCTGGTCGTCGATCTGTACCGGCTGAGGTTCTTCTTCCATATCCACAAAGCGCAGAGAGAGAGAGAGAGAGAGAGAGAGAGAGAGAGAGAGAGAGAGAGAGAGAGAGAGAGAGAGAGAGAGAGAGAGAGAGAGAGAGAGAGAGAGAGAGTTTGGTGTGACTGGAAATAATGGAGGTGAAAGAGAAGAGTTATGTTTTAAACTTGGGAAAATCGTCTAAAGAGTGTTCGAATTTTTCCAATCTAGTAGTTTTGGTGGCTCAACTTTCAAAAATATCAAAACGGTACCTAACATTTCCAGCTCGACCCAATTTTGGTATCTCGTACCGTTTAGGACGTTACCTCTGTTAAAAATTCAGGGACAAATTGGTCTATTCATCTATTCCCTCTCCTCCAACCAATCTCCTCCCACCTCTTCCACCTCCGCCTCCGCCTCCACCGTGACTCCCTCCGCTTCCACTACCTCTCCTCCATCGCCTCCTCCAACCGAACTCAGCCACGTCATCGCTCCTCCGGGTTCTCCTTCTCCATCGGCACCGATTAACACAGTACACAATAACAACACAGCTATCCAAAAACTCCATTAGAGTGGAGTGCCTTGGTAAACAGAATCCTTTAGCTTCTGATAAAGATATTATTTTTGGGGTTGTGGAGTGCTAGTAGTAGGTTGGGTGGTGTGGATGGAAAAAAAAATTGATTATTTGAGATCTATGGCAAGAAGAGAAGGAAGACCTGCAGGAGAGAGTTAAGTTCTGGGCATCGTTATGGGCTTCTACTTCTAAGGATTTTGATCCTCAAAATCTTTCTTCCATTATTCTTAATCAGCAAGCAGCTGTAGTGTAAGACCCTAAGCATTCAAGTGCACTGGAAATGCAGCACCACCGTCGGAACCTTCACCTCAGTCTTCCCGGAGAGGCCTTCGTTGTCGTGGCCGCACCCGACGGCGACTTTGGGGAGGCGGAAGGTGAGTGTTTCGGTGAAGAAGTCGCCGAAGGTGAAGGAGCCGTCGCCGTAGGAGACTTGGTAGAGGCAGGTGTGGGACTTGGAGGAGCAGCCGGGGTAGTCGAGGTGGCAGCAGAGCGGGGAGGAGCAAGGGAGTGTGGAGAAGGAGGAGGATTTTCTCGGGTCGAAGATCGGGTCAGATTGTGAGTAGCAACGTTTGCAGGTGTCACACGTTGGACCCGGTGTCGAGGACCATGTAAAGGTATTTCGGGGGAGTGCCGACGCCGATGTGGGTGAAGTACTCGCAGCTGCCTTGTGAGAGGCCGGAGACGATGGAGGAGGAGAACCCAGAGGAGCCATGACGTGGCTGAGTTCAGTTGGAGGAGGCGAGGGAGGAGAGGTAGTGGAAGCGGAGGGAGTCACGGCGGAGGCGGAGGCAGAGGTGGAAGAGGTGGGAGGGTGTTTAGTTGGAGGAGAGGGAATAGATGAATAGACCACTTTGTCCTTAAATTTTTTGACGGAGGTAACGTCCTAAACGGTACGATATACCAAAATTGGGTCGAACTCAAAATGTCAGGTACCTTTTTGATATTTTTGAAACTTGAGACACCAAAACTACTAGATTGGAAAAGTTCGGACACTCTTTAGACGATTTTCTCTTTAAACTTTAGATGGTTCTGAAAGTAGCCGTTGGGGAAAGGGGTTCAGGACACCGTAACGGTATGTCAGGGACTCTTCTGTAATTTCAATGTTTTAGAAGTCTCTGTTCAAATGCAAAATTCATTCTTCTTAGTGGGACCCAAATGAAATTCATACCGTAACGGTATGTCAGGGATGGCATTGTTATGATTCTAGTCTTTTACGTATTTTCTTGTAGCTACTGGAAACACGTTTCATTTAATTGTACGCGTTCAGTATCGTTGGTGACTGAGTCAGTAGTGATGACTAATGAGTTGGCTTGTCCTATGTCTACCCAGCATTGACTTGACTTGGGCTATACGGTGGAGGTTTGCTAATATTGGTCTCTCCTCAAGTCTTCACGCAGATCTAATCTTCTCTCAAGAGGTACTCAAGTCTCTCACACCACTTTGCTTCTGAGTCGATCTGATCCCAGTTGAATATAACACAATTTGGGAGAATAATTTTCTGATGATAATATTCATGTCACAGTGGAGGCTATATATACTGATACAAGATGTACAAACCCTACGTACTATGTACTACATGTACTACACACATAGAATAGGAAAGCAATAACAAGTTTATTTACATTCCTAAACTAACTCCATGACTCACGCTAACACTCCCCCTCAAGTTGGCGCATATACATCAACCATGCCCAACTTGCTAAGTGAGTCATAAAAGGCCTTCTTAGAAACTCCTTTTGTGAGTATATCAGCAAGTTGCTCTTCTGTAGGGACAAAGGGAAAACTAATTATCTTAGCATCTAGCTTCTCCTTTATAAAGTGACGATCAACCTCCACGTGTTTAGTACGGTCATGTTGCACAGGATTCTGTGAGATGTCAATGGCTGCCTTGTTATCACAATACAACTGCATAGCACACTTGGGCTTAACTCCCAAATCTCGTAACACATTTTTCAGCCATAACAACTCGCACACTCCATGAGCCATACCTCTATATTCTGCTTCAGCACTAGACCGAGCCACCACCTTTTACTTCTTACTCTTCCAAGTAACAAGATTACCTCCCACAAAGGTAAAATATCCTGATGTAGACCTCCGATCTGTAATATTTCCAGCCCAGTCTGCATCTGTAAAACCAGAAACCTCAAGAATATTGTTGTGTTTAGAAAACATTACTCCTCTCCCAGGAGCTGACTTCAGGTACCTCAAAATTCTCACAACAACATCCATGTGATCTATACTGGGATTATGCATGAACTGGCTCACCACACTTACTGCATATGCAACATCAGGTCTGGTGTGTGTCAAATAAATCAGACGTCCAACTAACCTCTGATAACGAGGCTTGTCGGTAGGTACCTGATCAGGATACTCTGCTAATCGGTGATTCTGCTCAATGGGAGTGTCAATTGGAGTACAATCCAACATACCTGTCTCTGCTAATAGATCAAGTATATACTTCCTCTGACACAGATAAATGCCCTCACTCCCCCTGGCTACCTCAATGCCCAAGAAGTACTTGAGTGCACCTAGGTCCTTCATCTCAAACTCTGTGGCTAGCTATTTTTGCAATCTATCTATCTCAACAGTATCATTACCAGTAACAACCATATCATCAACATATATGATCAGAGCTGTTACCTTCCCTTGTTGATGTCTGAGAAACAACGTGTGGTCTGAGTTACTCTGCTTATAACCAATCTTCCTCATGAACTGTGAAAACCTTCCAAACCAAGTACGAGGTGATTGTTTAAGACCATACAAAGACTTTCTCAATCTGCACACAAAGTTACCTGAAGGAGCAGTTTTATATCCAGGTGGAAGATCCATATACACTTCCTCCACAAGTTCTCCATGAAGGAAAGCATTTTTGACATCAAACTGTTTAAGAGGCCAGTTTAAGTTAGCAGCAAGAGAGAGCAATACCCGGATATTATTCATCTTTGCAACTGGTGCAAATGTCTCATCATAGTCAATGCCGTATGTCTAAGTGAATCCTTTTGCCACCAGGCGTGCTTTATATCGACTCACTGATCTATCTGGATTATGTTTCACTGTAAACACCCAGCGACATCCCACAGCCTTCTTTCCATGTGGTGGGGATATAAGCTCCCAAGTATTGTTCTTTTGTAATGCTTCCATCTCCTCATCCATTGCTTTCCTCCATTTTGGATCTCCCAACGCATCCTGCACTTTGTTAGGTACTGATACAGTAGATATTTGATTCACAAATGATTCATATGACTTAGACAATCTCTTGGTAGACATAAAATTTGTCACTGGATACTTAGCTTTAGCTTGAAGGGTAGGTTCATACTTTTTTGCTGGTTTACCCCTAGTAGACCTATTTGGTAACACATATTGTCTACTATTAGCATCACTAGTATTAATCCCAATAGAATCACTAACCTCAGATTGAAGATCTTCTGTACCAGGGAGACATGAGTCAAGGGTATTAGTAACAGCAGGCAAGGCAGGAGAGGCAGGCAAGGCAGGAGAGGCAGTTTCTAGTACCTGTCTATCAGCCTCTGATTCCTGAACCTCTGGGGTAACTGGTGCATGTGAAGCTGATGCATCCTCTGATTCCTGAACCTCTGGGGTAACTGGTGCATGTGAAGCTGATGCATCAGTAACCTCAGTAACCTCAACTGAATGACCAATCTCCCCCTCTCCATGATACAGCTCTTCAAAATATAAATGCTCCCCCTGAAGAGCAGTATCAGAAGAGGTGTAATAGCTCATGTCCTCAAAGAAAGTGACTGGTGTAACTGGTGCATGTGAAGCTGATGCATCCTCTGATTCCTGAACCTCTGGGGTAACTGGTGCATGTGAAGCTGATGCATCAGTAACCTCAACTGAATGACCAATCTCCCCCTCTCCATGATACAACTCTTCAAAATATGAATGCTCCCCCTGAAGAGCAGTATCAGAAGAGGTGTAATAGCTCATGTTCTCAAAGAAAGTGACATCCATAGTGACATAATACTTCCCAGTAGGTGGATGGTAGCACTTATATCCTTTTTGATGTCCCCCATAGCCAACAAACACACATTTCAGCGCCCGGACATCCAACTTACTTGACATTTGACTCTTGGGTATATGGACGAAAGCAACACAACCAAAAACACGAGCAGGGAGATTATGAAAGGAAGATAAAGTGACATAAGAAGCCAGTACCTCAAATGGTACCTTTCCCTGGAGGACACTAGATGGAAGACGATTAATAAGATGGGTAGATGCGACGATAGCATCACCCCAGAGATCCTTAGGACAATGTGCACTGAAAAGAATACAACGAGCCATATCAAGTAAGTGGCGATTTTTCCTTTCAGAGACCCCATTTTGTTCAGGTGTGTAAGGACATGTTTTCTGGTGGATAATCCCATGTGTTTGTAGAAAAGACTGAAAAACACGGTTCACATATTCCCCCTCATTATCAGAACGAAGAACTTTAATGTTTGCATTGTACTGTGTTTGGACTTCAGAAAGGAAGGCTTGAAAAGCCGGAAAAACCTCATCCTTAGTTTTAAGAAGAACAACCCAAGTAAGACGTGTACAATCATCTATAAATGACACATAATATCGCATACCAGACACAGTAGGTTCCTTTGAAGGTCCCCAAACATCAGAATGGATTAATTCAAAAGGAACGACACTTTTATTAGAAATACGAGGTGAATAAGTGGAGCGATGACTCTTGCCCAAAACACATGTTTCACAATGTAAGACTGACTCGTCCACACCAATAAACAAAGAAGGCATGGATTTTTTCATAACACTAAAAGATGGATGCCCTAAGCGACGATGCCATAACCAAACCTCACCTAGCCTGTCAGAAGTTGACATTAAAGCGGTCCGTGGCTGTGCTCCTGGTTTGTCCCCGGCATATGTCTGGTCCAGACGAAACAGCCTGCCCCTCAAGTACCCCCGACCTAGTAACTCCCAAGTGAGAAGATCCTGAAAAATCACATACGTACATAGGAAAAAAGGTCACAGAGCATTTGGATTCAACATTCAACTGTGAGACAGATATCAAATTATGAGATAAAGCAGGCACATATAACACATTTTGTAGTACTATTGTGGGAGTGATACGAACTGACCCCTTTCCTAACACAGGGAAGGCTTCACCATTAGCATTAGTAACATATGGTACTGGTGGAGAGGATAACTCAGTAAAATAAGATTTGTCATAAGTCATATGATCTGAAGCACCTGAATCAATAATCCATGTATCACCACCAACAAAGCGAGAAACTTTTAAAGTCATACCGATCTTACCACATGCGGGAGTCTGTTTAGTTATGGAAATATTACCACTGTTGCAGTATTGACCAACCGAATGTATAGATTTATGTGAGAACTCAACTCTCCAGCCATTCTTGCCATCTAACTCATAAACGGCATTCTCTGCATCTTTACTATGCACAAAATCGATGAAAGCATAACCTGGTGGCCTTTTTGCAACCCATATTTTTCTGATAATTCCGAAACCACGGAACTCATTTTCGAGTTCTTCTTCTGAAACCCAAGAACCCAAATTTCCAACATACACCCGTGACATTCTTCCGGAGCGGGTCGGACAGCAAACGGATCAGGAACCGGCTCAGGTAGCAGGAAACGGGTCGGGCCGAGCAGGATCGGGTCGGGCCAAGCAGAACCGGGTCAGGCCGAGCTGAATCAGGTCGGGCTGGACGGGAACAAAAAAACGGGTCGGGCTGAGAAGCGAACCGGGTCAGGTAGAGCGACGCCGGAAGAGCAATTGAGACGCCGGGAGATCGACTGAGACGCCGGGAGATCGACTGAGACGTCGGAAGAGCAACTGAGACGCCGGAGTGCTTCAAGCGGGTCGAGCAGCCGAGAGGGTTGCGCAGCCGAGAGGGTTGTGCAGCCGAGCGGGTCAAGTAGGTTGAGCAGCCGGAGTCGAGCAGACGAGCGAGAGTGGATGGCGCCTGAGATTGCAGAAGATGCGCTGGTGGGTCGAGCACAACGCCGGACAAGCCAGACGAAGGCTGGAGGAAACGGCTGAGGACCGGATCGAACAGATCAGGTCGAGGCTGAAGCAGAAATCAAGGGCGCCGACGAGGCTGTTGCCGGCAAAAGGGTGCAAGAAAAAATTGCTCTTCTTTGCCGACGAATATGTTGTCGGCAAAAGTGTGCAGAAAAACAATTTCTCTTCTTTCCCGACAAGGCTGTTGTCGGCAAGTTGTCTGGCTGAGAAAACCAACACCGGACAAAAAACCAATTGACCTAATTAGGAAAAGATCAATAAACCCTAACAATGGGGTTTAGTTAGAAGAAGACAATATTCTTCACACGTCTGACAGAGAACCAACGTCATACGAAGAATTGCAGCGGAAAATAAAGAGACAAAGTCCTTTCGGATCTTTGCTCTGATACCAAGTTGAATATAACACAATTTGGGAGAATAATTTTCTGATGATAATATTCATGTCACAGTGGAGGCTATATATACTGATACAAGATGTACAAACCCTACGTACTATGTACTACATGTACTACACACATAGAATAGGAAAGCAATAACAAGTTTATTTACATTCCTAAACTAACTCCATAACTCACGCTAACAATCCCAACTTCGAATTCCCAGGAAACCCAGGTTAAGCTCCAACAGATTTCTATCCCACGTTTGTGTTTGTTTTTGATTTGCTTATATATGTTACTCTGTTTCTGCTCTGCAGCTCTGCTCATGACTTGCTGTAAAACAAGTACCAGTACTTAATTGATCATGGTGTTCACAATATTTTATGAAATTTTGGAGCATACATGCATAACTTGGGCACTCGTTATATTATAATCATAAGTTTTAGTCAAATAGGATAATATGGAGCTCGATGTATTAACTTTTTAAGTAGATTAATAAACAACCACTAAAACCAAACCAGATAATGTTTATTGCTAATTATACACTTATTTTAAGAATAACTATTTATTTATAGCTGATTCACTAGGAAACAAACATGCATGATTGCCATGGATCGGATTGTTAACTCCACAAGCCTAGAATATGTGTTGAAAGCTTCTGGAATTACTCATATATAGTTCTTTGACAGGTACTCTGCTACAAGTGGGAAAGTAGGTTTCACCAGAAATGAGCATACAAAAAACCTCAACGTCTTTCTCTGCTTCGACTTCTCAATCGAAATATCATGTTTTTCTGAGCTTTAGAGGCGAGGATACTCGCAGGGGTTTTACAGACAACTTATACACTGCATTAGAAGATGAAGGAATCAATACTTTCCGGGATGATCACGAACTTCAGAAAGGGGAAGCTATTAATCCAGCTCTTTTGGCTGCAATTAAGGAAGCAAGATTTGCTGTCGTTGTTCTCTCTCAAAATTATGCATCGTCAACGTGGTGCTTGGATGAACTCGTAAATATTCTTGAATGCATGAAAGAAAGCGGTAGGGTGCTGCCAGTTTTCTATGATGTTGATCCCTCTGATGTACGAAAGCAAACAGGGACTTTTGGAGAAGCTTTTGCTACTCATGAAGAAACGTTTAGGGATGACAACGACAAAGTGCAAAGGTGGAGATCTGCATTAAAAGTTGTGGCAAACTTAGCTGGGTGGACTTCGAAAGAATGGTATGCATATACTTGTTTCTTTTTCTCTTCCATTGCAATAAATCAATAACCTTATCAGTTCAGTCTATTTTGTGTTATAGGTATGAAAGAGATCTCATTTGAGCTATTGTTGAAGATATATTGAAAAAATTGCAACTTCCGACATTCAAGTATGCAGAAAATCTAGTTGGAATGGACTCAATATTGCCGCCAGTCTTTCTGCATTTGGGTGTAGGGGTGGATGATGTCCGCTTCATTGGGATATGGGGAATGGGGGGGGATTGGTAAGACAACTATGGTAAGAGCAGTGAATGAGATGATCTCTTGTGATTTTGAATGTAGTTACATTCTGACCAATATTAGAGAGACTGTTGAAAAAGATGGTCTACTTAATCTGCAAAAGCAACTTCTCTCTGGGATGATGGGGAGAGAAAAGGCTGATAAAATATCTGACCTTCCTGAAGGAGCCACCGCAATAAAGAGGCGGTTAGGTCAGAAAAAAGTTCTTCTCATTCTTGATGATGTAAACGACTCAGATCAATTAGAATATTTGGCAGGGAACCCAGGCTGGTTTGGTTCCGGGAGTAGAGTTCTTATCACAACTAGAAATGAGCATTTGTTAATTCGACATGAAGTCGAGAGAAGATTGAATGCTGAAGAACTAAATGATGATGATTCTCTTCAGCTTTTTAGCATGAAAGCATTCAAGAAAATTTACCCTGAAGAAGAATTTCGTGGCTTGTCAGAATCTGTTGTAAGTTATGCAAAAGGTCTTCCTTTAGCTCTTGAAGTACTGGGTTCTTTTTTGTACGGAAGAGATCTCAGTGCGTGGAACAGTGCACTGAGCCAATTGGGAAGTGTTTGTAACTCGGGCATCTTTGACGTACTCAAGATAAGTTACGATGATCTAGATTCTAATGGGAAGAAAATATTTCTAGACATTGCCTGTTTCTTTAATGGAGAAGACAAAGATCGAGTAACAGAAGTACTAACCAGTTGCGATATTGCTGCGATTATTGGAATAAAGGTCCTCCTGGAAAGATCTCTTATAACCCTTGCATATGGAAGACTACGAATGCATGATTTGCTCCAAGAAATGGGTCACCAAATTGTTCACCTGGAATCTCCTAATGGGCTGGGCAGACGTAGTAGGTTGTGGCTTCTTGAAGACGTCAGACATGTCTTGAGCACAAATACTGTAAGTGATTTGATACAAGAATAATTTTAACCGTTATTTGCAAATCAGTCTACTAATTATTTAATTTGTATGGTCTGATAAAATGGGTTGATAGGGAACTGAAGAAGTAGAAGGCATATTTGTGGAGTCAGAATTGGAGGTGGACGCGACTGCAAGATCATTTTCAAAGATGCACAAATTGAGATACCTGAAGATTAAGAATGTGAACCTACCTAAGGGCATCTCCAACCATAAAGTCCTATAATGAGGTCCTATACCTATTATAGGACTTCACTTGAACACTATTCATTATAGGACTTTAACCATCTCCAATGGTGAAGTCCTATAATGAGGTCTTATATTTATATATTTGATTTTTCTTTAATTTATGTTGTAATTAATAATATTTTATAATTATAAACTATTATTGTACATGATAAATAAATATAATATTCATTTGAAAAAAAAAAATGAATTTTGGACCCGTATGCATTTTCCACAATCGGACACGTGTACGGTCGACATGTGTCGGTGGATATGATTTGAAATTAAATTTTACATAGATATTATCACAAATCGAACAAGATTTCGGTAGACATTATTAATTAAAATAAAGTACATTATAAAGTATAGTACATCATTAATTGAAAACATAATTAATTAAACTAGAATACATAAAATTTTTAATTGAAAACATAATTAATTAAACTAGAATACATAAAATTCTTAATTGAAAACATAATAATTAAACTAGAATATATAAAATTCTTAATTGAAAACATAATAATAAATGTGATTTCGTACCCCTCACGCTTCATCATTATTAGGATACCACTCCGTTTGATCGAACCTACAATATGGGGAAGAACTTGATCCGCCATGAGGAGGGGTACGGAATGACCGCCTAGATGAATTTTGTGACTCCACTTCCTCTCGCTCAAGTATCATTTTTTGCTTTCTTTCCCAATACCCTCTCTTACAAGGTGAATATATATTAGGATCCACCGCCATTGTGCGAGCATCTTCCTCCCTTTGTTGAGCCGCCATAGCCTCTTGGTAAAGGTGTTCCCTTCGTGCAAAATCTCTATCATTTTGATCGGCAAGCCTTTTCATTTGATCATGAATACTCATTGAAAGCTCTTGATTACTTTTCTTCTTTGCCGCCTTAGCCGCTTTTTGTCCCATTGGACGATCTTGCCTACCTCTAGATGGCATGCTTGGAGTTGCTCCAATTTCGGGCGAATTGTTATCATCCAAGTTGATAGGCCTCTCATAATTTGTGCTATCCCCTTCCATTGATGGCGGATTTGAAAATTTTGGTGTTTCCTTCAAGATATCCCAACAATGCAAAAATGCAAAATGCTCTCCATGGGAATCATCGAAGTAATTTGACTTTGCATTCCTTATCTACAAACAATTATAATAAACATAGTAGTGGTTATTTATTTTAACTATATTTTAAGATTATTAGAATAATTACTTAAAACTATATTTTAACAATGACGAATAAAAATACTTACATCATCAATATCATTTTCGCCACTCTTATGATTCGTGATGGCTTGGTTTATTGCTTGACGCCATCTCATGCATGCGGGATTGATCTTCTTCCATCGAGATTCAACGCTTGTAGGGGTTCGCTTCGGTGCATTGGGTGGCTTGATACCTTCAAAATACTCATATATACGATCCCACAAGGTTCCGCTTGATTGATTAGTACCAATGGCGGCGTCTTCACCAATACTCACCACGGCGAGGCACAAAGCCTTATCTTCCTCTTCACTAAAATTTTCCGCTCGTGGTGCCCGTGGTTTTTGTGCCCCTCTCTTTGGACCCATGGTGCAAAAAAGAAAAATAAAATTTTGCTAGATGAATACAATTGATGGAGAGGAAAGAATGCTTGAAAGGATGTAAGAAATGGTGTGGAATGAATGAAATTTTGGGTTGGTATTTATAGAGAAAATTTAGATATACTGTTCCAACGGGCAGAAAATTTTAAATCTAATTTTAAATATTTTTTTTGTCACTTTTATTACCGTTTTATATAAAACTAAAGTCAGTTTAAATACGAACCGTCGATTAATTTCAAATCTATATCTTGAACTGTCAGATCAAAAATTAATTTAGAAAAATAAATAACAAAATTAAATCTGAGATTGAATTGAGGCCGTTGGATTGGAAGCATATTGATTTAAGGCCGTCGATATCTTGACCGTTGGAGTTTGCAGAGAGCCGTTGCTGGAGATGCCGACCACGTGCTGCGGGCCCCCTTGCCAGACGTGCAGCAGCCGCTGTCTCCTCACTCTCCCTTCCCGTGGCGCGTCGCGCGTGAACCAGCCGACCAGTTTTTTGTCGGCTAGCGCGTCTCGGCTGCAAACGCGGTTCTTCCCGCGTCAGTCTGCTGCAGCTTCTCTCTCCTCTGGCTGCTGGGCCCTAGTCCGCCAGTATAAGACGCGTCCTAAGCTGCGTCTCAAAATGAGACTCCGGATGAGACCCGGAGCTAAAAAAAATAGGGTACAGGACTCCAAAATACACCATTGGAGAGGCCAAAAATTATAGAACCCCTATAATATAGGGTTTAGAACCCATTGTTGGAGATGCCCTAAGGGGCTTGAGTATCTTCCTAATAGTTTACGAATTCTTGATTGGACGAGGTATCCGTTAAAATCTTTGCCAGCAGACTTCAACCCTCGGAAGCTGTTTGAACTTACCTTATGTCACAGTTGCATCAAACTTCTTCGGATAGGAACAGAGGTATACTATGATTTCTATTACATTCTTTTATTACTTATGATAACTGTTGAATATATCATGAAAGCTAATTTCTCCTATGAAATTTACTTGACATGCAGCCATTATACAATTTGAAAACCCTTAATCTAAGTCACTCTCTGAATCTTGTCAGCACCCCAAACTTTAGAGTTATGCCATATCTCGAGTTCCTATATGTTGAAGGTTGTATAAGATTGTATGAGATCGACACAGGAATTGAAGTGGTTGAAAGACTTACTGTGCTGAATTTGAAAGACTGTCAGAATCTTGTGCGTCCTCCAAGCAATATAGGTGGCTTAAAATCACTCAAAGATCTCAATCTTTCTGGTTGCTCAAAGCTGGAAAAATTGCCAGATGAATTGGGTCATGTTGCCTGTTTGGAGAAGCTTGATGTGAGTGGAAGTGGCATAACAGAAGTGCCCTCCTTTATTGGTCTTTTGAAAAACCTCAAAGAATTATCTCTTACTGGATTTAAAGCACAGTCACGTACATCATGGAATATGATGCTCAATCCTCTTCAGTTATTGTGAAAAAGAAGTCACATTCCGGCGGGACTGTCGTTGCCTTGTTTGTTCGGTTTGCGTTCATTAACTAGCCTGAATCTAAGTGACTGCAATCTTTCTGAAGAAGCAATGCCCAGTGATTTTGGATGTTTAGCCTCATTGGAATGTTTATATTTGAGGAATAATCAATTCGTCAGACTACCCGAAAGCATTGGCCTACTCTCTCGACTTGAATTTATTTCCTTGGATGGGTGCTGCAAGCTTTCATATCATGAATGGGTACACGCTAACAACTGCATGTCATTAGATACAGTGGGCAATCAAATAGGACAAAGTAGCAATTCGGTGGCAATAGCAAGTTATATCAACTGTTTCAAAGTGGTGGAGAATGAAAGCTGTGAGAGTATAGCACTGCAAGTGCTAGCACGCTACTTTGAGAGAAAAAGATTCCCTTCGAATTCCCTAGGAATTAATTTTGTCTGTCCAGGAAATGAAATAGGAGAGTGGTACAATCACCAAAGTGTGGGGTCTTCAATAACTCTAGAGCTGCATCCCGGATGGTTTACTGACAAGTGGATAGGATTCACCGTGTGTGCAGTTTTTACACTCCTCAAACCACTCCCGCCTTTGGTTATGTGGGGCATTGATTGCTTATTGACAACCAATGGAAAATGCTTGAGTAGGCACCTTAGTGCAGTGTTTGGGGGAGAGTGGGGTCAACCTGTGGGGGATTACATGTGCTTCTTCTATATAAATAACTTACCACATGTGTTTCAGGATATCTACTATCAGCTTGAATTCTCATTAGAACCCCGACAGCGGACAGGAGAATTCGATAAGAAAACTGTGCAAGTGAAGAAGTGTGGTGTCCGTATGGTATATGAACAAGATGTGGAGGAGTTTCGGCAAATATATTTATTGAAACAGAGCAATACCAAGCGAGAAATCACTGATGCAACATCTAGCAGTGCAACTCAAGGTCATCCAAAAAGAATAAAACTACTCCCCCTTAAAGGTACAGGACAATCATCAAGTCTTTAATATTCATGACCACAAACATAATAAATACTTTCTTTCTTCTTGCTTTTTCTTGTTAATCATGTCTATCGGCTTGGAATTTGGCCAATTTACGTTGATTTCGGGTAGAACATTTGAAATGTTGTTGAGCTCCTCGCCTTTTTTGTGTTCATAAATAAAGTCAATAATTATCTTTAATAAAAAAATGTCAATAATTATTCCGGCAGTCCAATAATTTCAGTTTCATGAACCAGAATCCCTTACAGAGTGTTACTCTCATTCCAATCTAGCTATTTACATATATAAGTTATCATACTGACTAATACGCAAGTTCTCAATTGAGGCTCGTCTTCTCAACTGACGTGAGCCGAAGCTCGCATGCAATAATAAACCCTACAATCGTTAGTAGTATAGAATAAGTAGGGATCGTTCTAGGCCGGGGATTAAGGGTACCTGAGATATGAAATTGTTAGACAAACATATATACATATATACATCAAACACATCACAAATATGGGGGATAGTGGTTCGGCAGCAATGCTGCCCTAAGTACTAGGCACGGCAAAACAATTTAAGTGCTGAAAATTAAATCCTAACTCTACTATTTACAAGGTTGGTCGACATTCTTCCACAAAGCACTAACACAAAAGCAATCAAAACACATAACAAACAAGTAAATAAGACTCTCGGCAAAGTATTAAAACGTTCTAGACTCAACTTAACTCCAACCCAACTAGAGCCGCAGCGGTCATCTAATTGTTAGACTTCTCTTGTACTTAGAATTAACTCAGCGTATAATCCTAATCTTGTTACTAACCGGTTTACATGACACGCAGCGTCGACACATGAACTAGCTAGTAAATACGCACAGAGTCCTTTTTAATTGGAAACAAGTCAATAGAGTAAGGTTGTCAATCATCTCTACAACAAGCATGTTCATTTAAATTGCTCTAGCCCTAGTGAAAAACAACACAAACAAAGTAACTCGTTGATTACTTTCATCCATATTAAATTTCGGCTAATGAGATCAATAATCTACGCATTGCACTTACATAGGCTACCAATCTTTAAGCACACGAATTTAAAGAACAAGTCAAGAAAACCCTAAAATCAATTTAACACATGTTATTGCCGATTATCCTAATTACTAGTTCATTACATATTTTCCTTACTCTTTAGCATGCAATTCATATTCTTACATCTAAAACCTTACTTGAAGATAAAGAAAACAAATTAACATGCAAATCATAAAACCAAATTTCAATCCAATTCATACATAGACATAAAAATTGAAACCAAGGATTCATGCTAACTTTATAGACAAAGTTTAACATAACTACACAAAAATTTACAAAGCCAAGAGTAGGGAGTGGATCACACATTAGAAACCTTGAAGACTTCGTCGTGTATGGATCCGTGGATGATGGTGCTCGGATGGCTGCTGCTCGGCAGTAAAGGTATCGGCAGCAAGGGATCAAAGTTTTCGGCAGGAAACTTTGGTATGGTGGTGGTGGTTTTGGCTAGGGTTTTTGTGTAGGATTCTTGGGGAAATTTTGGTAGAGCTTTGGCTAGATTTTTGCTTTGGAATGTGACAGTTTTTTCTGAATATGAGATGGCTATATATATAGAGGAAAAGGGAGAGAGGCTGCCGGCAGCACCTTGTGCAAAGAGGATTGAGAAAACCTAGTACAATAAGGTTTTGCAACCTTCCTTTCTTAATCCAATTAGGTTTTCTTTTCTGAATATTTCTTCAAGGCTTGGGCTTCATATCTTCATGGATTTCTTGTATGGTCTTGGACTTCAATTGAAAGGCTTTTGATCCATCGAAAATGCCCCAAATGCCGGCAGCACACAAAGGCAGCAAATCTGCCAGAATCGGCAGCTTCTCCTAGTGTGACTAGGAGAACTTGTTTCTTCATGCTTTTCTTCAATGCCATGGCCTAGTGTCTTCCTCTTCCCTTCATAAATCTTGGACCATCTTCACATATGCATTTATACACCATTTGGTCCATCAAAAACAGAAAACACAAAAGGGGGCAGTAGGTTCCTGGAATCGGCAGCTTTGACCTTGTCGCAGTAATTCCGGCATATCTCCCTCCATGGAGCTCCGATTGATGCGATTCCAAGTCTCACGTAAACTAGACACATAGGGCCATCTCCCCATAAAATATCTCGGCCAAATTCCATGCAAGTCGTCGGGAATGATTTTTCGAAGTTGGGACACAGTCCCAGGAATTTCCTGGAAGTCCCTGGATTGGAATGCTCGGACTGCCGTTTTGCAGCCAACTTTTGGGTGACTTCCCGAACTCCGATTGATCTGAAATTTTAACACAACATTCCTCAACATATGAATATTAAGCACGCCTAAATTCGCCAAATTCGGACAAGGATAGATAACAGTTTCGCTCATCTCAAAATCACGAAAAAGACATATTTTACACTATTTTCCAGATTTCTCAAACTTAGTCATTTTTCGGATTCTTAACCATTTTTCACCAAAACTCTACCAAATTGACACTAACTATATTATGACTCAATCTTAGATAAGTAAGGGTTAAACAAAGCATAAACGAGGGCATAAGCATATAATATCGTCGCACATTGTGCTCCTATCAACTACCCCACACTTATCCTTTGCTAGTCCCTTAGCAAACTAAATTAAACTACGACTCTAAACAAACTATTGCCCCTAACAATTTGTCTCAGGCTCGTATGTACACATAGCTTTCAAGTTAATGCATGAGAATGCTACGCACGAAAATTCCAAGTTTCATGAACATGTGACATCAATATGAACATATAAGAACAAAAGTAAGCATGTAGACATGTTAAAGCTAATTCAAATCACCTCACTAGGCATACTCTCTTCTTTTCTCTCAAAGCATGGTTATTCACTCAATAGTATATGCAAGTGAAAGATAATGAATTACGAAGAGTAACTTGCATATGTCATGAAACGAAAGCACTTTGTGAAATTTTTATGGAAAAACCTCATATGACAACTATATGCACCAATGAACCAAAACCATATGCTTACTCTTGAGATAATCTCCACAATCAACTTTAACCATCTTAAGAATCATGAAAAAGATCAATAAAAGGGTTGTAATGGGGCTAGGCTAAGAGGTATTCGATATTTGGATAAGGAGGCTTAGAAACGTCACTAAGGCCTTAGCAAAGCTCGAATCTCCTTATGTCTTCTCGCCAAAAGGGTCAAATTTCATTTTGTTGGACCCTTCCTTCATTCTTTTCTTCCCATAAAATATTACAACAACCTAGACAATAGCCAAGCACAATTTTCTTTTCAATGCCGTGCCTTACACATTTTTCTTCTTCTCGGCATTTTTCTCTTTTTTTTTTTTTTTTCTTTTGTTTAATCCGAGTATTTTTTTCTTTTCTTTTTCTTAAGGCACGGCATGCATACATATTACATACAACTTATGGCTAAGTCTACCCCTCACTTGTTCTTCTTCATCACACACGCGAAAACGCCTTCAAAATTTCAAGCTTTGCCGGAACACAAGGTAGAGGCATCACTATACTAAGTTCATGGAAAGTGTTTAAGGGTGATGAAAGAAAAGGCTCAACATAGGCTCAAAGGGGTTTACTAAGGTGTCCCACGACGGGCTCCAATAGGGCACATGCTTTATTTGGCTTTGGTGGTAAACCTAAATGATCTTTATTCAATCATATTCAAAATCAAGGTATTTTATGACTAAAAACGTTTCGAAAATCAACAAGAGTAAGTTCTAGCATACTAGAGTTCATTAAAAAGCTATGGCACATAGTCATCGAATTTGCAAAGAATTATGAGGTTTCATGCTTCCTACGAATCTATCGAATTTTATCTTTTTATCGCTCAAGAAGAAGGCAATTTGGCACAAAAGCTCACATAGGTTATAATCGAAATAAACTAGCTAAAACATGCATGCTTAATAATCAATAAGTCCTACATGCTCCTACCAATGCACATAATCCATGAAACTTACAATTTTAAAAGTATGCACAACTATCATCTATGTATACAAAGAGGAGAAAAACATCATTGACATATTAGGGGCATCTTAAGACTCGAAACCAACAAATTTAAACACTCTATTTTTGTGGAACAATTTTCTGAATTTTTCTTTTCTAAACTAAGCACACAAAAACATAAACGGAATACGTTATCCCACCCCACACTTAGAAAATTACATTGTCCTCAATGTAAGCACAAAACCATATCAACGAATTTCCTAAGCATGCAATCGACTAACATATTCCAACATATCATCACAAACCAAAGGAAAAGAGAAGGGTTAAGAAATTTCAAACTCTCGGTGATGGCTCCTTCACTTTTCTTTGATCGACATGGGTTGCCTCCCAAGTAGCGCTTTGTGTTTATAGTCCATAGCCTAGACTTTGCACCGTGTTTTGCATGTGTTCATCGTGCTCCAAAGCATCCCAAATCGGCAAGAAGAAGATCAATGAGAAGAGTGTTGCATAATGTATCCGATGCTGCCCAATCCTGCGTGTCCAGTTTTTCTGGCGTGTCCGGCCGGTTTTCTGGGGTATCCGGCGTATCCGACTGCAAGGTTGTCAGGTGTCCGGCCTCCTGTCTCAAATTGTCAAGCCTGCCGGCAATGGCAGGTCCGGCAGGCTGTACTCTTGCAGCAGGGATGACGGATAGTTGCTCGGCATCAAGTGGAGGCTTGTCCGGTTTGTGTGTAACTTGGGCACCCATGTCCGGCAGATTTGGTGTGTATGCATTAACCCTGCCGGCAGATTGTGGCTTGGCTTGCAAGGGATGCGGCGGCTCGGCAACATTGTTTGTGGCCACTCGGCTTGGTGGTGGGGATTGTGGTGCGTTGGAAACAGCGGTTTCTTCCACCGTGCTCTCTTGAAAAGAAGAGTAGTAATGCTTGAGACGATGGCCATTTACCTTGAATGTGTTTCCTGTAGCTTCATTCCGAATCTCGATGGCTCCATGAGGAAACACTTGAAGAACAACGAAAGGTCCAAGCCAACGAGAGCGCAACTTTCCCGGAAAAAGTTTAAGTCGTGAATGATACAAGAGAACTTTTTGACCAACTTCAAACTCCTTCCGTCGAAGCATCTTATCATGAGCAACCTTAGTCTTTTGCTTGTAAATCCATGCGGCTTCATAAGCTTCATTCCGTATTTCTTCAAGTTCGTTGAGTTGAAGCTTTCTATGAAGACCGGCATCATCAATGTTCATATTGAAGGCCTTGATTGCCCACCATGCCTTATGCTCTAGCTCAACCGGTAAGTGACATGCTTTGCCATAAACTAACCGAAAAGGAGACATACCTATCGGTGTCTTGTACGCGGTCCTATAAGCCCACAAAGCATCATCGAGACGATCACTCCAATCCTTCCTGGAAGGTCCAACGGTTTTCTCCAAAATTTGCTTGATCTCTCGATTACTTACCTCGGCCATGCCACTCGTTTGGGGGTGATAAGGTGTAGAAACCTTGTGTGTGACTCCATACCTTCTCAATAAGGCTTCAATGGTGCGGTTACAAAAATGGGATCCTCCATCGCTAATCAAGACTCTTGGAACTCCAAAACGTGAAAAGATGTTGGTCTTGAGAAACTTGGCTACCACCTTAGCATCATTGGTGCGTGTGGCCTTGGCTTCAATCCACTTTGACACATAATCCACCGCAAGCAATATGTAGAGAAAGCCCTTACTTGAAGGAAACGGTCCCATGAAGTCAACACCCCATAAATCGAAAATCTCAACCTCAATGATAGGCGTGAGCGGCATTTGGTCTCTAGCTCCAATGTTCCCCATTCTTTGGCATCTATCACATGCCTTGCAAAACATGAATGCATCTTTAAAAATCGTAGGCCAAAAGAAACCACAATTAAGTACCTTCAAAGCCGTTTTCTTTGGTCCAAAATGACCTCCACACGCCTCACTATGACAAAAAGCAAGGATGGAACGATGCTCATTCTCCGGCACACATCTTCTAAGCACGTGATCACCACATTGCTTCCATAAGTACGGATCATCCCACAAGAAGTGTCGAGCTTGCTTCCTTATTCTTTGTTGATGGTGGTTCGGCAACTCCTTAGGAAATCGGCGTGTAGCTAGAAAATTTGCAATGTCGGCATACCAAGGCTCATGTACTTCAAGTCGAAAAAGTTGCTCATCCGGAAAGGTATCACATAAGGGCAACCGATCCTTTTCTTGAACAAGCCTACTCAAATGATCGGCCACAACATTTTCTACTCCTTTCTTGTCCTTAATCTCAATATCGAACTCTTGAAGCAAAAGAATCCATCGAATAAGCCTCGGCTTGGCATCCTTCTTCGTCATAAGATATCTCAAAGCGGCATGATCACTATAAACAATAACCTTGGAATTCAAAAGATATGATCGAAATTTCTCCAAAGCAAAGATTACCGCTAAGAGTTCCTTCTCCGTTGTTGTGTAATTGAGTTGTGCATCGTTGAGAGTCCTTGAAGCATAGTAAATGGCGCATGGCTTCTTATCAATTCGTTGTCCAAGTACCGCTCCAAGTGCATAATCACTAGCATCACACATCAACTCAAACGGCTCGTCCCAATTAGGGGAAACAAGAATCGGTGCCGAACACAACATGGTCTTCAATCGGCAAAAGGCATCCTCACACGCCTTTGTCCACTCAAACGTCACCTCCTTTTGTAACAAGTTGCTCAATGGCTTGGCAATTGAAGAGAAGTCCTTGATGAATCGTCGATAGAACCCCGCATGGCCAAGAAAGCTTCGCACGTCCCTTACATTTCTAGGGCTCGGCAAGTGTTGTATAAGTTCAACCTTTGCTTTGTCAACTTCAAGTCCTCTTGCCGAAATAATATGGCCAAGCACAATGCCTTGCGTGACCATGAAGTGACACTTCTCCCAATTGAGCACAAGATTTGTCTCTACACACCTCTCAAGTATCTTCTCCAAGTTCCCCAAACATGCATCGAAGGTGCCTCCATACACACTAAAATCATCCATGAACACTTCGATAATGTCTTCAATAAAATCCGAGAAGATAGCATACATACATCTTTGAAAAGTGCCGGGTGCGTTGCAAAGTCCGAATGGCATCCTCCGGTAGGCAAACGTGCCAAATGGACAAGTAAAAGTGGTCTTCTCTTGATCGTCCGGGTGTATCATGATTTGGTTGTAGCCACTATATCCATCAAGAAAGCAATAGTAAGAATGACCGGCTAACCTCTCTAGCATTTGATCCATAAACGGCAAAGGCATGTGATCCTTCCTTGTTGTAGCGTTGAGCTTCCTATAATCGATGCACATCCGATGACCGGTTACAAGTCTTTGTGGCACAAGCTCATTCTTCTCATTCTTGACAACCGTTACACCACTCTTCTTTGGCACTACTTGCACGGGAGAAATCCACTTACTATCCGAAATTGGGTAGATCACTCCACAATCAAGCAACTTGATAATCTCTTCTTTCACAACTTTCATCATGGGAGGGTGAAGTCGACGTTGAGCTTCTTTTGTCGGCTTAGCTCCTTCTTCCAACAAAATACGATGAACACAAGTAGTAGGGCTTATTCCCTTGATATCCGCTAAGGTCCAACCTATGGCGGTCTTGTACTTCTTAAGCACACAAATCAAATCCTCCTCTTGCTTCTTACTAAGCATTGAAGACACAATAACCGGTAGTGTGTCTCCTTCTCCAAGATAAGCATATTTCAAATGACTAGGGAGCTCTTTTAGTTCTAACTTTGGGGCCTCTTCCACACTTGGTCGAAATTTTGTTGTGGCACTTGGAATTGACAAGAACGAGTTCCTCGGATACAATGTTGTGGCCTCAAGCTCGGCAACCACCTCTCTAAGGCTCGGCATCATTATGAATGGCTCGGCATTGTTGCTTGGCTCGGCAATGTTGCTTGGCTCGGCAATCCCTTGCTCGGCATGGCTTGGCTCGGCTTCATCATGCACTCGTTCTCCCCTCTTGTCAAATCCGACCCCTTGCTCAATTGCTAATTGCTATGCGTCGAGCGAGGTCGACATAACTTGCTCGACCTCCTCCAAAACATCAATGGCACAACCTTCCTTTAAATCAACATTGGGGAATTTCATGGCATCAAAAACATTGAACTTGATCATCTCACCATCAAACTCCATAGTTAGGTTGCCCTCGGCCACATCTATCTTTGTGCGCGCGGTCCTCATGAATGGTCGCCCTAAAAGCAATTGAGTGTTGTTGACCGGCGAATCCTCCATCTCAACCACATAAAAATCGGCGGGGAATATCAATTGGTTGACTTGCACCAACACATCCTCTACATAACCTTCCGGATATTTGCTTGAGCGATCCGCAAGTTGAATGATGACATTATCCTTCTTGAGAGGCCCTATACTCAACGTTTGATACACATTGAGTGGCATGACATTAATCGATGCTCCCAAATCCAACATTACATCATCAAACCGTGTATTGCCTATGACACAAGGCACATTGAAGCTTCCCGGATCCTTCATCTTTGGTGGCAACTTCCTTTGAATAACGGCCGACACCGTCTCGCTCATTGTTACCACACGAGTCTCTCTAGTATGCCTTCTTGCCGTACAAAGCTCCTTTAAAAACTTAGCATACTTTGGCACTTGCTTAATGCACTCCAACAAAGGGATGTTGACTTGCACTTTCCGGAAAATCTCCAATACCTCCTCATCGGATTTGTCTTTCTTCGTTCTAGCAAAGCGTGAAGGGAATGGGGCACTAGATGATGGGTCCCCTCCTTTGGCATTGTTGCCGGCCACACTATCCTGCTCGGCAGAATGGCCCTTGCCGGCTGCTCGGTTCTCCTTCTCGGCAATGACATTGCCGGCATCATCATGATGCTCGGCATCAAGGTTCTCCTCGGCATCCTCTCTATTATGGCTGCCGGCAATGACATGTCCGGCAGCCATCTCATCCTCATTAACATCTTTGAAAGTCACTCGCTTCTTCTTTGGACTTGTTGGAGGAACCAACTCCCTTCCGCTTCGAGTTTGAATCACTTTGGCTTGCTCGTTCCTCGGATTTGGAATAGTATTGCTTGGCAACTTCCCTTGCTCATTAAATCTTCCCATAAAATCCACAACTTGCCCCATTTGAGTCTTGAGCTCACCAATGTCCTTTTGATGATTTTGTTGTCCCGCGAGTAGTGCTTGAGTAGCACTTGACAAAGATTGAAGCAAAGCATCATAATTCGGATTGCTCGGTGCGGCTTGGCCTTGGCCTTGGCTCGGCCCTCCTTGACCTTGGTACGGCACAACTTGTGCTTGGCTCGGCATTGTTCCAAATGCTCCTTGATTCGGCTGATAGGGTTGCCGAGGCACAAATGGTGGCCTTGGTGCAAATGGTGCTCCTCCCTCTCTTTGTTGCATAGGTGCCCTAAGCACGTTGTCATTATTCGCCCATCGAAAGTTCGGATGATCATTGAACCTTGGATTAAAATTGCCAAAACGTTGGCCTCCTTGAAAACCAATGGCATTGCACTCCTCTACTCCCTCGCTAACTCCAAATTGAGGGCATTGTTCGGTCTCATGGCCCTCGGTGCAAATTCCACATACACTAGCACGCTTCTTCATCAAATTACTCACCAAGTCGGTAAGCTTGTCCACTTTATCTTCTAACTTTGTGCTCGAAGACGTCTCATGCACTTTCTCACTCCTTTGCACATTCCCTCGTGCCATGCCAAATTGTTGGTTGTTCAAGGCACGAACTTCCAACAAACTTCTTGCCGCTCCGGCATTCAACTCCAAGAAACTACCTCCCGCGGCCGAGTCAAGAAACTCTCTCTCCATGACGCGCAATCCCTCATAAAAATATTGTAGCAAGAGTCCATCGCTAATGCCATGCGATGGACACAAAGAAACTAGGGACTTGAACCTCTTGTAGTAGTCGAAGAAAGTCTCATCTCCGGCTTGCTTCACACTTGTAATTTGCTTCCTCAGATCAGTGATACGTGAAGCGGGAAAGTACTTGAGCAAAAACTCATCCATCATAGTACTCCACGAAACAATGCGACCACTAGGCACCTCAAACAACCACTCCTTTGCTTGATCTTCTAAAGAAAACGGAAATGCCTTCATTTTGAAGTGTTGCAAATCGGTCCCTCTTGGACACATAGACTCCGTGGTGAAGTTAAACCACTGTAGATGCTTATTAGGGTCCTCACTCGGCATCCCATAAAACGACTTCAGCTTATGGAGGAATCCACTCCTCAATTCAATCTCTCCAGTCTTTTCAGCTTCCAAGGGAGGATAAGTAATATTCGAAGGAGCAACTCCAGCTCCAGCAACATGACCATTCTGTGATCTGATTGATGCCATGATCTCTTCTTCTTCTTCTAATTCGGCAAAAGCTTCAAATTCTGGATTCTGAAGATCACACGACGATGACACTACTGATGGGGAGCTCGGCACTGATGATGAAATGGACGGCACACTAGGTGATGATGGCAAGGATGATGACACTGATGAACTGGTTGGTGACGATGGAGGTAATGGCACAAAACGAGCAATAGCGAGTTCTTGGTCTAAACGTTGCAAACGGCCTTGAAGATTTCTTGCCCAAATACTAGATTCGGACATGCATTATTTCTGAAATTTGCAACATTTTAAACAAGTTAGAACCTTATAAAGAAATAGAAAGCAAGAATATACATCATTACAAGCCACGGCATTGGCGATTACATAATCATATTTCAAACCATAACACATATATACATTCGGCACAACACAAAGCAGCATTCGGCAAAGCATATATTCGGCAACAAGAGGGCAAAAATCGGAAAGTTCATGAGCATGTAATCGCTAAGTCTAATTTCTTTTTAAATTTGTTCTAACTCTCGAAGTACGTGGAGCAGAGGAGATAACGGTGCAATGGACTGATACAGCCCCCGGTAGTATCATGCTTAATCCGATATACCTCAAGAGTTTGAACCACACAACATGTTTTATCTTTGAAGAAAATAGGCCACATATGTCAAGTTATGTTCTAGCGTCTAAAGTGAGGTGATGCTTCGGCACAAGCTGTCGACTAGGTCGTGCGGATTTTACGTTTCAAAGGTCATTACAATCACGGAGGGCGAACCCCCTACAGGAACCAGGCAGGACTCGTTGTTGGACACCATGGAGGGCGAACCCCCTATCGACTCACTCACCGAGAATGAACATCAGTCTATGGGCCTTGAGATCCAGTTAAACAAACCTGAGAACCATATCTATGATAATAACTTCCCCATACTTTGTAAAACAAACACGGATCCCTAGCGGTCTCAAGTGTTGATTAAAACCGCCCTCAACCTCATAAAAATAATACCAAGTTAGCGTCGTTATGCGTGGGGGGCCAACGATGGACTAATTCCAACATTGCAGGGCCCGTTTCCCAATCTACACAAAAACATACCTAACATGGCATCACTCGTATGAAGGGTTATGGTTATGATCAACAAAAGAGGCTTCACCTACATGTTACACTTTAGAAACTACAATAAACTCAAACATACACAACACTATCAACTTCCTAGAAATTAAACTAAGTGATTACCAACATACATCATTATACATCATGCAACTTTCGAAATTTAAACTCTACATGCCGAAGCATATTTCTACTTTACATAATCCCAAAATAAACTTAAAATTTACAACTTTACAACTTCACAACAAAAATTTCCAGCAACATTATATACACAACAATAACATAAAACAAGCTTTTATAATCCCCGGCAACGGCGCCAAAAATTGACGTGAGCCGAAGCTCGCATGCAATAATAAACCCTACAATCGTTAGTAGTATAGAATAAGTAGGGATCGTTCTAGGCCGGGGATTAAGGGTACCTGAGATATGAAATTGTTAGACAAACATATATACATATATACATCAAACACATCACAAATATGGGGGATAGTGGTTCGGCAGCAATGCTGCCCTAAGTACTAGGCACGGCAAAACAATTTAAGTGCTGAAAATTAAATCCTAACTCTACTATTTACAAGGTTGGTCGACATTCTTCCACAAAGCACTAACACAAAAGCAATCAAAACACATAACAAACAAGTAAATAAGACTCTCGGCAAAGTATTAAAACGTTCTAGACTCAACTTAACTCCAACCCAACTAGAGCCGCAGCGGTCATCTAATTGTTAGACTTCTCTTGTACTTAGAATTAACTCAGCGTATAATCCTAATCTTGTTACTAACCGGTTTACATGACACGCAGCGTCGACACATGAACTAGCTAGTAAATACGCACAGAGTCCTTTTTAATTGGAAACAAGTCAATAGAGTAAGGTTGTCAATCATCTCTACAACAAGCATGTTCATTTAAATTGCTCTAGCCCTAGTGAAAAACAACACAAACAAAGTAACTCGTTGATTACTTTCATCCATATTAAATTTCGGCTAATGAGATCAATAATCTACGCATTGCACTTACATAGGCTACCAATCTTTAAGCACACGAATTTAAAGAACAAGTCAAGAAAACCCTAAAATCAATTTAACACATGTTATTGCCGATTATCCTAATTACTAGTTCATTACATATTTTCCTTACTCTTTAGCATGCAATTCATATTCTTACATCTAAAACCTTACTTGAAGATAAAGAAAACAAATTAACATGCAAATCATAAAACCAAATTTCAATCCAATTCATACATAGACATAAAAATTGAAACCAAGGATTCATGCTAACTTTATAGACAAAGTTTAACATAACTACACAAAAATTTACAAAGCCAAGAGTAGGGAGTGGATCACACATTAGAAACCTTGAAGACTTCGTCGTGTATGGATCCGTGGATGATGGTGCTCGGATGGCTGCTGCTCGGCAGTAAAGGTATCGGCAGCAAGGGATCAAAGTTTTCGGCAGGAAACTTTGGTATGGTGGTGGTGGTTTTGGCTAGGGTTTTTGTGTAGGATTCTTGGGGAAATTTTGGTAGAGCTTTGGCTAGATTTTTGCTTTGGAATGTGACAGTTTTTTCTGAATATGAGATGGCTATATATATAGAGGAAAAGGGAGAGAGGCTGCCGGCAGCACCTTGTGCAAAGAGGATTGAGAAAACCTAGTACAATAAGGTTTTGCAACCTTCCTTTCTTAATCCAATTAGGTTTTCTTTTCTGAATATTTCTTCAAGGCTTGGGCTTCATATCTTCATGGATTTCTTGTATGGTCTTGGACTTCAATTGAAAGGCTTTTGATCCATCGAAAATGCCCCAAATGCCGGCAGCACACAAAGGCAGCAAATCTGCCAGAATCGGCAGCTTCTCCTAGTGTGACTAGGAGAACTTGTTTCTTCATGCTTTTCTTCAATGCCATGGCCTAGTGTCTTCCTCTTCCCTTCATAAAGCTTGGACCATCTTCACATATGCATTTATACACCATTTGGTCCATCAAAAACAGAAAACACAAAAGGGGGCAGTAGGTTCCTGGAATCGGCAGCTTTGACCTTGTCGCAGTAATTCCGGCATATCTCCCTCCATGGAGCTCCGATTGATGCGATTCCAAGTCTCACGTAAACTAGACACATAGGGCCATCTCCCATAAAATATCTCGGCCAAATTCCATGCAAGTCGTCGGGAATGATTTTTCGAAGTTGGGACACAGTCCCAGGAATTTCCTGGAAGTCCCTGGATTGGAATGCTCGGACTGCCGTTTTGCAGCCAACTTTTGGGTGACTTCCCGAACTCCGATTGATCTGAAATTTTAACACAACATTCCTCAACATATGAATATTAAGCACGCCTAAATTCGCCAAATTCGGACAAGGATAGATAACAGTTTCGCTCATCTCAAAATCACGAAAAAGACATATTTTACACTATTTTCCAGATTTCTCAAACTTAGTCATTTTTCGGATTCTTAACCATTTTTCACCAAAACTCTACCAAATTGACACTAACTATATTATGACTCAATCTTAGATAAGTAAGGGTTAAACAAAGCATAAACGAGGGCATAAGCATATAATATCGTCGCACATTGTGCTCCTATCATCAACTCAATATTAATCGTGTCCATAGCATCATATGGTGTTTAACCAATTTTATTAAAATCCAAAGGAGCAATTCCAACATCATGTTTTATCACAGTATGGTTCCATGTCATGACATAGTGGTCTTTTTCAAATACTATATTTAAAATCCAAAGGAAGTATTATTGTGCACTAACATCCGAAAATTCTTCTATCGCCAACTCCCAATTTCATGTGGCCAGACCAGTGTGTCTAAGTGTTCATTGTACTTACCTAAATGATAATAACATGAGTCAACAGTGTTACTAAATACAAAATCCATATGACATTTGTATTAGAAGGGTATATTTGACTATTTGTAATCGTTGACAGTAGCCGCAGAGGCTACAGCAGGCCCACAGACCCGCAGCAAGTGCCCCAGCACCCGGCCCAAGGCTCGGGACCGGATCACCAGCACCCGGCCTCGGGGTCCAGCACTCTATCCTGCCTCCAGGGACCCTGGGGTCGGGGGCGCCAGCCTGCCAAAGAGGGCATCAGAAGTTACAAACAGAAGGGAACCAGTCCCACATCGAAGAGTAAGACCAGCCCTTACCCCCAACCACCTATATATGGGCCCCAACTACCCTCTTTATTAGGTAACTTGTCTCTCTCCCCTCTTACATACGTGCCTTGGTTATATATATTCCAACTATACTAACTTAGGCATCGGAGAGGTGAAGGCCGGCCCGCCCGGTATTCCCCTTAGTAAGCAGGATTGCAGGAGATCGAGTTGGATTCATCAAGTATCTACTGGACCCCCAGGTTTAGGCAGAAACAATTGGCGCCGTCTGTGGGAATTCGTACGAAAAGTTGTGTTGCTCTATTAATCCTTTGGAGAAGTAGCTGCATCCGTCAGTCCGGAAGCTATGGAACGGAGGAAGATAAAAGCCAGTGGGGAAAAACCGAAAGCGCGAATTCAGTTCCCGACCCGGCCCGTAACATAAAGGCTGAGGTCGGTGCGAGGTTCGCCCTTTCTTCCATCAGAGACAGAGCTCATAATCACCGGGAACCAGAAAACACCGACAAGAAGGGTCCGGAAGAAATAAAAAAGATGAAGGCAAAGGTCGAACGCTTGCGAGCAGAAGGCTATCAAGATCGACTAAGAGCGGAGGCCCGATGCCAAAAATTGGAGGCAGTAAACATTGCCCTATTAGCGGCCCTGGAGCGAGAGGGTCAACAGAGCACTCCTCAAACAGCACCGCGATCAGCAGGCAAGGCTAGCAAGTTCCCGCATCTTGAGGTAGGGCAGGCCACGGGAAGAAGAAAGACCGTGCATGTGGCCACGCCACTCTTTTCGGAAGCTCTAAAAAACTCCGGCCCGGCCGAGCCCCCGTACCGCACTGGCCAGGCGTCAACCGAACAGGAAAGCTCCACCGCTCGAACGCTCGAAGCGCTCTCTCTCGGTGGCGGACATGAAGGGCCGCTTGGAGGCCAGCGAGAGGATGGCAGGGCGACAGAAGGGTGGCGCGCGGTTCAACGAGCGTATTGGGCCTTTCCCGCGCCGAATTAGGGAATCGGGAAGATCTGGAAGCCAAAGGCCTCTAAAGTTGACCTATTCAGGGGCGGGCTGTCCGTACCAGCACCTGGACAGCTTCAAGTCACAAACAGGGGTGAGGGGCTACTCGGACGCCATGTGCTGCAACGTATTCCAAGAAACGCTCTCGGGAGAGGCGTTGAATTGGTTCTACGAGCTACCAGTTAATTCAGTCGAAACCTTCGAGCGGTTAGCGGATAAGTTCGTCGGCCGGTTCATTCTCAGAGCCAGGACAGCCCAGGCATCCACAATCCTTTTTGACTGCATGCAAACTGACAACGAGCCGCTACGTGCCTTCGTTAACCGGTGGCAAACCACGGCCGGGGTCAGGAACCTGGACAAGCAGATCGCAGGGATGGCCTTCAAGCAGGGTTTAAGACCCGGGGAACTTTCGTACGACTTGCTAGTACAGGAGCCGCTGGGGTACGACGAGCTGATGACCGTGGCCGTCAGGCACGCTCAGGCAGAGCACGAGACATATGGGGACAAGGCGCCCAAGCGAATAGCGGACGACCTACCACCATCCCATGGAGACAAAGCCGGATGGCTAGATCGCAGCCGAGCGCCCGTAGCCACCAGGAAAGCAGAGATGCGGGAGGAATGGCAACCCCGGCGGAGCGATGGCGACGGTTCCCGACCAGGGAGGAGACCGCCATTTGTGCGTTCGGCGCAGCCTCTGGCAGCTACGCCAGCAGAGCGACCACCGCGGGCCTTAGCTATTTCGCCAGCAGGAAAGCCCAAAGATCTAGCCCTTCGGACTAATGACCGAAAACCCCAGATAGCGGTCGTGAACGACCAGGCCCGCCCAAAGGACCCCAACAACGAACAACTGCGGCCTCGGCAGGTGGGAACTATAAGCACCCGCACTCTCGGGGGGATCGAGGTACACGGGAGCATTAACATGATACATGGCGGGGACCGTATAGATCGGCTCACCCGGGGCTCAAAGAAGCGGTGCCTAAGATCGATCCGAGGGAAGGAGGTGTACGCCTTCGGCGAACGAAGCTGCCAAGCCGCTAAAACCGGATGGAAATCGATCACCTTTTACGAGGAGGAAGAGCCGGAGGATTTGATCCAACCGCACAACGACCCCTTCCTCATTACGGTCCAAATAGACCACTGGATAACCAGTCGTATGCTGATCGATACCGGAGCCTCAGTCAACGTAATGTTCCGAGACGCATACAAAGGGTTGCAGAGAGGAAGGAACAAGTTATCCCAGGATAACGAGCCGCTCATAAGCTTCTCCGGTGAGGTCGTCCAGCCCCTGGGATCGGATTACCTACCGATCATCTTCAGCGAGGGAGACAGAACGAGAAAGGAGCCTTTGGAGTTCATCATTGTCGACTGCCTATCATCGTACAATGGCATAATCGGTCGGCCAGGGTTGTGGAGGCTCAAAACGTTTATAGCCGGCCATATGTTAATGCTGAAGATGCCTTCACCGGCCGGAGTTATTACCATACGTGGGGACCAAAGGATCGCCCGCAAGTATTACACAGAAGCCCTGACCCACAGGAGGAAGCGGACCGAGGTCTTCACAACCGCTCAGCAGGCGCCCGCGCCGGATCTGAACATTGACCCACGTGATGACGTCAAGACAAAAAGAGTTGGGCGGTTCATCGAAAAGCTGGAGCCACCTTCGGCCGTGGAAGAAACCGAAGCAATTTGAATTTCGGTAGACCACCCGGAGCGAACTGTCGTAATAGGGACGCGGCTCGTTCCGGTTGTCAGGCAAGAGCTCATAGTCTTCCTCAAGGACAACAGTTCGGTCTTTGCATGGTCCTATGAGGACATGCCAGGCATATCCCCTGAGATAGCCGTACATGAGCTAAATTTATTACCCAACGTTCCCCCAGTAAGGCAGAAGAGGAGGTCCTTCAGTCCGGCAAAGTATGAGGCAATCAGAGAGGAGGTACAGAAATTGAGGGGTATAGGTTTCATCCGGGAAGTCCAGTACCCTCGATGGCTCGCTAACATGGTTATGGTACCGAAGAAGGGAACCGGCTAGTGGCGTATGTGCGTGGACTTCACTAACCTGAACCGGGCGTGTCCAAAGGACAGCTTCCCGCTCCCCCGGATTGACCAGCTTATAGATTCTACGTCCGGTTTTAAGATGCTCAGCTTCATGGACGCTTACGCCCGGCATAATCAGATTAGGATGCACCCGGATGATGAGGAGCACACGTCATTCACAACCGATCGAGGTATCTACTGTTATAAGAGGATGCCGTACGGTCTTAAGAATGCCAGGGCCACCTACCAGCGAACGGTCAACCGAATGCTGGAGCAAGAAATGGGTAAAACCGTAGAGGTTTATGTGGATGACATGCTGGTCAAGAGCTTGACTGCAGGGGCCCACGTCTAGGATTTGGCCGTAGTCATCGGCAAGATGCTCAAATTCGGAATGCGCTTAAACCCAAAGAAGTGTATTTTCGGAATTTCAGAGGGCCTATTCCTAGGCCACATCATCAGCCAGTGAGGGATAGAAGCCAACCCGCTGAAGGTCCAGGCGATTTTAGATATGGAAACGCCAGGGGAGAGAAACCAGGTCCAGATGTTGACCGGCCGGTTAGCCGCCCTTGCCAGATTCATCTCCTGCCTAACCGACAAATGCACCCTGTTCTTCAAGCTGCTCAAGGCACAGCAGACCAGGAAAATCCACTGGGCAGCGGAGCATGAAGCGGCATTCCAGTCTATCAAGGCATATCTGTCGGCAGTGCCTCTCCTATCCAAACCAGTGCCGGGCGAAATGTTATACCTCTACATAGCTGCATCCGTAACGGCCGTCTCCGCGGCTCTCATTAGGAAGGAAGACACGCTCGAACTCCCGGTATACTATGCGGGAAAGGGACTCACTGGAGCAGAGGGCCGGTACCCCGACATAGAGAGATTGGCTCTGGCCCTGATTTTTAGTGCCAGGAAGCTCCGGCATTATTTACAGGCTCATTCCATCACCTTGTATACCAATCACCTTCTGCGACAGATCCTACAAAAGCCAGAGACCAGTGGTAGGCTCGTACGGTGGGCAGTTGAACTGGGAGAGTTCGACATCGTGTACGCCCCGCGAACGGCCATCAAGGGGCAGGCAGTTGCGGACTTCATATGTGAGCTCACCCCAATGGCGGTAGAAGCGCACCCCGCCCGGTGCGAGGACACCGACGCTGTGCGAACCATAAAGACCGAACCAGGCCTCCCCACCGGTTGGAAACTTTACATGGACGGCTCCGTAACGGCCAGGCGGAGCGGCGCCGGTATCATGATAACCTCGCCCGATGGCCAGTCATACGAGTATGCCTTACGGCTCCTTTTTAGCACCTCCAACAACGCTGCCGAGTATGAGGCCCTCATAGCCGGTCTGCAACTGGCCAAGGAGTTAGGAATCTCGTCCATGGAGATATACAGCGACTCTAGCCTAGTGGTGAACCAGATGAACGGGGTGTTTGAGGTCAAGGACCCCCAGCTGTCCTCTTACCAGGCTCTGGCCAAAACCCTGATCGAGCCGTTCGAGGGCGCCACCATCCAGCACATTCCCCGAGAGGAAAATAGACATGCGGATGCCCTCGCAAGGCTGGAAACCGGAAACTACCCTCCAGAGTACCGGAAAGCAAAAATTGAAACTCTCCAGAAGCCGAGCAACAGCAAAACCATTTCCGAGATATTTGCGGTAGAAGAGGCACCACCAAGCTGGATGGACCCAATAGTCAGGTACTTGACTGACAAAACCAGCCCCTAGGACGCGGTAGAGGCTAGAAGGCTACACCTCCGGTGCGCCCGGTACGGTCTCCTCAACGGCCAGTTATACCGAAGGGGGCACAGCTTCCCCCAGCTAAGGTGTGTGACAAAAGAGGCAGGCGAGGCCATCATGCGAGAGATCCACGAGGGAGTATGTGGTAATCACTCCGGCGCAAAATCATTATCCCACAAATCGCTCCGAGCGGGATATTTCTGGCCAGACATGGCAGCAATGTCAAGAAAAATATCAGGCGGCTGCCACAAGTGCCACATGTACGCCTCTACACCTCATGCCCAGACAATCGCGTTATCAATCCTGTTGGCACCGTGGCCATTTGCACAATGGGGATAGGACATCATCGGCCCTTTCCCAACGGCTGTGGGACAATACAAGTATGTCATCGTGGCAGTAGACTATCAGACTAAGTGGGTCGAGGCAGAACCCATGATAAAGATCACTGAGGAACGGGTTAAAAAGTTCCTATGGAAGAACATCTACTGCCGATTCGGGGTACCGCAGACTATTGTCACGGATAATGGGACACAGTTCAATAATGCTGATTTTATCCAGTACACAGCCTCTATGGGGACCCGGATGTTGTTCGCCTCAGTGGCACACCCACAGACCAACGGCCAAGTAGAAGCGGTCAATAAGATTATCAAGACCCTCCTCAAAAAGAAGCTGGATGCCAAGAAGGGATGTTGGGCCGAAGAACTCCCCGCGGTGCTATGGGCCATCCGGACAACAGCAGCAGAGGCAACAGGAGAGACCCCATTCTGCATGGCATTCGGGAGCGAGGCGGTGCTCCCTGTAGAAACTGGTATACCCAGCGGCAGGGTCGAGAATTATGACGCCGAGACAAATGCCGAGGGGCTATTGCTCAACCTGGACCTCATTGAGGAGCGCCGCGACCAGGCGCATATGCGCAACCAAACCTACAAACAGCGGATCGCCCGGTACTATGACAGAAGGGTCCGGGAGAGAAAGCTCCAGGTCGGGGACTGGGTCATGAAGAAGGTCTAGAAAAAACCATTGGCCCTAGAACCAACATGGGAAGGGCCCTACCAGATCACTGCGGCCGTCGGACCGGCAACATTCCACATTATAGACACCGAGGGCATCTATTCCACCCGGCCGTGGAATATCCATCACCTACGGTTCTACCCTAAGTAATAGCGGTCACAAAGCGACAGCAGTGTATTTAACATTAATATTGCAATACGCAGTTACGACATTAAAAATAAACTACAGCAGCTGCAAGATGTGCATTTACAAGGTAAACAGCTAGCTACCGCCCCCAGAGCCCCCAATCCCCGGCCCGCCACCTTTTAGAGCTTGCTCCTGCTCCACCATCTCAGTTAAGGCTATATTAGCCTCCATCTGCTCAGCATCAAGCCATCCTTTCTCCCTCCACTCCAGATAAGCGTCGCTAATGCCCTTCTCCCGGGCCGCGTCCAGCATCTCTTCAAATTCCACCGACTCCCAGAAGTCGGCGACAGCCTTATCGGCTACTTCAGCAAGCTGGAATTCCGTGAGCTTTTCCCTTCCGTGGGCGACTGCTGTAACTTGACTCTGCAGCTCCAAAACCCTCGCCTCCAGCTCCGCGACCCTCCCTTCCCGAGTAGCAGCTTGCCGATCGGCCTTTTCCCGTTCCTGCTGCAGGTCATGGCACAACCGACCGGTTAGTTCTTTCTCTCGCGCGAGCTCGGTGCCCAACCGACCAACTTCCTCTCTTTCCTCCGCAAGCTTGGCTTCCGCCACGTCGGCCCGCACGCTCAGCTCCTCCACCCGCTTCTCCAAAACCGCAGCAGCCTCCCCCCTGGGCTCCGCGGCATAAAGGCTATGAACCAGCTGCCAGGCGTAAATTAACGAACATTAGCTCGTGCCGCTCCAAGAGAAAGGGAAGCACAAAAACACTTACCCGAACAGCTAGTTCCACGGGTTTCGCCCTGTTCTCGCCCGATCGACCAGTCCCAGGGTTCTCCCGGTCAAGCCCCAAGGCTTCGATGGTAGCAACCACGAACCTACCAATTCCATCGCCAGAGCTGCGACTGGCTTCCGGCACCTGAGTCCTTCGGCCAACCGCCTCCACGACCGGAACCACCGCCCGCTCGGTTGGCGCAGCCGAACTTGACGCCCCAGCGTCAAGGGTCCTCGCCCTCTTGGCCGGAGTTTCACCATGGCCGCTTCGACGGTGCTCGAACACTTCTGCCGTTTCTCTCTCCCGCGAGGTCCGAACAGCCATCGGTCGCGCCACAGGTCCTGGACCAGGTGGTCCCGCAGAACGCCCTTCCCGAATAAAGAGCGGGGAGCTATTCCCACCGCTTGGTAGACTTCCATAGTAAGCATCCGGAAACACAAGCGGCACCGGCTTGTCATGATCCCTGCGTCTCTTGGTAGCCGTATCAATAACGGTCTTCGCGGCCACCTCCCCCGTCTCCGCCAATCTCGAGACTACAAGCTCTTCATCCGGTTCGATAGTCTCCTCAACTTTAAGCGCGAGCCGGGAGGCGTTAGCTGCAACCGATAAGTCGAGCGGTCAGAACACAAGCAACCATACAAAAGGATAAAATTATGCAAAGGCACCTTACCAGGTTTTCTCCCCATCTCGCATATCTCCAGCACGTTCCATCGGATGAAATTGTAGGAGCTCCGACTCAGATGGTCCCAGCCATAGAACAACCGGAATATCCGTTGCTTCTCTAAGTCCTCCAGCTGGAACGACTGGTCCCCGATCGGCTGATAGGCCCCGGGCACCTGATAGCCCCTCCAGTTACGCTGCCACCTGCCACCGGCCAGCACCACCGACTTCCTCCAGACATGTGAAACCGATGACGGCAGATGCGTGATGGCAGCAGCATGGTCCCGCGCGGCAAAATTCACACAACCGCTACACTGGGCCTTTCTACAGTAAGAAATCTTGTACAGCGCCCGAAATTCATTAACGGTGGGCCAGTTCATGTGGCTCAGGCTAAAAAGGCACCCAAGCCCAAGCAACTGCCTCCATTGGTTGCTCGGAAGCTGGGCCGGGGAAAGATTTAGTGAGCTCAGCATATACTGAACAAATTCCGGCAGCGGTAGCGATAGTCCGTGTCGGAATTGATCGTCGAAAACAGCAACCCAGCCCGGTTCCGAGTTACAGGCCAGTTCTCCGGGACGCAGGCCTCGAAGTTTAACAGAAGAATCGATGTCCCACTTCGCTCGAAACTCCCTGATCTCTCTTTCATCCATGCTTCTGACTGGCTCGTCATAGAGAATCACTCTGTCACCATCCAGCAGCTCGTGCCTTCTGGGCCCGCGGCTTGCGCCGCCATGATGCGCAGATCTCCCAGACGCCATAATCCTATCACAAAATAATTCAGACCTGCAGCAAGGTGGACGAGGAGAGCAGAGGGCAAAGGGTTTAGGCAAACTGTGGTAGGAGGTGAGCAGAGTGGACAATAAATAGGGCAACAAGAAAGGCAAGGCAACCCCAGCCGTGGATTCCCTCCATCTCAGACCACTCTCTGTCGACACGTGTCCCAGCATGGATAAGGGATCCCATCTATCATAACTGATGGGACTGATGGGCTCTCCCTTTCATCGCATGTCCGCCACCTGTCCCACTTACCAGCAGCATTTAGGGAGATAGGAGCGAAAAACGAGGCGTCCACTCCCCTCGTTCCCCCAGAAAGTCAACTCCGAGTCAATCCGGCACCATGGCGGTTCACGAGTATGATCGTTCAACCGGCTGCATGGCTTCTTCATTGTATATCTTGAAGACCTCTCACCGCTTGTGATTTTTTCCAACCGCTTCCAGAGCATCTATCCAGGTATGCACCATCCTTTTAACACCATCTTCGTTGCATATCACTGGGGGACTCGTCTCGATATGGCATGTCGCCCGGTCGAGATCCACCCAGCACTATGAAATTCCACCGGCTCTGGGACATTTAACCCACTCCAAGGCATTCTACCGGTTGTCACCTTCCTTCGCCTACGGGCAGGAACGAGCCAACAACAAAGGCTTCTAAACGCATGGGCTTTATAAACCCGGGCGAGCTTACATCTAACCCATGTACTCTTGTCCAGCAGGATAAAAACCCTGCATCACACTGAACTGTGATACATTTGGGGATACATGGCGAGACTCGTTATCTCAACGCCACTCCACTGGGCAGATTGTTTCTCTAACACAGAACAAGTCTCCCCGCAGGCTAACAAACCTGCACATTACCTCAACGCTTAACCAACAAAAGCTGAGAAGAACTAGCAAGTGTTAACTGATGCCTCGGTACGGCCGTAACACTCTCCGGGATGTCTGTTGGCCTAGTCCACGCACCAACAGGCCCTCCCGTAGGCTAGCATCTCCGGGGACTCGTCTCGATATGGCAGGACGCCCGGTCGAGCTTCCGAGAACTCCGCCTCGCACCGATATGGCAGAACGCCCGGGCGAGGTCCATTCTGCAAGATCATCAGGGACTCGTCTCGATATGGCAGGACGCCCGGTCGAGCTCCCGAGAACTCCGCCTCGCACCGATATGGCAGAATGCCCAGGCAAGGTCCAGTCTGCAAGTTCATCCGGAACTCGTCTCGATATGGCAGGACGCCCGGTCGAGCTCCCGAGAACTCCGCCTCGCACCGATATGGCAGAACGCCCGGGCGAGGTCCAGTTTGCAAGTTCATCTGGGACTCGTCTCGATATGGCAGGACGCCCGGTCGAGCTCCCGAGAACTCCGCCTCGCACCGATATGGCAGAACGCCCGGGCGAGATCCAGTCTGCAAGTTCATCCGGGACTCGTCTCGATATGGCAGGACGCCCGGTCGAGCTCCCGAGAACTCCGCCTCGCACCGATATGGCAGAACGACCGGGCGAGGTCCAGTCTGCAAGTTCATCCGGGACTCGTCTCGATATGGCAGGACTCCCGGTCGAGCTCCCGAGAACTCCGCCTCGCACCGATATGGCAGAACGCCCGGGCGAGGTCCAGTCTGTAAGTTCATCCGGGACTCGTCTCGATATAGCAGGACGCCCGGTCGAGCTCCCGAGAACTCCGCCTCGCACCGATATGGCAGAACGCCCGGGCGAGGTCCAGTTTGCAAGTTCATCCGGGACTCGTCTCGATATGGCAGGACGCCCGGTCGAGCTCCCGAGAACTCCGCCTCGCACCGATATGGAAGAACGCCCGGGCGAGGTCCAGTCTGCAAGTTCATCCGGGACTCGTCTCAATATGGCAGGACGCCCGGTCGAGCTCCCGAGAACTCCGCCTCGCACCGATATGGAAGAACGCCCGGGCGAGGTCCAGTCTGCAAGTTCATCCGGGACTCGTCTCGATATAGCAGGACGCCCGGTCGAGCTCCCGAGAACTCCGCCTCGCACATGTATTATCTATATTATAAACGTACTTATAGAAATTTTACTTACCGTCAGCAACAGGTACCCACCTCGGTCACGCCCAATCTTTAACGCGGACTTGGGGGACTGGGCGCCGGTAGATTGGTAACCCTGCGGGTCTGCAGGGCAAGAGTAAGACAGAGTTAAGTCCCCATTCAAGATTGCACTTGACCGGGAACTTGGGGGACTTGTTGACAGTAGCCGCAGAGGCTACAGCAGGCCCACAGACCCGCAGCAAGTGCCCCAGCACCCGGCCCAAGGCTCGGGACCAGATCACCAGCACCCGGCCTCGGGGTCCAGCACTCTATCCTGCCTCCAGGGACCCTGGGGTCGGGGGCGCCAGCCTGCCAAAGAGGGCATCAGAAGTTACAAACAGAAGGGAACCAGTCCCACATCGAAGAGTAAGGCCAGCCCTTACCCCCAACCACCTATATATGGGCCCCAACTACCCTCTTTATTAGGTAACTTGTCTCTCTCCCAGCTTACATACGTGTCTTGGTTATATATATTCCAACTATACTAACTTAGGCATCGGAGAGGTGAAGGCCGGCCCGCCCGGTATTCCCCTTAGTAAGCAGGATTGCATGAGATCGAGTTGGATTCATCAAGTATCTACTGGACCCCCGGGTTTAGGCAGAAACAGTAATCAATTTCATTTCAATTCTGATTCTATCTGATTCTATCTCTCTCGCTCCTTTAACAAGTGAACAGTGTGACTCCTTCTCATTCATTCTCCGATTCCTTCTCAATCTCATCTGAAATTGACTTTTATTTTCTGGGAGACTTTTGGGCAACGGTGGAGTTGCACTCACCACTTCTCTCTATTCATTCGTACTGTTTTATTTGAAGTCAATCCGATCTCAACTTTAAATTCCCACCAAACCCAGGTTAATATCTTTCTGTATTGTGTGTGACGATAGAAAAAAAAACCATGATTCGTTAAGCTTCTGAATTGATGAAGTTTCATATAATAGGCATTCATATATAAGATGTTCAATCTCATAAGCTTCTTTACAGGCGAAATAAATTGTTGCATTGTCCTAACTCCTAAGTGAAGTTTGGTGAACAATATGAGGTGCTGTAGTGACAAATTAGTGCCTCTATAACTAATTGTTTGTGCAAATTTAATTTGGAATTGATCAATGTTGCATGATGCTCAATTTCATAAGCTTCTTCAGCACACCCTCATGGTGGGAAATTTGTAATCACTAGTTGTAAACTATGAGTTTGCAATGTGTACTGGAAGCAAGGACGGACGCAAGATGCTTTAGCTGCAAGCAAGGACGGTACAAGTAAGGACGGTACTGGAAGGACTAGCGGTGAATAATGATAGTTCCATTTTTGGCCTGCACGATGCTTTAGCTGCAAGTCTTGAGTGTCTCACTGTATAGATCTAGAGCACTTCTATATATAAATCTTACCAAGTACTGCATGTGAGATTGAAAAGCATCCATCGCGGATTGGCTTTGAAGCTTCACGCGTGCAACACACTGAGAAGCATGGATGTGAACACCACATGCTGTGTTAATTGATGATCAGAATTGGCTTTGAAGCTTCGCTTGCACCCTGATATTATAGATCATCAGGCTAAGGTGAAAATGTAAGCTTTGTTCCCCTATTATCATGCGAGTCTAACAAGGTCCCGGCCGGAACAAAAATAAGAAGCTACAAATAGAGTAGAACTGAAGCTCGAGATCCACGAGATTGAACTTATTTGAAGTCGCAGAAAACATTCAAATCGTAAATGTCACACTGCTTCATGCTTCACCCTGCTTCCTCGTTTCTTAAATTTGTTTCTTTGCACTAAATTCTTATGTTTGCTTTCATCTGCTTCTTCCTCTGTTTTTTTCTTTTATCAACGGGGCAGCAATTTGCACTTGGAACTCCTTTCGTTGATGAGAAATGTTCAGGTTCTAAAGGATTACACCTTCAATGTGCATAGACAGTTCGGAGAGAAGGATCCTTATTCCCAAAAATAAAAGTTAATTTCACTATTGGATCCCAATATGTCAAAATATCAAATAACTGTTGTAGGAGAAATAGATTGATAAATCTCTCTCTGTGTCTATTGATTGATAAGGAGGCCTTTATATAGGCATTACATCAAGTATCCCTGGCGAACAGGGATTCCCTATCTAATAGAGTATCTAGACTACAAGTCTTATTAGGACAAGACACACCACGAAAGTTACGGAGTTAACCTTCCTTGAACACTCCCCCTTGTGTCGCGTCCTCAATAGTGCATGAGCTGTTGCCTCGTTAAAACCTTTGCCAGCAAACAAAAAACCTCTTGGGCAAAAATAAAAGCATGGTCTAAGGAAAAAGAGTACAACGCACCAACTACAAGTATGTGAGACATGTATAACTAGGCTCCCCCTGAAGTCTAGATGAGAACTCCCCCTGATAGTCAGTCAGTCTTTGAGTTCGGATAAGCGACACATTCCAATGCGCTTTACATGCTTCATAAATGTAGATTTGGGTAGAGACTTGGTGAACAGATCCGCTGCATTTTCTTCTGAGCTGACTTGCTTCACCTGGATATTCAAAGTCTCTTGCTGCTGCTGATTGTAGAAGAACTTAGGCGAAATGTGTTTAGTATTGTCACCCTTAATGTATCCCAACTTCATCTGCTCAATGCATGCTGCATTATCTTCAAATATGCAAGTTGGTCCCATCGTAGTAGACTCAAGTCCACTAGACTCTCGAATGTGAGATATAACTGAGCGAAGCCAAATACATTCTTTGACTGCTTCATGTAGAGCAATAATCTCAGCATGGTTCGAGGAGGTAGCAACAAGGGTTTGCTTGGTTGATCTCCAAGATATCGCCGTATTCCCAATGGTAAAAACATAACCTGTTTGGGAACGTCCTTTGTGTGGATCTGACAAATATCCAGCATCAGCAAATCCTACCATCACATCAATTGGTGTATCTGAGTAGGAGGGGGTATCACCAAAGCCGTATCGGGACCACGACTTAGCATCCGCGGGTCCAGATAAGTTGGCGGATATGGCTGCAAGATGGCGGATGGATGAACCAAAGCCAGTCTTGGCGGATATGGCTGGTGGATCGCAATCCGAGCCATGGTTTGTGCTATTAGATGCAAGAGGTCGACTAGGTGTCGAATCCTGATGAGTGTATCGATAGTACAAGCCCATGTCAAGGGTTCCTTTAAGGTATCGGAAGATGTTCTTGATTCCAACCCAATGACGTTGTGTTGGCGCAGAGCTAAATCTAGCTAACAAGTTCACAGAGAAAGCGATGTCTGGTCTAGTACACTGAGCTAAGTATAACAAAGCTCCAATTGCACTAAGATATGGATATTCAGCTCCCAAGACCTCTTCGTCATTTTCTTTCGGACGAAAGGGATCTTTGTTGATATCCAGACTTCTAACGACCATGGGAGTGCCTGTAGGATGCATAACTTTGTCCATGTTAAATCGCCTGAGCATCTTTCAGACATATGCAGACTGGTGTATAAAGATTCCACCACTTCGGTGCTCTAGTTCTAAGCCTAGGCAAAACCGAGTCCTTCCCAGATCTTTCATCTCGAATTCGGATTTCAAATAGCTAGCGGTCTCATTGATCTCATTTAGAGTTCCAATGATGTTCATATCATCAACATAGACGGCTACAATGGCAAATCCTGAATTTGTTCTCTTTATGAACACACAAGGGCACAACTCATCATTCTTGTATCCTTTCCCAATCAAGTAATCATTTAACCGTGTGTACCACATCCTACCAGATTGTCGGAGTCCATATAGAGATCGTCTCAACCTGATAGCAAATGAACTTCGTGGTTTTTGCTCACTTGACTTGGGTAACGAAAGTCCTTCTGGCACTTTCATGTACATCTCCGTATCTAGATCCCCATAAAGATACGCAGTTACAACATCCATAAGCTGCATATTGAGTCTCTCTGAGACTACCAAACTTATTAAGTATCGGAAGGTAATAGTATCCATGACAGGAGAATACGTCTCCTCATAATCAATTCCAGGGCGTTGAGAAAAACCTTGCGCCACGAGTCGAGCTTTATATCGCTGGACTTCGCCATTCTCATTGCGCTTTCTGACAAAGACCCATTTATGTCCAACAGGCTTCACATTCGGCGGTGTAGGCACAACCGGTCCGAATACTTGCCTTTTCTTTAGAGAGTCTAGTTCAGCCTGGATTGCTTCTTCCCACTTCGGCCAATCCGCCCTACGTTGACATTCATCAACAGTGCGGGGTTCCATATCGTCGTCGTCAATAACTTCTTGAGCAACGGCGTAGGCGAATGCATCATCGATATACATGGAATTTCTTTCCATAAGATTGTGCATGCATAAGTAGTTTAGTGAGATTTCCTTGTTCTCCAACATCAACGGTGAGTCTGAGGCGTCCCCCAGATGATTCAGAGTTGATTCTTGGACATAGGTATAGTCGGAGACAATCTCGTGTGACGGCGTCACAGTATCGATGATGAACGGATCGCTTTGTGCTTGGACACATGCCCTCTTTCTAGGTACATTGTCTTTGGAACCGATTGGTCTCCCCCTCTTTCTAGGAGGATCCGAAGTCGACGCCGGCTCTCCACTTGGAGGTGCCGAGCCTAGGCTGCCGATGGCACCTAGGGCTGCGGGTCCGAGACCGGCGGCGCGTGCTCGCGCATGGCGAGGAATGTTAAGCCTTGCAGGTACATTCGCAGCAGGTATGGTTGATCTTGTCACTTTCGCAATATCAGTAAAGGAGTCGGGCATCGTATCCGCCACCTTTTGTAGTTCTAATATGCGTTGTATTTCAGTCTCACACTGAGACGTACGGGGATCATAATGAGACATAGTGGGAGAGAACCACGTCAATTCCTGACGTTCACTTGGGACGGATGCGGCCCCATCTCCCCCTAACGGCGGGAAGGATGTCTCATCAAAGTGACAATCTGCAAATCTTGCAGTAAACAGATCACCTGTCATAGGCTCTATATAGCGGACAATAGTTGGTGCTTCATATCCGACATAAATAGCTAATCGTCGTTGTGGACCCATCTTGGTACGCAGTGGAGGCGTGATAGGCGCATATACGGCACAACCAAAAGTACGCAGATGCGAAATATCAGGCTCGTAACCAGTTACCAACTGGTACGCACTAAATGGTTGGCTATCTGTGGGTCGTAGACGAATAAGCATAGCTGCATGTAATATTGCATATCCCCATGCCGAAACTGGCAAGTTTGTGGCCATGACAAGAGACCTAGCTACAAGCTGTAGTCTCTTGATAGCGGCTTCTGCAAGACCGTTCTGAGAATGAACGTGGGGTACGGGATGTTCAACTTCAATCCCAACTGACATGCAATAGTCATCAAAACACTTTGAGGTAAACTCTCCAGCATTATCCAGTCTGATGGATTTAATCGGATTGTCCGGGTGGTGAGCCCGAAGCTTAATAATCTGAGCTAGGAGTTTAGCGAATGCAGCATTCCTCGTGGACAACAACGCTACGTGTGACCAACGCGTTGATGCATCAACCAGAACCATGAAATATCTAAATGGTCCGCATTCTGGTGTGATAGGTCCACAAATATCACCTTGTATTCATTGTAGAAACGGAATATTTTGTTTATTATCAATAGCAAAAGATGGTCTTGCTTGAAGTTTTGCTAGTGAACAAGCTTTGCAAAACGAACGATGAGCATTAGACATCGCTACAGAAGCATGAGAAGCAGGAGGAGGCCGAACCTCTCCTTGGAACCGAGAGGCGGCTATCGACGGCACGGCCGAACCGAGGCCGGGGCGCCCTCTGTGCTTTTGTGATCGGAAAAATGGATGACCGTGGGAGCATTTCAAAATACGGATCATCAGATCACGACCCGGATGACCGAGTCTATCATGCCAAAGCTTATAAGCATCAGAATCACATAATATGACAACATGAGATTCGTTGGCTCGAATGGTTGTGAAATACATGCCATTGCGAACTCGCTTACACTTCTCCACAATGCGAGTGCGCATAGATTGAGTGGAGGTGATTAACAGATATTCAGTTCCATCTTCAACATAAGTGCTGAGGTGATAGTCGTTGTCACGCACATCCTTGAAAGCTAGCAAGGTTCTTGGCGCCTTAGGCGCATATAGGGCGTCCTCTACCCGAATCTCAGTGCCATTTGGCAATAAGAATTGAGCAGTGCCACGACCCTTAATTACGGGTCCAGTTCCTGTCATCGTAGATAATGACGATTCTCTTGGCGTAAAATCCGAAAACAATTGCCGATTTCTCAGAATCGTGTGAGTTGTTGCACAATCCAACAAACACTCAATTTCGCCTTGATACATCTACAAAAACAATGTAAATTGAATCAATAGTCTACTTTAGACTTTGGCGAACACTTTAAAGTAAGTGTACTGAAACAATATATCATCACAAAATGAAGTGCATTAAGGCCAATAACATAGCCATGGCAACGACAAATCTTGAGAGAAAGAGATAAGCCACATTTTAATCACCGAGAATCACCATTTATAATCATAGCCTAGGTCAGAGATTAAGACCGGACACCGTCGTAGGTGGCGTGGCCGAGCCAAGGCAAAGGCCGGGGCCAAGCCAAAGCCGAAGCTGTGGTAAGGTCGAAGCTACCCAGAGGCCGAGCCGAAGCAAGGCGAGTGGTGAGGGTCGGTCTGGCATTGAAGCAATACGATGCGACGGTTGAGCTAAATCCGAAGCATGGCGAGTCCGAAGACACGTCGTTGCCGAGCCATTGATGCAAAAGTTGCATTTGTTCGATAGGCTATCGATTGTTGGTTTCAAAAACCAGATTCGGTGCTGAGCCAAGCTGGCGAATGGCCATGGCGAGTGAGGCCTAGCGAGTCGCGGCCAAGCGCTTATGGGCTTTGGCGAGCGAGGCATGGCGGATCGCAGCCAAGTTGGCGGATCGCGGATCTCAGATCAGTTGGCGAATAGCGGATCGCGGATCACGGATCGCGGATCGCGGATCTTGGATCGCGGATCGTGCATCGCAGCTCGCGGATGGCGTATCGCGCATCGCGGCTCGCGGATGGCGTATCGCGGATCTCTCCTTTTGTCTTTTGTGATTTTTTCGGATACGAGTTAACATCACCAGAATTTTGGTGAACTCAAAATAATTATGCCATTGAGAATTGGACGTATTGAACCAATTTTGCTTTCAGGGATGTAAAAATCTCAAATCATTCGTAGAATAAGATAGATTTTATTGATGACAACTCAAGAATACATCAAGGTTGTTCTAAATAGAACGACTTATCGAACAAAGTCGTGATTTATTGACTATTTTGTCAAAATAACAATCAAAATCAAACTTGAACACGTATCTCATGACCTAAGTCAAATACTTATTCATAATCTGGAGTATCATACTCCTGAGTCCTACGTTTCTTGGTAGGTTGGAAGTCATCGATGGCGAAGTTCGTATCTTCCTCATCGTATACTTCTTCCTCAAAGTCTCCTACATAGTGTGCTTCTTGTTCTATGTATTGTTTGTGTTTCTTGTAAGCGGCTTGAATATCTCTGCTTGCTATGCAATCGCGTTGGAGATGATTCATAGAACCACATTTGAAGAAAGGAGCCGAAGCATTGTTCGGTGTATGGCCACCACGCCTGGGACCGGAACCAAAACTGTTCCTCCCTCTGGGGGCGGCGGCTCTGCCATCATCCCTTGTCCAAGAAAGCTGTCGACCACGGCCGACGCCTCTTCTCCCTCCTCGTCCGCCACGTGTTGCTCTTGGCGTACGTGGTGGCGGTGCTTGACGTTCATGAGGTTGATGCTTCTGCTTAAAAGCTTTACCACGGGCTTGATGAGATTCCGCAATGAATTTCGGTCCTCGAGGCCTCTTATTTGTGGTAAGAATCAACTCATGGTACCTCTCCTTTCTCTGAAGCACATTCATCAAATCGCTGAAGGTTTTGATAGTGCCTTTCTCGCGGAGATCGCGGTACTGATGCGACAACATGGACGCAGATTCTGGGAACGTCGTGAAAGTCTTCTCCATCATATCATCATCGGTCTTTTCGACCCCACAAAAGCTCAAATCAGATTGCAAGTTTAGCATAGTCTGATGATATTCCTGGACGGAATCAAAATCCAGTAAGCGGATTTGCTCCCAATCAGACATGAGGTCTGGGAGTTGTGCGTCATGCACATTGTCGAAGCGGTCCTTGAGGATATCCCATAGCTCTTTGGGATCAGTTTTCCTCAGGTATTGCTTCTTGAGCGTTGGATGGATATGGCGCCTGAGAAACATCAGGGCTTGTGCTTTCTGTTCAGGAGAAGCGTGTAAGCTTTCATCCTCAGGAGGGTTGATGGTGGCAGTAAATCTTTTACCAATGAAAGTGTTCTCAACATCTGAGACCCACCTCTTGTATTCCTTGCCTTGGACATCCAAGATGTCAAATTCTGGACGCTGAGTGTCAGCCATCTACAGAACACAAACAGGGAGACGTTAGTATGTTTGAATACTAATCAAGTTTGATTGTTCTTTTAGAACAGTGCCAAGATATATCATGGTCACATAAATCGATGCTTAACGTGACTTCAAGTCACAATCGATATCTTCCCTTTGTTTTCTTTCCAAAAAAGAATAATACGTTATGGTTCACAGTGACATCACAGTCACAAGCATAACGGTGGCCGGTAACATCACAGTTACCCCAATAAACGTTGGCACCGGGGTGACTAAATCCCCGTATGCCGTCCCGAGAAGCGATAGAATCGGGATGAAGAAGCAGGGACACGGAAAGGTCCCGGAAGAAAAACAAAACCCAACTATTGAGATTTCAGAAGCGGGAACGTTTATAAAAATATTTACCTCGTCAAGAGAAGCTTGATCAAACGAAACTTGACTCTTGGGGAAGCTTGTTTTCTTCGATTTTTCTTGATTTCTTCTCAACCACGAATAAGGGTTCGCGGATCGCTTGCTTGGCTTGCGAGCAATTTTGATCTTCTGGCAGATGCGTGCAAAAAGTAGCACGCAAGGGAGAGCTGCTGGCGAGCGGGTTGTCTGCCTAGAGGCAGAGGAGGAGCAGTACTCGAAGGTACAGTGCGGCAGGCGAGCAGCGCAGATGCTGCTGAGAAGAGGCCGACGGTGCCGAAGGGAAGAATCGGCGGCCGACGGTAGGTTAGGGTTTCGAAGAAAAAAAATTCGAAATTAGGGTTTCTAGGGCTTATTAGACGGGAGGCTAGAGCAATGTGCTGATAACGTGTTGTAGGAGAAATAGATTGATAAATCTCTCTCTGTGTCTATTGATTGATAAGGAGGCCTTTATATAGGCATTACATCAAGTATCCCTGGCGAACAGGGATTCCCTATCTAATAGAGTATCTAGACTACAAGTCTTATTAGGACAAGACACACCACGGAAGTTACGGAGTTAACCTTCCTTGAACAATAACCTAATAATGATCACCTTGGTCATTTCACTACTCCTGTATTTCCCATTTAATTATCTCCTAGTTTAATAAAGCAACCAAACAAAGCTTAAATTTCGGGCTTGCTAGATGCACAAAATAATCACTCCCATTAAAAATTAACCTCAAATAACCAATCTTCTAGACTTCTAGAAACTTTTCTCATATCCTAAAGGACCTAAACCAGTCATTAATTAATTTCCCTCAGAACCCAAAATCGACACAGATCAAATACAACGCAGATCACATAAAGAAGAAAAAAAACAAAACAGCAACATTAAAAAAAAAAAACAGAGGCATACATGATCAGCAAGTTTTAAGGTTCGATTCAAAGCTAAGAGATTCTGGTATAAGTAAACTAAGGGGAACATAAAATAGACGAACCGACGCGCATGCAGAACCAGTAACGGTCGTCGGGGTACGAACTTGGGCGCCTCGATCTCCTCATAGAACTCGTCTCCGCCGCCTCCCTGGCCGTTAATCTGCACCGACTTAGGTTCTTCTTCCATATCCACAAAGCAGGGAGAGAGAGAGAGAGAGAGAGAGAGAAGGAGCGAGGTTGGTGTGACTGGAAATAGTGGAGGTGAAATGTTAGGAATTCACCCTAGAATTCCTCTTGCGGAAGTGTCGAATGAGAAACAATATAGACAAACGATCGAGAAACAAAACACACAAGTTTACGAGGTTCAGCAATAGCTTACGTCCTCGGGCTGCTAGGGTTTCACTATAGAAGAAGAAGAACACAAACAAGAATACAAGATCTCACACAAGAAGTTCTCTAACTTCTCAAGACCTCACTTGTTCTCTCTTAACCTTGATGATAACTACTACTACCTATGCCTCTATTTATAGATGTCTACCTGAATCTATAAGCCATTGGTAATCCTATTCCCAATAGGCATAGTAATCTATAACCAAGTAGGATACAACCAAAGCTTCCTTACTTTGATCAGGACTAGTAATCCTAATGCTAGGTGGAATCGGATCCACAATCCTAACAATCTTCCACTTGGAGCCGATTACGCCAGTAGCCATCACGCCGTTCTTCAATACTCTTCAGATATAGCACACGAAACCCATCATCACAACCAACGTCTCCATCTTCAAGCTTGGAGGCCAACTGAAGCCAAGCACAGCTTCAGCTTACCTAATGGCACAGACTTAGTTAACATATCAGCAGGATTCTTACTTCCTTGAATCTTCAACAATTGCAATACTTCATCTTCAACAAGCTCTCGTATGTAGTGATACTTCATAGGAATGTGCTTAGTCCTTGAATGAAAAGCAGGGTTCTTAGCTAAGTGAATTGCGCTTTGACTATCACTGTGCAATGCACAATTCTCCTTCTTTTTACCCAATTCCTCCAACAGACCTTTTAGCCACACCAGCTCCTTACCAGCCTCCGAGACTGCCACATACTCAGCTTCCGTTGTAGACAGGCTTACTTGCCCTTGCAAATTTGAAACCCAAGATACGGCAGCACCACCCATAGTATACACATAACCAGTAGTACTCCGACAAGTATCATTATCTCCTGCCAAGTCTGCATCTACGTACCCTTGTAATTCAGCACTACCTCTCTTAAAACAAAGAGCCATATCAGTAGTACCCCGAAGATACCTCATGATCCACTTCACAGCCTCCCAATGTTGCTTCCCTGGATTACTCGAGTACCTGCTCACAACTCCAACTGCATGCGCAATATCGGGTCTGGTACACACCATAGCATACATTAGGCATCCAACTGCCGATGCATAAGGCACTTTCTTCATAGCTTCCTTTTCCTCTTCGCTCTTGGGTGACTGCTTCTTTGACAACTTAAAGTGTGCCGCCAACGGTGTGCCAACCGCCTTTGATTCATCCATGTTGAATCGCTTGAGCACTTTTTCAACATACTCTGCTTGTGAAAGCTTCAGAGTACCAGCCACTTTGTCGCGAATAATCTTAATCCCTAAGATTTTCTTCGCCTCACCCAAATCCTTCATTGCGAACTGATTTGACATCTCTCTCTTCAACTTCTTAATCTCGTTGAAGTCTGCCCCAACTATCAACATATCGTCCACATATAGTAAGAGGATGATATAAGTTTTGTCAAACCTCTTGAAGTAACAACAGTGATCCGATTGACATCTTGTGTATCCACTTTTACACATGAAAGCATCAAACTTCTTGTACCACTGTCTAGGGGCCTGTTTCAAGCCATACAGGCTCTTCTGCAGTTTGCATACCAAGTCCTCATTACCAGGTGCTATGAAACCTTGTGGTTGCTTCATGTATATGACCTCCTTCAAATCTCCATGAAGGAAAGCAGTCTTGACGTCTAGCTGCTCCAAATACAAACCTTCAGCTTCCACTAAACCAAGCACCACCCGGATTGTTGTATGTTTAACAACCGGAGAAAAAATCTCATCAAAATCGATGCCCTCCCTTTGCTGAAAACCTTTCACTACTAGCCTTGCCTTGTAACGTTTGCTCCCATCAACTTCTTGTTTAATCTTGTAAATCCACTTGTTATGCAATGCTTTCTTGCCTGCTGGCAACTCAGCTAATTCCCAAGTATTGTTGGACATGAGAGAGTCCATCTCATCTCGCATGGCAACCTCCCACTTAGCTGAATCTTTATGTTGCATTGCTTCATCATAACTTATGGGTTCACCACAATCAGTCAATAACAAATAGTTAGCACAAGGTGAGTATCTATCCGCCGGTATTCCTTTGTTACTCCTCGACGATACTCTAGGCACAAAAGAAGGTGTCGCTGGCTCATTACTAGGAACTTGTTCAGGTTGTGCGACCTCAGGAGCCTCTCCTTGTTGTCGTTCCTTCGTTACCAGGTCATGACTTTGGCTATCCGCCATAGTCCTCGGCCATCCGCCACGGCCATGACTTTGGTCATCCGCCACAGGCTTTGAACATCCGCCACGGCTTTCATCCGCCATAGGCCTCAGACATCCGCCACGCCTTTGGTCATCCGCCATAGGCTTTGAACATCCGCCATGGCTTTCATCCGCCACAAGCCTCGGACATCCGCCACGACTTTCATCCGCCACATCTTCATTGGATATCTTTTCCAATCTCGCAAACTGCCGATCTTTTCTTACAGGACTCTCAGGCTCTGCTGCTTGCCTGTTCTTATACATCACCTCTTCATTAAAGATGACATTCCGGCTCCTTACAACTTTCTTTTTCTGCATATCCCAGAACCTATATCCAAGTTCATCACCGCCATAGCCGATGAATATGCACTTTCGAGACTTAGGATCTAACTTGCTTCTTGCACTGGACTCAATGTGAACATATGCCACGCAACCAAACACCCTCAAATGCGATAGGCCTATCACTTTTCCACTCCATTTTTCCTCAGGTAGGAGATTTTTCAATGGCGCTGACGGTCCGCGGTTAATTAAGTAAGCAGCAGTATTAACCGCATCAGCCCAAAACATGTCTGGCAATCCTGCGTGTATCCTCATGCTCCTTGCGCGCTCATTCAGAGTCCTATTCATGCGTTCAGCCACTCCATTCTGCTGTGGAGTTCCAGGAATCGTCTTCTCCATCCTAATCCCGTTCTCCGCACAATACTGTTTGAAGGTATTACTACAGTATTCACCTCCATTATCCGACCTCAGACATTTGACCTTTAATCCGGTCTCATTCTCCACGATCGCCTTCCACTTCTTGAAAGTCTCAAATACTTCCCACTTATGTTTCATGAAGTAAACCCATAACTTTCTTGTGGAGTCATCGATGAATGTTACATAGTACTCTGAGCCACCTACGGAGAGTTCAGATGCAGGTCCCCACACGTCAGTATGAACCAACTCCAGTTTTGTATCTTTTGGCGCTCTGCCACCCTTTGAGAAACTCACTACCTTTTGCTTCCCAAATATACAGTCTTCACAAAGCCCAATCTTCACTGAGTTCACACCATGTAGTTTACCCTGCGACTGAAGTACTCCCATACCTTTCTCACTGATGTGCCCAAGTCTACGATGCCATAAGTTTGCATCTTCATTCTTCTCAACGATCGTATCGCCTTCATTGTTCTCAACAACAGCGATTATATTCAAGGTCGTATAAAGTGATCCTGTTTTGAGTCCTCGAGCTAACACCATAGCTCCTCTACTCACCTTCCACGTACCTTTATCAAAGGTAGTACGACATCCTTCATCATCCAACTGACCCACAGAAATCAAATTTCTCGTTAACCGCGGTATGTGTCTAACATTGGTCAAGGTCCATATTCCACCATTCCCGAGCGAGATCTTCACATCACCCCGTCCTACAATCTCCAAGGCTCTCCCATCAGCAAGAATCACTCTTCCAAAATTACCATGCCGGTAATTCACCATGAGCTCGCCTTGTGAAGTCGAGTGAAAAGATGCTCCAGAGTCCACAATCCATGTCTCTAATGGTGTTTCCGAAACGCTCAAAACAAGTGCATCCGAATCATATTCAGTTGTGTTTGCCATCTTTATTGTGTCCTTCCACTGGTTACAATCTTTCTTGAGATGTCCGGTCTTCCCACAATGCCAACACCCTTCAGACCACTTTCCTGTTTTTGACACGCTTCGACCTTTTCCTGGTACCCTAGACTTTGACCTTCCACGATTACTGCTTGAGTTCTTGTTGAACGTTCTACCTCTATTCTCCATAGATAGCGCAGAACTTGAAGGATCATCAAGGTTATTCACTCTTCGCGCCTCCTCATTTAGAAGAGTATCACGCACTTCATTAAATCCCAACTTCTTCTTAGTCCCAGCTCCGCTGCATATCGAGTTTACAGTTACATCCCAATCAGAAGGCATAGAAGTCAACAACACCAACGACTTGATGTGTTCGTCGAATTCAACATCCACCGAAGCCAGTTGCTCGATAATATCACATACTATCCCAACTTGCTGGCGAACAGATATACCCTTACCCATCTTCAGAGTGAACAGTCGCCTCATCAAGTTGAGTTGTTGAACAGCATTTGGCTTCTCATACATGTCGGATAAGGTATCCAACATTCCCTTCAACGAATTCTCCTTGATGACGAATCGCCGTACTTCATTTGAAAGCGATAGCCGAACTGCTCCAAGGGCCATCATATCCATCTCGACAAAATCTTCCTCATCCATGCCTTTTGGGAGCTTGCCGCTCAATGTTTTAGCAAGCTTCTTCATGTTCAAGTAATCTTCGATCTGCGACCTCCATAAGCTGTAGTCATTGCCGTCGAACTTATCGACCCTCTTCTCAACGTCTTCTATCGTTGTCCCCATTCCAGAAACCTGGCTCTGATACCAATTGTTAGGAATTCACCCTAGAATTCCTCTTGCGGAAGTGTCGAATGAGAAACAATATAGACAAACGATCGAGAAACAAAACACACAAGTTTACGAGGTTCAGCAATAGCTTACGTCCTCGGGCTGCTAGGGTTTCACTATAGAAGAAGAAGAACACAAACAAGAATACAAGATCTCACACAAGAAGTTCTCTAACTTCTCAAGACCTCACTTGTTCTCTCTTAACCTTGATGATAACTACTACTACCTATGCCTCTATTTATAGATGTCTACCTGAATCTATAAGCCATTGGTAATCCTATTCCCAATAGGCATAGTAATCTATAACCAAGTAGGATACAACCAAAGCTTCCTTACTTTGATCAGGACTAGTAATCCTAATGCTAGGTGGAATCGGATCCACAATCCTAACATGAAAGAGAAGAGTGTTTTTAAAATTTAGATGGTTCTGAAAGTAGCCGTTGGGGAAAGGGGTTCAGGACACTGTAACCGGTAGGTCAGGGACTGTTCTGTAATTTCTGTGTTTTAGAAGTCTCTGTTCAAATGCCAAGCCCAAAACGCAAAATTCTCTCTGTGGGACCCAGGTGACATGGCATTGACTTTACTTGGGCTATACGGTTCACGCATATCTAATCTTCTCTCCAACACTCGACTCTCTCACACCACTTTGCTTCTAAGTCAGAATCTTCTCTCAAGAGTACTCGATCTGATCCCAACTTCGAATTCCCAGGAAACCCAGGTTAAGCTCCAACAGATTTTTATCCCACGTTTGTGTTTGTTTTTGTGTTACTCTGTTTCTGCTCTGCAGCTCTGCTCATGACTTACTGCATGTTAAACAAGTACCAGTACGTTCTTAATTGATCATGGTGTTCACAATATATTTTATGAAATTTTGGAGCATATATACATGCATAACTTGGGCACTCATTATTTTATAATCATAAGTTTTAGTCAAATAGGATAATATGGAACATTAATAAACAAGGGAAAAAGACCACTAAAACCAAACCAGCTAATGTTTATTGCTTCCCTAGCTAATTATACACTTATTTTAAGAATAACTATTTATTTATAGTTGATTCACTAGGAAACAAACATGCATGATTGCCATGGATTGTTAACTCCACAAGCCTAGAATATGTGTTGAAAGCTTCTGGGATTACTCATATATAGTTCTTTGACAGGTACTCTGCTACAAGTGGGAAAGTAGGTTTCACCAGAAATGAGCATACAAAAAACCTCAACGTCTTTCCCCGCTTCAACTTCTCAGTGGAAATATCATGTTTTTCTGAGCTTTAGAGGCGAGGATACTCGCAGGGGTTTTACAGACAACTTATACACTGCATTAGAAGATGAAGGAATCAATACTTTCCGGGATGATTCCGAACTTCAGAAAGGGGAAGCTATTGATCCAGCTCTTTTTGCGGCAATTAAGGAAGCAAGATTTGCTGTTATTGTCCTCTCTCAAAATTATGCATCGTCAACGTGGTGCTTGGATGAACTCGTAAATATTCTTGAATGCATGAAAGAAAGCGGTAGGGTGCTGCCAGTTTTCTATGATGTTGATCCCTCTGATGTACGAAAGCAAACAGGGACTTTTGGAGAAGCTTTTGCTACTCATGAAGAAAGGTTTAGGGATGACAACGAGAAAGTGCAAAGGTGGAGATCTGCATTAAAAGTTGTGGCAAAAATAGCTGGGTGGACTTCGAAAGAATGGTATGCATATACTTGTTTCTTTTTCTCTTCCATTGCAATAAATCAATAACCTTATCAGTTCAGTCTATTTTGTGTTATAGGTATGAAAGAGATCTCATTAGAACTATTGTTGAAGATATATTGAAAAAATTGCAACTACCAACATTCAAGTATGCAGAAAATCTAGTTGGAATGGACTCAATATTGCCGCCAGTCTTTCTGCATTTGGGTGCAGGGGTGGATGACGTCCGCTTCATTGGGATATGGGGAATGGGGGGGATTGGTAAGACAACTATGGTAAGAGCAGTGAATGAGATGATCTCTTGTGATTTTGAATGTAGTTACGTTCTTACCAATATTAGAGAGACTATTGAAAAAGATGGTCTACTTAATCTGCAAAAGCAACTTCTCTCTGGGATGATGGGGAGAGAAAAGGCAGATAAAATATCTGACCTTCCTGAAGGAGCCACCGCAATAAAGAGGATGTTAGGTCGGAAAAAAGTTCTTCTCATTCTTGATGATGTAAACGGCTCAGATCAATTAGAATATTTGGCAGGGAACCCAGGCTGGTTTGGTTCCGGGAGTAGAGTTCTTATCACAACTAGAAATGAGCATTTGTTAATTCGACATGAAGTCGAGAGAAGATTGAAGGTTGGAGAATTAAATCATGTTGATTCTCTTAAGCTTTTTAGCAAGAAAGCATTCAAGAAAGATTACCCTGAAGAAGATTTTCTTGTTTTGTCAGAATCTGTTGCAAGTTATGCAAAGGGTCTTCCTTTAGCTCTTGAAGTCCTGGGTTCATTTTTGTATGGAAGAGATCTCAGTGAATGGAACAGTTCGTTGAGAAAACTGGGAAGAGTTTGTACCTTGGAAATTTTTGGTATACTTAAAATAAGTTACGATGATCTGGATTCCGAAGAGAAGATAATATTCATAGACATTGCATGTTTCTTTAATGGGGAGGAAAAAGATCGAATAACAGAAATACTAACCAGTTGCGATGTTTCTGCTACTATTGGAATAAAAGTCCTCCTGGAAAGATCTCTTATAACCCTTTCATATGGAAGACTACAAATGCATGATTTGCTCCAAGAAATGGGTCACCAAATTGTTCACCTGGAATCTCCTAATGAGCTGGGTAGACGTAGTAGGTTGTGGCTTTTTGAAGATGTCAAATATGTCTTGACACACAATACTGTAAGAGATTCATTACAAGAATAATTTTAACTGTTATTTGCCAATACAATATATGACAAGTCGATAAGTGTACGTACTAACTATTTGCTTAAAAATTGGGTTGATAGGGAACTGAAGCAGTAGAAGGCATATTTGTGGAGTCAGAATTGGAGGTGGACGCGACTGCAAGATCATTTTCAAATATGCACAGATTGAGATACCTGAAAATTAAGAATGTGAACCTACCTAAGGGGCTTGAGTATCTTCCTAATAGTTTACGAATTCTTGATTGGACGAGGTATCCGTTAAAATCTTTGCCAGCAGACTTCAACCCTCGGAAGCTGTTTGAACTTACCTTATGTCATAGTTGCATCAAACTTCTTCGGATAGGAACAGAGGTATACTATGATTTCTATTACATTCTTTTATTACTTATGATAACTGTTTAATTGTTGAAGATAGTTAGCAGTATGGCGGATGTGGCGGATGTGGCGGATGTGCTAGTAAGCGAGTGTGCCCGTGGCGGATATGGTGAATGGCGAGTTTACTATTACTCGCCAGTCCCCCTACTGCTCTCCTGTCCTCCTACTGCTCCTCTGTGCAGCATATAGTTCACCTACTGCAGTATGGGCATTATGGTGGAAGAAATCATGGCGGAACACTTCTATAAGTTGGTGGGACTTGTCACTTCTCCTGTTGAGTATAAGTCAAGTTATGTTTACCACCTTACTTGTGTAAGTGATAGGGTGTTATCACCATGCTTTGTGTTTGTATTGTAGTCTTTAGTTGGTCCCTAATTGAGGGAGTAGGTAGTTGGTAGCATGGTTTGAAGCATGGCTTGTTGCTTGCTTCAAGACTATCTAAATGTGTATATAACCTGCTGTAAAGTCCTCTTTCAATATAACAAGAGTTATCATTTTCTCTTCATAAATTTCAACATGGTATCAGAGCAGGTTCTATTGGCCTAGCTCTTAATCTCTTTTTCTTCTTCCTCTCCCCTTCTCCTGTCCGATCAAAATCATGGATCTTGGCATGAGATTTGGGGAGAGGGGGAGTTCAGCAGATTGTTCATCTCTTGTTTCATATTGAAGAGATTCGTTGTTCATGATACCAGCTTCCGCACCCATTAACACATGATTGTGATTTAGTTTTACAACATCTATTTGTAGAATAATTTCCAAATCATGTGTTCCATAAAACATATTCCATTTTCTCCTAGGAGTTTGTTCATCTGCTCCAAAATCATTCCATCATCATTTTCTGATTTCTTCTTCCTATGCTTTGGAAGAGAAATCTGTTGTCCATTATCAAGTTCTGATTTCTTTCATCCTATTTTGGAGGAGAAATCTGTTTCGAGGTTCTAGCGTAGCCTCAATATTTCCGATGTTGGACTATCGGCGTTTTAGTTTGGCCTCCTTTTGATTTCTTTATCTGTTTTGGAAGAAATCTATTGTCCTTGGTCAAATCTGTTTTAGAGATTCTGATGTAATCTCAATCTTCTGATGTTGGACTATCAGAATTTTTCATTAATCCATTGAGAGGTTGTTGTACCTCTAACATCACCTTCATTTTATGTGTTCTTCCTTCATGATGGAAGAAAGGCATGTTTAGAGGTTTTCATGTAACCTCAAGCCGCCTGTGACGTTAGGCCATCCATTCATTAGTCTGCTGCACTATCCTTGACCATTTGCAGCAGCTCCATCATCTGTAGCCACCGTTGATCACTCCATTTCATCTTTTTCCTCGTTTTTCATTTCCCCTTCCTCCCTCCCACTGAATCATACCATTGTTCAAGCTTGGCTCAAGGGAGTTTTTTAATCATGCACTCCCTTGATCCAGCTTGAGGGGGAGTATTGGTGTGTATGAGTGTTGAAAATAGTCAGATATGGTGGCGGATATCCTATGGCGGATCCGCCGAGTGGCGGATGTCCTATGGCGGATGGCGAGTGGCGGATATCTTATGGTGGCGGATGATCACAACACCTCTAGCTCCTGGTTTCATTTCTGGGGAGAGACTCAGACGGCTTGGAGTAGATCCCCTTGTTGAATCATCCATTGATTGCTCCATTAGCAGAAGACCCAAGTTTCCATCCTTCATTGAATCCATTAAAGTCCGGAACCTTCTGATTAAACCCATTCAAGTTCTGATTAAAACCATTGAAGTCTGAAACTTTGGGGTTGAAAGATTTGAACTCGGAAGCTTTCGGCTTGAATGAGTTCCACCTGTCGCTGACCACGTTCAGTTCAGAAGCCTTGGGCTTGATGCTGTTCCAGCCCTCATTAGGGTCGGACCCTTTCTGCTTGTAATCCAACACGTCGTTGAAGGCCAACGGCGGAAGGGGAAAACGGTGGCGCATCAAGAACGGTGGCAACCAGATCGAGCGGTCCACACCAAACAGCAGCGCGTTATGGCGATCGAGCTGTACCGGTTTCGCCCAGATCGTGTGCCTCTTACGGAGGAGCAGCGGCTACACAGCACCTCGACTCAATTCGAGTCGATTTCCAAGGCTCCGAGTCAAGAACTCGGTGACTCGACGACTCACTCCAGCCACTCAGCAATTCGTCCGAGTAAGCTCAGCGAGTCAACTCATCGACTCAACTCGACAGCACAACTCAATCCTGTGCAGCGATCTGCTCCAGCACACTTCTCTTGAATCGGCATCTTCGATCTACTATTTCTTTTGTCGTCGTTAAAGCCTAGCCCCGACCGACCGAGACGAGAGGAAAGAAAAACCCCGCCGGCGGTGGAGGAGGGAAACGGTGACGACCAGTGGAGTGGTGGTGGTTCGACCACATTGTTCTCGCTAAAGCTTATCCCCGACCGACCAAGCGAAAACAGCCGGCGGCGGAGGAGGAAAACGGCGGTGGGCAGTGGTGTCGACCGTGGAGATGTTTATGTCAATCAATGGGTGTTGGCGGATGTGCCTGTGGCGGATGTTCATCGAATATTTGGCAAGCTTGGCTCAAGGTTTCCCTTGATCCAGCTTGAGGGGGAGTGTTGAAGATAGTTAGCAGTATGGCGGATGTGGCGGATGTGGCGGATGTGCTAGTAAGCGAGTGTGCCCGTGGCGGATATGGTGAATGGCGAGTTTACTATTACTCGCCAGTCCCCCTACTGCTCTCCTGTCCTCCTACTGCTCCTCTGTGCAGCATATAGTTCACCTACTGCAGTATGGGCATTATGGTGGAAGAAATCATGGCGGAACACTTCTATAAGTTGGTGGGACTTGTCACTTCTCCTGTTGAGTATAAGTCAAGTTATGTTTACCACCTTACTTGTGTAAGTGATAGGGTGTTATCACCATGCTTTGTGTTTGTATTGTAGTCTTTAGTTGGTCCCTAATTGAGGGAGTAGGTAGTTGGTAGCATGGTTTGAAGCATGGCTTGTTGCTTGCTTCAAGACTATCTAAATGTGTATATAACCTGCTGTAAAGTCCTCTTTCAATATAACAAGAGTTATCATTTTCTCTTCATAAATTTCAACATTAATATATCACGAAAGCTAATTTCTCCTATGAAATTTACTTGACATGCAGCCATTATACAATTTGAAAACCATTAATCTAAGTCACTCTCTAAATCTTGTCAGCACCCCAAACTTTAGAGTTATGCCATATCTCGAGTTCCTATATGTTGAAGGTTGTATAAGATTGTATGAGATCGACACAGGAATTGAAGTGCTTGAAAGACTTACTGTGCTGAATTTGAAAGACTGTCAGAATCTTGTGCGTCTTCCAAGCAATATAGGTGGCTTAAAATCACTCAAAGATCTCAATCTTTCTGGTTGCTCAAAGCTGGAAAAATTGCCAGATGAATTGGGTCATGTTGCCTGTTTGGAGAAGCTTGATGTGAGTGGAAGTGGCATAACAGAAGTGCCCTCCTTTATTGGTCTTTTGAAAAACCTCAAAGAATTATCTCTTTCTGGATTTAAAGCACAATCACGTACATCATGGAATATGATGCTCAATCCTCTTCAGTTATTGCGAAAAAGAAGTCACATTCCGACGGGACTGTCATTGCCTTGTTTGTCCGGTTTGCGTTCATTGACTAGCGTGAATCTAAGTGACTGCAATCTTTCTGAAGAAGCAATGCCCAGTGATTTTGGATGCTTAGCCTCATTGAAAGTGTTATATTTGAGAAATAATCAATTCGTCAGACTACCTGAAAGCATTGGCCTACTCTTTCGACTTGAATATCTTTTCTTGGATGGGTGCCGCAAACTTCAGATATTACCAGAGCTTTCATCTGATGTATGGGTAAACGCTAGCAACTGCATGTCATTAGATACAGTGGGCAATCAAATAGGACAAAGCAGCAATTCGTTGGCAATAGCAAGTTATATTAACTGTTTCAAAGTGGTGGAGAATGAAAGCTGTGAGAGTGTGGCACTTTCAATGCTAGCACGCTACTTTGAGAGAAAAAGATTATTATCCTATGGATATAATTTTTTCTCTTGTCCAGGAAATGAACTACCGGCGTGGTACAATCACCAAAGTGTGGGGTCTTCAATAACTCTAGAGCTGCATCCCGGATGGTTTACTGACAAGTGGATAGGATTCACCGTGTGTGCAGTTTTTACACTCCTCAAACCACTCCCGCCTTTGGTTATGTGGGGCATTGATTGCTTATTGACAACCAATGGAAAATGCTTGAGTAGGCACCTTAGTGCAGTGTTTGGGGGAGAGTGGGGTCAACCTGTGGGGGATTACATGTGCTTCTTCTATATAAATAACTTACCACATGTGTTTCAGGATATCTACTATCAGCTTGAATTCTCATTAGAACCCCGGCAGCGGACAGGAGAATTCGATAAGAAAACTGTGCAAGTGAAGAAGTGTGGTGTCCGTATGGTATATGAACAAGATGTGGAGGAGTTTCGGCAAATATATTTATTGAAACAGAGCAATACCAAGCGAGAAATCACTGATGCAACATCTAGCAGTGCAACTCAAGGTCATCCAAAAAGAATGAAACTACTCCCCCTTAAAGGTACAAGACAATCATCAAGTCTTTAATTTTAATATTCATGACCACAAACATAATAAATACACTTTCTTTCTTCTTGCTTTTTCTTGTTAATCATGTCTATCTAGGGCTGGATTGGTAGGTATACCAACTCTATTTTCTCAATACCATGTACCAACCAATATATGATTGGTATGAAAAATCCACCATTTATACCAGCCAATAACGTTGGTATACCAACTAATTGGTATGGTTGGTACTCGGTTGGTACGGTTGGTAATAGGCTTCTACCAACATATTTATGGCCAAAAAATTTAAAGGTCAAATCCAAATAAGTAACAACAATTAACAACACAAATCCATAGTCTTATACAACTTCAACCAAATTACCAAATAAAAAGTCACAAACTAAATGTCAAAATCCAAATAGCCAAACTTCTAAAGTACTAACAAGTAACAAATTCTCAAAACAATTAGAAAAAAAATGATAGATCTAAAAGTGGGACATGTTGACATGCTGTAGGTGGTGATGGTGCTGCTGTTAGGCCATAAACTTCTAATGCTTGATGCCTAAGCATTTGTCTGACCTGAGATGTTGCTACTTGGGCCACCCCTTCCTGCCTCAAAGCTTTGCAACAAAGCATTCTCTACAACAATTGCATAAATACATAATTAAATCCAATAACAAGTCACAAAAATAATATAGCGCAAACTAAACACCATTATGTAAACACGAACAAATTTCTCCTCCTTATGCAGTAGCATTCAATCCATTCATTGATCACACATAATTGATGATTACACAAACTGATTTCACAAAACATGTACCTTATGCAATTTCAGTAACAAACTAAGCAGGGCAATTTAAGCTATTTAAGGCTACCGAGAGATATCAAACAGAAGAAAATTGTTGCCTACAATTAACACTCCCAAGACTCCTATGAGTATCAAAGATACATAAAGATTTGATACAATCCCAAGACTCAACCTATCCCAGAGGCTCACCCGCATGCCTAACTTATTGTGTTAAAACTATAATGAAGCATAGAGGGGGACACAAAACTAGCCCTACACTACACCTATATACTTACAATGGAACAAGAATAAAACATCAATTAGAATGGTGTTCACAAAACAGAAAACTAATTTCACAACAACTGATTTCACAATTATAAAGTTCACAGAGCGGCAACATCAATTATCTCCTCCTTCACAAAACAGAAAACTGATTTCACAACAACTGATTTCACAATTATAAAGTTCACAGAGCTGCAACATCAATTATCTCCTCCCTCACAAAACAGAAAACTGATCTCACAACAGAACAAACATCAATTACCTCCTCCCTTACATAATCCAGCCATTATAAATTTATAATCATAATCATATATATCCATTCACCAACCCAGCAACAATATATTGAGAGAGGAGTGTACCTGACGAAGAAGAGGAGAGAACTTGACGGGCGAGCGGGCGGCGAGTCACAGAACCGAGCAACCGAGAATCAAGCTTGAGAGGCTTGAGAGAGTCGAGGCGTCGAGCAACCGAGAGACAGAGAGGAGACTTGGGACTTAGGAGAGTTGAGGAAACGAGGGACAGAAATCGATGTGTGGAGAGAAGAAGCAGATCGATGTGAAATGACTGAAATCGATGTGCCGGAGGAGAGGAAGTGGACGGCGCCGGAGTAGGAAACGACGATGGTGAAGGTGAAGGAAGGGATGGAAGGGTCGTGGTGGATGATGTGGATAGGTTTTTGAGGTCGGCGTGGGGAGAGGGAGAGTGAGAGTCGATGATGGGTGGCGGCTAGTGCGGTGGCGTGTTGGCGCTTCTTGGAGGTGATTCCGGTGAGGTGGGTGGATCGGCGAGGAAGAAGTCGAAGTGGTGGTCTGGGACTCTGGGTTCGGCTGAGGCCTGAGAGGCTGAGACTGAGAGAAACAGAGAGTGCGAGACTGAGAGTTGAGTGGGAGGTTGGTGTGTTGCGAAAAGAAGAGAAAATAATAGGGTTAGAAAAAGTCGGTAGGTACCGTGTACCGTGGTATAGAGAAAATATGTACCACGTACTGTACCGTATTTTGAAGTTGGTACAGTATACTGTACCATGTACCATGTACCGATTTAGTGGTATACCAACGTATTTGGTACGGTTGGTATATGAATTGGTTGGAATGGAATTGTGTGCCATTGCCAGCCCTATGTCTATCGGCTTGGAATTTGGCCAATTTACGTTGATTTTGGGTAGAACATTTGAAATGTGGTTAAGTTCCTCGCCTTTTTTGTGTTCATAAAGTCAATAATTATCTTTAACCAAAAAATGTCAATAATTATTCTGGCAGTCCAATAATTTCAGTTTTATGAACCAGAATCCTTTATAGAGTGTTACTCTCATTCCAATCTAGATATTTACATATATAAGTTATCATACCGACTAATACGCAAGTCCTCAATTGAGGCTCGTCTTCCCAACTCAATATTAATCGTGTCCATAGCATCATATGGTGTTTAACCAATTTTATTAAAATCCAAAGGAGCAATTCCAACATCATGTTTTATCACAGTATGGTTCCATGTCATGACATAGTGGTCTTTTTCAAATACTATATTTAAAATCCAAAGGAAGTATTATTGTGCACTAACAACCGAAAATTCTTCTATCGCCAACTCCCAATTTCATGTGCCCAGACGAGTGTGTCTAAGTGTTCATTGTACTTACCTAAATGATAATAACATGAGTCAACAGTATTACTAAATACAAAATCCATATGACATTTGTATTAAAAGGGTATATTTGACTATTTGTAATCAATTTCATTTCAATTCTGATTCTATCTCTCTTTATCCTTTAACAAGTGAACAGTGTGACTCCTTCTCATTCATTCTCCGATTCCTTCTCAATCTCATCTGAAATTGACTTTTATTTTCTGGGAGACTTTTGGGCAACGGTGGAGTTGCACTCACCACTTCTCTCTATTCATTCGTACTGTTTTATTTGAAGTCAATCCGATCTCAACTTCAAATTCCCACCAAACCCAGGTTAATATCTTTTTGTATTGTGTGTGACGATAGAAAAAAACCATGATTCGTTAAGCTTCTGAATTGATGAAGTTTTGTTGACAGTAGCCACAAAGGGGCTACACAGACCCACAGACCCGCAGCTAACATGCCCGGGGCCGGACCGAGGCCCGGAGCAGGATCCCCAGCACCCGGACCTGAGACCCAGTAGTCTAACTTATGACCAGGGGCCCGGGAGCCGGGGACACCAGCCTGCCGAACAGGTCACCAAAGCTGCCCATTTGTGTACGGACAGAAGGGAACCAGTCCCACATCGAATAGTAAGGCCTGACCTCATGCTCGACCACCTATATAAGGGCATCAACCACCCTCATTAATAGGTAATTGATCTCTTCAACTACTTATCATTCCCGCTTAAGCTATCTATTTATCCCAACGGTACTAACTTAGCTAGGTATCGGAGAGGAGAACACCGGTCCTCTCGGTATTCCCCTTAGTTAGCAGGTTCACAGGAGGAAACTACATCAAGATCCACCAGTCTCTACCAGGCATACGGGTTTGAACAGAAACAATTGGCGCCGTCTGTGGGAACCGGTTCGAAAAGTTGTGTTGCTCTACCAGCGGGGTAAGATCAAACATCGATCTGTAGGAACCGAAAAGTCACGTGGTATTTATCTGGAAAAATGGCAGAAAGCTCGGAGGCAAGGCGGGAAAGAAATGCGGCAGAGGATCAGCGGATCATACCGGAGCGAGTGCTCGGCACTACTCCAGTCGTGGCACGGGAGCAGCCCCCCGGCCGAGACAATCAGAATGACAGCGGCTGTCAAGAACCAAGCAGCACGCCAGGGGCATGCGACGGTAGCACGCGCGGGAAAGGCCCGGCGAGGGACGATCAATTAACTCACCAGGGCCCCTTGCTGACGTTCTCGGACGACCCCAGTAACGAGGGAGATAATCTGGTCGGCGAGAGCGACCGGGATACCACATATAGCCCCGACCAGCACGATATGGCGGGGGAAATAGAGGCGATGCGAGCAGAGGTCGATCGCCTGCGCGCGAAGAGCGATCGGGATAGAGCAAACTCTGATGCCCGATATCGGGAAATGGAGACAGTGAATGCCGCCCTGGTGGCTGCCCTGGAAAGAGGACAGCAACGCGACGCCGCTTTGGGAAAGACACAAGTATCTACACCAGGCCGATCTCGGAACCCTGAGGCGGGGCAGTCATCAGGCCGAAGGCCCACCAACCGCAGGGCGGTGGAGTCCACGGGTGGTGAGGCCCTACCAGGGAGCACGCCGGTACCCCGGCAATCACACGCTTCATTCGAGGGGGAAGCCATGACCCCGACCGCACGGGCACGGCAAGTACTCACCGACTCCGTGTCAGATTTAAAGGCCCAGATGGAGGCCAACGTGAGGAGGGCAGCGCGACCGCTGGAAGGCACGCGATTCAACGAACGCACTGGCCCCTTCTAGCACCGGGTCCTGGAATCCGGGAGGTTTGGTAACCAAAAATCCCTGAAGCTGTCGTAAACAGGAGCCGGCTACCCGTACCAGCACTTGGATAGCTTCCGGTCTCAAACGTGCGCCAAGGGCTACTCTGATGCCGTATGCTGCAACATTTTCCAGGAAACCCTGTCCGGAGAGGCGCTAAGCTAGTTTTATGAGCTCCTGGCGAACTCTATTGAGGCATTCGAGCAATTGGCTGATTGGTTTTTCGGCCGTTTCATCCTCCGGGTCGAGAGAGCCCGGACGTCGACGGTCCTCTTCAATTGTCGGCAGGCACACGGCGAGGAACTTAGGACGTTCGTCAACCGCTGGCAAACGGCGACGGCCGGGGTGCGGAAACTTGATAAGGGCATCGCCGAGATGGCATTCAAACAGGGTCTCCGGCCGGGAAAATTTTCCTACGCTGTACGGGTAGAGCTCCCGCAGGGGTACGATGAGCTAATGGCGATGGCCATCAGGCACGCCCAGGCGGACCACGAAACATACGGCCATCACCTGCTTAAGAGGAAGCAGGAGGACTTCCTTCCGGCCCACTGGGAAAACAGGGCCGGCAGCGGACCGAAGACCGGGGCACCCAACCAAACAAGCTGAACAGAAACTGGGGGAACCAACCGCAGCGAAAACCCTACCCTGATAAGCCCCAGGGCGAGCACAGGCCTGCGCACTACCGACAAGAGCGCCCCATGGCGATCATGTCAGCGGAACGTCAGGAAGTCTTCACCACTCTATCCTCTTTGTACGAGGACATCCTGCACGAGAACGGGAACATCATTCCCCCGCCGCCAAAGAGGAGGTACCCAAAAGGGAAGCACACCCCCGCGCGGACAGGCAAATACTGCTCCTACCACGATGAAGTTACACATAGGACAAACAACTGCATCGCCCTCAAGACAGCAGTAGAGGGATTGGTAAGCAGCGGTCAGCTTCAACGGTATTTAGGAGAGAGAAGGGCAAATCCCGCCAGGGACCAAGACCAGGACTGGTGAGCACGTTCGTACCCAGTGAAGGGTGTAAGTGCTAAATTTTCAAATATAAGTAGCTTAGCATACCAACGGCTCAGCCGATGTAACATTACAAGATGTATATGCCAACTATTTTGAACAAAATCCAAGGCAAAATCCACCAGTACTATAAAACAATCAGTCCAACAGCAAATTTACAACAAAAAAAAAGGAAGGAGCAAAATCCTAAGGAGCCTCCTCCCCACCGGGCCCAATTTGTCCACCGGCTTCCTCAGGAAGAACAACCGCATCCTCAGTGGGCTCAGATGGCTGAAGTCCGCCTTCCTCCTCCGGCTGCTCCTCCTCCCGCGGCTGCCTATCAACATCATCATCAGCCTGCGCCTTCGGCATTTGAGAGGTATTCATGTACCCCTTCTCTTCCCACTCCACGTAGGCATCGGCGATACCCGACTCCCTAGCCTTCTCCAGTAGGTGAAGAAACTGATCACTATCGTGATATTTCCGGATAACCCGCTGGAAAAGCTCCGGGTCCTCTTCTCCAGCCGCAGCGGCGGTGGCGGCACGTACAGCGGCAGCCTCCACCTGGAGCTCATCCACTTTGGCCTCTAGCTCGGCCCTCTCCTCCTCAGCCCGCTCCTTCTCCTCCTCGAGGTTCCGGACCTGGCCTTCTAGATTGGCCACCTGCCTCTTGGCCCTCTCCTCCAGTCTGACCTTCTCCCGCTCAAGCCTGGACTTTTCAGCCTCCAGGCGCTCACGGGCTCCGGTCAGAGCGGCCACCTGCCTCTTCAACTCCGGCAGCTCCTCACTCGGGTCCGGCTGGTACAAATTGTACAGCAGCTGCAGAAGGACAGGGCACATAAAAAAACAACAAACAAACAAACTCTGCAGAAGTTTTTTCGGACGGTTCCGTAACGCCAAACTATTCTTACCTGGAGGACCAACTCCTTGCTCTTCTGGCGATTCTCCCCTGACAGGGCTCCAGCGGCCCCAGGCCTATCCAGACGGCTACATCCTCTACCAGGTTCCAAACGAATGGACTCTCCAGACCTCCCCTCCTCTGTTCTTCCACCGGAGAGGGGCTACTTTGAGGCCCGGAAGAACTTGAAGCAGTACCGGCTCTATCCTTGGGGGGACTCGTCGCACCACTGGTCAACTTGAGCCGTTTCGTCAAGTTCTCACCAGACGACCGGCCGGTCAGCGTCACCAGCGCGGAGGGCGGGACGTCCATGATCCTCTGCCTCTTCTCACCCAGGTCGCCCGGTGAAGAAGATTGTGCCCCAGTCAAGGAGACCCTGGCCACAAGCGGGACCGATCCCGGTCGATATGGAATCCTATCCGTGCTACCAGGAACCTTTGGTGGCCCTCCAGTGCTCTTCCCCTTTCCGGGTCCCGCAGAGGGTGCGGTGGCATGAGTCTTCACCCACCTCAAGATGTAGGCATCATCCGCAAGATCCAGGGCCACCGGTTCAGCTCGGACGGTAAGTCGGCCAGACTCCCGATCCACCGAGGTCCGCGAAGCGGCCTCCCCCTTCTCCTTCAACCTCAAGACAAGGTCCTCACAGTCCATGGATAGTGTGTTACCGGGCTTGACGACCGTCCAGGAAGATGCACCTACAGGACAAACAAATGATTAGTATCAACTCAGTCAGCGGGAACGTCACTACTAAAACCCTGCTACGCACCGGGATCCCGCCCGAGATAGCAGTACTCTAACACCTCCCGCCGTATGAAGTTGTAGGAGCTTCGCTCAAGACTGTCCCAACACCCGAATATTGTGGCAATCATATCCCGCTCTAACTCAGAAAGTATGTACGATTGGTCACCAAGGGGCTGGAAGGCACCAGGAACCCGATACATCCTCCTCCTTTTCTGCCACTTCCCGCCCGCCATCACCACCTTCTTTCTCCAGCTATTGTCCACCCAGGAAGGCAAGCGGGTGATAATAGGCTGAAAGTGTTGGGCGCTAAAAGTGAGACAACCCCGACAACCTTTCTTCTTCGAGAAGGACAATCTGTACAACGCCCGAAACTCGTTCACCGTCGGCATGCTCATCCCGGACAGCTCGTACAGAGAACCAAGGCTCAGCAGCTGGCTCCACTGGTTTCCGGGAAGCTGCGCATGAGACACATGCAGGGCACTGAGCATGTACTGCACAAAGTCTGGCAGCGGAAGGGAGAACCCATGGCGGAACTGGTCTCCATGAACAGCAACCCAACCCTCCTCCGGATTACAGGCCGATTCTCCAGGATTCAGCGGCCGTAATTTCACCTCATCCGGGATACTCCACGTCTCCCGGAAGACAGCAATCTCCGCAGGGCTCATAGTACCCTCCGGTTCATCACAAACCACAACCCCTTCCCCATCCCCGATGGTGTAACTCACGGGCGCGGTGCCAGGAAAGGCTACCCCGTGCGGGATGCTCTCATGCCCCGAAGACCCGGACGGCGAGACCTCGCCCCTGGAGCGGGCAACGGATTCTGACTCGGAGGAAGTCGAAGCAAGCCAATCTTCCAATCTCTCCTCATCGTCCACCACAGGACGCCTGCCGGCTGATTCGGAAGTCCCATCAGAGCTCCCAGAAGCCATTTAACCTAGGGGAGTAAAACAAAACCCCACCGCTGGTCAGCGACAAGCTAAAACAGCGCTCTCTGCGGCTGCTCCCCAAATCTGCCGCAGATTCCCCGCTCCAAACAACTCACCCGTTGCGACACAACCCCCCCCCCCCCCCCCCCCCCCCCTGTGCAAAACACCAACCAACAAAGAAAAGAAAAACACGAAGCAAAGGAGGCGAAACTTACCGATTACTATGCACAACCGAGGAAAGTCAGTCCTAGGAAAACAACGAGCAATCGTAGGCAAGCACAAGAACGCCTGAAGCACGGATAGCGCGAGGGTACCTTCACAGAACTTTCGCCGAATTCTTCCCTAACGTTCTCTTCTTCTCTCTGACCCAAGAGCAAAAACAGCAAACATTGAGGACAAAGGAGGCATTTTTATAGACGGGTCTGATGCCCTAGGCACCCCTGTAATCCCCCCAAAATACTCAATCGGGGCAAGTCAAACGCCTACGAATCCAGGCCCTCCATCTCACACCGCTTTCTACTGACACATGTCCTAGCATCGATAAAATCCCCACGCCATCATAACTGATGGGACTGATGGGCTCTTTCCTTCAATGCATGTCAGCCACTTGCCCCGCCTACAAGCGGCAGTTAAAGGAAATAGGGGCAAGAACCGAGGCGTCCAGCCCCCCTCACTTCCCCAAGCGCCAACCTCAAATCAAGGACAGGCATTCCAACGGTGATGTATCATCCCACCGGTTCACAGGCATTCCAACAGTGATGTAGCATTCCACCGGTTCACAGGCAACCCATCGGTTGTCACTTTCGGCGCCTACGGCCACGAACATATGGGCTTTATAAACCCGGGAGATTTTTCCTCTAACACATGCAAAAATCTTCCAGCAGGCTAAAAACCCTGCATCACACCGAGCTAAAAAACTAGCGGGTGATGACCGGTGCTTAAACATGGCCGCAATCTTACACAGTACCCCACGCTTATTCCAACACAAGCTGGGATGAATCATCAGGTGTGGATTGATGCTATAACATGACCTAAACACCCCACCGGGCTACTCCCCGGCCTATACTACTGTTGGTAGCACTTTCCACTTGGGGAACCTGGGGGACTCGTTCCGGCATGGCAGTCCACCAGTCGAGTCCTTGCATATTCATTGCACGGCGGATTTCAACGCCACAACATCATCCCATGCACTCGTCCGGGTTTCACCAGCTCCATATTCATTGCATGGCGGATTTCAACGCCACATCATCATCCCATGTACTCGTCCGGGTTTCACCCCGTTCCATACCCATGGCATGACGACACTGGAGCACAACACCATTATTATTACAAACACATTCATAAACTGTCACACGTCATCACTGATAGGTACTCACATCACCACGCACCATCATAACAGCCTCTGCTCGAACGCCCGGCCAAGCCCAATCTTCAATACGGACTTGGGGGACTGGGCACCGTTGGGTTGGTAACCCTGCGGGTCTGCGGGACAGCAGAACAAGACATGGTAAGTCCCCATTCAAGATTGCACTTGACCGGGAACTTGGGAGACTTGTTGACAGTAGCCACAGAGGGGCTACACAGACCCACAGACCCGCAGCTAGCATGCCCGGGGCCGGACCGAGGCCCGGAGCAGGATCCCCAACACCCGGACCCGAGGCCCAACAGTCTAACTTATGACCAGGGGCTCGGGAGCCGGGGACACCAGTCTGCCGAAACAGGTCACCAAAGCTGCCCCTTTGTGTACGAACAGAAGGGAACCAGTCCCACATCGAAGAGTAAGGCCAGACCTCACGCTCGACCACCTATATAAGGGCCTCAACCACCCTCATTAATAGGTAATTGATCTCTCCAACTACTTATCATTCCCGCTTAAGCTATCTATTTGTCCCAACAGTACTAACTTAGGCATCGGAGAGGAGAAGACCGGCCCACCCGGTATTCCCCTTAGTTAGCAGGTTCACAGGAGGAAACTACATCAAGATCCACCAGTCTCTGCCAGACCTACGGGTTTGAACAGAAACAAGTTTCATATAATAGGCATTCATATATAAGCTGAGAGAACGGTGACACTCAAGATGTTCAATCTCATAAGCTTCTTTACAGGCGAAATAAATTGTTGCATTGTCCTAAGTGAAGTTTGGTGAACAATATGAGGTGCTGTAGTCCTCTATAACTAATTGTTTGTGCAAATTTGGAATTGAACAATGTTGCATGATGCTCAATATCATAAGCTTCTTCAGCACACCCTCATGGTGGAAATTTGTAATCACTAGTTGTAAACTATGAGTTTGCAATGTGTGATTGTACAAGTAAGGACGGTACTGGAAGCAAGCAAGGACGGTACTGGCCGGAAGGACTAGCGGTGAATAATGATAGTTCCATTTTTGGCCTGCACGATGCTTTAGCTGCAAGTCCCGAGTGTCTCACTGTATAGATCTAGAGCAATGCTATATATAAATCTTACCAAGCACTGCATGTGAGATTGAAAAGCATCCATTGCGAATTAATTGGCTTTGAAGCTTCAAGCGTGCAACACACTGAGAAGCATGGATGTGAACACCACATGCTGTGTTAATTGATGATCCGAATTGGATTTGAAGCTTCACTTGCACCCCTGATATTATAGATCATCAGGCTAAGGTGAAAATATAAGCTTTGTTCCCTTATTATCATGCGAGTCTAATAAGGTCCCGGCCGGAACAAAAATAAGAAGCTACAAATAGAGTAGAACTGAAGCTCGAGATCCACGAGATTGAACTTATTTGAAGTCGCAGAAAACATTCAAATCGTAAATGTCACACTGCTTCATGCTTCACCCTGCTTCCTCGTTTCTTAAATTTGTTTCTTTGCACTAAATTCTTATGTTTGCTTTCATCTGCTTCTTCCTCTGTTTTTTTCTTTTATCAACGGGGCAGCAATTTGCACTTGGAACTCCTTTCGTTGATGAGAAATGTTCAGGTTCTAAAGGATTACACCTTCAATGTGCATAGACAGTTCGGAGAGAAGGATCCTTATTCCCAAAAATAAAAGTTAATTTCACTATTGGATCCCAATATGTCAAAATATCAAATAACCTAATAATGATCACCTTGGTCATTTCAGAAGCAAAAGAATTATTATATTACATGAATGATTTATCAATACATTAGCCTATTAGACAGGCAAGAAATTACACACTATTTCAAAACAAATTTGGCGGTAGGAAGAATTAAGGATGCCTATCAAACAACTTAACCACTTAGTATTGCGGTGATAATTCTCCCTGGACTGATCTCATGGAATGATATGAGCAGAAAATTATGTAGCGAGCAGCAAATTCTAGATGGAGGACATCATAGGGAAAATCACCCATCAATCCTCAGAACTATAAACTTGGCCTCCCAAATCCCATTTGTTCTCGTTACTTTAAGCCGTTGGAAACTCTCTTTGTTTTCTTACCAGCTTGAATCTTCGTGTAAAGCCGCTTAGTTCTGATGGACAACAAAATGTCCAATACAAACCCAACAACACAGGCCATGGCCATGACAACAAATACTAGCCTGTAACAATGGGCACCAACGCAGGTGTTTCCACCTCCGGCCGTTGGGGTAGCCTCCATATCGTATAAAAACCCAGCAAGGAGGCCTGAGAAGAGTAAGGACCCTAGTGGAAGATTGAGGATCAGAATGTTGTATATAAGTCCATAGTATTTGAGACCAAACAGTTCAGATGCAGTTGGGACGGTGATAGCAAGACGAATCCCGTAACAGATTCCAACCACCATTGAACCAATGTAGAGGGAACCAGGCATGGCAATGGCTAGGAGTATGTATCCAACAGCCATTAGAATCTGAGAAGCTGCATTCCATAGTGGCCTCGGTATTGCCGCTTTCCTGTCATCGAAACACATTTGAGTTAAAATGTTGGTTGAGAAAGCCTACTGCTAGATCATTATGCACACACATTGGATTTTTTGACAAAGTCTACTGCTAGATCATTATGCACATAGAGAAATTATCCAAACGTCATTTTAAATGAACTGTCCATAGCGTTAAGTGAGCAATTAAGTGACAGCATTCACATTTAGTAAAAGAAATAGAAGCTTCAAACCACAGTTATATCTGAGGGGTTGGTCTGACCAAAAATTGTGAAGACCAGAAGAAGCTAACTTTTTGGATAATAACAGAAGAAGGCCTCAGTATTTGACCAGAATGAGTTGAATGTTGGTTGAGAAACACTAGAGCTAAATCAATCTGCATACTTGAGTTATCTCAAGTTCTAGTCATTTTAAATGAAATGGTCCATGGAACTAGTGAAAAGTTGGCATAACAATTTAATTGGAATTAAAGAGGTATACATCAAATAAGGACGTCTGATGAACATGGTGAACTGAAAAACAAACACTGGCTTAAAGTCGTTTCGAAGAAACTTGTTCCATCATACAGTGAGCAAATAACTTAAAGGCGAAGAAAAAGAGGTCAAAAGCATTAAATTTGTTTAAAACTACTCGCTTCCACTATGGATGGAATAGAAAACCGCTCCACAAGAAAGTATGATAACAAAAGAAGAAGAAAGAGGATGAACAAATAGACAAACAATTTCTGGCAACTTGTTATTAAAATTTGGAAAAGGTCGGCCCGTTGAGAAGCAACAAGGAAGTAACGCAAATTACAAAAGGCCAACATATATATCTAAGTGGGGAAGTCACCATCTTGCAAAAGCATCCAATTAGAATAGATTTCAAAAAATTACTACATGAGGTGATGGTGCATGCCACTCAATGCAATAGCATATTCTTAGTTCAGAGAACAAATAATTTCCACTTTAGAAACCACTTCATATGAGGTAACATAGCATGAAAGACAAGCATAGTACAAAGTACAAACACAATATAGAAGAGGAAAAATATCACAGATCTTCTTTTTAAAAAGATTTTCCAATTTGGTATTTCACACTCAATCCCATTCAAGAAAAAATTATTAAATTATTAATGAGTTTGCTAATCTTGCTATGTTTCATTTTCCGAGTCTAGTCTTAATAACCATAGGTCCTCATGATGAAATGGGATAACTCAAGTGGTAAAGAGCATCATTACCTAGAAAATAAGTTATTAGGTCCTCGTTTCGAGACAGGGAGTAGGTGTGAAATTCGTATATCCTCTTTTAAAAAATATATATTAAAAAAAAATATAGGTCCTTATTTCCTCCCACCCTCTCTATATTCGTAGCCTCTACGCCGTTCGTTATACAAATAATCAACACAATTTAGCGAGGATCACTATCAGGAAATTTTATGAAGAAGAAAAGCCCATTAAAAATTGAAAAATATCAGCTTGACTTTCTACTAATGACAATGATATTAGACCTTGATATTTAAAACAGAATTCATTCTAATTTATAATAATTCCATTAAATTATATAAAATTTATTAAATGTGCAAGAAAGAGGAAGAGGAATAGGTGAAACTGACCTGATGAAGTACTCGGAAACCATCCCCGAAACGATTCGCCCGAAAAATCCCCAGATACTAGTGAGCGAAACGAAGATCGAAACGTCGACGTATCCAAGCGCCAGCCCAATCTGGCCCAAATTGTTCATAACCGCCAGTCCAGTCCCCACCCCACACAAAAACGACACAAACAACACCCAGAAATCCAACGTCCTCATCGCCTCGAAAACCGTGTGCTCCTCTCCCAACACCGGCCTCCTCCTCTCCTCCACCGCCACGTCATCATCCACCTCCGCCTTTTCCGCCGCCAGCAACGGCTCCTCCATAACCTCAACCGCAGCCGGCTTCTCCGGATCCGACGACCCGACCCGGTTCGCGGCCCAGGCCTGGAAATAGGTGTAGGCCGGAACCAAGAGCGGCGAGGCGAGGAGGAGGAGCAGGACGGCGGAGAAGGCGTAGGAGAAGAGGGTGGTGGGGTCGGGGATGAAGTCGTAGGCGAGGAGGTAGAGGGCGACGAAGACGGCGAGGCCGTTGAAGAACCAGAAGTATCTAGACTCCTGCTTGTCCTCGGCGGCGGAAGACGACGGCGGGGTTTCGCGGAGGAAGACCATGGCGGTGAGGCAGACGGCGAAGGGAATGACGGCGAGCATGAGTATGAAGCTGGCCGAGTTGTTGTTGAACATGGCGGCGCAGACGTCGGTGAATATGGCGGTGCTGAGTCCCACGTAGCCCTTGAGAATGCCGGACACCGGTCCCCGGTTGCTCCGGAAGTTACGAATACAGGTCACCAACACCGCCGTGTTCATCCACGTCGTGCTGTTGCCTCCCATGCATAGAAATACGCACATCTGTTGAAATTACACTATTACATTTCAATTGACATGATAGAATAACTTTGATCTGACAATTTTGTGTTGAATTAATTACCTGCCAGTAAGAAAGGGGTTGAATCCTCTCGCTGACGACGAGCCACTGAGCGCCGTAACCGACAAGTCCCTCGACGGAGCCGATTAAGAGGAGGACCCAGGTGGGGAAACGGTCGGAAGCGAGGCCAGCGAGGAGGCCGAAAGCTTTACCGACGTCTTTAGCGACGGAGAGATTGTTGAGCTCGAGCTGGGTGAGGTTCATGAGGGTTTTGAGAGCGTCGGAGTAGTTGGAGAAAGTGTAGTTGTTGCCGGAAATGGTCTGGACCCAAATGGCGGTGACGAAACCCAGCCATTTAGTGGCTGAGGAAACAGAAGGTCGCTCCAAACCAAATCCCATTTTCGTCTAAAGCTTTTTTCTGCTTTCTGGCGTCAGTCTAATAGACTCTGTGAGTCTGCTGTTAATGGAGGACTGGTATTTAAAGAGATATTTGGGGAATTAAAATAATGAAAAAGTAATTGAGAAAAGAAAAAATATTAATAAATAGGGTTTGGAGGTTTTAGGTGGCCACCGTTGATTTCAGAGCGACACGTCGGTATCGGGAGTTTCTGTTGTCGTCACCGTAGCAACAATTTACCGTGTTTCGCGTCTGAGGAGATGTACGGATTTTCTAAGCGTGTGGTAATTGCGGACGACTCCCTCGGCGGCTGCATCGTATTGCAACGCATTCTACTTTGTGTATTAATACCTATCCCGTACATTGTACAATACATCGGTGCAAACAAAATTTCTATAAAGTACTTTGGAGATAATTGTAGCAAATTTCCTTGTTCTTTTAAAAAAAACTAGCGAGTGTAGGTGTTTCTGTCAGAATCCGTAGACTCACAGAGCCCGATGGATCTTGATGTGAATCATTCATGTGAATCCTTCCTGCAAATCCTACTAACTAAGAGAATACCGGGCTGGGCCGGTCTATTCCGCTCCGATGCCTAAGTCAGTATAGTTGGGATAAACTGATAACTTAAACGGGAATAAGTAGTTGGAGTATTGATTACCCATTAATGAGGGTAGTTGGGACTCATATATAGGTTGTCGGGTACGAGAACTGGTCTTACCCTTCGATGTGGGACTGGCCCCCTTCTGCACACATTGCTGGGCTATTTCGGCCCCTGTTTGGAGAGCTGCCGTCTCCGGTTTCCGGGCCCCGATCACAAGTAAGACCTCCCCGGGCGCGGGACCAGGTGTCCGTACTCTGCCCCCATGTCCTGGGCCGGGTCCAGGAGGCCTGGTTGAGGGTTTGGGGGTCTGGGTAGCCTCTCTATGGCTAATGTCAACAAGTCCCACAAGTTCCCGGTCAAGTGTCATCTTGAATGGGGACTTGAATCTGTCTTGTTTTACAGGCCCGCAGCCTGCAGGGATGAGAACCCAACGGTGCCATAACCCCCCAAATCCGCGTTTAAGAATGGGCTTGGCCGGGCGTTCGGATAAACCTGTTATGATGATGCATACTGTGATGAGTGCATGGTTATGATGTTGATGGTGACAGTTGCATCCTGGTATAAGATGTATGAGATGATGAATATGTGGCGTTGAAATCCGCAATGTCATGCTATGTCCCGGGGGAATCTCACATAATGCATGAAGATAATGTGGCATTGAAATCCGCCATGGCATGCTATGTCCTGGGGAATCCCAGTGAATATAGTGCCTGAGGATAAGCGAGTTCCCCAAGTCTGGAACCGTAGCCGCCTAGGGCATCGGTTCCCTTGAGCAGTTGTGTGATGAGGTGACTCGGTACTGGAGGCAAACGTGCCATGTGTTAGAGGAGTTCCCGGTGGGGTGGCGTGACCCAGAGTATACAATGGGCGCTGTCCCCACGTTTCACTGCCATTGTTCATGCAGGCGTGAATAATGTGTAGGGTTTTTAGCCTGCGGGAAGATTGTCCTGTATGAGGGGATCAAATCTCCCGGTGGGGTGAAGTGGCCCTGTGTTTGTATCGACCAGCATCCCCTATTGTTTCTCAGCCTTTGTTCTTACAGGCACGAGGTATATGCAGAGTTTCTAGCCTGCGGGAAGATTGGTCATGTATGAGATGAACAAATCTCCCCGGTTTATAAAGCCCAGAGGTACATGTGCATGGTTTTTAGCCTGCGGAAAGATTGTCCTGTATGAGAGGATCAAATCTCCCGGGGTGAAGTGGTCATGTGTTTGTATTGACCAACATCCCCGATTGTTTCTCAGCCTTTGTTCTTATAGGCATGAGGTGTATGCAGAGTTTTTAGCCTGCGGGAAGATTGGTCTTGTATTAGAGAACACATCTCCAGGGTTTATAAATCTCGGAGGTACATCTGCAGAGTTTTTAGCCTGCGGGAAGATTGTTGTTGACAGTAGCCGCAGAGGGGCTACAGCAAGCCCACAGACCCGCGGCAAGTACACCAGGGCCCGGCCCAGGACTCAGGATCGGAGCACCAGCACCAGGCCTCGGGGCCCAGCGGTCTATCCTGCCTCCAAGGGTCCTGGGACCAGGGGCGCCTGCCTGCCAAAGAGGGCACCAGAATATCCAAACAGAAGGGAACCAGTCCCACATCGAAGGGCAAGGCCAGCCCTCACCCTCAACCACCTATATATGGGCCTCGACTACCACCATAAATAGGTAACTTGTCTCCCTCCCTGCTTACATACGTGCCCAGGTTATATATATTCCAACTATACTAACTTAAGCATCGGAGAGGTGAAGGCCGGCCCGCCCGGTATTCCCCTTAGTAAGCAGGATTGCAGGAGATCGAGTCGGATTCATCAAGTATCTACCAAGACCCCCGGGTTTAGGCAGAAACAATTGGCGCCGTCTGTGGGAACTCTGAACAAGAAGCCGTGCAAGCAACACCGCTGGCTGAGATTGTGGGAATGAGTCAAGAGAAAGGAACTACTGAGGAAGGGCGTATTGCAGCTGTGCAAACGCTCGCCTCCACCCCTGTCGTCACGCGGGAGATGCGTGGCGAGCAGGGCAGCGATTTGGGAAGGAGCCGTGGAGGGCCCTCCGGTGATCCAGAGCCCCGCCACGAGAGCTCGCACGGGAAAGACCCGATAGAGGACGAAGGCAGCCCAGTGCTTCGTGGCCTATCCCTGACGTTCTCGGATGATCCGAGTGATCAGTCTGAGAGCCAGGATCAAGACCCCACGTACAGCCCCGACCATGACGGCTTGGCGGGAAAGGTACGGGCAATGGCCGCGGAAGTTAGTCGTCTCAGAGAGGAGAACGACCGGGACCGAGCCAAGTCCCAGGCCCGATACGAAGAGATAGAGGCAGTAAACACCGCCCTGGTAGCCGCCCTAGAGAGGGGGCAGCAGCGCAGTGCTGCCATGGCCGAGGCGCAAGCCGCACCCCTGCTATTCCAACCCCGGCGGCTAGAGGCAGGACAATCTTCGGGCGCCCGATCCAGCGAGCCTATGCGGGAGAAGTCACGAGCCGGCGAGGACCTGCCGAAGAGCACGCCCGCCTCCCACCAGCCGCACACTTCGTCCGTGGGTGAAGTGGATACTCCAACCGCCCGGGCGCTGCAACTACTAGCCAGCACCGTATCGGATCTGAAGGCCCAGATGGAGGCAAACGAGAGGAGAGCGGCCCGGCCATTGGAAGGCGCCCGGTTCAACGAGCGCATGGGCCCCTTTTCACACCGAGTCATAGAGTCGGGGAGATCTGGCAACCAGAAGTCCCTCAAGCTCACCTATTCCGGGTCCGGTTGCCCGTATCAGCATCTGGACAGCTTCCGATCCCAGACCTGCGCCAAGGGTTACTCCGATGCAATCTGTTGCAACATCTTCCAGGAGACCCTGTCCGGAGAAGCGCTCAGTTGGTTCTACGAGCTTCCTGCGAATTCAATCGAGGCATTCGAACAGCTGGCTGACCGATTCGTAGGCCGCTTCATCCTCCGAGTCGAGGGAGCGCGGACATCCACCGTCCTCTTCAACTGCATCCAAGCCCCCGGGGAAGAGTTGAGAACCTTTGTCAACCGGTGGCAGACGGCCACGGCCGGAGTTCGGAACTTGGACAAAGGCATCGCCGAGATGGCATTCAAGCAGGGGCTTCGGGCAGGGAAGTTTTCCTACGCCGTCAGGGTAGAACTCCCTCAGGGCTACGACGAGTTGATGGCTATGGCCATCCGGCATGCCCAGGCTGATCATGAGACCTACGGGAACCACCTGCTGAAGAGGAAGCGGGATGAGCAGTCTTTGGACCATCCCCGGGTAGAGGATCCCCCGCGCAGTCACGAGAGCAAACCCGGCCAGCGAGCCGAGCACGGGAGTCGCCGACCCGGCCGGAACAACAACAACAACGGCAAGACCTGGCCGCAGCGACAGCAGAGACCCTTCTCTGACAGGCCCCAGCCTCGGACCGAGAACAAACCTGCACCGTACCACCAAGAGCGCCCCCTGGCAATTATGCCAGCACCCCCGACTAATCAAGAAGTCTTCTCCACTCTCACCGCATCATATGAGGACATCCTGCTGGAGAATGCGGACGTCATTGCCCCACCGCCCCAGAGAAGGTACCCCAAGGGGAAGCTCACGACGGCGCAGACAGGCAAGTACTGCTCGTACCACGATGAGGCAACTCATCGGACGAACCAGTGCTTCGCCCTCAAGACTGCAGTGCAGGGCTTGATTGACAGCGGCCAGCTCCAGAGATATGTAGGGGAGAGAGGAGCAGGCCCCGACCGGGAGGGTAACCCGGCCTGGTAAACCCGCTGGGTCCAGGCGGCTAGTTTGGCATATCGCCGGTTCAACCGATTGTAAAGATCAAATATATGCAAACTACTTTTGAAAACTCTGGCCCCGCAAGCTCAGATGTATATATTCATAGTTAAAGTATCCAAAAAGTAAACCGCTCCGGAGAGTTTCTTTTACAAGCAAAAGCGAGAAAAACATCCTATGGAGCCGCATCTCCAGCGGTGGCTTCGTCGTCGACCTCAGCTCCGGCAGGTTCGGCACTGTTGGTAAAAGAATCCAAGTGCGAGCGATGTTCTGCTCCTGACTGTTTCTCCACCGCCAGCTGCTGGATGACCGGCTCCACAGGAGCATTTCCTTCGGCAGAAGTACCAGGCATCAGGGAAGTATTTAACCACCCCTTCGCCGCCCATTCCGTGTAGGCATCCGAGATGCCTTCCTCCCGGGCCTTCTCCAGGCAATCCAGGAACCGATTGCTCTCCTCGTATTGAAGAACGAACCGGTCGAACTGACCCGGATCATCTCCGCCAGCAGCAGCAGCGGCGGCACGCGCCTGGAGCTCGTCTATCTTGGCCTCCAGCTCGGCCCTCTCAGCGTCAGCCCGCTCCCGCTCACTCTCCATGCTCCGGTTCTGCTCCTCCAGCTCCCGGGCCCTTTCCTCCATCTTCCTGGCCTTTTCCTCCATCTTCTTGGCTCTCTCCTCCGCCCTGGCCTTCTCCCGATCCGAGCGGGACTTCTCCACCTCCAGAAGCTTCTGAGACCTGGATAGCGCAGCTATCTGCCTCTTCAGCACCGGGAGCTCCTCACTTGCATCCGGCTGGTATAGGTGGTAGAGCAGCTGCAGGACAGTAAAGGCCGTCAAGTGGCAAAGAAAGAGGGCGGGACATAAGCAATACGGTGGTATCATGCGGTACTTACCCGGAGGATGGATTCCTTGCATTTTGGCCGGTTGCCACCCGCCAGCACGCCATCAACCCCGGGCCTGTCCAGGCCGAAGTTGGCCAGGTCCGCCATCATCTGCCGAACGAGAGTATTGTCCGGACTTCCCATACCCACCTCCGCGGGCGCAGGACTGCTCTGGCGGGCCGCTCCGGCTCCCTCCCCAGCATGGGATGTTACGCTGCTGGTTGTCCTGACCCGCTTCGCCAGGACCTCCCGGGATGATCCGCCAGTTAGCGTCACCAGCAAAGGGGACGGACCCTCCGGCCCTTTCCGCTTCTCTCCCCGCCCTTCGGGAGCGGCGGCACGTGCGCTTGCACGAGGAACAAAAGCAGCGATACCCAGGCTCGCCGCACGGTTGGGGACCCTGTTTTCTCCCCCAGGAACCCGCACCGGTCCCCCGGTGCTCTTGCCCTTCCCTGGCACCGCTGCTGCCACAGAGTGATGGGTCTTCACTCGCTCCGGCACGTAGGACGATTCGTCCAGATCCCGGGCCTGGGGCTCCGCATGCAACGTAACCCGCCCGTCCGCTTCCACCGAGGACCGGGCCACGCTCGCACCTTTCTCCGTAAGATGCTTCAGGAGATCTTCCTCGTCCATCGAAAGAGTGTTTTCGGGCTTGATCACCGCCCGGGTTGACGCACCTGCAGGACAAAGAGAAACGTTAAAATTGTTGAGCAAAACCTAGCACAAGTCCCACCGCTAGGGTTTGTTACCCACCGGGATCCCGCCCAAGCCCACAGTGTTCCAGCACTTCTCGCCGGATGAAGTTGTACGAACTTCGCTCCAGGTGGTCCCAGCAGCCGAGAATGGTCAAGACCCTCTCCTGCTCCAACTCGGACAGCTGGAACGACTGGTCGCCTATGGGCTGGAAGGCGCCAGGCACCCGGTACCTCCTCCTCTTCACCTGCCAAGCCCCGCCAGCCATCACCACCTTCTTTCTCCAGCTGTTGTCTACCCATGAAGGCATAGTGGTGATAACCGCTTGATTGTTGCGGGAGTTGAAGGATAAGCAGCCTTTGGACCCCGTTTTCCTCGAGTAGGACAACCTATACAGCGCCCGGAATTCATTGATCGTAGGCATACTCATTCCGGACAAGTCGTATAGGCAGCCTAGGCTTAGTAGCCGCCTCCATTGAAGACCGGGCAGCTGCGCGGGCGACGCTGGCAGGGCACTCAGAATATACTGCACAAAGTCAGGCAGCGGTAGCGACATCCCGTGCCGGAATTGGTCCGGATGCACGGCAACCCAACCCTCCTCCGGGTTACAGGCCGACTCTCCAGGGTTCAGTGGACGCAAAAAGATATCGTCCGGGATACCCCACGTTTCCCGAAACACAGCGATCTCCGCGGGAGTCAGGCTCTCCTCCGGTTCGTCACACACCACAGCAGTTCTTCCCCTGCCAAGCATGTAGCTTTCAGCGTGCGCACCGGCCATTCGCACCCCGTGCGGTATCTCAGCTTCCGAGGAATCTGACCCAGAATCCGAGGACGTGGACGAGGCACCGCTCCCGGAGCGGTCCGTGGCTTCTTGCTCCGGGGTTTCAGAATCGAGCCAGTCCTGCATCCTCTCCACATCATCCACCACAGGACCTCTTGCGGCAGATTCAGAAGCCTCCTCCGAACTCGAAGTGTACATCTTAATCTAAGGGCAGGAAAGCAAAACCCTAACGCTCGTCAGCAACAGACTACAACACCACCTTCAACGGCCCCCCCCCCCAAAAGTTTGCCGCTGAGCAACCCAGTCAGCGACACAGATCCCCCCCCGCCGCAAAACAACAAATCAACAAAAAAACCAAGACACACCGGGGCAAAGAACACAACTTACCGATTAGTATGCTCAGCCGAGGACAATCCGCCCAGCGAAAGCAACGAGCAATGGTAAAAGGAGGCTTGGGAGCGCTTCAAACAACGGATCTCTTGGGGCAAGGAACTTAGGGTTTTCTTCTCGCCAGACCACCTCCCTTTTTTTCTCTCGGTCTCTTAAAAACGTACAAAAAAGCAAAGGTAGAAAGAAGAGCAGAAGAGACCTATTTATAGAGGAGACCGGTGCCCTAGGCATTTAGGAATCCCTCCAAAAAACACAATCAGAACAAATCAAACGCCTGCGAATCCAGGCCCTCCATCACAAAACCGTCCCCTGACGGCACGTGTCCCAGCATTGGTAAAACTGCCCACGCCATCATAACTGACGAGACTGATGGACTCCCTCCTTAAATGCATGTCAGCCACCTGTCCCATACGCTGGCGACAGGAAGGTAGGAGCAGGAGCCAGGGAGTCACGCTCCCCTACGCTTCCCCAGATTCCACGGTTGCACGCCATCATCATTGCAATTCAAACCGCTTAGGAAGACCTCTCACCAGTTATGCTGGTCCAACCGCTTCAAGAGCATCTATCCGGGTTTGAGCAGGACCTCGCACCGATATGGCATGTTACCCGCGCGAGTCCCGCCCGGTACCATGGTAGTCCGCGGTTATGATTATTCAACCGGCTCCATGGCATCTTCCCCCGCATCTACACCAACGACCTCGTTTCGATATGGCAGAACGCCCGGGCGAGGCCCACCTCATCGATTCCGTCATATCCCACCAGGTTGAGAGTACTTTCCGGAAACATAAACATCCGGACCCATGGCTTTTTCACAGGGGGACTCGTTTCGATAGGCATGTCACCCATCGAGTCCGCCCCCATGGCAAACGCATGGGCTTTACAAACCGGGCGAGTCTACATCTAACACATGTACCCTTGTCCAGCAGGATAAAAACCCTGCGTCGCATTGAACCGCGATACTGTCCAGCAGGATAAAAACCCTGCATCGCACTGAACTGCGATATCTTTGGGAACACATGGGGGAGCCTCGTTATCTCTACACCATCCCACCGGGCAGATTGTATCTCTAACACAGAACAAGTCTCCCCGCAGGCTAACAAACCTGCACATCTACCTCATCGCTTATTTAAACACAAAGCTGAGAAGAACTAGCAAATGTTTGCACCGCTCCGTTCTAGTTTGGCAGAACGCCCGGTTCTGGCCCAGTTTGCACCGCTCCGTTCTAGTTTGGCAGAACGCCCGGTTCTGGCCCAGTTTGCACCGCTCCGTTCTGGTTTGGCAGAACAACCGGTTCTGGCCCAGTTTGCACCGCTCCGTTCTGGTTTGGCAGAACAACCGGTTCTGGCCCAGTTTGCACCGCTCCGTTCTGATTTGGCAGGATGCCCAGTTCGGGACCAGTGAGCTTCGAAGGGCAGCAGACCCAATCAGAATTCCGTGCATTAATCTCTTGCATGGCGGATTTCAACGCCTCATCACCATCATTCCATGCATTAATCTCTCGCATGGCGGATTTCAACGCCTCATCATCATCATTCCATGCACCATCTATCGCATGGCATCATCTCATACACTCTTCGGGTTTCCACCCCGTTCCATGCTCTAACACTCGAGCACAATCCTATTTTACATTACCCAACATGCTTATAAATTATTTCTTGCCATCAGTAACAGGTACTCACCTCGGTCACGCCCAATCTTTAACGCGGACTTGGGGGACTGGGGACCTGTAGGTTGGTAACCCCGCGGGTCTGCGGGACAAGAGCAAGACAGATAAGTCCCCATTCAAGATTGCACTTGACCGGGAACTTGGGGGACTTGTTGACAGTAGCCGCAGAGGGGCTACAGCAAGCCCACAGACCCGCGGCAAGTACACCAGGGCCCGGCCCAGGACTCAGGATCGGAGCACCAGCACCAGGCCTCGGGGCCCAGCGGTCTATCCTGCCTCCAAGGGTCCTGGGACCAGGGGCGCCTGCCTGCCAAAGAGGGCACCAGAATATCCAAACAGAAGGGAACCAGTCCCACATCGAAGGGCAAGGCCAGCCCTCACCCTCAACCACCTATATATGGGCCTCGACTACCACCATAAATAGGTAACTTGTCTCCCTCCCTGCTTACATACGTGCCCAGGTTATATATATTCCAACTATACTAACTTAAGCATCGGAGAGGTGAAGGCCGGCCCGCCCGGTATTCCCCTTAGTAAGCAGGATTGCAGGAGATCGAGTCGGATTCATCAAGTATCTACCAAGACCCCCGGGTTTAGGCAGAAACAATTGTCATGTATGAGAAGATCAAATCTCCCGGGGTGAAGTGGTCCTGTGTTCGTATTGACCAACATCCCCGATTGTTTCTCATCCTTTGTTCTTACAGGCATGAGGTATATGCAAGGTTTCTAGCCTGCGGGAAGATTCGTCCTGTATTAGAAAACAAATCTCCCGGGTTTATAAAGCCCAGAGGTACCTGGAGGAATATTTCGGTTCGCATGACCGGTTATTCCGTAGGAGGGATAGAGGAGCTAGTGAAGATCTGGGCGGTGGAAGTCCGCAGCCAATGGTTGAAGCTAGATGTGCCGGTGAATAGAGTAGCCTTGAGTTGGAGCAGGTACTACAATTGGAATATGGTAGCCTGTACATAATATTCTTGCAGGGTATTGAGCCTGCGGAAAGAATTCTCCTGTGCTAGAGGAAGAGTTCTTCCGGTGGGATGCGTAGCCGTTGTTTCTTTGCTAGAGTCAACCACCCGGCGGTGAGAAAAAATATGCGCATGGTTTTTAGCCTGCTGGAAGATTCGTCATGTATGAGAGGAACAAATCTCCCTGTTTTTTAGCCATTGCTGCTGGCCATAGAGGTAGAAAAAGGTCGACCGGTGGAATGCCTTGTACCGTAGGGTTTATGTGTTAGGGTACTGCGAACTTGTTGGAATAGAAGTTCGAATGCCCGTACCGTTGGGAGATCGCAGGCATAGGTTAGGATAAGCTGTAGGTTCAACTACCCTCTGCATGCGAGACAAGTGTCTGACATGCATTGAAGGGGGAGGGGGGGGGGGGTGTTCCATCAGTCTCATCAGTTATGATGGCGTGGGAAGTTACCAATACTGGAACACGTGCCGCGAGGGGACGGTCGGGGATGGATGGCCCAAATCCGGGGGCGTTTTACTTGCCCTATGGAGTGTCCGTGGGCACAACCCATCCAGCGGGCGCCCCGCACTACACACTTGTGGATGAGAATAAGACCATAGGCTGTGACGAGCCTGAGGGCTCTTTAAATCCCAGGGAGATTGTGGCGTTTCGGGCTAGGTGGAGTATTCCAGGAGAGATAGATCTTCGGCCGCTGTATGCCGGAAAGTCGGCCTGCAACCCGGAGGAAGGCTGGGTTGCGATTCACGAGGACCAATTCCGGCATGGGTTCTCTCTCCCGCTGTCGAATTTTGTGCAGTACTTGCTTAGTGCCATGAAGATATCACCGGCAAACTTCTCGGGAACCAGTGGAGGCAACTACTGTGTCTAGGATGTCTCTACTGGGTCTGTGATGTGAGCTTCCCTACGGTGAACGAGTTTCGGGCCCTGTACAAGCTGACCTACTCGAAGAAGAGTAAGTCCCGGGGGTGTGTGAGTTTTTCCGCCCGGGACTATAAGCCGGTGATAACTTGCCTGCCCTCCTAGCTTAATAACAATTGGAGGAAGAAGGTGGTGATGGTGGGGGGTAATTGGCAGAAGAGGAGTAGGAAGTACCGCGTTCCCGGGGCCTTTCAACCGATTGGCGATCAGTCGTACAAGCTGTATGACCGGGAAAGGGATAGAATCGCTCGAGTATTTGGGTGCTGGTCCGACCAGGAGCATAGTTCCTACAACTTCATCCGTCGAGAGGTGCTGGAACTGTGTAGCCTGGAGGGAAATCCTGGTGGTGGTGGAATGTGGAGTGGTTGTACCGGTTCATGTTGAATTAGTTGGTGTTTTGTCTAACCCCTTTGCTTGGTGTATTGTAGGTGTATCTGCCCGGACGGCCATTAAAGCCCACGAAACGTTGTCGATGGACAACCGGGATCTAGTCTCCAAACTGAAGGAGAAGAGGGATGCCGCCCCGCGTGCAACGGTTAACCGGGAAACCGGAAAATTGACCCTACACTACGAATCCGTTGCCCTGGATGTTTCGGACGAGGATTACGTCTTGAAACGCGTAAAGACTCTTGCAGCGGGACATTCGGGAGGGTCTGGATTGGGGGCGACCCCCGGCGGGCAGCCCAAGCCCCCAGGTGGTGCTGGAACGATTCCCCGATGATTGGGGTCGGTGCCTACTATCGCTCGATCCCCGTTGTCTGCCGCCCGATCTTCTTCCTTACAGGTTGATCTGGGGGAAAAGAGGAGGAGGACTCGGGAGATGCCGCCTCCGCGCTTGTTACGTTCACCTGCCGGTCGGTTGGTGAGAGCATGGCCAAGCGGCTGAAGATGACGAGTGGTGGCACCACTTCCGCCTAAGGCAAGGTTCCTGTGGCCTCTAGCTCTGCTGCTACCGGCACAGAAGCATCGGGGGTGGAGAAGACTCCTGCTGTGGTGGTAGGACCAGAGCATGGCTGCCCGGACTTGCCTTTTGTCCGGAGCCTGCTCATGGATGTGAGGGGCATGGAGCTGGATAAGACTGGGGCTCCGGGAAGAAGGCCGGAGGGGCACCGGCTGAAAACCAAAGAAACGGCCCTCCAGGTAAGGGTAGTTTGCCACTGGTATTCGCTCAACATTATTTTGTGCTTTGTTGTTTTCTAACCGGTGTCTGTCAAACTATAGCTGTTGTACCACTTGTATCAGTCAAATGCAAGTGAAGAGTTGCCGGAGCTGAAGAAGCAGGTGGCTGCGTTGACAAGCGCTCGGGCACTCCTAGAGGTGGAGAAATCCAAGCTCCAATGGGAGACGTTAGTAGCCAAGTCAAAGAGCAAATTGAAATAGGCATAACACATGTTCAGGAAAAATGTTCATTCATTAAAACTCAGGGCAATGCTTACAGGAGACTACGCCACCGGCAATCAACCCAGTGGGAGTGCAAAAAAAAAAAAAAAAAAGAATCGGAGGAAATTGTACAAAGTATGGAGCCTGCTACGGCACTCTCGCCTACTCCTCCGCTTTAGCAACCTCTCCTTCAGAGGCCGGTCCACCCACTGCCCCCTCACCGGCCCGCTCGGTCTCTCCCTCCAACTCCTACCGGAGTCGGATGAAGCCCCTCGGTCCTGGCCCTGCTGCTGATAGGAGAACAATGTGCGATTATATTATATGTTTATGCCCTCATTTATGCTTTGTTTAACCTTTATTTGTCTAAGATAGAGTCATAATGTAGTTAGAGTCATTTTGGTAGAGTTTTGGTGAAATGTGGTTAAGAATCCGAAAAATGACTAAGTTTGAGAAATCTGGAAAATAGTGTAAAATATGTCTTTTTCGCGATTTTGTGACGAGTACAAATATGATCTATCCTTGTCCGAATTCTATGAAATTTTGTGTGCTTAATATTCATATGTTGAGGAATGTTTTGTTAAAATTTCAGATCAATCGGAGTTCGGGAAGCCACCCAAAAGTTAGCTGCAAAACGGCAGTCCGGACATTCCAATCCAGGGGCTTACAGGATTTTCCTGGGACTTTGTCCCAACTTCGAAAAATCATTCCCAACGACTTGCAAGGAATTTGGCCGAGATATTTTATGGGGAGATGGCCCTATGTGTCTAGTTTACGTGAGACTTGGAATCGCATCAATCGGAGCTTCGAAGGTGGAGATATGCCGGAATTACTGCAACAAGGTCAAAGCTGCCGATTCCAGGGACTGATTGCTTCCTTTTCACAAGTGCTTCATTTCGATGGATCATATGATGTACAAGAGCATTTGTGAAGACATACCAAGCGTATGGAAGGAAGGAGGACGACACTTGGCCATGGCATTGAAGAAAAACATGAAGAAACAAGTTCTCCTAGTCAAGCTAGGAGAAGCTGCCGATTCTGGCAGATTTAGTGCCTTTGTGTGCTGCCGGCATTTGGGGCATTTTCGATGGATCAAAACCTAGCAAGTGAAGTCCAATGATCATACAAGAAGTCCATGAAGATGTGAAGCCCAAGCCTTAAAGAAAAATTCAGAAAAAGAAAACCTAATTGAAGTAGAAAAAGGAAGGTTTCAAACCTTATCCCATTAGGTTTTGTTTTTCCTTGTACAAGAAGGGCTGCCGGCAACACCTAGCATTCTCCCTATAAATACCCAACTTTTACACAGAAAAACTTGTCACATTCCAAAGCAAAAATCTAGCCAAAGCTCTACCTAAATTTCCCAAGAATCCTACATAAAACCCTAACCGAAAATCACCCCCATCTCACCTTCAATTTCTGTCGACACCTAACCATTGCCGAGCAGCCATCTCCTTCATCCTCCGCCAGATCCACACGAGTCGAAGTCATCAAGGTGTCTACAAAAGTGTGATCCACTCCCTACTCTCGGTTTTGTAATTTTTATGTAGTTATGTTAAACTTTGTCTATGAAGTTAGCATGAATTCTTGGTTTCAAATTCTATGTCTATGTATTGTTTGGATTGAAGTTTGGTTTTATGATTTGCATATTCAATTCAGCTTCTTTATTTTTAAGTGGTTTTTGAGAGTAAAGAATCGGATTGCATGTTAAAAAGTAAGGGAAATATGGAATGAACTAGTTAATAGGATAATCGGCAAGAACACATGTTAACTTGGTTTTAGGGTTTTCTTGACTTGTTCTTTAAATTCGTGTGCTTAAAGATTGGTAGCCTATGTAAGTGCAATGCGTAGATTGTTAATCTCATTAGCCGAAAATAAGATAGGTTAAGCAATCTTTAGGGTTGTTTTAATTTGTGTTGTTTTCACAAGGGCTAGAGTAATTTAAATGAACATGCTTGTTAATAAGATGATTGACAACCTTGCTTATTTAACTTGTTTCCAACTAAAGAAAAAGACTTTGTGCTTAATTACTTGTCATGTTTGTTTACGTCGGTTAGAATATTCAAAGATGACTAGTATAATTTTAAGGTTAGGCGGTTAGTCACTTAAAATACATGAGGAGTCTTAATCAATTAGTAGCCGGTTAGGAGCTAATTGGGTTGGAGTTAAGTTGAGTCTAGAACATGTTAACATCTTGCTGTGAGTCTTGCTTGCTTGTTTGTTATGTGTTTTGATTGCTTTCGTGTTAGTGCTTTGTGGAAGAATGTCGACCAACCTTGTATATAGTAACTTAGGATTTAATTTCATATCTTAAATTCATGTCTAGGAATTTAGAGGCAGCTTTGCTGCCGATCCTATCTCAATCCCCCATAATTTCGTGTGTAAATATGTATATATGTATATAAGTGTGACAATTATGTGCATATATGTTTGTGAATATTTGTGTTAACATTCTCATGTTTCAGGTACCCTTAATCCCCGGCTAGAACGATCCCTACTTATTCTATACTACTAACGATTGTAGGGTTATTATTGCTTGATGCTCGCTTCGGCGACTCGTCAGCTGCCAGTTTCTGACTGCTTGCCGGGTAGGCCCAGGCTCCTCATGCCTTCTCTTGTGTTGGTGAATCCCGTATGTTTCGTGATCTCTCTGGGCGTGCCTAATAGCCATTGCCATCAGTTCATTGTAACCCTGCGCGACCTCCACCCGCACAGCGTACGAGAACTTTCTGGGCCTGAGACCTTGCTTGAGAGCTGATTCGGCAATCCCCTTGTCCAGGTTTCTGACCCCGACAGTGGCCGTTTGCCAACGGTTAACGAAGGCTCTCAGCTCTTCGCCGTCGGCTTGCTTCCATTTAAAGAGAATTGTCGAGGTCCGGGCCCCTTCGACCCTTAAGATGAATTTGCCTACAAATATGTCGGTCAGTTGCTCGAATGCCTCTATAGAGTTCACCGGCAACTCGTAAAACCAGCTGAGTGCCTCCCCGGACAGGGTATCTTGGAATATGTTACAGCAGACGGCGTCGGAGTACCCTTAGCACACGTTTGGGATCGGAAGCTGTCCAGGTGTTGGTATGGACAACCGGCCCCAGAGTACGTCAACTTTAGTGACTTTTGGGTGCCTGACTTTTCGGATTCCAGAACCCGGGGTGAGAATGTCCAGCTCGCTCATTGAACCGCACGCTCTCCGGTGGTCTCACTGCCTTCCTCTCGTTGGCCTCCATCTGGGCCTTCATATCTGACACTGAGTCAGATAGTATATGGAGTGCTCGTGCGGTCGAGCTTATGGTATCACCCTCGAATGAACCGCTTGCCCGCCGATTTCCGGGGACGATCTCCGGTGGCGCTGTATTTGTCGGGAACTCCTCTCCCGCCACGTCGGCGCCTCTCTCTCCCCCTGATGACTGTCCCATCTCTTGGTGTGGGGACTTTCTTGGCGGCAGCGCGAATGATTTTGGCAGAGCCGCATTGCGCTGGTGTCCCCTTTCCAAGGCAGCCACCAGTGCGGCATTCACCGCTTCCATCTCTTGATACCGGGTATTGGCTTTTATCCTATCCCGGTAAAACATCGTCCCGGCTGTTGGTGGCGGCCAGCCTATCTTCCTCTCTGCTCGGGGCACCGTGGGACACTGGTGCGGGTTCCAGGTCCCATACTTGGTGGAATTCCTCCGGGTCTTTCCCGCGCGCACTTCGGTCGTATTCGCCGACCGTACCGCCCGGATGACGGTTGGTGGCAGCGCTCTGGCTACAGCCGCCAATGGACTGCTCCTGACTCGCCCCCAGGATTTTGACCAGTATTGGCTCCAGAACCTGCCGATCCTCCTCTGAACTTCTTTCCCTCCTTTCTGCACTTACATACATACTTGCCGCGTAAACCCCCCTTGTTTTTTGTGATCCGTTGGCCGCCCAGTTCCCTTCCTGCTGGTATGACATCCCCGTCACCACCAAGGAGAGGAGAAGCAAGAGCTAGAGGTGTTTCTACCCTTCCTACTTCGTCGGTAAGGGGAAAAGAAAGGACGGCATAGCCACCCTTCCCAATCAAATGTTTACATCCAAGAGGCCGTTGATTTGTCGAACCGCCGCCGCCGTCGAAAGATGTCTTCTGCGTTCGTAGGGTTTGTCCAAGAAGAAAGCGAGAGAACATGTCTCCAAAGATGCTAGACCCCAATACTGGAGTCCAGCCATAGCCATCATCGCCGAAACCTCTACCGCTGTCGCCGCTATCCCACAACCCTTCACCCCCAGTAAAAGAGAGGGCGGCTAGGGTTAGGAAGAGAGAGAGAGCGCGAGCCATAGATGCAGGATTATGACGATAGTTTTTAGAGATATGGGTGTGTAGTTACTGAAGATATGGGTGGTTATTATTTGAAAATTATTTCTTTTCTTCTCTATTATTTGCTACTTTTGTAATTTTACTATTTTATTTCTATCTAATTTTTTAGTATTAATGTTTTTTAATATTTCAGGGTTAAAATTGTACATTTTTTTCTGTTTTATCTAACAAAGTCTGTTTCTTTAATAGTAGTATAGTATAGATATATAGTGGATACGGCCATATAGGTAGAGTCATTTATATACGGTCAGTAATATTCATCAAATGTGATCAAGATTATACATAATAACGCATTCGAAATAAAAGTAGGAATGAAGATCATACAGTAGAGTATCCAAAATAAAAATCAGAGCTTTGAGTTAGAACAACTGAATCTATATAGAGGATTCATAACCAAAGCAGGCTTGTTAGTCTATGGGCTAGTAACGGTTATTCTATTAATTACAGACATTTATAGATGTTCATGATCAGCTATGAAACTTGTTAATCACTCTAGAAAGTATAATTATCACATATGAAGTATCTTTGGAGATAAAAATCTCAAACCTGTAACATAACTGTCGGTTGCCCACACAAAAATATGCTATGCTCGACTCTACTTTACTTGCTTTAAGCATTGTCAATTCATTCTTCATCAGAATCCTCACCCATCAATTTTTCCAGATCTCACTTTATGTTAATATCTAAATGCGACCAACAAAGTCATCCCCTAAATGTTAAGATTATACAATTCGAGAAAGTGTAATACATGCAATAAAACAGCTCTAAAGGACTAGTTGTCTTAAAGAAACAAACATACACCAAGGAATAGTTGTCTTCCTCTAAATTAAAGCTATAGTTTTTCACAGCACAACGAGTCTCTGGGTTTTAGGCTCGTTTGAAAATACGATTGCAGAGAGTTGTGCAAGAAATGAGTAACAAATACTTGTAGTGAAAGTAAACGATGGATCGAATATCTGGATCAATCATTTTCCGGTGTCATAAAAAGGCATGGGCATGCCGTAGAGTTACAATTTCCGAGACGAACTATACATTTCCAACCAAAAGGGATCGATGTGATGATGACTTTATTGACGACGTTGGGAAAAAGTGGCATATTCCGATCGATATATATGGCGTGACGTTCCAAACAAAGCAAAGCGAGGTGATGGTGTGGGTGTGGGTACTATTTGGCCGACCTCCACGCCACGTGACTTATGACGTCTACGCTTCATTTGCTTCTTCATTTTACTTCACTCACTTACTTTCCTTTTTCGACGACTCATCTCACATCTATTACTTCTTCATTCACTATTTACTTTCACTAATTGCTACATGGATTCAGCTTTAAGAGAACGTTATTCTCGTTTTCATTTACTACAACTTGTCGACTTGTGAATAGGAAGGGCTACCAAGGCTGTAGCCTAGGTAAATTTTATCAATCAATCATTTTAATACATGTTTAGAGTATGGTAGAGAATTAAGTTTCACTAGATAGCCCAACCTACATTATATGATTAAAAAAATTATCAACAATAAACCTAGTTTCCACAATTGGAGAGCAGTTTTTCATTAAAAATGGTAAAAATTTATCAATAATTATGTCTTTATTATACCATACTCAACTATTTGTTTCTCAACAAAAAGGAACTTAACATTCGTATCATTTTGGATAGATTTTTAATAAATAATATTACTCATAATTTCAGTATTTATATATTAATTAAATAATTTCATCAAATAAAAAAAATCATATGATAAATTTAGCCCGGTATATTTCAAAATCCGTCCTGCATACAACTATGTTATTTTGTTCTTATTCTTCTAATTTAGAACTTTTGGCCACCTGTTGGACGACTATGCTGGATAAGACTCAATACATGATCAAAATAGAAAACCATCGTGTTGCCAGCAGAGTAAAACCGTTCAATACCACTACATGAACACGAGAACCTCAAAACATGCTCTACATATGTATACATGGAGAGTCCGAAATATAGTGAAACCTAATACAAACTCAATGCATGGAAAAGAAAATAGGATGACACCATTACCAAAGCAAAGCCACCATCAACAGGACGGGAACATCAAAACTCCACGGATTTCAATCAGAAACCCGATACAGACTCGATGCATGAAGTATAAACCCGATCCGTTCATTCAAGTTCAGCATTAAAATTAAAAACGATGAGCATGATCAACTGATTATACATCACACAATTTATCGGTCAATTTCTAGATGCAATATTGGAAAATGACTACATTATACATTGTTCTGTCATATAATATGGGTAAGATTTTTTTTCGTTCTTTTTTTCATTTTGGGAGCTAGCGTATACATGTAGGTAGGATTCAAGTGGAAAACATGCAGGACGAGCTGTATTATTTTGGCACGGTCGATCTGTGCGTGGGGTTAAGATCTCCCCGTGGTCCTTTGGGTCGCTTATCAGATTTGATTTGAAAGCGTCGCATTTTTCATATTCCAGAAAAACTATACATAAAAGCAACCCCACTTATCACATGATAGTATATATCATCCTCTTCTCTTCATTCCCTGATAGCTGATAAGAGAGGAAGAACAAAAGCATCACGTCTTTTACAGACTCCCCCCGACAGCTCTTATCTTCATTAGGTTACGTTTTCATTCGAGGGTTTTAGGGTTTCCAATTACATTAGAAAAGAAAGACGCAATATTAATCTGCAATAGCTACTTTGATCTCGACCTGATCGACCTGCATCAGCATTATATTCTTTCCAGTACAAAGAATATGCTAAATGGTTTATTCCAAAGAAGAAGAAGAAGAAACGAAAATGCTTAATCGATTTGCTAATATATATATGTTAGCTTCTCCAGGAGCAATTCAACAGAATGGATCAAAACTTGGATTCCACACCAGCTACCATCCGTAAAAATGAGTTGTTTGAACTTTGAAGTCGCATTGTTTTGTAAATGAGTGAGCGAATATACTCTTGGATCATAACAGCAACTAGTTATATATCCTCTTTTTCCCCAGTTAGTTTGCTAGGTCTTGATTAGGGGTGACTATCTTTAGTGATCGATGTAACTTGATTTACATTTAGTTTTGATCGCCTCCGATCCCAGCTCGGAAAAATTGACTAGGTAGATGGATAAGGGCGTATTGGTTGTGCTTCGATCTGTTTTGTGGTTCGGTGATGGATAAGATGAAGAGGTTTTGATGGATAAGGTGAAGACGTCGAAAATAAAGCATACCCTATTTGATGTATGACGTCAATTATCACGACCCTACTAGTGTCCGGTGTCCCTCTCAATTATCACCGGAAGGAATTTAAGCCGGCGGCCAGCTGCTAGCAAATCACTCTATTTCATAAAACAAGTGCGTGCATAAGCGAATGAAGCATGCGACGTCCCAAGAAGTTCTTCTGTTTCTATAACAAGCTAGTCCACAATTAAGCTCGATCAGTATTCTTCTCCAAATACCTCATCAATACTCTCTGATCGATCATTTCCAGATCGAGCACACTCTAAAATATTATCGTTTAGATATCGGTAAGTACTTATCAAGGGTTCATATTAGATTAATTTGGTTGGTTTACAAATAATCAAATTGCAGGTTTGGCAACTTGTCTGAAACTCGATCTGGATCGATCTGTTTTACTGTTGATGTCTTTTGTTGTTGTACCCATGATGAATTGCGCCCACATTTTAAACGGAAGGAAGAAAGAGGGACTTCGTTTTCACGAGTGAAAGCTACTTGCAGAATCGTTCAATTCCAATTTGAATGTCAAGTGGCCTACAAATAGACCGGCCATGCCAGAGTGGGTTGGGTACCTTTTCATATCCACCGTACGTACCTTACCTTTGACAATTAGGGTTTCCCATCTAATTTATATTAACTTGTTAATTAATTTGAGGATTTTGTTGAAAGAATAATGCATTGAACAAATTGTTTTTGCTAATTAGCTAGTATAGACATTTAATTTGCATATCAAATGGAAGTGATCGATTATAATTGAAACCCAGAAAATCTTTTTGTTTCCAGGATATAGGATCTTGTACGTTTAATTAGGGTCCCAAAAAGTGGTACCAATTCAAGCGACCGTTTGAAATAGCTAAGGAGCAATATATCAATCAGACTCATGCTTTAGTGTTTTGGGTCCTCTAGCTCATAACTGTTTCTAAAGCTTGAATTTTCCTCACAAGCAACTGAAAACGACTGAATATATAGCCGGCCGGCCGGTGGCCTAGATAGTTATCAACTGCGGGAATCCACAGCCACTTGATAATATATATTCATTGTTGGTTGGCGACCTATATGGCTCCATCTCATCATTATGGTCTTATATATATCAAGACGACAACACATTCTATATCAAAATTGTGTGCATGATTTATGTTTGCTATATAGATTCATTCTGTTCATGCAGCTCGATCGTATCCATGACAACTGGTTAGTGATGATGATCCAGTTATAGCTTGTTGAGTCACACTGATGCCTCTTCTACCATGAAAGAAACTGATAGCATAGCAGCTTGATCGAGCTTGTACGTGTTCAAGACTTCAAGCCGCCATGCAAAGATTCGGGTGTAATTAGCTTCATCCTTTTGGTAATAATTAAGCGCAGACGCGCAGTACTGTATATATCTTACAGTGGCCAAGAACTGCCAAAATTGTAGTTATAATTAAGGAAGCAATTGTCAAAAAACAGATCGATTTCACCCTCATTATGTCGCAGAGTTGATGCTGATCGATATACATATGCCTGAGCTGATCAAGCAGCCTAAGTTGAAAAGAGGCCGCCTTAAATTGCTTCTTTTGTTAGTTTTTGTTGCATATATTTTGTTATATACTGCATACAACCGTACGCGTGTTAGATTTAGGTAAATATATAGGGAAGTTGCCAAGCAGATTCATGGAAATGGCGATGGAGATGCGACTGATGCAAGTTGCTGTGTCTCTTTCGATCGATCGCTCTCTTCCATCCATGTTTGATCTTTTTCTTATTTCTTTGGCCCCTAGGGGGCATCGGCCGGCTGCGTCCTTTAAATTAATTATTAGTTATTTACTACAAAACAAACTAATTGTGGCTCCAACCATGCTGTGTTTGAGCACACATTTGAAACTTGAAAGTATATAATTGACTAGAGAATAAATTAGCCAAGGCTTGGACCATGCTGTTTTGAGCGGCCGGATTAATTGACAATATATGAAAAATAACATATAAAAATAACAATAGAACGCTACAAGTATCAAGACCAATGCTCTCATTGTTTTTTTGACAAGTCGCCGAAGCGAGCATCAAGCAATAATAACCCTACAATCGTTAGTAGTATAGACATAAGTAGGGATCGTTCTAAGCCGGGGATTAAGGGTACCTGAGATATGAAATTGTTAGATAAAAACATATACAAATATACACAAAATCGTCACAATGGGGGGAAGTGTATGATTCGGCAGCAAGCTGCCCAAGAACTAGGTGACACGAAATAAAATGCTGAAAAATAAATTCTAGGTCTAATATTTACAAGTTTGGTCAACATTCTTCCACAAAGTACTAACACACAAGCAATCAAAACACATAACAAACAAGCAAGTAAGACTCACGGCAAAGTATTAAAGCGTTTTAGACTCAACTTAATTCCAACCCAATTAGCTCCTTATCGGCACTACTAATTGAGACTCTCTAGTACTTCAAGATTAACTTATCGTCTAACCCCAAAGTTATACTAAACATATTTGAGAACACTTATCGTCGAAAACAAACATGCAAAGTAATTAGGCACAAGGTCTTTTTAGTTGGAAACAAGTTAATAAAGTAAGGTTGTCAATCATCTCATCAACAAGCATGTTCATTTAAATTACTCTAGCCCTCGTGAAAACAACACAAACAAAGTAACTCGTTGATTACTTAATCCATATTAGTTTTCGGCTAATGAGATTAATAAACTACGTATTGCACTTACATAGGCTACCAATCTTTAAGCACACGAATTTAAAGAACAAGTCAAGAAAATCCTAAAATCAATTTAACACATGTTTTGCCGAAAATCCTAATTACTAGTTCATCATATATTTTCCTTACTCTTTAGCATGCAATCCATATTCTTACATCTAAAACATCACTTAAAGATAAAGAAAATAAATTGACATGCAAATCATAAAACCAAATTTCAATCCAATTCATACGTACATAGACATAAAAATTGAAACCAAGAATTCATGTCAACTTCATAGACAAAGTTTAACATAACTACAACAAAAATTACAAAGCCAAGAGTAGGAAGTGGATCACACATTAGAAACCTTGAAGACTTCGACTTGTATGGATCCGGTGATTGATGATGATCGGATGGATTGCTGTACGGCAGTGATGGTATCGGCAGCAAGGAAAACAAGGTTTCGGCAGGAAACTTTGGTGTGGCGGAGGTGGTTTTGGCTAGGGTTGTTTGTGTAGGATTCTTGGGGAAATTTAGGTAGAGCTTTGGCTAGATTTTTGCTTTGGAATGTGACACCTTTTTCTGTGTAAAAGTTGGCTATTTATAGGGAAAATACTAGGGTATTGCCGGCATCCCTTAATGTACAAGGAAATAGAAAACCTAGTGGGATAAGGTTTGAAACCTTCCTTTTCATAGTTCAATTAGGTTTTCTTTTTCTGAATTTTTCTTCAAGGCTTGGGCTTCACATCTTCATGGACTTCTTGTATGATCTTGAACTTCATTTGATATGTCTTGGTCCATCAAAAATGCCCCAAACCGGCAGGTCTTCACTTTGGCAGAAATCTGCCCCATTCGGCAGCTTCTCCTAGCTTGACTAGGAGAACTTCTCTCTTCATAATTTTCTTCAATGCCATGGCCTAGTGTCTTCCTCTTCCATTCGTAAAGCTTGAACCATCTTCATAAATGCATTTGTGCACCATTTGGTCCATTAAAAACAGAAAACACAAAAAGGGGGCAGTAGGTTCCTGGAATCGGCAGATTTGACCTTGTTGCAGTAATTCCGGCATATCTCCACGCTTGGAGCTCCGATTGTTGCGATTCCAAGTCTCAGATAAACTAGACACATATGGCCATCTCCCCATAAAACAGTTCGATCAAAATCCTTGTGAGTCGTCGGGAATGATTTTTCGAAGTTGGGACAAAGTCCCAGGAAAATCCTGGAAGCCCCTGGATTGAAATGCTCGGACTGCCGTTTTGCAGCCAACTTTTGAGTGACTTCCCGAACTCCGATTGATCTGAAATTTTAACACAACATTCCTCAGCATATGAATATTAAGCACACAAAATTTCATAGAATTCGGACAAGGATAGATCATATTTGTACTCGTCACAAAATCGCGAAAAAGACATGTTTTGCACTATTTTCCAGATTTCTCATACTTAGTCATTTTTCGGACAATTAAGCACATTTCACCAAAACTCTACCAAAATTGACACTAACTATATTATGACTCTATCTTAGACAAATAAGGGTTAAACAAAGCATAAACGAGGGCATAAGCATATAATATCGTCACACATTGTGCTCCTATCATTTTTTTTTTTGAATTCACGGTATTCTCAAAGGCTTTCTAGGCCTAGAGACTAATCCGCGCCGAGAGATCTTGTCACAAGACTTCCTCCCCTCTGGCCACCAAGAATAAATTGAGATTTAACTCCAATTAGCGTCGGCGGGATTCGAACCTGGGTATGAGGGATTCTCACACAAAAACTCTTACCAACTCGACCACATGTGGTAGTTATCTCATTGTTAACACATGCGCTCTTTACAGAGCATAGATAAATTAAAGGCTCATAAAAAACCTACAGTTTTAGAAGTAGAACTCACTTGCTAACTAATCTTTCTAAAACAGTAAACTTGCTGTCTCGATAACTTTTAAGATGTGGATCCCTATGTCGATATTGTGGATTTGAACGTTCAATTAGTTTAATTAGTGTTATTTACTGAAATTATTAACTTGGTCAGAAGAGAGACTGTGAATCATGTAATGCTCAATTGGCTGCCGCAACGGATCTAGGAATCAATGTAATTCAGGAATTTAGTTTTTTTTTTCCCTCTTTTTAATGATGTCATGAATTCATGAATTCGTGAATTTAGTTTTTGTGCTCTCATTCTTTTTTGTAGCAACGACAGATACAGGCTAATAGGGTTCTCTTTTTAGATGTACCTTCAATATTTTACTTGAGGATGTATTACATCTTCGCATATTTGTGTATGAAAGATGAGGTCATAAGATAAGACATTATACTTGAGGTACGTACTAACCAATTGTTTACGACATGTACAGTGGATGACTCAATATCTTTTGGTAAAATTGATTAAAAATCGTCGTTTCATCTCAAATTCCTTTAATTGTGTTTTTTTTAATAGGTACGTAATTATATCGTTAAATGTACCTCATAGTAGTAACTATGTACAATCGTGAGAATAACTATAGTGATTATTTGACCCAAACTTCATTAACAAACTAATATTCATTGTACTGATAGCCAAGATGGCTCGTTCTCTCTTCTTAGGGCTGGATATTTGGTCCCGAAATTCTGATCCCGTCTTTAAATTTGTCGGGACGAGACGAGATTCATGTTTACAAAATACATATCTCATCCCGTCCCGATCTCGTTTTAAAACTACGGGATAGGATCGGGATCAGCTAAATAAGGCATGTTGCATCCCGTCTCGTCTCGTATTAAATGTAAAATTTAAATAATTATATTATATATACTTTTTGACTTGATATCATAATTTAAAAAAAAAACATTAGGATTTAGAGGGGCAAAGAAGCCGCAAGACCTCTATGTCTCTCTCACAGACCTCTCTTTCGGAAGAAATAGAATAGCTTATTAGCTCTCACTCTCTCAGACTCTCTCCCGTTGACGGCTCCACCTTCGTCGTCACCGGCGGCCTCGGCTTCGTTGGCTCCGCACTATGCCCGGAGCTCATCCGACGAGGAGCCATTCAAGTTCGAGCCTTTGACCGCCGAGCTTCCTCCCCCTGGTCCCACCTCCTCCTCGACCAAGGCGTCAACTGTATCCTCCTCGACCAAGTTGTTATTGTTGGTTTGAACTCCTAAATTCCTAATTATGTAATTGAGTAATTCAGTATGTGACTTTGTTATTAATTCAGTATGTGACTTTGCTATGTAGTTCAGTATGAGACTTTGCTATGTAATTCAATATGCGACTTTGTTATGTTGTGAACATCTGTTTTTGAATCGCAAGAGTTTTGTTTTATTTATGAACTTATTGCTTAAATTGATGAACCATCCCGTTTTGATTTGTTGGAGGTAGATATGGTACACCGCCAAGCATAAGCAACGACCTCGTAGACCGTCCAACCGGCGCGGTGGGTCTCGTTTTTGGCATGCATCTGATAGCCCAACACCTTGGCTACCTCACCATGGTGGAAGATCACCGGTGCCGTATCCGGAAGACGTGCCCCCGTGCTCTGCAAGAAGCTTCATGAGTAGATAATAAGCACATATGTCCCACATTGGAAACATGATGTAGAAGGAAGCCTTCTTTAATTAGTTATAAAAGAAAGGCTTCCCCTAGATAGATAGTATCGAATTTGATCGAATCTAATCTTATCTGATAAGTTGTCGTTCCACACTTGTAACACTCCAAAGGCTTATTGGCCGATCGTAGTACATTCTAAGTGGACGTAGTCATGCCCGCCGATAGCATGGCGAACCACTATAAACAATTGTGTCGATCCATTTATTATTATGCTTCTAGTTTAGCCCTCCGAGTTTGAATAGAAACAATTGGCGCCGTCTGTGGGAAGCTTTTCAAAAAGTTCATAGTGCTCTACTGGTTGTGTTACCCGGACAGCAGGTCCAAATAATCAGCAAACCAACAGTTCTTTCATCCGGGTCAGCAAACTGCCCAGCCCGGGTCAGCAGGACACTTGGTCAGCGACCTAGTCAAACTAGTCAGCAGGTCAGCAGTAGGCACCGGTCAGCAAGTCAACGGGTTACCGCCCGGTCAGCAAGTCAACGTGCATTGGCAGCTGAAGCCCGTGTAACATCTCCGGTACCCCGCAGCCCCAGCTCGAAGCCGCCCGGTGTCACGTGACGCCTCCGGTGCCCACGAAGACTGCCCCACAGCCACCTCGCCTACGGTAACCCTCCCCCACCGGCCGATGAAACATCTCTGTCGTCAGCCTAGCTCCAGGTCCGCTGAAACGGGGAACGACTCCCGCTCTCCGCCTGCGCCACATTGAATGGCTTTCCCTCCACCTCGTGCCTGTCCCGATCTCACCTCACAGTCTCGTTTAGTCGAGCGGCTGGAGTGGAAACGCTGGTTTGACCGGGTCAGCGGGTTTGGGCCTGGTTTGGGTACGGGTCAACGCTGGTTTGACCGGAAGCCATCTTCTTTGAGCACCCACCAATCTCCTTTCGGCACCCGATTCTTTCCACAGTTCAAACAAGTGGGCAGTGGCACTGCTCCGAGCGGCAAATCAAACTGCATCACTTCCAGTAAAGCTAAGTCTTTAACTCTCACAATTATGTTTGCTCCACCTTTATGCAAGTACTGTGCTCTATATTTATTTGGCAAGCATGTTAAAAATAGAGAGTTCCCGCTGCAATATAACCGTAAAAGCATGATGTACCGTGCTAAACACATGGTTATTTTTGTACCGGCTAATGAATGTGCATGATTACCTGCTAGACCGGTAAAACTTAGCTTGTTGATGCATAGCATATAGTCTTTCGTGTGTGATTGGCTGAGGCATTCTAACGGTAGAGCCAATAACAACGGCTCAGGCATTCCAACGGATAAGCCAACACTAACGAAAGACTATGCATGACTTCTTCAAGCAATGCATGTCTTCATTCGATACATGATCATATATATATATGTTCAATTAATGTCTATAAGCATGACATTGGTGTCACCGGGCAGTCAACATGTTCACAAGCATAGTATAACAACTTTGTACTTGTTGTAAGTATCTTCATTTCTTATTAATTGTTCATTTTGCTGAGGTAAAAATCATCCAACGGGGCATCTTCAAGGCACTCCACCAGGATCATTCGGGAAACCTGGGGGACTCGGTATTTGAACGCCCAGTAATGAGTCCAATCTTACTTGAGGAGTTGGGGGACTAGTGGGGGTGACGTCACTCGGTCGTCACCTACGCTTGGCGGTACATGATGATAACTCCCCAAGTAAGATTGTCTCTTACTCGGGAACTTGGGGGACTTGTTGATGATATATATGGTGCACCGCCAAGTGTATCCAACTACCTCGTAGACCGCCCAGCCGGTGCGGTAGGTCCTGCCTCCGGCAGGCATCGGGTAGACCGACACCGGTGCCGCAGCCGGAAGCCATGCCTCCGGGCTCCGCAAGTAGCTTCGTGAGTAGGAAATATGTAACAACATCCCACATCGGAAACATTGTAAAGGAGGGAGTCTTCCTTGCTTATAAATAGAAGACTTCCCCCTTAGATACGGAGATAATTGGATACTTGCTATTCTATGCTTATAACCACCCCGATGACTTATTAGCCGATCATAGTATATTCCTAAGTGGACGTAGCCATGCCCGCCGTAGGCATGGTGAACCATTATAAATCCTTGTGTCGAACTATCTTTATTGTGCTTTTGTTAGAGTCTCCGAATTCTGACAGAAACATGGTCCTAGTCCTGTCCCGGTCCCGAACGGGATAAGGGACTGACGGGATTACTTTTCAAAAAGTCTAATTTCGTCATGTCCCGTGCCTTTTTAAAATCTCTAAGGACAGGACCCATGCCCAGCCCTATCTCTTCTCCTTACCCTAATCTGCCTCTTTGGTGGCGGTGGGTTTAAGGTTAGCGACGAAGGCGGCGAATTTAGTGATGAAAACTTCAGCAAGATTCAAACAACGGGGTGGCTATGGCCATCTCTTTTCTTTTATCCTTCTCTCCATGGATTGGTTGTGGAATTGAGGGAAACTATGTGTGATAGGGTTTTTCGATCTAGTGTTGTTAAGGTTGAGGAGTTGGGTGGCGGTGGTGATGTCTGCCTTGGTGGCGGCAGTGGTCCTGATTCATATTAGACATGGTGATCTGGTCAGGAACTGTACGTTGGCCCTGATGGTATGGTGAGGAGCGGCGCTATGGCTAGATTCATATTACCTGACAGTGGTGGGGTGGCTTTTGATGGTGGTATGGTGGCATTGTCCAAGGGAGGTCGATATGTGGTGGCTGGTGTGGTGCATGAGGACGGTGGCGGCGGTGTTGATAGGGTGCCTGGGTTTCTAGGTGCCCTAAGCACTTGGAATCGGGCCACGATCTGGGTCTGGGGTTTGTGTTGGACTAGGGTTTGGCTGTGGGCCTTCTCTTGGGCTTCTTGGGTTTCAGTCCTGACTATGATGGCTTCGTTAATTTTAGTCCTCGAGGAAGACCCTGGGATGACCCCCTTTTCGTAGGGTTTAAGTTAGCTTAGTGTCACGACCTGCAAGGCAAGAGGCTATGCTGTGGTTGTGCCCCGCAAAGCCAGGGGCCTTAGACCGCGACATGCCGAGTGTTAGGGATATAACTTGTAACGCCACAAGCAACCTTGTCTAAGGTCAAGAGTTAAGCCTATGGCCGGTTGCTTGTGTGCTAGTGGCATTTCTGTAATTAATATTTCCTAATATTCATGTTTCCCTAGTGCCAAGTTACTATTTGTCCGACTTGCACTATACAGGGGGGTTCCTAGTCGGCGACGGTTGGACTAGTGAACTAGTATAGGTAAGCACATGTACTTGCGCCCCTGTAAACGTCTTACCATCAATAAAGAGAGGAATTATTCAATCATCTGTGTCGCGTGAGATCTTTTGCAACTTTGCATTCAATTGCTCGCTCGCTTGTCGACAAGCTCGCCCCACAACTATATTATACTGTTCTTACTTGTTGTGTGCAATATATTAATATCGTGTGGTTTCCATTGTTCCTTGCAAGGTACGCTTAAGGCTGACTTACTACCTTCTCAAAGGGACAGTAAGTGCCGCACGGTCCTCTTTGCGCTCCCGCAAAGTCGGCCCGTGACAGCTGGTATCAGAGCCAACTTGGCTCGAAGGCTCAGATCATGCCGGGAGGGATGACGAATGCGCAAAAGTTCGAATGGATTGAGACTCAACTCGCAGAACTTGCGGGTGTCCCTGACACTGTGATTGATATTACTGCCGCACTACGCCGCGTCGACCTAGATGAATTGGTGACGCGTGTTGAGGACCTTGAAGGGTTAAAAGGGCGAGTGAAGGCCCTTGAGAAGAAGAAAGCCCCGAGGTCTGAAACAGAGAATGAAAGAGACGAAGGAATTGTCTCCCCAGAGAAAGTGGGGGCAATGGGCGATGCCCTTGAGACGCTACAAGTGACTGTGGACACGATGACGGAGGATGTCCGTGCCACTATCGATGCGTTTAAGAATGAGCTGTTCGAGATGAACACAAAGCTCAACCTAGCTATCCGGGCGATGAACACCCAACCTGTGACGGACTACAGGAAGGTGAAGGTTCCGGAACCTCAAGCTTACGGAGGGGCGCGAGATGCCAAGGAGCTTGAGAACTTTCTATTTGATATGGAACAATACTTCCGAGCGGTGAGACCAGATTCGGAAGAAGCCAAAGTGAGTATGGCGACAATGTATTTGTCAGGCGATGCAAAACTATGGTGGCGAACGAAGTACAACGACATTCAGAGGAATGTTTGTACTATTGAAACATGGGAAGACCTCAAGAGAGAATTGAAGGCACAGTTCTTCCCCGAGAACGTAGATTACATTGCCAGAAGGCAATTAAGGGAGTTGAAACACTCCAACAATATCCGAGAATTCGTGAGCAAATTCTCTGTGATCATGCTCGACCTTCCAGATATGTCAGAGAAGGATCGACTATTCTATTTCCTTGAAGGATTGAAACCGTGGGCAAGGACGGAACTCCAGAGGCAAAGAGTTCAAGATCTAGCTTCTGCTCAGGCAGCCGCAGAAAGACTAACAGATTATACTTTTGAAGAGAACTCTGCCAAGAGACCCACAACCTCTACAAACATGAATGTCCACAGAAATGCGAGACCAGGACAGAGCAGAAGTGGGGGAGCCGAGTCAAGGTTCTCGAGTTTTGGGGGAGGAGACAGAAGAGCGGGTAACGTGAGAGATACCGCCTCCTCCAAGCCAGTTGCCTCAACTGGGGGGTACCCTCCAAGACAACCTAATGTTACGGGGTTCACACCAAGACCCCCATTATGCTTTCTGTGTAAAGGGTCTCACAGGGTGAATGAATGTCCACACAAGACAGCATTGACAGCCCTGCAAGCCCACATTTATGCAAAAGAGTCGGAAGTCCACCCAGGTGAAGAGGAAGAACTTGGTCAAATGGGGGCTCTGAGTTTTCTGAATGCAGTGGGGAAGCAACCGATTGCATCTAAGAAGTCTCATCCTAAAGGTCTCATGTTTGTGAGCGGAAGCCTAAATGGGAAAGTGGCCAAGAGTGTGATGATTGACACTGGCGCCACCCACAGTTTCGTGTCAGAAGTAGAGGCACGTAGACTGGAGTTAAAGTGGGAGAAAGATGTTGGCCGCATGAAAGCAGTCAACTCCCCACCGTCACGCACAGTCGGGTTGTCTCGAGGGGTATCCTTGAAACTAGACTGTTGGGAAGGGAAGGCGGACCTTGTTATTGTAAAGATGGATGACTTTGATGTCGTACTAGGGATGGACTTCTTGCTGGAGAACAAAGCCATCCCCATTCCGAATGCACGAAACTTACTAATTATGGGTGAGAAGCCATGTGTAGTGCCTGTGAAAATAATCTCGCCAAGTGAACCTCGACTCTTGTCAGCACTCCAATTCAAGAAGGGGGTGAAGCGTCAGGACCCCTCTTATGTTCTCGTTCCTTTGAGTAAAGGCGAGACAGAGCAGGAAGTAGTGCCACGAGAAGTTCAGGGAGTGCTCGAGAACTACAAAGATGTGATGCCGGCAGAGCTTCCCAAAGAACTTCCTCCAAGAAGGAATGTGGATCATGAGATTGAGTTGCTCCTCGGGGCTAAACCACCCGCGAGGGCTCCCTATCGAATGGCTCCACCAGAACTGGCCGAGTTAAGGAGACAGTTGGGAGAGCTATTAGAAGCAGGGTTCATTCAACCTTCGAAGGCCCCATATGGCGCACCGGTACTTTTTCAAAAGAAGCATGATGGGAGCTTGCGATTGTGTGTAGATTACAGAGCTCTCAACAAAGTCACGGTGCGAAACAAGTACCCTATCCCTCTGATTGCCGACTTGTTCGACCAGCTTAGTGGTGCCAAATATTTCACCAAGCTGGATCTTCGGTCGGGATACTATCAAGTACGCATTGCGGAAGGGGATGAGCCAAAGACTACTTGTGTCACCCGATACGGCGCATTTGAATTTCTAGTGATGCCATTCGGATTGACCAACGCGCCAGCCACATTCTGCACATTGATGAACCAGGTCTTCCATGACTACCTGGACAAGTTCGTGGTGGTGTACCTAGATGACATTGTGGTCTACAGTTCCACCTTGGAAGAGCATGTGGAACATCTAAAGATAGTGTTCCAGCAGCTGCGTGCCAACCAGCTGTATGTCAAGCGCGAGAAGTGCTCCTTCGCGCAGGATACCATTAAATTCTTGGGGCATGTCATAGAAAGGGGGAGAATTCGAATGGACATGGAGAAAGTGAAGGCCATTGAAGAGTGGCAAAGCCCCAAGAATGTGAAAGAATTGCGATCTTTCCTTGGACTGGCCAATTACTATAGGCGGTTCATTGAGAATTACTCGCTGAAGACCACTCCCCTGATAGAGCTTCTAAAGAAGGGAGTGACGTGGGACTGGAAGGAGGAATGTGAACAGGCCTTCAAGAAGTTGAAAGGGGCCGTGATGAAAGATCCTGTCCTTGCATTACCTGATCTGAACAAGCCATTTGAAGTGCAGACTGATGCGTCTGACTTTGCGCTTGGCGGAGTTTTGTTGCAAGAAGGACATCCAGTGGCATATGAAAGCCACAAGCTATCTCCGGTAGAGAGGAGATATACCGCACATGAGAGAGAAATGTTGGCGGTGATCCATTGTCTGAGAACATGGAGACATTACTTGTTGGGGGCAAAATTTATTGTAAAGACAGACAACTCTGCAGTCAGTCACTTCCTGACACATCCGAAGCTGACCCCTAAACAGGCGCGGTGGCAAGAGTTCCTAGCAGAATTTGATTTCCAATTTGAGCACAAAGCGGGTCACTCTAACCAAGTGGCCGATGCCTTAAGTCGGAAGGCGGATCTTGCTAGCACCTGAGTGTTAGCGACGTTGACAGGCAGTGCTGTCGCAACCGACATCAAAGGAAGAGTTAAAGAGGGTCTGAGAAAGGATCCTGCCGCTCAGGTCCTTGTCAAGCTAGTAGAGGAAGGGAAAAGTCAAAGGTTTTGGGTGGAAGCCGGCCTGCTAATGACAAAAGGGGGCCGAATGTATGTCCCTCGTGCCGATGGATTACGAAGAATGCTTATGAAAGAGTGTCATGACACCTTGTGGGCAGGGCACCCAGGATGGCAGAGAACACATGCTCTTCTGAAGCAGGGATACTATTGGCCACAAATGAGAGATGACGTGATGGAGTACACTCGAACCTGCCTCATCTGCCAGCAAGACAAGGTGGAGAGACAAAAGACACCGGGCTTGTTGGAACCACTGTCCACACCGACTCGGCCCTGGGAGAGTGTCTCCCTGGACTTCATTACAAGCCTCCCTAAGGTGGGGGACATTTCTGGTATCCTCGTTGTGGTGGACAGGTTCTCTAAGTATGCAACATTTGTGCCAACCCCAAAGCATTGCTCTGCCGAAGACACAGCAAGTCTCTTTTTCAAGTATGTGGTCAAGTATTGGGGCGTGCCACAGAGTATTGTCAGTGATCGAGACACAAGGTTTACTGGGTCCTTCTGGACAGAGTTGTTCAAGCTGCTTGGGTCGGAGCTCAACATCTCTTCTAGTTACCATCCTCAGACAGATGGGCAAACTGAGAGATTCAATGGAATGCTTGAAGAGTATTTGCGACACTTTGTCCATGCCAACATGAAGAATTGGGTGGAACTCCTAGACGTGGCCCAGTTCTGTTTTAACTCGAAGAAGAGTTCAGCCACCAACATGAGTGCGTTCGAAGTAGTGATGGGTCAGCAGCCTTTCCTGCCTCACACAGTACAAGAAGTGTACAAGGGGAAGAATCCGCGGGCTTTCAACTTCACTAAAGAGTGGAAGGCCAATACAGAGATTGCCAAGAGTTACTTAGAGAAAGCGGCGGGGCGAATGAAGAAGTGGGCCGACCAAGGCCTCCAGTCTCGAGAGTTCAAAGAAGGAGACATGGTGCTTGTCAAGTTACTCCCCGAACAGCTCCGATTCCTTCGCAACAAAGACAAGAGGTTGTTCCGCCGATATGAAGGCCCGCTCCCGGTTCTCAAGAAAGTGGGGAAGTGCTCTTACAAAGTCGACCTCCCCACTTGGATGAAGATTCACCCGGTCTTTCATGTCAGCAATCTCAAACCCCATCATCCAGATCCTGAAGATGGCTCTCGCAACAAGCCAACTCGACCCCATGTGGAGATCAAGCCCACTAAGTCGAGGGAAGTCGAAGCAATCCTTGCTGAACGGGTGGTGAACAAGTATCGCCAAGGCCCCAGTCAAGCTGTCCAAGTTGTCCCGCAGCAGCAGTTCTTAGTCAAGTGGAAGGGGGTTGGAGACGAAGAGACAAGCTGGGAGAACGTCGACGCACTCAGGAGGTTCCAGCAGCAGATTGAAGACTTCAAGGCACAAGACGAAGCCAGCAGCTCAGGGAGAAGATTGCAGCACTCTAGCCTTAATGCCGTCGTCGAGAGCGCCGACAGCTTAAGTGGGGGAGCATGTTAGGGATATAACTTGTAACGCCACAAGCAACCTTGTCCAAGGTCAAGAGTTAAGCCTATGGCCGGTTGCTTGTGTGCTAGTGGCATTTCTGTAATTAATATTTCCTAATATTCATGTTTCCCTAGTGTCAAGTTACTATTTGTCCGACTTGCACTATACAGGGGGGTTCCTAGTCGGCGACGGTTGGACTAGTGAACTAGTATAGGTAAGCACATGTACTTGCGCCCCTGTAAACGTCTTACCATCAATAAAGAGAGGAATTATTCAATCATCTGTGTCGCGTGAGATCTTTTGCAACTTTGCATTCAATTGCTCGCTCACTTGTCGACAAGCTCGCCCCACAACTATATTATACTGTTCTTACTTGTTGTGTGCAATATATTAATATCGTGTGGTTTCCATTGTTCCTTGCAAGGTACGCTCAAGGCTGACTTACTACCTTCTCAAAGGGACAGTAAGTGCCGCACGGTCCTCTTTGCGCTCCCGCAAAGTCGGCCCGTGACACCGAGCCAAAGAGGGTGTCCGAAGACATGCAGGGGCACGAGGACACGAGCCGGCAGTATCGCGAAGGCGCGACGAGGGCGTTGCAGCCATAGCCGCGGGAGTATGTCACAACCCGCAAGGCTCCTTGAGCAGCATAAGGGTGATGCATCACTCAAGGAAGGTTTCGGAGAAGGGACAAGGGTCCTAGGACGGTCTGGAGAGTCGCGGAAGTGTCCAGCTGACTCTAGAAGGTTCCGGACGTGTCCGGGTATCTCCGGAGTATCTCGCAGCACTGTGCAGGTCAGTGCAGCGCCAGGCGCAGGGCTGTGGAGCGCACAGCAGCCTAGCGCACGGCGACACAGCCAGGCTATGCAAGGCGACGCTGCGCAGCGTGTCAGAGGGCAACACAGCGTGTCGGAAGACGACACGGCGTGGCGGAGCAACCGAGCATGCAGCATCGGGCAACGCAAGGTGGAGCAGCGTGGTACAGGGTTACGTGAGGCAAAGTCGAAGTGGCGCAGGACGACGCCACACTCTCCGGGAGGTTCTAGAGAGGACCTCGGTGTATCCGGAACTTTCTAGGATACGACGTGTCTAGATTGTTCTAGGATACTCATGTATAGTCTTGGCATCTCTAGTGTGTGTAGAAAGATCTAGAGTGCCCTTGTATATATCTAGCTAGGCCTAGATAATTCCGGAGGCATGCCAAGGTCGATTGGCCATGTCTATATATAGGCTGCCGGGGCGACATTCGTCTGGCACGGGGAAAACATAGTTTTCAGGAATTTTTACATTTCTTGTAAAACTTTGTTCTTTGATAATACAAGCTTTCATTCTTTACAAAACTTGTTTCCCTCGTGTTTTCTAGCCAAAAGGAGTTGTCCAAGTGAGGGGTAGGCTGACTTGGCTTGGGGAAGCTAAGTGCCGCACGAGCACTTTCGAGGGGTCGAAATTTAAGCTCATGACAGTTGATATCAGAGCAGGTCCGATACCTGCGCCTACGTTTCCGATACTGTGGTAGTATCGAGTCCAACTGCGATACCAAGGGGTTGGTATTTGCCAAGCTCTGATACATAGCCATCCGATACCGAGGTGGTATCAGCGTTCGTGACGCCAAGCGCTCACACTAGGGAGTGTCCTCAAGAAGAGGTTCTCCGTGTGAAGGAGACGAGTAGGCAGGGATCCGTCAGTCCGCAAGTCGCCAAGCGCTCACACTGAGAGTGTCCTCGAGACGAGGGTCTTCGTGTGTAGAAGACGAGTAGGCAGGGAGCCTTCATAAAACGTCCGCAAAGTCGCCAAGCGCTCACACCGTCGAGTGTAGAGTAGGCAGGGTGCCTTCGCAAGGAGTCGAGGGAGGACCATTGAAGGAGGACTCGTTCCGGCACAAAGCTCTGTGGGGTGGTCTATTCGTGAGCTGAGTTGGAGTTAGAGCTGTTCGCAACCGAAGCCAGTGTCCGATACGAGGGGTCGTATCCGATACTCTGTCCAACACCATGGTTAAGGGTGTTGCTGCTAAGCCAATCGAGGGTGCCAAGGGTGGTGCTTCTCGGACTGATCCTGTCACCGTGGCGACGCAAGAGAGTGGCCATGCCGATGTCTCCGTTTCGCAAGCGAAGGAGTTGATAGCTGACCTTGATGCACGACTTGCTCATGTTGAGGCAAGCGTGAGTGGCAATGGTGCCCAAATGGAGGAGCTAGGCATCCGAGTGGAAGAACTTAGCCAACGGGCCGATGGCCTAGAGGAGGAAGATGCCGCTATCCATTCTGCGGTCAGGGACATGCTGTCGCTAATCAAGATGGAGATACACGAGGAGTTCAAGGGTGAACTCGCCAAAATGCGTCAAGCCCACGAGAGGGAGCTCAACAGCACGCTAGCTCGTATGGAGGAGATGCAAGCGGAGCTGATCCTATGCAAGCATGCGTTGGCGTCAGGAGTAGGCAGCAGCGGGACGATGGAGGCTAGGTGCATCGAAGTGTCAAAGCCTAGCAGCTTCGGGGGTTCGCGGAACGCTCGCGAAGTCGACAACTTCCTATGGGGGCTAGAACAATACTTTGGAGCCGTAGGCATCACGGAGGACGATGCCAAGGTGAAGACGGCGGCTCTATACCTCACCGACACCGCCATGCTTTGGTGGAGGAGAAGGCGAAGTGATGTCGAGAGAGGTACATGCACCATATCTACCTACGATGACTTCGTAAAGGACCTTAGGAGGCAATTCTATCCCGAGAATGCCGAAGATGAGGCGAGAGCTCGTTTGCGGAGACTCACGCACAAGGGGGTGATTCGCGACTACATCACAGAGTTCACCAACTTGGTGCTTGAGATCCCCGATATGTCCGACAAGGAGGTGCTCTTCAACTTCATGGATGGTCTCCAACCATGGGCCAAGGTTGAACTACGCCGTCGTGGGGTGCAAGACCTTGCGACCGCGATAGCTACAGCCGAAAGCCTTGTCGACTACTCTAGTCCAAAGGAGACAAAGAGATCGGAGGACAAGGAGAGCAGCCATGTCAAAGGCGGGGACAATCGAGAGTACCGCAGCGACAAGTCCCAACATGGGGGTTACTCGGCAAGACGTAGGGATGAAAGCAAAGGAAAGGAAGCAAGAGACATCCAATGTTTCCTTTGCGACGGTCCGCACCGGACGAGGGATTGCCCAATAAAGAAGAAGGCAATGAGTGCCATGCAAGGGAGTCATCAAGATGAGGTACCCGCCGAGAACGGCGATGGTGGTGCACCGTTTGATGCGGCTGAATTCGATCCGGTCCATACCTGAGGATCGAGCCAAAGGTCTACTTTAAGTGGACATTGTGATTGGTGGCAAGCCGACGACGGCAATGCTCGACACGGGGTCGACGCATAACTTCATCGCAACCGGAGAGGCTCGACGATTGGAACTCAAGGGCCAAGATGGAGGAGGCTCCGTCAAAGGGATCATTACGCCAGCTCGACCCATTGAAGGCATACTTCGAGGAGTCATGACCAGTGTAGGAAACTGGCATGGAGAGTTAGACTTCTCGATAGCGCCGATGGATGACGAGAAGATCATCCTGGGCATGGAGTTCCTCGACCAAGCCAAGGCATATCCGATACCGTTTGCCAACAGCCTGTGCATTATGGATGGTGACAGGGCTTGTATGGTGCCCATGAGGAGAGGCACGCAAGGAGAGGTGAAGGTTATGTCGGCATTAATACTGCAAGGTCCGGGTGAGACTATGGGGCAGAAGTCGACGACACCTCGTTCCCTTGTCACGCGACCCGACGGACGGGGTCGTGCCGCGTTTGGTGATGCGGGGGCGTCACACGAGCAAGGGGTAGCTCGAGCGGCGTTGCACAAGGTTTCCGCTGGGAGCAAGGTGTGCTCGCGGAAGGGGCGGTATAAGGCACGGGGTGCCATCGAACAAGGAGTGCCTTGAGAAGGGGAACGTGCAGCGAGATGCCGCGACAAGTTGGGAGTCCCATATGCGACAGTACTACAGGGACTAAGTCCGGCAACTTCGCAGCACCTCGACGAGGACGTCGAGGCAATAGGCGGGAGAGAATGTCACGACCCGCAAGGCAACGGGCCATGCTGGGGTCGTGCCCCGCGAGGCCAGGGGCCTTGGACCGCGACATGCCGAGCCAAGGAGGGTGTCCGAAGACATGCAGGGGCACGAGGACACGAGCTGGCAATATCGCGAAGGAGCGACGAGGGCGTCGCAGCCATAGCCGCGAGAGTATGTCACAACCCGCGAGGCTCCTTGAGCAGCATAAGGGTGATGCATCGCTCAAGGAAGGTTCCGGAGAAGGGCCAAGGGTCCTAGGACGGTCTGGAGAGTCGCGGAAGTGTCCAGCTGACTCTAGAAGGTTCCGGACGTGTCCGGGTATCTCCGGAGTATCGCGCAGCACTGTGCAGGTCAGTGCAGCGCCAGGCGCAGGGCTGTGGAGCGCACAGCAGCCTAGCGCACGGCGACACAACCGGGCTATGCAAGGCGACGCTGCGCAGCGTGTCGGAGGGCAACACAGCGTGTCGGAAGACGACACGGCGTGGCGGAGCAACCGAGCATGCAGCATCGGGCCACGCAAGGCGGAGCAGCGTGGTGCAAGGCCACGTGAGGCAAAGTCGGAGTGGCGCAGGACGACGCCACACTCTCCGGGAGGTTCTAGAGAAGACCTCGGCGTATCCGGGACTTTCTAGGATACGACGTGTCTAGATTGTTCTAGGATACTCATGTATAGTCTTGACATCTCTAGTGTGTGCAGAAAGATCTAGAGTGCCCTTGTATATATCTAGCTAGGCCTAGATAATTCCGGAGGCATGCCAAGGTCGGTTGGTCATGTCTATATATAGGCTGCCGGGGCGACATTCGTCTGGCACAGGGAAAACATAGTTTTCAGGAATTTTTACATTTCTTGTAAAGCTTTGTTCTTTGGTAATACAAGCTTTCATTCTTCACAAAACTTGTTTCCCTCGCGTTTTCTAGCCAAAAGGAGTTGTCCAAGTGAGGGGTATGCTGACTTGGCTTGGGGAAGCTAAGTGCCGCACGAGCACTTTCGAGGGGTCAAAATTTAAGCTCGTGACATTAGTCTAACAATTACTTGGGTTCTCTTTGGTTTTCACGCCATGGTTTGTTAGCATAGAGATTGCTAGGGTTATAGTCTTGACTAAGGTTTTTGTAGTTTCGCATGGTTTTATTTTCTCGAACTCCTAATGGGCGTTTCATGTTCATGTTGATTCTCTTATATTATCAGTTTATCAATATATTTCTTATCGTTGCGTTTCTAAAAAACTAATTAACATTCATTGTCCAGGTAAAATGAGACAATTTCTTAAGCGCGTAGGCGCGTGTTGCGATACCAAACAGTAAAAACGAGTGCACCAAAAGCTCAGTGTGTGTGCTTGTTTGACCAAAAGAAAATTCTCAGGGATTTGCACCTTGTGGCAGTCTGTCTAGAGTTCAGAGGTCACTGGCTTCACCGCATTTTTGGTCTCTCACATCAATTTCTCAAGAGAGAGAAATTAATATACTAATCTCATGGAAGATCAACAAGTTAGATTATATTCTTCTTAATTAATCACACCCCATTTCACAAAAACCAGAGTCTCACAGAGGAATCGAAACGACGATGCCTCGAGCCATCTCCGTCTTGCTTCAGCCCCGATCCCTCCTTCTCTTCACCGTCATCGGAATTTTCCTTATTTTCGTTTTCACTTCTACATATCAAAAGGTAATCTTTTCTGGACTTTACTTTGCTCTGTTAGCTTTAATTTGCGGATCTGAGTAGTCAATTTGTGTTTGCAATTTGTGATTTTCAATGTGGGTTTGATCGGTTTTGTTGAAAGTTCGGTGCTTTTTGACCTCAATGCTTAATGATTTAAATTTCTGGTAATATGGAATTGGGAAAACAGAAATTGCTTAATGCTGAATTGGGTGTTGATAGTTTGGAGTATGATAAATGGTAAATGGGTGGTTGTTGAAGATGCTGGATTCTGCTGATTGAGTGGAGTCTTACATGTTAGGAAAGCTGCTAAATTCTATGGTAGTATGATTTTAGTTGATTCGTATATTATGAATGTAGCTTATTTGACTGGCATTGTTGTACATTTCAATATTAGGTATTTGGTTTCATGAAGCATTGTTTCTAGGGCTTTAACCCCATTTGGGATCCGTAAGTTCGGGGTACTACTTGCTGGTTTGGCGATATAGGTTTCTAGCTAGAAAGCAGGAGTGGGGGATTAAAATTTCAGTAGCATTGTGGTGTTTGGTATCTGTGTACTGGTGTTTTTGAGTTGGTGCCTTTGTTAAGGATTCTATATAGGGATGACTCAATTTGGCTGCATGTTATTTCGGTTCTTTTGATTGACCAGCTCCATCTCGGTGCTCTGTAGTTTTATCTTCATTTTTTTTTGAATATATCTGTTTAATTTCCTGTGGTTTTGTTTTGCTATTAGTATATATGAAGAGATAAGTTTTTAGTCTCTAAGATGAACCATTTGATTATGTAGGAGGAAGAGAAAGTTGAAGAAGTACATGAAATAACCCACAGAGTATACCTGGATATTGATATTGAGGAGCAGCGGTTAGGTACAGTTTCATGCAATGCTTTCATGTGAACTACCTTCCGCTGATAGCCTATTAATGTCTTCTTATTCACTGATAAATTTCTTTACTGCTTTTCATTTGCAGGTAGAATTGTGATTGGATTATATGGTCAGGTCGTACCAAAAACTGTTGGTATGTATTGATCTCATATCTTAACAATATCTTTCATCAGAATCTTTGAAACCTAATTAATTTTAGCTTTCAACTTGCCCCAAATTTTTTGGTTGATGATAATACACCTTTGCTAATGTACGTAAACTTAATAGTTTCTAATCCTTTACTGTGGTTGATATAATGGAGTTGGAACACGAACTTTTCTTTTTGGGCCAAAGTATGTTGAAAGTTATAGACGCTACTTTTAATGCGCGATATCTCACAACCTCAATTAAAAACCATTGCATGTGCAAACTCTGTTACATTCACTGACTGCACTTAACTAGCAGAGTAGCAGTACTAAAATTCTGCACTATTACTGTGTCAATTTCTTGCTGGTTTTTACTGGTATTTTAGGACGAATGTTACATCTTGCTTTCCTACTTTTTGCTCTTCTCAACTGCAATAGCAAAGTAGCAATTTCTTGTCAAATGATCGAGGTTATCTCATACCAGTTAACTGCCTAATACCTGCATCTTTTTTCTCCTTTTGCAGAAAATTTCAGGGCATTGTGCACAGGTACTTGGATGTTCAATGTTGATTTCCTACAGAAGCTATGATAAGAATTATGCTGATTGAAACTTGATTTGGATGCAGGAGAAAAAGGTAAAGGTGTTAAGGGTAAACTACTCCACTATAAGGGAACGCCATTTCATCGTATTGTATCGGGTTTCATGATTCAAGGCGGAGATATTGTTCACGGTGATGGGAAGGGATATGAATCGATATATGGTGGCACCTTTGCTGATGAGAATTTCAAAGTGAAACATTCACATGCAGGTGTTTAACGTCAATGTTTTTTTTGGCTGTCTCTTTTGTCTCCTGAATGATCCACAGTATTTGCATAAGGTCTTTTTTTTTTATATATTATTAAACCTTTGGATTTGTGTCTTCTTTGCAGGTACTGTTTCTATGGTGAATACAGGACCTGATTCTAATGGCTCACAGTTCTTTATCACCACTATTAAGGCTAGTTGGTAAGCTATTCTTCATGTTGAAATTCTGAGCATTAAGAGTGTAAGTAATTGCTTCTGCATCATGTTTCTGAGTCCGCACAGTTCCAACAAATTTGGAAAATTACCCTAGATTGTAATATACTTGGACTCAACAATCTTCTCCAACTTCCAATTATCTAGCTTGTCCTGTGTGATTGTCAGACTATATAAGATGGCATCCTGCATGTATCAAAAACTTCTCATGCTTTGCTGTTCTTTTTGGCATTTCTGTGAGATTTACACCAAAGTTTCTTGGGATAATTAACATAAACCATACAACAGGTCTCAAATTACCTTTAGTTGTATTGTAAATATTATTGTAGCCATTGTAACGCAGCAAAACATAATAAACTTACATATCATGTTATTAGTCTGAGGCTGTAATGCACATCTCACCCATTATGTTCTCCAGGTTGGATGGAGAGCATGTCGTGTTCGGCAAGGTTATACAGGGCATGGACATGGTGTATACTATTGAAGGAGGGGCTGGTACCTACAGCGGAAAGCCCAGAAAGAAGGTTGTCATTGCTGACTCGGGGGAGATCCCCAAGGACAAGTGGGATGAGGAAAGGTGACACTTCTTACCAAAGGTTTTGAAGTTGAGTCAAGTTTACTAGATTGATTCTTAGATGACTGATACTTATGTCTTTGCTTTAACCAAGTTCCCTCGGCTTGGGCTTATCAATGGAAATATAAGTCTCTTTTTGTAATTGGTAACAGTTGGAATACAAACACGTATGCTGTAGAGAAACATAGTAGAAATCATCCCCTATTCTTTTTGTTCTCCTCCATATTTTTGGGCATGTATATTCGACTTTTAGTCAGAGTACAATCAGTTGCTGTTGCCATATGTTGACAACCTGTTTTCTTGTTGTGGAGTTTCCTATTGCACAGTTAAGAGTTCATCAAAATAGTTATGAACTTATGAAGGCCTTAGATAGGTAAGGCTGTATTATTCAGGTCATCGCATAAACTTCAACAAACTAACCAATACTCTCACACTGTCCATTGCAGTGGTAGATAAGCCCTCCAACTATTGCATTGCAGCATTGGTTACGACTAATAAGCTTCGGACTATTTCTAGTTTTCTTCTGCATGCTGATCTACCTGTGCAAAGAGATACCTCTCACAATCATTGTATTAATATCGCGAAATTATTCAGACCTCTCGGTTAGACAAATCTAGTGATCCGACCGCAGTACAACTTCCAAAAGTGTGCGATGAAAATAACAAAAGAAGCATTTAGGATGTATTTCATATGGCCATAGACTAGGACAATGCAGTTGATCACAAGTTCACAAATCACAACGGAACAAAATTGGAGCCTTATTCCTTCTAAAACAAAATTGGAGCCTTCTGAAACATACTATGCAAGGCTGTATTGATTTAGATATGTCCAGGACAATCATGCACAGCCAAAACCATCCGTGGCGCAATTCCAGGCTAGCTATCAAGAACTACAGCCACCATGTGAACCATCCTTAAAAATTTCAGATGTAGTAGTATAGAAAGAATTTTGTAGACATGTCTACTACTCTCCCAAATCCAAGGACTAAAATAACCTTCACAATTTTAATATTTTCTTCAAATTTCTGTATTTTATAACTACTTAAAATTGAGAAGCGCTATAAACCGGACCTGTTAACTTCACAAAGTAAAACTAACATGAAGCTAACTATAATTGAGACTGAGCTTTCAGTCATATATATTGACACATTCACCATTCTATCATATCACTTCTCAAAACTTTTAGCTAGATTGATTATCGTTTGAGTACTTAATAAAATCATGTTAATGATATTTCAATTGAACCACCACATATGATCGAGTCGGTAAGAGTCTAGGAGTTAGGGGCGAGTACTACACTAGTTTATAAGTATCCATACTTGTTTCTACACAAACCCGTAGGCCTGGTAGAAACTGGTGGATCTTGATGCTGTTTCCTCCTGCGAACCCTGCTAACTAAGGGGAATACCAGGCGGGCCGGTCTTCTCCTCTCCAATGCCTAAGTTAGTACCGTTGGGACAAATAGATAACTTAAGATGGAATGATAAGTAGTTGGAGAGATCAGTTACCTATTAATGAGGGTAGTTGAGGCCCTTATATAGGTGGTTGAGCGTGAGGTCAGGTCTTACTCTTCGATGTGGGACTGGTTCCCTTCTGTTCGTACACAAAGGGGCAACTAAGGTGACCTGTTCGGCAGGCTGGTGTCCCCGGCTCCCGGGCCCCCAGTCATAAGTTAGACTGCTGGGTCTCGGGTCCGGGTGCTGGGGATCCTGCTCCGGGCCTCGGTCCGGCCCCGGGCATGCTAGCTGCGGGTATGTGGGACTGTGTAGCCCCTCTGTGGCTACTGTCAACAAGTCCCCCAAGTTCCCGGTCAAGTGCAATCTTGAATGGGGACTTAATGTCTCGTTCTGCTGTCCCGCAGACCCGCAGGGTTACCAACCCAACGGTTCCCAATCCCCCAAGTCCGTATTGAAGATTGGGTTTGGCCGGGCGTTCGAGCAGAAAGGCTGTTATGATGGTGCGTGGTGATGTGAGTACCTATATGAGATTGATGTCGTGTGACAGTTATGAGTGTGTTTGTAATAATGATGGTGTTGTGCTTAAGTCTTGCCATGCCGTGAGTATGGAACGGGGTGAAACCCGGACGAGTGCATGGGATGATGATGTGGCGTTGAAATCCGCCATGCGATACCAGGACTCGACCGGTGGACTGCCATGTCGGAACGAGTCCCCCAGTAAAATTTCTGCCAACGGTGGGATAGGCCGGGGAGTAGCCCGGTGGGTGTTTTAGGCCATATCATATCACCAATCCACACCCGATGATTCGTCCCAGCTTGTGTTGGAATAAGCGTGGGGTTTTGTGCAGGGTTGCTAGCCTGCGGGGTGACCTATTGGGTTCGAGCCAACAGGCCCACCGGTGAGATGTTGCGGCCATGTTTAAGCATCGGTTAACACCCGATGATTCTTCTCAGCTTGTGTTGGAATAAGCGTGAGGCTGTGCAGGGTTTCTAGCCTGCAGGGAGATTTGTTCTGTGTTAGAGAAACAATCTGCCTGGTGGGGTGGCGTGGAGATAACAAGTCTCGCCATGGATCCCCATATTTTTCACAGCTTAGTGTGATGCAGGGTTTCTAGCCTGCTGGAAGAATTTGCCTGTGTTAGAGGATAAACCTCCCGGGTTTATAAAGCCCATGTGTTCGAAGCCTTGAGTTGTTGCTGGCTTGTCCGTGCCCGTAGGCGCGAAGGAAAGTGACTAGACCGATGGAGTGCCTTGGATCCGGTGGAATGCTACATAACCGATGGAATGCCTTTCCTTGATTTGAGGTTGACCCTTGGGGAAGTGGGGGGGGGGGGGGGGGGGGGGGGGGGGCTGGACGCCTCGGTTCTTGCCCCTATCTCCCTTAACTGCCGCTTGTAGGCGGGACAAGTGGCTGACATGCATTGAAGGAGAGAGCCCATCAGTCCCATCAGTTATGATGGCGTGGGGGTTTTATTGATGCTAGGACACGTGTCAGTAGGGAGCGGTCTGAGATGGAAGGCCTGGATTCGCAGGCGTTTGACTTGCCCCGATTGAGTATTTTGGGGGGATTACAGGGGTGCCTAGGGCATCGGACCCGTCTATAAAAAGGCCTCCTTTGTCCTCATTGTTTGTTGTTTTTGCTCTTGGCTCAGAGAGAAGAAGAGAACGTTGGGGAGGAATCCGGCGAAAGTTCTGTGAAGGTACCCTCGCGCTATCCGTGCTTCAGGCGTTCTTGTGCTTGCCTACGATTGCCCGTTGTTTTCCCAGGACTGACTTTCCTCGGCTGTGCATAGTAATCGGTAAATTCTGCCTCCTTTGCCTCGTGTTTTTTTTTTGTTTGTGTTTTGCGGGGGGGGGGGGGGGGGGGGGGGGTGGTCTCTGTCGCAACAGGTGAGTTGTTTGCAGCGGGGGGTCTGCGGCAGATTTGGGGAGCAGCCGTAGAGGGCTGTGTTTTAGCTTGTGGCTGACCAACGGTGGGGTTTTGTTTTCCTCCCCCTAGGTTACATGGCTTATGGGAGCTCTGACGGGACTTCTGAATCAGCCGGCAGAAGTCTTGTGGTGGATGATGAGGAGAGGTTGGAAGATTGGCTTGCTTCGGTTTCCCCGGAGTCCGAAGCCGCTGCCCGCTCCCGGGGCGAGGTCTCCTTGTCCGGGTCTCTGGGGCATGAGAGCATCCCGCACGGGGTACCCTTTTCTGGTACTTCGCCCGTGAGTTACACTATCGGGAATGGGGAAGGGGCTGTTGTGTGTGATAAACCTGAGGGTACCATGAGCCCCGCAGAGGTTGTCGCCTTCCGGGAGACGTGGAGCATCCCGGATGAGGTGAAATTACGGCATTTGAATCCCGGAAAATCGGCCTGTAACCCGGAGGAGGGTTGGGTTGCTGTTCATGGAGACCAATTCCGTCATGGGTTCTCCCTTCCGCTGCCAGACTTTGTGCAGTACATGCTCAGCGCTCTGCACGTGTCTCATGCGCAGCTTCCCGGAAACCAGTGGAGGCAGCTGCTGAGCCTTGGTTGTCTGTACGAGCTGTCCGGGATGAGCATGCCGACGGTGAACGAGTTCCGGGCGTTGTACAGATTGTCCTTCTCGAAAAAGAAAGGGTGTCGGGGTTGTCTCACCTTTAGCGCCCGACACTTTCAGCCTATCATCACCCACATGCCTTCCTGGGTGGACAATAACTAGACGAAGAAGGTGGTGATGGCAGGTGGGAAGTGGCAGAAAAGGAGGAGGATGTACCGGGTTCCTGGTGCCTTCCAGCCCCTTGGTGACCAATCGTACGTACTGTCTGAGTTGGAGCGGGATAGGATTGCCACGATATTCGGGTGCTGGGACGGTCTTGAGCGAAGCTCCTACAACTTCATACGACGGGAGGTGTTAGAGTACTGCTGTCTCGGGCGGGATCCCGGTGTGTAGCAGAGTTTTAGTAGTGACGTTCCCGCTGACTGAGTTGATACTAACCCCTCCACCGTTGCCTTGAGGGTGATACAATTGTTCGTCCTATGGGTAGCCTCGTCGTGGTAGGAGCAGTATTTTCCTGTTCGCGCCGGAGTGAGGTTTCCTTTCGGGTACTTCCTCTTTAGTGGTGGGGGAATGATGTTCCCGTTCTCGTGCAGGATGTCCTCGTACGAAGAGGTTAGAGTAGTGAAGACTTCTTGACGTTTCGCCGACATGATCGCCAGGGGGCGTTCTTGTCGGTAATGCGCAGGCCTATGCTCGCCCTGGGGCTTGTCAGGATAGGGTTTCTGCTGCGGTTGGTTCCCCCAATTTCTGTTCAGTCTGTTTGGTTGGATGCCTCGGTTCTCGCCCCGCTGGCTGGCCTTGTTTTCTCGGGGGGCCGGAAGGTACTCATCCCGCTTCCTCTTTAGTAGGTGATGCCCATATGTTTCGTGGTCCGCCTGAGCATGCCTGATGGCCATCGCCATTAGCTCATCATACCCCTGCCGGAGTTTCACCCGTACGACATAGGAAAATTTCTCTGGCCGAAGTCCCTGTTTGAATGCCATTTCAGCGATGCCCTTGTCTAGGTTCCGAACCCCGGCCGTCGCCGTTTGCCAGCGATTAACGAACGTCCTTAGCTCCTCGTCGTGTGCCTGCCTGCAATTGAAGAGGACCGTCGATGTCCGGGCTCCTTCGACCCGAAGGATGAAGCGGCCGACAAACCGATCGGCCAGTTGCTCAAATGCCTCAATGGAGTTTTCCGGGAGCTCATAGAACCAGCTAAGCGCCTCTCCGGACAGAGTTTCCTGGAAGATGTTGCAACATACGGCGTCGGAGTAGCCCTTGGCACATGTTTGGGACCGGAAGCTATCCAAATGTTGGTAGGGGCAGCCAGCTCCTGAGTATGTCAGCTTCAGAGATTTTTGGTTACCGGATCTCTCGGATTCCAGGACCTTGTGCGAAAAGGTGCCCGTGCGTTCGTTGAATTGCGCGCCTTCCAACGGCCACGCTGCCCTTCTCTCGTTGGCCTCCATTTGATCCTTTAAATCTGACACGGAGTTAGTGAGTACTTGTAGTGCCCGTGCGGTCGGGGTCATGGCTTCCCCCTCGAATGAAGCGTGTGACTCCCGGGGTGTCGGCGTGCTCTTTGGTAGGGCCGTGCCGCCCGGGGACTCCGCCCCCTTGGGGTCGCTGGCCTTCCGCCCGATGACTGTCCCGCCTCAGGGGGCTGAGACCGGCCTGGTGTGGGTACATATGCCCTCGCCAAAGCGGCGTTGCGTTGCGTTGCTGTCCTCTTTCCAGGGCAGCCACCAGGGCGGCGTTTACTATCTCCATTTCCTGATACCGGGCATTGGAATCTACTCTATCCCGGTGGGGTCGCTCTCCGCGCGCAGGCGATCGACTTTTGCTCTCATCACCTCTACCTCCCCCACCATATCGTGCCGGTCGGGGCTATATGCGGTGTCCCGGTCGCTGTCACCGACCAGACTCTCTTCCTCGTCGCTCGTCCGAGAATGTTAGCGAAGGGCCCTGGTGTGTTAGTTGATCGCCTTTCGCCGGACCTTTCCCACGCGTGCTACCGTTGCATGCCTCTGGCGTGCCGCCCGGCTCCTGGTAGCTGCTGTTGTTCTAGTTGTCTTGGCAGGGGGGCTGCTCCCGTACCGCGACTGGGGTAGTGCTGAGCACTTGCTCTGGTATGACCCGCTGATCCTCTGCTGCATTTCTTTCCCGCCCCGCTTCTGAGCTTTCTGCCATTTTTTTTTTCCAGATAATGCCTACGTGACTTTTATCTCTTCCCACAGACGGCGCCAATTGTTTCTGCACAAACCCGTAGGCCTGGTAGAAACTGGTGGATCTTGATGCAGTTTCCTCCTGCGAACCCTGCTAACTAAGGGGAATACCGGGCGGGCCGGTCTTCTTCTCTCCGATGCCTAAGTTAGTACCGTTGGGACAAATAAATAACTTAAGCGGGAATGATAAGTAGCTGGAGAGATAAGTTACCTATTAATGAGGGTAGTTGAGGCCCTTATATAGGTGGTCGAGCGTGAGGTCTGGTTTTACTCTTCGATGTGGGACTGGTTCCCTTATGTTCGTACGCAAAGGGGCAGCTAAGGTGATCTATTCGGCAGGCTGGTGTCCCCGGCTTCCGGGCCCCCAGTCATAAGTTAGACTGCTGGGTCTCGGGTCCGGGTGCTGGAGATCCTGCTCCGGGCCTCGGTCCAGCTCCGGGCATGCTAGCTGCGGGTTTGTGGGACTGTGTAGCCCCTCTGTGGCTACTGTCAACAATACTCATGTTCGAATCTCGTTGGCGAGAGAGAATAAGCAGTTTGGATATTTTAGTCAATTGAACCGCCCAAACCATTTCCAACTCATCGTCCTGATCATCATCATCTACTCTTCCACTCAGTCTGCTCTCAACAGTCAACGCCACCCAAAACCGACTCAATGAGTCATTGATCATCTCCACTCCTTCCTCCAAATTCTCTCCTTCTCTCTCTCCCCGATGGGCAGCTCCGAAGAAGCCAGCAAGCCCATCTCACTCTACGACTCGTCGTCCACTCCCCTTCTCTCCAAACCCGACTCCGACCCGCCCCCTCCCCACTCCCCTTACTCCGACCAACAACCCGACTCCTCCTCCGACCCGACCCAATACCTCCAGATCTCCTTCAACTACGACCCCCGCCCCTTCAAAGACATCGCCTTCCTCATCCTCTTCCTCCTCTTCGTCCTCTCCACCTTCGCCGCCGGCATCTTCTCCGTCGTCCACCGCAATGCCAACTACTCCTCCCTCTCCTCCTTCCAATACGACTCTTCTTCCTCCTCTTGTGTCAGCAACGCCTCTCTAACCCTAACCGCCACCACCTTCTCCTCCCTCGCTTCGTCCTCCACTTTCCTCAAGGACCTGACGTGGACACTCGTCATCACTCTCGTGTTGAGCTTACCGATATGTTTCAGCCTTCTCATTCTTCTCAAGAACTACGCCAAACAAGTAGTCTATGCATCACTCCCGTTCTTTATTATCTTTCCGATTTTCTTCGACGTCTACTGGTTCGTCGCCTGCACGATCAGCTCGAGCTGCAGCGAGTCGTTTCCACTGGTGTATCGAATTCTGGTTCTGGTGTTGATTTTGTTGGTTATTGGAGTAGTTATTTGGATTTTCGTGGCGAATTGGCACCGAATTGAGCTAACTATTTGCATAATTGGTGTGGCGGCCGATGCGCTGTCGAAGAATTTGGCTCTGTTTGGGGTGCTGCCGGTGTTGAATTTAGTGCTGGTGGTGTATTACGCGCCGATTGTGGTGTTCTTGGTGTTTGCGAGGCTGAATGGGGAGATTGCGGCCGAGGAGTCGGATGATGGGGTGTATAGTTGTGTGTGGAAACAGGATGCTTGGGTGCCGGCGTATTATGCATTAGCGATTTTGACAATGTTGTGGTCTTTGACGGTTATGGTGGAGGCTCAGGTGTATGTGATTAGTGGGACTGTAGCTCAGTGGTACTTCACTAGGGAAGACTCGCGGCCGAGGCGGATGATCAGGAGTTCTTTGAGGTGAGTTATCTGTTGCTACATTCCTTTTTTCGAGTTTGGAGTAAATTTATATATGTTCATATAGCCGCAAGTGAAATGTACCCCTGTTTAAAACTAGATAAATTAGAGTTAGGGGAGCTTTGTGTCGAGTTTGTGACCAACTCTGTTGGACTTGAGTAGTTTTGGAAAATGCAGTCAATCTGTCCGTTTGATAACTCTGTGCTGGATGTCACCAAGTGACCATTTCTTGCATTCTAGATGAGTGATTTATATATGTTTGCATAGAGCTTTGAAGGTGGTCGGGATTGAATTTTTTTTTTTTCTGTTCGGAACTAGATGAGTTAGCAGAGGAGTTTTTTTTTGTGTCAAGTTTGTAATCAGTTCTGTTGAACTCGAGTAATTTCAGACAATGCAGGCGATTTGTCCATTTGATAATTGAGTGCTAACTGGATGTGCCCAAGTGCATTCTAGGGGGTCCTTTTATTTAGCATTTGTCTTTGTGTTAGATCAGATGGAAACCTGGACAGGACAATTGAGTTAGCGGAGCACTTGTGTCAAGTTTGTGATCAACTCTGTTGAAATTGAGTAGTTTTGGAAAATGCAGGCAATTGCCATTTGATAACTAGTGCTGGATGTCCCCCAAGTGACCATTGATTACATCCTAGGCAGTCTTTTATTTAGCATTTGTTATTTGTTGAGATGGGTACCTGTCTAGCTCTTTTAGGTCTTGATGTTGCCATGGTGGACTGTAGGGTAGCACTTTCCATCTGTGTGTGCCTAGTTGGAGTGCTGTTTAGGCCACATGTTGTATTAAGGTTTGCAAATAAATGAGCCTTCAAATTGGTGCAAAGATCAAAAGCTGCAGATACAAGAGTGATATATCTGCACTGCAGGGCATATATATTGATTAATCAATTGCCTCTAGCTGTGATGATGCTATTCGGTTTTCTCCTCTTTATGTTTAATGTCAGCAAAAGGAGGTTATTCTAGGAACTCATTCCTCCTGCTATTGTCTGGTCCTAGCGAGTCTATTTGCTTGACAGGAACCTAGTATTCCAGAACGACTGTGTATATCATGTCTTGGTCACGGTATTGAACTGAGAAATTAGTTTTCACAAAATTGTCTCCACAAAGTAATTGCGGTTACTTTCAGTGGTTATTTTTCATTTTCTCTTAAAGCTGTGAATCCAATTAATGCTTGTGTGAATACTGATCCAATCATTGTTCTTATATTTTCTTCAAGGGAATTTGTTGACATAGGAATTACAAGCAAAGCATAGGCAGTCACTTTAGGTGTCATTTTGTTAATTCTCACAGTTTCTCGTCTATTATATTCCAACAAACCACAATTTTTAAGTTTCTGGTGAAACTGGGTGTGAGCGCAGGGGAAATGGGGTGGACTGTTGACTAGAGCAACATGATTCATCCCATTTGTATAAATTGTGAATATAACTTCTTCTTCTTTTTGTTTCTCATGTTTCTTTAAATGCTTGCAGAAATGCCTTTGGCCCATCCTTTGGCACTGTATGTGTATCTGGCTTACTTATAGCTGTTGTTCGAATGGTGCGTACAATTGTTGATGGTGCAAGAAAAGAGGGTAATTCCGGGATAGTGAATCTTATCTTACGTTGCTGTGTTAATGCCTTGCTGTCAGCAATCGATTTTCTCAACAAGTTCACAATCATCTTTGCTGCAATTACTGGTGAATCTTACTGTTCATCTGCAAGGATGACATATGAGCTTCTAAAACGTAATCTTCTTTCTGCGGTTTTTGTGGAAACCATCTCCACTCGTCTTTTGGCTGGAATTATTTTCGTACTCTCGGCACTCTATGCAGTTGTGGTATGTTATCTTTCCAAATCTTGATCATTCAGTTTTCCATCTATTACTGTTTAAAATGATTGTGTGTTATGTGTGGGGAACCCATCCACACATTGAACTTGTGGGGTTCTTGCATAGTAAACATATTACCCATCTAGTTAGTGGTTGATCCTTCTCTTCTGCTATCTTTTTGGATGGTTTGGCTCAGAGGAGTAAGGCTAGTTTATGTTTCCGGTGTGTCTTATGCTGTGGAGGAAGTTTGCACAAATTGAGTGGAATGATATATGTTAGGATAATCATTGGGACTCTTTTCTTATCAATCTAACTTGGTTCTAAGGCACTCTTTATGGATTAGAAATTTCGGGTCCAGCTTGAAGATCTCTTTCTAAGTTTGTTTGATGGTTGAAACCATCTTGTGATTGAGATTAATTGTTTGGTGGTTCTCATCTTATATTACTTTCAACTGCTGTCTAATCCTGCCTCAATGCTTATGTGGGGGATTAAAAGAGAGACCTATGTTGAAACAATACATTGTCCTATATCATAGCATGGGGTGGTTCGAAATTTAATCTCTTATACTAGTCAGTCAGTGAATGTGTTTATTCTTTTGGTCATGTCATCTTCTTGTTTTCATGTAGTTCCCTCTTTGTATATTTTTTCACTTAATGTTTTCTGACTATGAATGTGCATAAACAGGCGTGCGTTATCTTAAAGGCCGTAAGCAATCTTGGGGTTGACGCATACTTTGTGGCTGCATTGGCCTGGGTGCTACTGATCTTGGTACTCGGCTTCTTTGTCCATGTGCTGGATAATGTGATTGACACTGTGTACGTGTGCTATGCCATAGATAGAGACAGAGGGGAGGTTTGTAAACAGGATGTTCATGAAGTTTATGTTAACTTACCGATTAGTAGAAATCATAGACCTTCATCTATGATCACCAGAACTCTGGGTGTATAGAATAATCCTTTGATTGCAGTCGTGTTGTTGTTGATTTGTCATTTGTTCTGTATCAAGTATTCAGTTAGAAGTGCCTGCCGGCTATTTGTGCATACCTTTGGAGTGTTGCCTTGTACATTTTTGAGGATTTACAATAAAGAGATATTTTCAGGCAAGTTTGAACATGTTCATAAAAGAAGCAGAAAAAGTTGAAAGTTCCCAACCTCCTCAGGAAAACCTGCTGCCACTATTTTCATGTGACCGTATATCCTATAGAGCCCCCCATATAAACATTCTGACTTCACACGATTAACAGTTACTTGAGAGAACAAAGAGAAATAACACCCTCATTCAAACATTCATGGCCTTTTTTACCCGAAGGGCAACATTGCTGCTGATGATGCTGGTGCTAACGTTTGTAGCAATGCGCGAAGCTAAAATTACTGGTAGGATGAGTAACTTTTTGGCGGAGGAATACGAAGACGAAGCCAAGTTGGACCTAACAGTTCACTGTAAATCCAGAGATGACGATCTCGGTCCCCATGTCCTCTCCTCTCTGGATGAATATGAGTTTCGGTTCAATCCCAACATCTGGAGGACAACGTTGTTTCACTGCACTATGGCATGGCCTTCTCATTTTCAACATTTTGTGATCTACGATCAAACAAGGGATGGAGGTTGTATACTAAACGATTCTCTCTGTCTTTGGCGTGTAATAGAATCCGGTCCATGCAAAGTAGAAATCTTGCCCAACAGTACCCAAATATGGGATTGTTATCCATGGAATGACTAACAATAAAAAAAAAGATTTAGAGGTTCTTGAACTCTAAATCTTTGTTGTTGTCCGATAGTGATAAGACGTAATAAACTCGTTATCACTTTGTTTAACTAGGGTGTGGGCTGATGGATTTTTATTAAAATATAAAAATAAAAGTCAATGACGAAAAAGCTTATTGATGGTAAACTGTAAATCAACTAGTATTCGTTTGTGTTGGTCTGAGTGTACATCGATGTTCTGAATCCTCCTTCTTCACACCTTATTTATTTCATATTGTCGAATGTCAATGGGATTTGAACACCTAATATTAAACTTGTTGGTTAATATTCACCTGATAATCTCACGATGTCAATAAGATATGAACTTATCACCTCAACCGAGTGTACATTGATGTAGAGAATTCTCTTCCTTTGCACCTATATTGTCACATAACATTCACATCCTTCGTTAGCACTCACCTCATCAATATAATATACGAGTAGCACTCAAGACGAGGATGTCAGTATGATTTGAACCTCTAACAAATTTACCTTTAGTAACAAATTTTAACCTGAATGGTAAAATGAATTACCATTATGCGAAATACAAATTACCATACATCAAGACCATTCTCAGTTTCAATACAATCAAACCTTCTCTACACGCCCAAACTCTGCAAACATGGTTCTCGAGGTTAGTCATCTTCTCCTTCTTCTTCTTCTTCGAAAGTTCAAATTTTTTAGGGTTTATAAGCGATTGTATGATAACCATGCTTAAAACTTGACGAACAAGCAGGCGACTATGATATGCGTCGACAACTCAGAATGGATGCGAAACGGTGATTACTCACCTTCTCGATTCCAAGCTCAAGCCGATGCTATCAATCTCATCTGTGGTGCCAAAACCCAGGTTAAAGCTTCAATCTTTTTCACTCAAACCTTGTTCCCATTTCGAATTTGTCATTTGTGTGCTTATGTTTGCTGTTTTTGTGAATTGGGTTTTAGGCCAATCCGGAAAACACAGTTGGGGTTTTGACAATGGCAGGGAAAGGTGTTCGTGTATTGACTACACCCACTTCTGATCTTGGCAGAATTTTGGCTTGCATGCACGGTATGCTCATTTGTATTATCAAATTTCTATGCTTCATTCTATGATTGTTTAGTTTGAGCTTGTAGTAGAGTTGAAAATATAGTTGATGCAAACTTGATAGTTGAAGCTGTTAGAATAGTTTGGTTGAATGTTGATGATTGTAATTACGTCAGTCTCTTAGAGGAGGAATGGTTGGAGCAGATGATAATGATATTAGTCAGATGATGTTGTGTGTGCAGCATATGATTGGATTGGACTTTATGCTGTGAGGGAGGCCCAAGATAGTTTTAGGCTTTTAGCTTTCGGTTCAACTTTGATAGTCTTTCGTTTCAGCTGCTAAGATGGTGTTGTTGAATGTAGATGATCTCTATAAGATTAGTCTTAGAGGAGCAATGCTTGGAGCACATGATAATAGTTGAATGTTGCAATTTTAATTTGGAAACCTCGAAATATGGATGCAATTAGATTGAAATGTATATTGTGAGGATGTAACAAGATAGTTTTAGCTTCCGTTCCAACTGTGACAGCCATTTGAATTCTATATTAAGTTTAATGTATACTCTTATTCCCTTGAATGTGTATCTCCATGCCCATAAAAGTTCTTGTGTTTCATTAAGTTCGGTGTAGTAATCTACTTTCCTGTAATGTAGGCCTGGAAATGGGGGGAGAAATGAACATAACATCTGCGATCCAGGTAGCTCAGTTGGCTCTTAAGCATCGCCAAAACAAATATCAACAGCAAAGGATTATAGTTTTTGCTGGAAGGTAGATTGTGCTAACTTCTGACTTGCTAATTCCCTTAACAAATGGAGGTCTTTTTGTTGTCTAACTTATTTGCTGTGCATTCAGTCCTGTCAAATATGAAAAGAAGGTATTGGAAATGATTGGGAAGAAATTGAAGAAGAACAGTGTTGCTCTTGATATTGTCAATTTTGGCGAAGAAGATGATGGGAAGCCAGAGAAGCTGGAGGCCCTTCTTTCTGCTGTTAACAATAGTGACAGCAGTCATTTAGTACGTGTCCCTCCTGGTCCAGATGCTCTCTCGGATGTTCTTATAAGGTGCAATCTCTTATCTTTGGCCAGTTTACATGTAGTAGTTTAATGTGAATTTAGAGTTTTGTATCATGGACTAATTCAAACAAGTGCTGAATTCTGTAGTCGTTGATTATGGGAAAAAGGTAGGAAAACAAAAAGACTCGGTGAAAATCTTTGAAAATAGGTATTACAGAGATAGTATTACCGAATAAGTTTTAAGGAAACTATACACATTACAAACTATAAAAGCATGGAATTCTATTTTCTTGTAGCTTCAATGTTTTGTGTCCTGTGGCTTGTATTGTGTGTTTTGAGTAAGAGAAAGATGTGACTGTGTATCACTCCTGTCATATGTCATGAGTGGTATGAACATTTCCTTCTTATTTTTAATGACAGTACACCTGTATTCACTGGTAATGGAGAAGGAGGAAGTGGCTTTGCAGTGGGAGCCGCAGCAGCAGTAGCTGCTATTGGTGGTTCTTCCGGCTATGATTTTGATGTAGATCCTAATATAGATCCTGAGCTTGCTCTTGCTCTTAGAGTTTCTGTGGAAGAGGAAAGGGCAAGGCAAGAAGCTGCTGCCAAAAGATCGGCTGATGAAGCTAGTAAGCAAGGAGAGGAACCACCATCCAAATCCGAGGATGTAACCATGACAGAAAGTGGTGATGTTTCAGTTCTCAATGAGGCTAAGAAGCCTACTGATGACATGGTTGGTGTCAATTCCTATCTTAATGATGTTTTACGCGAGGGTGTAGCCTTGTGTTTGTGTAATTCGTGAAGTTTATATCATTGTTGTGTTTTCTGTCATCATTAATACTCGTTCAAAGCAGTAAATAATCTAACTTTGCCTTGGCACGTGATATGGTGATAGGTTGATGAGAATGATTTGCTAAAGCAGGCTCTTGCAATGTCGATGAATATGTCTGGATCTGGCGATGCGGAGATGTCAGAGGCAAATAGTGCAGATCAAGAGTTGGCTCTAGGTGTGCTACTGTGTCTCAGTGATTACAATTATTTAGGGGTGCATGGTAATATCAGTTTTTCTGATAGAGGACAATGATTTACAAGTTTAGTCGAGAATTTTGAGATTCATATCCTCCAATTCATACCACTATTGTTGTGTTACTTGTGAACATCACAGTCCTTGCTTTTTAATGGAATCTTACTAACTCTCTACATCCATGACTACATAGCAGTACCGTACAGACTCTGTAGCCTACTGGAAGAACAAGCCTTCATGAATTTATGTTTATTTGTTCTTTTATGTAATGTTAATTACGGGTCTGTTTGCTTGATGTGTGGCATTTTTAAACTGCTGTCAATAGTGATATGGATAACTGAATTCCCAAATCTCTGAGTCATGGGTTCAGGTAGGTCATATGCTTATAGCCATGGACTCCCAGAAACATGCAAAAATGGTCCATCTGTTTTGCATACTTTGTCATGTGCTTGTTAAATGTTAAGTTACCCGTGAGGTTGTGTTCTTTTGATGATAAACAAACTAATTACTTTTTGTCTGGTTATTGTGAGATTTGATTTGCTAAAGTTCACAACCACTTGACCTTAATATTGATCAAATTTTGCTATTTTTTGCATGCAGCTCTTCAAATGTCCATGCAGGAAAGTGCAGGAGAGCCATCGTCCCAGTCAGATGTGAGCAAGGTGTTGGAGGACCAGTCTTTTCTTTCATCTATCCTTGAATCTGTATGTGCAACCTACCCCATCCTACTGTATTCTACTTACAATGATGTTGCTGTGGTCTTGATACATTATCTTGCTTACAGCTTCCAGGAGTTGACCCTAATGATCCTTCAGCGAAAGAGCTTCTTGCATCTCTGAAGAATCAGTCCCAAGAAAAGGATGAGGGAGGTCCATCGAAGGAGGACAAATGAAGATGTGACACCTTGTTTGGTTTAAGCCTTGATTGATTTATTAAGATACATTTGGTTATTCTGATGCTGACCAAAGAGATATCTTTGAGATGTCTCCTATTTATTGTGGGACGATGATATAAGAACAGAAGCAGACAAGGGATCTCAGAGATTATTACAAGTTAATGAAATTATGCTGCATTTCCACTGGTGTTGCATGGAATGTAAGCAATAGCATGAACTCTGCCAAACTTCATGTCATGGTTAAGTTATCTTATCGAGGTAAAGTCTTGTTCTCTCATCTAATACAATGTGTGTGCAATAGGCTGGTAGTTGTTTTCTCTCATTCATTTTTTTTTAATTATCAAATTTTCTATATAGAATCACAGATCTTAAAAATTACGGCCCCCCTAAATTTAGATATCAATGTTGGTCTATGCATGTGCTTTTATTGACTTTCCAAGAACTTTCCGATGGATCAGAGGGTTGAATTTTTTAGCTTCTTTCTAGTTATAAGGGAAAAGTCTGTCAAATGATAATCAAACCCTAATCTGCCACCATGCTTGACCACCTTGGGTGACAAAAACATGCTATCCTGGTTCCCATTTGCCTGTCCATATTAGCTCAGGACTCTACCCCATGGTATTCCTGTATTTTGTATGTCCAGCTATTTATGCATCAAACTTTCGTTGTCAATTTTCTTCTATTCTTTTCTTGCTGAGAATTGGATACTTGGCCTAAATGTGGAGACTATCATTGCTTGAACAAGGGTACTGCTCTCTTGTTGAGTGGGGCACTATGCCTTTTTCATCAATGTGCACCATTTTAAGTACTTCCAATTAGAAAGAAGCTGAGATTTGTTGAGTGGTATCACAATCAAGTCATGTTACGCACATTATCAAAGCTTTGCACATAATATATGTGAGGACAGAGACTATAATCTCAGTTTGTAGAAAGCAAACTCTATGAGCCACACCCACAAGTTGCTGTGGGGTTGATCGAGTTTTTTGTCAATTGTTGATTCATTCACATGAGGGGTATGTTTCCCAATACATCTACATGCATTCTCCAGTGTGGAATGTCCATGGATTCTAGTGCTTGTAATTTCTATCCCTTCTCTCTCAATGACTCATCTCAATGTTTATCACAAATATTAGGCGTGGATTTGCATGATTATTTTATGGATTGAATGTTGGTTGTTCCTCCTACCTACAACAGTTTCTATAGACAAATTTGTGGAAGAACTCAAGCTTAGTTGGGATACCAAATGCTTGTTGTGTTAGCCCCAGAAACTGTTATGAATATAAAACCAAGGACAATTATATACAAGTGGGCAAGAGAACCTAAACAGATTTAGGCCCAGTTTGGGATTGATTCCCAAGCTGCTTTTGGGGTCAAAAGTGATTCTGGGCATAATCTTAAGTGTTTGGTAACAACCATAAAACTGATTTTAGAAGAATTGATTCTCTTAAAAGTGGATTTTAGAGAAGCAGGGTAAAAGATGCTTTTGCAGGAATCAATTATATTTGTAACAAATTGTAATATTTATTTTTTCTTAGATTGTGATATATTAATTTAATTAAATCATAATCAATCATTTACTATGGTGTTAAGAAATCTTATGTAATATTGTGGATTAACTTTATAATTACATACAAAAGAAACAATTATTTATTTTAATATCAATTTATAAAATGTCTATTTTTGTCATTATACCATCCAAAATAATTTTTACTTGTAACTCACCAAACACACGAAATTGCTTTTTGGTTCTCACAGCACTTTTAAAAACAGTTTACCAAACACCTCAGCTGATTCTACTCACAGCAGATTCAAAAGCAATTCTGCTCACTGCAAATTCAAAAGCAATTCTACTCACAGCACAACAATCTCAAACTGGGCCTTACACTGATTGGAGGCACATTCATTGACTCAATTTCACAAAGAAACTTTATGCTTTCTTAATCTTCTTTTCTTTTTACCTCTTCCTGTGCGGCAAAAGGTGATGAATTTTGCTTCTTTTCCTTTGCTTTCACGCAAGGACTCATAGAAGAACACGAAGATGTTTAGAAAGAGTGATGGGAATTTGGGATGTGGTTGTGCGATCCAAGATGGGACCAGCATACCATCTGCATATATTTGTGGTTCAACTCATGAAATTGTCCATGTACCGACCAAACCAATATAATTTTTTCATACAAACTGGCGTGACATACAAATAAAATGAAATTATATCTGATGGATATGAGAGTTCTAGTTCATATACCATGGTTTTTTGCTAAACTTGTTTGTGGTATACTGGTATTTGAGATACTGTAACTAAACTTTATACTTCTGCAGTTCTGCTCTGTTTACTTAACTGAAACAAGAGAAAATATTGGATGGCATAGGCAAACGTGGTTGGATTAGATTTCCAGTTTCAGTTTCTGGATGTATTAAAAAGACAGATACCAAAACTGAGGACAAGTTCATAAAACTCATTAAAGTGTCCAGTGACATAACTAAAACAAACCCTTATTCTACACCTCAAGTAGTTTTGAGCTCAACATTGGATTCAAGGAAAAAAAGTTACATCTCTTCGGTGTAAAAAGGAACTATGGTAAAGTGGTAAACAAGATTTCACTATAGGCGGAGACAAGAGGCCGAGTGTCACCAACTCAAAGACAAAATATATCAAACAAAGGGGCAACTTGGTCACATGAAATGTAGCCTACACAGCGCAGATCTAGCATGCATAAAGTTGTAATAAGAGCCAACATTGAAGGGCATTTCCGCAATCCAATCTTTATATAAAGACCAAGTTCAACTTTGTATACTCAGCAGCCTCAAAACATTAAAGTCCTCTCACGAATTTCTCATTGCCCTTTTCAGTTTCAGCAACCATGGCTATGGCTTTCAAGATGGTACAATTACTTTCCCTTTGTATTTTTCATACATATTCTTAGTTTTCTGGGTTAATCTGATCAATACTGTTTCTGGGTTCAATCTATGTTCTGTGTTATAGGCGACAACTGGGATGTGGGTTACTGATGAATGCAAGAACTCATTCATGGAGATGAAGTGGAAGAAGGTGGCCAGGTACATAGTGTACAAGATTGATGAAGGATCGAGGCTTGTGACTGTTGATAAGGTGGGTGGACCTGGTGAAAGCTATGATGATCTTGCAGCTTCTCTGCCCAAAGATGATTGCAGATATGCTGTTTTCGATTTCGATTTCGTCACTGTGGATAATTGCAAGAAGAGCAAAATCTTCTTTATTGCTTGGTCAGTCACCTCCCCTTTTTTCTTTTCATGTTCATCAAGATCAAATCTTCAATTAGTTTATAACCCTGTGATTAGTTAATTAGTTTGTCTTGTTCATAGTTCACCAAGTAGGAAACTTTGAGCTAGCTAGGATATCCCATTTAGGTATATCATCTTTTTTATATAATGATTAGGTACAATTACATCTCTATCATTATTCATAATAGGTGGGTACATGGTTTTCAGTGGCTTTTGGCACACCTAATAATCTCTTTACTCATTTTGTATGATAAGTATGAGTCATGCTTGGGGCACTAGACACTTTCCAACTATTTGTGATAGCGATTTGGTTCATATCCAAGTCCTCTTAGAACCCCATTTATCTATAAACAGGATAAACATTGTCTACAAGATTAGTGAAATCAGAGAAGTATTAGGGGGATTTACATGTGATATGAATTTGGGATTGCAGGTCTCCAAGTGAATCAAGGATTAGAGCAAAGATCCTGTATGCAACCTCCAAGGATGGGTTGAGGAGAGTTCTTGATGGCATCAGCTATGAACTTCAGGCTACTGACCCAACTGAGATGGGGATGGATGTGATTAAGGACAGGGCTAAATAATTGTGATTAGAGGAGCTTAATTATGTTCTGGAATCTCTTACTTTTATTTAATAACTCCAAATCTGCTCTGCAACCACATGGGTTCTTCCTTGTTGGTGGTATCTTTCTTTTCTCGTCACCTGCTAGATTTTTGGCACTAATATTGTAAGTTAATCCTCTAATTTGTAATAATAATTGAGTGCTAATTAACAAGGCTGCGTCTTTGCAAGTGTAATGAGGCAAAGTCACAGCATTGTGTTATGTGATTTCGCTTACAGTTAAGAAGTTTGTACTGTTTTGGTTCCCTATATCAAGGATCATATATTGTGCTTCACTTTTCTTGTAAAATTCAGGCAATTCATGAACTGAACCACTTACCAATTCAATTTCAGAGGAAAACTAAGTGAGCTTCAATAATAATGCTCTCGACATATACAAAAAATAAGTTTATTCCACGCTATCCCAATCTTAATTAAAAAAAATTAAATCTTTTATCTTGATTTGTCACTGCAACTATCTAAGTTGACTAATGACTGTCACCTTATGAAGTTGATGGGTGAGCCTAAACAACTCGGATATGATTGATGATTTGATTTTGAGGTGTTACCCTCATCACTAAAAGAGGTGGGAGCTGAATAATTTGGGAAGTAGTCAATAGGATAACTACCTACTACAATTGAGTAAGTAACCATACAATTGGTATCAAGTTAACAATAGTTCCTTCAATATCTTCATGGTCAATCTTGAGCTTCTAAGGCATTGTTTTGACCTCTTCCCAAATGAGGGCTGCATATAGGTCGCCAAAAACTTAGTGTGAGTTTGATCCCACATTAGCTCAATGCATCAAAGTGCGCTGTTTGTGCACTAATAATTTCAGGGTATCAAACAGCAGAAGGAAGGTAGTGTGTGCATGTACTAGAAAGGGAAATGAGGATTAAAACAAAGAAGTAGAAGACAGATATTGACGATTGATGTCATGGGCCACCATCAAAACAACGCAATCATGTTATGGTACCTAACAGTACCCTAGCCTCTATCTAGAATTCTTAACTGGGTGTAGCACCCATTGTTTTGTTCTGCTTGTTGTTCATTTGCCATCTTTCTTTACATGGATTTACCTTTAGGCCTGTTATAACCACCATAAAACATAATTGTATGAATTGCACAGTAAATGGATTGACATGATTTGAGCGGCATGCCTTGGTTGTTGGGGCTAAGAGATTACTGATGTCCTTTCCTTGTTCAATGAGGAAAATTGGAAAAACATATATTTAGTATATCAGACATAGAAGACAATTGAGGTTAACTGGTGATCCAGTGGCGAACTCTGTAGAAAAGTTCCAACTAGCGAAGCTATTACCATGGTTGTACATGTTATTCAATGTTATAGCACAACCAGTCACCTTGCCATTTGTGTTTTATAGAGAGGACTGAGGAACAAATATCTTATTCTTAGATGATCGATAACACTTCATGCGGAGATGACAACTGCAGATGAGTTTATGTAAGGGAAAGTTGCTAGGTAAGGATGAACTGATTTATATAGTTAGACGAAGAAATAAAGAACTGTATCTTTTCTTGTCTATCAAATTTGTTTTCTGATCCAATTAAACATGGACATAACTCAATTATCTTTTATATCATGAAAATTAAGTTGGAACTATGTTTATTCACAGTCATGTGGTCTACGTACTGGTGACTACGAAGCTTAATAGTACAATCGAACCTCATGATATAATATTTAAGCAAAAAGGATGCATTAATAACAAATTTTTACCAACATACAAGATTTCAGAAACAAACAATTTGGTGGTATTTTTTAGGGCCAGATCTGGGAGGCCACCGGACTGAATTGGTGGTCAGGCTTCGTCGGAGTTCGTCATAGATCAAGTTTGAATGGGCGAGAGGAGGAGCAGGTGGGCTTGCGGGCCGGAGGCTTATGGGCTTTTATCTCTTCTTTTCTTTTCCATGTGGGTCTGGTCTACCATCTCTATGCTTTACTGTCGGTAGATTGGAACTATTTACTGACCTGATGAGTGCAGACGTACACCGTGTGGGCTCTAGGTGTCAAATTCGTCAGGAAGGATGTTTTGTCTACCGTAGTATATGTGTAGAGGTTTATTAATACATTTTTTTAGTTGATTTGGATTGTCCGCTTGTTTGGACTTAGTTTTTTGGATTTCGTTTAAATTGTGAATAATGAGTTTGCTCTTATAGCTTGTACCGCAGCTTGTTCCTGCTTGACCTAGTAATAGTTGGACGTATGACTTTTGCCGTTAGAATATATCCATCATTTATAGAGCTTTTTACTAATAACTACATTTTAAAGCCTTTAATTACCACGCGCAGGTTCCAATATATTTCCCTGCGCACAGGCTACAATATTAACGGAGTTATGGGGCTGCCCTCTGTCTCTCTCTCTCTCTAGGCTCATCTCAGTCACAAGTAACGTCGACATCTTCCACGGCCTCTCTCTCTCTCTCGACCATGGCTCGAGGCTCATCTCAGTCACAAGTAAAGTCGACATCTTCAACAGCCTCAACTCGGAGAGATTGAAACCCCAGTTATCGTCCTCGATGAACCAAAGAGTGGCACCGACCCCGAAGGTCTCAATTTCGGAAAATCGAATCAGCAATCGAAGTCGAGGATCAGATCGGAGGGTTTGGGCGATGAAGCTAAATTGAATCATAGTATTGATGAGTTGAATTCTGGTTTTGATAAATTAAGTGGGGAATTGAATTCTAACTCTACTTGTTTGGGCAGCGAAGTTGAAGCCAAATTCGTTATGTTGGTTTGGTTCGTTGGGGGTGGGGGAGGCCTTTGGAGATAAGAGAGCTTTGTATATTGAATTTGTGGGTGTGGAATTCCGTAGATGGAATGCAATTTTGACTTGGGTCCTTTGTCTTGGTTAAAATGTGTTGTTGAATTAGATGTAATTAGCTTTCTTAGTTTTTTCAAGTCAAATGCTGGCAAATTTTTGTGTGAACAAAATTTTATAACAGCATGAATCAAAATAATTTGTGAATAGATATTACCTTGCTGAGGGTCAGTAGTTTTATACCTACTTATATATTATGTGGATATTTGATCTAATATTGCTACTAGTCTTTATTTTTTGGGAAAATGCCCATTTAGTATAAAAAAGACCCCCTCATTACCCATTTCAATAACAATCTTATTTTTTCCCCTTATTCAACATAAGGTAACAACTCTATTGCCCATTTGAACATAAGGTAACAACTCTATTGCCCATTTGAACAAATTTAAATTTTTTCTTCCTTTTTTGTCCTTTTGTCTTATCTAACATATTTTTGAATTATAATTTGCTGAGAAAGTGGAAAATAAAAAAATAAACTTTGCCGAAATATCACTCAACTCCTCCGGCCTCCCATGGCCGGTCGCCGGAGCCTGTTCGCCGGAGTGGGCGGATTCCAGTCACCAAAATTTTTTTTACCGGAATTTTTTTTTTCGCCGGATTTTTAAATTTTTTAAATTATTTTTTATTTTTTATAATCAGGTTATTGGACGATGGTTACTGACTCCCAGTAAACAATTTATAGATTATTACAAATTTCCAGTAATTAAGTTATTGATCCATAGTAATCAAGTTACTGACCCCCAGTAATCGATTACTGACCCCCAGTAATCAGGTTACAGATTCCATATTTTCCAGTAACTATGTTACTGACCCCCAATAATCGATTATTGACCCCCAGTAATCAGATTACTGACCCCCAGTAATCGGTCAGTAATCAGGTTACTGACCCCCAGTAATCAATTACTGACCCCCAGTAATCAGGTTACAGATTCCATATTTTCCAGTAACCATGTTACTGACCCCCAATAATCGATTACTGACCCCCAGTAATCCATAACCAGAGTTCATGAAGTTGCAAAACTTTAATCACAAAACATCCACACTATACTGGTACTAAGATTTCATTGATAACTTGACAATAACATAAAGAACTTGCACATACAATACAATGAAACTCTACAGATTTCATGAAGTAATTAATCAGGTTACTGACCCCTAATAATCGATTACTGACCCCCAGTAATCGATTACTGACCTCCAATAATCGATTACTGACCCTAATCAAGAGAAGAAAAAAAAAACAAACAGAAAAAAAAACCCTAGTTTTTTTTCTTTCCGTCGCCGTTGCCGCTAGCCTCGCTAGCAGCAGCCCCGCAACCATCCAGCCTAGCATCGCTAGGTCTGCACCAACCAGATTCTCACCCTAGCCTTGGCCGACGACGCTCCAGCCGGACCCGAGGCCATCAATCCCTGCATCCCTCTATCAACTGAGTCCCAGATTGATCTGGGCACCCATCGATCTCGGCCTCCCTCCCGATCTCGACCTCGATTGCTCTGATTCCTGCCCAGGCCAACGCCTCGACCCAGCATCCCGGTGCCCACGGCGTCTGCTCCTCCACACAGTTGCCCAAGGTCGATGGAGAGAGCGCGGCGGAGGTTGGAGTAGGGCTGATGTGGCAGATGTGGCCGCGCTTGGGGCTGTGGTTGGAGTCGGCGGTGAGCGCATGGGGGTAGGAGGCGGTGGAGAAGGATTGAGGGCGGCAGAGCAGAGAGAGAGAGAGAGAGAGAGTTTTAGTATTGGTTAGGGTAGGGTAAATGACTGAATTATATTTACTAGGGTAGTTGTGTATTTTCCCAAGATTCATTGGTTTGGGATATAAACATTAGAATGGTCAATTTTTAAACCCATTTTGTTCAAATGGTCTTTTTTCCTTAATTTTTTCCTTCTTTAAATTATGAAAATTGATCTGCTGATATTATCAGGATGTTTTGATTAGATTATATTTGCATTTATCATAATGATATTGACCTAAAAATGATGTAATGCTAGTATGCTACTGACCTTAAAAAATGATGTAATGTTACTGACCTTAAAAAATGAAGTAATGCTATTGACCCTCAAAACATGGTAAAATGCTATTGACACTCAGTAAAGTCGTAAGAAAAAAAAATTAATGGGTAATTTTGTTATCTACGTGTTAACAAATTCTGTTAGTTGGATGGATAAAAACTTACGAGTGGTAAATTTAAAATGCAGGCTTGTTGGTGGTAAATATAGGCTCAAAATTGTATCTAGTGGTAATTTTGTATTCTTAAAAAAAAAAAAAAAAAACTATTCTCAATGGGAAATACACTTGGCTGATAAACGTAATAGTTTCCTCAAATATCTTGTTAATTGGTCATAAAACTTGAGAGTGATTTTACCTCTAATGTAATGAAAGGACAGAAAAATAGCGTAAGAATTGGACGAACGTCAATTCACAGAAACAAGAAAAATGGAATTCATTTAAATTCAAAGGTCATGAAAATGACTTGAAGTCTCTTTTAAGATGGCATACTATATCTCTAATAGCAATCTCAAGTGTACCATTTGTGCATGCAAGTTATATTGCTATTAGTCATTAGAATCATACCCGACATGTATAAATAGTGATGCCTATACGAGTGATTGCCATGTATATTTGGGTAGGGTTTCGACAAGTACTGGGGTTTAAAAGTTCATAGATGTCAACAAGAGTAAATAATTGAGGGCTAGATTACGATTTTTAGTTGTCTCATATACGATAATTTGGATATCAAATTGTAGTCACCTGGTAATATCACAAATCAAAAAGCACAGTCGAACTAATCGGGCCTCATGTCCAGCTTCAAGAAACTCAGATAATGCAGGTGAAGGACCTGTTGCAGGATGTACGATATATGTGCAAGTTTGGACCCACAACATGTATATTTTAAAGGAATGAAGAATGAGATCAAACAAACATCAATCATTAATATCCATCAACAAAGATTTGGTATCTAAAAGTTCTAAGAAACAAATTGGTGTTTCAATTATTTCAAAACATATATGAAAAAAAAATCACAGGAGAAGTAATCAGATGTTGTAGATACTGGTAACAAAGTTCTAAGAAACAAACTGGTCTCTCAATTATTTCAAAACATATATGAAAAAAGAAAAAGACAGGCTACGAGAAGAAATTAAATGTTGTAGATATAGTGGTATGAGCAGTTGTTGCTTCACTCAAAAGCCCACTGGTTCTCCCTTCGGACCTCCTCTTCTTCCTCAGGAGTGAAGTCACTCTTGATGTTGAAAAGCTCACGAATCGCTTCGGGAGTCTTTCCCTTGATCATGTCAGCCACAGTCTGGCATGTCAAGTTCAGCAGCCCTGCGATGTTCAGATAGTTGGCTGCCAATATCAGATCAAAAAGTTCGGCCTGGCCTACCTTCATGAACTCATCGTCGAATTTCTTAAGAGACTCCTCATCATTCTTGTTTTCCTCAGCGTGCTTCTTTAGGTACTCGATGATCTTGATAAGGGTATCGCTGCTGACGTTGGGCAAGGGGATGGCGTTATCGGCGCAGTCATCGTCCACCAAGTGCTTTATGGTCTGAGACTGAAGAGCAACAGCCTCATCAATCTCGAATTCATCATCCTCTTTGCTCTTCAGTGTTAGCAGCTTCTTGTTCTCAGTCGACATGGTATGCGATTGGTTTCAAGCTAGGTTTGAGAGTTTGACAGATTTTGGGTTGTGAATAAGCCTTGCCCCCCTGCCCCTTATTTATACTACGTGACGTCTGTGGATATTCCTTTCTGGTTTGGAATAGGAAAACTACAGGTAATGCAGTAGGGATTTGGAGTCCGCTTGGGAAAGTGATTTCCTTTCCAAGTTCCATTAGGAGAAATATTAAACTACTGTAATGTTTATTGTGAGTCGAGCAACGCTTATCATTAGGACCTTCGATGACCTTGAAAGGCCAAAGCTTCATATCACTTTGTACACATATGCATCACTGAATCTTCGACCTATCAATCTCTTAGCATCTGGAAATGGTAAAATTGTGGAACAGAATCAGACTTTTATCAAATTATTGAAATTTCTGGGAGTTCAAGGTTGAGATGTGTCAGTTCAATAATCTTACCTATACATAACTTGTGTTGAAATTTATATGTAACGTACATACGTTTGATAAATTATATAAGTGATAAATTTACATGAAACATTATGAGATTTCAATCGAAGACCTTTTACTAGAAAAGAAAATTTAAAGAAGTTGGATCGTTTCATAATTTGAGATGTGTCATTGGCTTCTTGAGGCACTTATTAGCAGGATCTAAATGAACTCTTAAAGACATGCAAAAGCTTTGAAACGTAGCTATTTAGGCCAACGAAACCATGATATATAAGCTGGTAATCAAGAATTTGCTGAAGCTAGGAAACAAAAAACAAAACACACGCAGGAACTATAGCTATCACTACTGGAAACACCATCTGAGGCGACGAAGATTGGAAAGGGAAAACTAAACTTCGTCGCCTCAACATACTGAGGCGACCAATATTGAATTGGTCGCTTCAGAAAACGAGAGCGACGAATATTGATACATAGTCGTCGCTCACTTCTTATCTAAGCGACGAATATTGAACTTTGTCGCCTCCCAAAAATGTTTTGTAAACTGTAGCGACGAAAATTGATTCTTCGTCGCCCACTCGAAATGTAAGCGACGAAGTTGGTAACCTTTGGCAATATTCGTCGCTGAAATATGAAACTAAGCGACGACTTTTAAAGGTCGTCGCACCATATTAAACGAAGCGACGGATTTTGTAAAATCTTTGTCGCTTCAACTTTTGAAATCTGCTATAAAGCCCTCAGCTTAGACAGAACACAGAAGGTCGAAAAAATTGGGAAAAAACACTGTAGCAGCTGCGAAAAATCTCCAAAACTGCTGATTTCGTCAATTTCGGGGTCCGGAAGCTTGGGTGTTCTCTTCCAATTGCTTTGTAGGTTAGTATAATCTATCATCTTCATTGGAATCACTATATTTTGGTTTGATTGGTTGAATTTAGTGTTTGATTTCTTGAGTTGGATTTGGTTTATAATGTGCTTTGTGTTGTTTTTAGTGTTGGGTGTTTGAATATATGCTGGAGTTGGGGTTGATTTTGGTGAAATTGAGATTATGTTAGTTAATTTGTGAATTTGTTATATTTAGTGAAATTGAATTTTAGAGAAATTGGGTGAAATGGGGAAATTTAGTGAAATTGGGAAAGTTAATGAAATTGAATTTCAGCTTAATTTAGTGAAACCGTAAAATTTAGTTAAATCCAAATATAGTGAAAATGAAATTTTGTGAAAGAGTGAAATGTAGTGAAATTAGAATTTTACGATGTAATTTGTTTGTGTTGTGTGTGGATTGTGGTAGTTAGGGTTTCTGAAACATGCGAGTGGCTTAGTGAGGGAGTGTGGTGCCGTGTGTAAATTTATTGTTTCGTGTTATATATAATTGTGGTGTTTATCAGCTTAGATCGAACTCCCGTTTGAGAATCAACAACGCATCTAGTTGATCGAGATGGGTTGTTGATTCTCGAATTGTCCCATTTTTGGACACTTTAGGCGAACACGAGTTTGTTGATCCTTTTGTTATTCATGTGGTTTCAGTTTACGTTTTGGGATATAGTTTCGACATTGTCTCTCTACAATGTTCCTCGAGTGCAAATTAGGTTGTTTAGATTTTTGTGCACTTGAGGAACTGTAGGGAGATGCTGCCGAAATTTCCCAAAACTGTAGCTGAAACCACATGAATAACAAAAGGATGAACAAACTCGTGTTCGCCTGAAGGGGATAGGACCCAACCCGGAGGCATAAGGAGAAGAAGTGTTGGGACAGGTTTTGATTGTATCATAAATGTTGTGTGCTAACCTTATGCATATTGTCTGTTTATGTTATGACAGGAAACATGGATGATGTCCCCGACAAATCTTGGATGAATCTTCACTTTACACACCCTGATTACAGCACAGGCATAGTTAACTTCATCAATTTTATTTCCGCTCGCACTGCTGGAATCTAATTTCTCCCTTGTCCGTGCGCAGTTTGCAGAAATGGTCTTTATTATAAGAGACTGATAGAGATTTATCATCACTGCTTGCACCATGGTTTGGATCCGACTTACACAGTTTGGCACCTACACGGGGAAGTTTCTGGTCAACCGGCAATGATCAGTAAACGGAGACAGTGGCTTCAAGACAGAGCTCAGGCTTCCAGTGTTGCCGGTCCTTCAGTGATCCCGCCTGTGGAGATTATACAAGATGTATTTCCATACTATCATGGATACCATGCAGATGCACAGCATAATGTCGTTGAAGAAAACGCTGAAGTTCAGTTCAATGACATGGTAGATGATGATTACGCTAAGTATGAAAGGCTTCTGAAAGAGTCTCAAACCCCATTGTATGAAGGGAGTGAAGAAACTGTATTAAGTGCCACATTACATGCAATAGAAATGAAATTTGAAAACGGATGGTCGGATACGAGTATTGATAAATTATGTACATGGGTGCATAAGTTTTTTAAAGTCAATCATTTTCCTGTGAGTTATTCGAGAATTAAAAAAATCATCAAGGATATTTCCCTTGGATATGAAAAAATTCATGTTTGTGAGTTCAATTGTTACCTATTCAGGGGGGCTGCAAATAAAACTCGTAGGACTTGTCCAATATGTGGTGCTCAAAGATATAAGCCAGATACGGATGACCTTCCAAAAAAGATAATATGGTATTTCCCCTCCAAGGTTGAAACGCCTATTTATGTCCCCACACACAGCAAAGCATATGCGATGGCATAAGGAGAGGCGAGTAGATGAAAGTACTCTCCGGCACCCATCTGATGGAGAATCATGGCAACATTTTAACAGGACATTTCCAGGTTTCGACGACAGTAAGGGAAGAAATGTGCGGCTTGGACTGGCAACTGATGGTTTCAGTCCATTTGGAACAATGACAACCCAGCATAGTACGTGGCCCGTGGTTGTGATGCCATACAATCTACCCCCTAATATGTGTATGAGGAAGGAATATAATATGATGGCCGTGTTGATTCCTGGCCCCAAATCTCCAGGAAAGTGCCTTAGTGTACTCATTCGTCCATTGATCGACGAACTCAAAGATTTGTGGGAAAATGGAGTCGCTACTTTTGACAGAGAGGACAATGATGTATTCATGATGAAGGTAGCGCTGATGTGTACGATAAGTGACTTTCCTGGTTTAGGGATGCTTGCAGGCTCAACAGTGAAAGGGTACAAGGCATGTCCAATTTGTCTAGATGAGCTGACGGCGGAGCATATGTGTGGGAGAATTGTTTATGAAGGGCATCGGAAATGGCTGGACGAGAACTCACCCATGCGATCCAGTTTGGCATTTAACGGGAAGCCAGAATGGAGAGAAAGACCAGCTCATAAGGACGGGGATGAACTTTTGGAGGAAATTAGGTCACACAATTACGCCACTCTTAGCCAACATCCAGATTTTCATGTCCCTTACTCAGCCCACAACAGACAATGTTGGACCCACGAGAGCGTATTTTGGATGCTTCCCTATTGGTCGTCGTTATTACACAGGTACTGTTTAGATGTCATGCACATTGAAAAGAACGTGGGTGACAATATCCTGGCCACCATTCTTTCAATTGAAGGGAAGACCAAGGATGGTCCAAGGGCTCGCGAAGCTTTGCAGAAGAGGAGAATACGCAAAAGTCAGTGGTGTTCGGAAGCTCAAAAGAGGACGGGAAAGGTTCCTCATGCACCCTTTTTAGTTGAAGAGGATCGTCTTGAAGAAGTATTCGAATAGTTTCGCGGTGTTAGGTATCCACTTGACTATGCGGGAAGTTTGAGAAATAAGGTGAAACTATCCGAGAAAAAGTTCTATGGATTGAAGACGCATGATTGCCATGTCCTGCTACAACGTCTTCTTCCAGTGGTTATCCGAGGATTTTTACCGAATAACGTCGTGAAGCCATTGATAGCATTGTCTAATTGGTTTCGAAAATTATGTGCCAGGGAGTTGAAGAAGACAGATGTCCAACAGATGAAAGATGACATTGTGATCATTCTCTGCAATTTGGAGTTGATTTTTCCTCCACATTTCTTCACCTCTATGGTTCACCTTCCCGAACAAGTTCTGCTTACAGGCCCAGTACATTTTACATGGATGTATCCGACGGAAAGGTATATGCAGTAACCAAAAATGTTTCTTTTGTTCAAACTAAATTTACACTAACTTTATATGTGCACTAAGCATATTCATCATTTTACAGGCAATTAGGTGCCTATAAACAGTCAATGAGTAATACACGTTACCCGGAGGGGAGTATTGCAGAAAGGTACATATCATGGGAGTCGGTGACGTACTGTAAGTCGTATCTGCAATTGGAAGAACACGAAGAGCCCAATCCCCCAATATGGAATATTAGTTCTGTTTCTCAGTTAGTTCAACCGTGTATTATGGATACCACCGGAAATATCAGGTTAACAGCGGAGCAAACGGCGGAAGCTCACTGGCAAATTTTGACGGATACAGAAGAAGCTCAATATTACATGGACGCTCATTTACAGCTGTACACGGCGAAATATGGGGACGATTACGACCCGCGCCATCGAAGGAGGAGTTTCCATCCATGGTTCTTAAGATTTGTACGAAAACTAAATATATGGTTCTTAAAATTTGTACGAAAACTGAATAGTATAGAACTGACACTTTCTTTTTTTCAGGCCAAGAGAATATATGATGCTCAGGACCCTAATTTTAACAGGGCAATATGGTCATTGGCTCGAGGTCCGCAATTCACTCGGATTTATAAGGCGTGCTACGTGAACGGTGTCAAGTATGTCTCGTTCGATAGAGATCAAAGGCTCGTGACTCAAAATAGCGGAGTGATGTTAAGCACGAAGCTTGGAAACCTGTCTCAACACTTCTACGGCCATCTTGACTATGTAGTCGAGGTATGTTATCCAGACAATTTGTCGGTCGTATTGTTCAAAGTTATATGGCACAACACCACTGACGATCAGGAGGACGAAGAAATTGACACCGTCAAGGTAGATCATGGTCTCATATCGGTGGATACTAACACTAGTTACTATGAGAGTTCACCATTTTGTCTTGCTGTGAAGACTAAACAAGTGTTCTACTTGGACGATCCTGCGGCGGGTGGTACTTGGAAGGTGGTGCAAGAAATGTCGCATCGAAATGTATACAGTGTCGAAGTACTTGCAACAGAAGACAACAGGCCTCCTTCAGGGAATCAAATCACAGAGCCTTACCAAGAGGACACACTAGGTTCAATACAATTTTACCATATTGATGCATCTACTCTCCAACTCGATTTAGAAGTACACGAACAGAATGAAGAAGCAAACGGTGAGGAAGATGACAGTGGCGATGAATTCGATGAGGAAGAAGAAGAGGAAGATGAAGATGAAGACGATGATGGCGGAGACGACGAAGAGGAAGACTACTAGTTCATTATGGTACATGGTGTAATATGATAATGATGATATATATTTATTGTTGTAATTTTGAACAATATTTACAATATTGTAATTAAATAAAAACAAATGCATATAATCTCCACTAATCTGATAAGTAAAAATGAAGCGACGAATATTGGACAATATTAGTCGCCTAAACAATGAAGCGACCATTGTTGAAAAACTTCGTCGCTTCAGATAATTGAAGCGACAAAGTTTTAGGTCACTAGGTAACCTAGTGAGGTCCAACTTCGTCGCTTCATGTGATCTAAAGCGACGAAGTTTTAACCCACTAGGTAATCTAGTGAGCTAAAACTTCGTCGCTTCAAGTATATGAAGCGACGACTTCTTACTTTTGTCGCCAACATAAATATGAAGCGACGAGTTTGGTCTATTTGCGTCGCTTCGGAGCTGATTAAATCCACCGGGACTGATCTCCTCCTCAGTAGTGCCAAATTCCCCCAAATTTCCCCCAAATTCCAAATTCTCCTTCTTCCCCCCAAATCCCAAATTCTGAATTCTCCCCCTTCTTCTCTCTTGTCGCCAACAACCCGAAACCCGATTTTGTCTTCTTCTTTTTCCCCTTCTTCTTCTTCTTCATCTCTCTCAAACCCCTAAACCCTAAATACCCTAAACCCAAATCTCCAAGAATGGCACCCGGTTGTAGTGCCCAGAAGAGGAAGAAGGAGATGGAGGCCAGAAGAGAGAGAAGGAGATGGAGGCCAGAAGAGAGAGAAGGGCGGCGGAAGTTGCCGCTGAAATGGCTGCGGCGGCGGCGCAGGCGACGGCGACAGTGGCGGCGGCAGAGGCGGGGACGATGGTTCCCATCCCGTCTCTGGCCGAAACCGATCCTTCGGCGGGTGTGGGGGCCAGTGGAGGTGGCGCTGACTTAGGGAGCGGCGGCGGCAATGCCGGGAGCGGTGGCAGTCGTGGTGCCCCGAATGCTCCTCCCCTGAGCATTAGGACGAAGAGGGGTCCTCAGGAGCCGGGTGAGTGTTTAGAAATCAATCAAAATAAATTTCAAGAGTTTTCTTGCAAATAGTGTTTAGGATCTCCTAATCCTGTTTGCTGCCTTCTGATGCTTTGGTTGATTGGACAAATGAAATTGGTTTTTATGTGAGCTATGGTTAAATTAACTTTTAACTGGTAAACTAGCTTGGCTTGTGAAGTGTTTGGGTCACTAACATTAGTTTTTTTCAACCGAAGATATGCCTCTGGGAAATTTGAAAATTGTTGAAAGTGAAAAACAGAACAAGAGTTTTCCATTTCAACAGACAAATATTGATGACTATGAAGATTTATTGAAAATCTTTAAATCAATAAAAGATTTATTAACGGTTGTTTCACTAATATTCTTGCCAAGTACCAATATTGCTGTGGTTGCTAGGTACAATGTATTAGGGTCTATCTTAAAACTTGTTGTTATTTCAGCTTTTAGGCTTTTGTTGTGTTTCTGGGAAGTTAGCATGCAGGAAATGGATTCTGCTCTATAGTTTGGCATGTCTGCCGTGGCATAGGATATGGTTAAATTGTTAAGGTCATGTCAGGTTAGCTGTTCATTATATATAATCTGAAAAACATAGATTACCATCTTCTTTTCTTTGGTCTTAGCTAGCAGGCTTTTTCTTTTTGGTTGATAAATCTTGTGATCTAGCATTTCCATTTGTTAGGTAGCTTTCGTCTGTTCTTAAATTTTAGTTTCGGGAAATGAAAACTTGAATTGGATTTGTTGAGTAATTATGTCGTAACATACAAGCTCATGGTTATTTTGGCAGCCTAATATTATATTGTAACTAATTATGTAGTTTTTTACGATTCTAATCAGTTTCTTAAACTTCTAGTAGCATATAGTAACGATCGACTAATATCTAACATGCATGTATGTTAGTTTTTGACGATTCTTGTTCTTTATTTGAGCTTCTACTTTATATTTACAATAATGCTTCATGTCCTGTGTCCATGCTAGTGTTCTGCTTACAAGGAGAATATTATTTATGTATTACTGTTGCTTTGCTTTTAGATTTGGGATTGAATTTCAAGTATGGATCTACTGCCACAGTGGCGTAGTTAGAAATTTCATCTAGGAGGGTTGAAGGCTAATTCCTGTATTTGGGATGCTTAGTTTTTGTTATCTGAGGTGTAGCCAAAGAATCGAGCTGCTCCATCATTGCTTCCTTTTGTGAGCATATGTTTGACTTTACTGCTCCAAAAGCAATACCTCGATCAGTATATCCACCACATATATCACTAGGTCTGTCCTGAAAATTTGAAGAGATACGCATAAAAGGATAAAAACAATCAGAAGAGATCATGGATATACAGCATATTTCCTGAAAAGTATGCATGCACTGATATTCAGCCAATACCACATGAGCTTTCCACCATTTGAAGAGCCATATAAATATCTTCAATCTTTTGTCATTATTTCATTTCTCTTTAGATAGATCATGAAAATTCCACATCAGTTCAAAGTTCAAAGTCAAATTTTGTTCCTGTTTAGCATAGCTTCTGCACAATTGTCCCCAAATTACTATGAAACAAGATGTCCGAGAGCCCTTTCTACTGTTCGGACTGCAGTTTATAATGTAGTGGTGAAGGAGCATCGCATGGGAGCATCCTTGCTCCGTCTCCATTTTCACGATTGCTTTGTTAATGCATGTTCCTTCTTCTTCTCTCTTTCTCTTCTACTCTAGCTTAATAAGTTAATATACATTGTCGACAAATTTCCAAAGCATAAGCTTTTGGAGCTTAAGGGTTGCCTTAGTAGTGGTGTTCTTAAAGTCAGTTGCCCAAGTCATATCCCATATATTTCATTTCTATATATGTTGAAGCTTCCGTTCATTACTTAGCCTCGGAATTTCCATAAGAGTGGCTTTTCTAATATTGTATAGCCTAATTAGTAGCTTTGTAATCTTGTTTAGCCTAAAGTAGCATCCTTGAATCTTACAAGTAACAACTTCCTTTGAAAACCAAAACTTCATTGCCTTAAATTATCAACTGAAGTTTGATTAGCATTGTCAATCTCATATATGGTTGTAAGGCTTACTGGTTGTGTATGGAACTACAGCTTTTGGCCGAAAATGATATCATATATATATGACACCCAACCAAAATGAAAAGTAGAATAATTGGCTTTCTGTCATTTAGAAACTGGTTTAGCATTGCATGCAGCATAGCATTGCCATTTCATATACAGTAGGAAACAAATTGCTCTTATGTGCAACAAGAGTTCTGTAGTTGCGTCCTAGAACCAAGCAAGTTTGCAACACACAATGACCATTATTCTGAAAGAAAGCATATGGTAATTGAGTAGTGTACGTGCTAGCTATTTATAAGATCAATCGCTAAATGTTTATTCTTATGTTTTAGCAATTAGAATCAAAATTGTGTTTATATTTAGATATTCAAAGTACTGCAAATTTAAGGAGGCAGTAACTTGTCTACCAAATTGGCCGACAATTAAGTAACTGTTCATCCCGATTTGAGTAAATGTATCCTTTAATCACTTATCATTTTTTCTCTTCATGATTACACATATATATACCAGCATGTACAGTTTACTTTCGCTTCTAACCCTATACTAACTCTTTATTGTGGTTAAGTTCTACCTATTTATGCATAGTCTTAATTTGGTTTGGTTGATATGGCAGAGCTTGTTAATATGGCAACGGGTGAGAAGGTGCATGGACGTAACCCGGACAAGCCTGGCATCATCACCGGTATGAAGACCCTATATTTGGTGTCGCTGAACGGTGGGAAACCTCTGAAGGTTGACTACTCGGAACGGCACAGGGGTCCAGCTTTGTTGAAGTAGAGGACTTTGATGTCCCGAGACATCGGGAGCGCCATCCGGAGCAAAGTCCCCATGCTTGCACCTTCATATGCTGAGCTGGCTGAGGAGCACCGAGAGGCACTGGCCACTTATCTGGAGATAAAACAAAAGTTCATAATAATTTGAAATTCTTATCTTTCAGTCATATATATTGAAATATGTTATTTCTAATGATTTCTTTTAAATGTTTTTTATTAGATGTTGTACGACCTCCCTGCCACCGAGATAGGCATGTGGAGATACATCGAGGAGACCGCTGTCAAGATCTACAAGGACTGGAAGTACGACTGCCACACGCACTACGTCGAAGTGTCAAAGGCGACGCCTGCAGAGTTCATCCACCGACCCGAGCAGTGGGAGTACCTCAAAGTGAACTTTGAGGACGACGCTTATAAGGTAACGGAAAGTAATTAAAGGTTTTTAAATTTCATATAATCGAGTTTGATTCTAATAGATCGTGTATATTTTTACAGAAAATGTGTGCTCGGAACGCAGCAAACCGGAACAAAGCAAAGGAGAAGGGGTGTGCAGTCAACCACCACTCTGGCACGACTCCCTATAGCTACCGGGTCGTTGCGAATGAGGAGAGAGGCAGTTTGGCGCCGATACTTCAGACAGTGTGCGATGTTTATGCGCGAGAGCAGAATGCGCAAGAGAAAGTGGTGAGTTTCCTAACGAGTTAGATGCAAGAATTCCTACTTTTTATCTTCTGATTTTATTTACTTTCAATTTATAACTATACAAACACAACCTAACTTAATATGGTATTTTTGGCAGGCAGCGGTGAAGAGGAAGATGGATGAGCTCTGTGCTAGCCGAGCGGCTGATGTGGAGAGCGGCAGCCACGCGACGGGCCCCGCTACCGTCGAAGAACAGATAGTGGTAGTGGACGAGTGTTTGGGCGGGACGCCGGGGACAAGAGTCCGAGGTATGAAAAAATTAGAAAATAACAATTTCTATTTTAGATACAAAAGAGTATTTAATTTGAATAATTTTTGGTGGTTTACGATCTTTGCAGGGCTAGGAGGTGCATTAAGACGCCCGGCAAAACCAAGAGGCGGTGCACGCGTGTCCGGCAACGATTCAGAGGTTGAGCAGTTGAGGGCAGAAGTAGCAGCCGCCAATGAACGTGTCAGAATCAACGAAGAAAATAGAAGAATCGAACAAGAAGAAGCCAGAATCGAAAAAGAAGAGATGCTGCAACGTATGGCACGGATGGAGGCTGCCCTCGGCCTGTCGACCAACCCGAATGCCGCCGCCGACGCCGCCAGATCATCATGTGGTGAAGGTACAGGGGCAATGGACGACGATTTAGAGTAGTTTGTGTATATATAGAACGATTTACATATGTATTCGGAACATTTCGACGATATTGTAGTTTTGAATGAAGTCAATGTATGTATAGTGTTTGTGTTATGTTGGATTTGTGCTTGGAATCAAATGTTGGTTGGACATTGTGATTTGAATGCAGGATGAATGCAATGCAGGTTGGCAGAATGGCAGAATGCTGTGATTCTGGCTCTGTAACAAACTTTGAAGCGACGAACTTTGATCATAGTTCGTCGCTTAGATTTTGTTGATGCGACGAAAATTATCCAAAATACGTCGCTCCCTTCATATTCAAAATGAAAAAAAGAGGGAAATTCTGTTATTCTATCTCTATAACAAATATTGAAGCGACGAAGATTGCTCATAGATCGTCGCTTAGATCAACATGAGGCGACCACTTTTGAACCAAATGTCGTCCCATCAAATTGGAAACGACGCCTCAAACTTTGTCGCTTCAAATGTGAGGAGACGATCCAAACTCTGTCGCCTAAAATTGGAAGCGACAGACCAAACTTTGTCTCCTCAACCTCGTAGCGACGACTCAAAGTTTGTCTCCTCAAACTCGTAGCGACCACTCAAAATTTGTCGCCTCGACTTCGAGGAGACGAGTTAAAATTGGTCGCCTCATATTTGGCGACAAATTTAAATGTCGTCGCTTGGAAATCTCAAGCGACGACTTTTTACCGAAAGTGGTCGCCTCGAATTCGAAACGACGAAAACGAAGCGACGACCATGTTGTCTCTTCGGTTTCGAGGCGACGACGTTTTGGCAGAGGCGACGACAAAAAGTCGTCGCCTCGATCATGTTCTGCAGTGGTGTATTAAATTGTTAATTGACATATTTGTGGATGCATGTGAGATTAATTAGATTGAAAATCATACCAAAGACTGAGTTGGTAGGGTTTTTGATGATTTGGTTAAGTGCTGCATCTCCAACCAATTGATCAGTATCAGTGAAGGCAACATAAGATGGAGTGGTTCTGTTGCCTTGATCGTTCACTATGATCTCAACGCGATCGTTCTGCCACACAGCTACGCACGAGTAGTTTGTCCCCAAGTCAATCCCTATTGCATGACGTCCCTCTCTGTCGCCTGCCATATATTGTTTCAAGAACTTGAAGAAGAATGAAGAAAATTTTTCCTGGAGATCAAGTGACTCACCAGAATGTTTTTGGCTTCCCCTTACCTAGGTATGTAATCTTAGGTCATGGGTTGCGTTACTTAAGAGAAAAGTTTTCCTGAAAATGGAAAAAACTACGAGCAGATCTATATATACGAGATCTTAAGATTCATTGCTTATCTTGTACACCAATTAATAAGAATTTATATATAGTTATTATTTGCATGCATGCGATAGCATATCTGAGAAGAATATTGATTTGCGATTTGGTGGCCTCATTGTGTTTTTGTCTGGTTTTGTACGTAAGATACAACATAATCTTGTGATTTGCATAGCTACAACGTCGACGATCAATGTCGTTGTTTATGCTTTTCATCACACGCGCAAAATCAAATTTGTATACGTCTAGGACCTTATATGAAATAGTCTCAAAGATATTTATTAGGATAAAATTCAATTTAGTACATTCAACTTTTGGGTAAAAATCAGAATGACTTTTTTTTTTTAAAAAAAAAAAACAGAACGACCCATAAACTTTCAAATGTGATTTCCTGTGTCTAAAATTTTAAGTGACCTCGAAATGTGATGTAAGATGCATTTTTGGAACTAGCAACAAGGGCCTACATTTGACTGATTAAGACTATATTTTTTGTATGTGCACTTTATTTATGATTAAGACCAGAATTATGTGTTTTTTATTACTATATTTTGCATCCAACCAGCTACTTATAAGTATGTTAATTAGGTTTCATTTTAAATTTAGAAGGTTTAATATGTAAATAGTTCATTTTACCTTCTTTGAAGGTTTCAATATTGGAGTATGGGCCCTTGTTGTTAGTTCCAAGTCAGCAGCTTACGTCACATTTCGAGATCAATTGAAATTTTAGACCCGGGAGATCATATTTGAAAGTTTAGGGGTCATGCTGATTTTTTTTTCAAAAAGATGGGTCATTCTGATTTTTACCCAAAAGTTGAGGGTACTAAACTGAATTTTGTCCTATTTATTATATGAAGTTATCCGGACATCAATTAAATTAAATAAAAACATAACTCTTGAAGATAGTTGATACATGCAGTACTAGCTTTGACAACTTTAACAGAGTTTTCTTGTTTCATTCGGCTATAGAAAAATTAAGGAATGAAGCAACAGCGTAGAGATGACCAAAATTGATACGAAAGGCCCTATACTAAGCAACAAAAACTTGGTTAATCTACTTAGGAAGACCAAATTTCTTAATAACGTACATAACCACGCCACCGATTTGCCATTGTTTTAAGCTTACGTTGAAAGGATCCTCCATTCCTGCAACAACAAATGAAAAAATAAATGAGCTTATACATGGTCGAAAAAATAAAATGAGTGTCGTCGATCATGTAAGGTCGAGACTGACCTCTTGTTTCTTGTGTTGCTGTTGATTGTCGACTTGTCTTCTGCAGAGACGTTAAGGCTGTCCTCGGGCCTCGGCATCAAACTTAAAAACATACTCGGGAGCTCGAGGAAATCGAGGAATGTTGCTAATGATCTTTTCACTCTCTCCATGATTCCCAGTTTCACTCTCAACTTCACTTTCAGTTTCACTCTCTACTTCACTTTCAGTTCCACTCCCACCTTTATATGATCTAGAAGTTCTTGTTTTGGTGTTTATTGTAATCCCTTTCTTGTTGCCAGTGTCCTCGTCTTCAGCAGAATCATTAAGGATGCCGTTGGCATCGATATCAAAGCAAACATCAAACTGAGGAATACCCTGGGGAGCTGGAGAAACGTCGTAGAACACAAATTCACCCATAATGTTATTATTTGAGGTTTTCTTACTCTCACCTTCAAATACACTGAACAACACCTTACATTGGCTGTCATGCTTTGTAAATTTCTTGTTCTCCTTGATGGGGATTCTGGTGTTTCTTGGAATCAAAACTGACATCTCGAGACATTCTGCACGATCGGCAGCTATGCCAAGTGATAAAGGTGTGACATCAAAGAGAGTGAAATTTTGAAGCCTATTCCCATTTGGTACCCCATACCCATTCAAGACTGCATCTTGGAGCCTATTCCCATTTTTCTTTCCACATCCGTTTAAGACAGCAGCTTGAATAGCTTCCCCATATGCAATCGCCTCATCTGGATTGATGCCCTTGCACAGTTCCTTCCCACCAAACACATCCTGCAATAGCTCTTGCACCTTCGGAATTCTCAAAGAGCCACCAGCAAGAACAACATCATTCACACTGTATACACTCATGCCGGCATCACTCAAACACTTGTGTACAGGCTTCATGCACTTTTTGAAGAAATCCATGTTCAGTTGTTCAAATTTTGCACGGGTAAGTTGTAAGTTACTACTCAATCTTATGCATATCAGTAGTAATACATAACGACTACTTAACATCATATTTCTATGTCAGACTAAGATTAGATATAATATTTAGATACCAGTTTGTGTAGTATTGTCCATTCCTTCTCCAAGATTCATGCGTTAGTTTCCTCTTATTCTGATGGGATATTTATAGAGAAAAATCCATGCTCTTGCAGAGGAATCAACAATTATCCTGTTACAGTTTTCATAACTGTTTTGTAGTTACAGTAGTTCCGTCCATCAAGGTAACTGCCTATAACCTCTTATCTATTCAGATAAGTTCTATCATTATCTGTGCATAAGTTGAATATTTGAATTCAAACTAGATGGCTTTAATTAAGTGCTGTAATGATTTTTCAACTTAATTAAATCTCTAATGCTATATTTGAATCTCAATAACTCAACTTCATTTACTTTATCTGCTACTGCAACTTGTGAACACAGCAACTTCAATATCTAGTTCTATAAGATCTTACAATCTCCCACTGAACTAGATATATGACTAATTTTAAATAAAACAAATTATTGCTATAGTGTGCACTAGATTCAAATGACATTCATCTAATTCTCAAAACTCTATCAGTTGTAACTAACTGGATCGAATTACAAGAATTGCAATGTGTTAATAACACAAATTTCTTGGAATCACAACACAGCAATCACAACAACAGAATTACCTCAAATGCAAAGAACTGAATATGCTTAATATATATTGTAATCAACTAATTTTAAGCACTATTGATTCCAGACTAATCTTGGAAATAAAATTACTGCTTACTGCATAAAACTCACTGACTCATATCAGTACTATATGTATACTCCAAATAATTATGCAGATATACATAACATCCAGTTAAATATATATATTATGTATATAGAATGAAGCAATAGACTTAAATGTGATAAGTAAATCACTTGAATATCGTAGTACTTAATACTGTAAACATTACACAGTAAACCTACAACTTCAAAAACTTAATCATCAATACTAGACAACACTCCCATCTTCTTCACATGCTCCACAAAATAAACAACTGGTAAAGCCTTTGTCAAGGGATCTGCCAATTGTTCTTTTGTCCCTATTTTCACAACTTCTACTTCATTATCTCGCACACTTTCTCTGACAGAAAAGTACTTCACATCTATATTCCTAGATGCAGAGGTTCTTTTATTGTTCTTTGAAAAGAAAACGGCTACTGCATTGTCACAATATATGACCAGTGGCCTTGCTGCTGAATCTACAATTTTCAACCTTGAAACAAAATTTCTAAGCCACAATGCATGACTAGTAGCTTCAAATATAGCTATGTATTCTGCTTGGAAGGTAGATGTTGCTGTTAATCCCTGCTTATTAGTTTTCCACGATATTGCTCCACCAGCAAGCATGAAGATATATCCAGATGTTGACTTCAAGTCATCTGGATCTTGCTTATACGAAGCATCTGTATAACACTCTATCTTCAATTCCTGGTCTTCAAATCTTCTATACACCAATACATGATCCTTAGTACCCTTCAAATACCTCAAAACCTTTTTCTCTGCAACCCAGTGTTCGTGTCCAGCATTGGATTGAAATCTTGAAAGCATATTTACTGTAAAAGCTATGTCAGGTCTTGTGCAGACTTGTGCATACATCAAACTCCCTACTAGCCTTGCATATGGAATGTTTTCCATGTCTTTCTTTTGGAAATCATTCCGTGGACACTGACCCACCCTTGTGAAGTTTGTCTCCCTTTGACATTGGGGATTCACCACTTCTCCCTTTTTCCATACAAAATCTGTGCAATACTTTTTCTATATAATGCCTCTGTGACAATCCCAGAACACACCTACTTCTATCTCTTATAATTTCAATCCCAAGTACATAATATGCTTCTCCCAGATCTTTCATGTCAAAACTCTTTTGCAGAAATGCTTTAGTAGATTTTAACAATGCAACACTATTTGTAGTAAGCAGAATATCATCAACATACAGAATTAAAAATATCAAACTGCTCCCACTAACCTTGCAGTATATACATTCATCCAGCTTGTTCTCTTCAAATCCAAAATCTGTCACAACTTGATCAAACTTCAAATACCATTGTCTAGATGCCTGCTTCAATCCATAAATCGACTTCTTCAAACTGCAAATTTGATTTTCATTCTCCACAAAGCCCTCTGGCTGTAACATATAAATCTCTTCGTCTAAATTTCCATTCAAAAAAGCTGTCTTAACATCTATTTGGAAAAGTTCTAGATCATAATGTGCCACCAAAGCCATGATAACTCTGAAAGCATCCTTTGTTGACACAGGTGAAAAGGTCTCATTGTAGTCCACGCCTTCTTGTTGATTGTAACCCTTTGCAACCAGTCTAGTCTTGTACCTCTCAATTTTTCCATTTGCATCTCTTTTGGTCTTGAATACCCATTTGCAACCAATAGGCTTCATGTCTTCTGTTTTCTCCACCAATTCCCACACATTGTTCTTTGACATACTCAATAATTCATCCTCTATAGCCAATTTCCATTTCTCACTGTTTATAGATTGTATAGCCTCTTTGTATGATCTAGGGTCATTATCTTCTCCCAAATCAAATTTCACTTCAGTTGTATATACATGGTAATCATCTGGAATAGCAGACTTTCTTTCTCTTGTTGATCTTCTAACTTGAACTGCTTCGTTAACATTCTCAACTGCTGCATTTTCTACTACTGCATGTTCTTGCATTTCTACATCATTTTGTCCTTGAATTTCTGCTACAGCTTCCTCATTTTGTTCCACTACCATTGGAATTTGATTTTCCATGACCATATTCTCTTGTACAATATTGTTGTCCTCAACTACAACTTCTGGATAAACAAACCATTCCTCAAAAAAAATTTCTTTTTGGTTTGTACATGATACTTCCTCAACTGCCTCATACTGATCAAAGAGCTCATCACAAAAAGTTGCTCGATTGGTCTCAAATATACTTTGTCCTCTTCCAGAATTGTAGAATTTGTATCCCTTCGATTTTTCTGAGTATCCAACAAAGTATGCAGATATGGAATGTGAATCAAGCTTGCCTTTTTACTCCACTTCATAAACTCTTGCTTCTGCTTTGCACCCCCACACATGGAAATGATTTAGACTTGGCTTGTATCCATGCCACTGCTCAAATGGTGTATTAACCACAGCCTTTGTAGGAGTTCTATTACAAATGTAGTTGGCTGTTTTTAATGCTTCTCCCCATAAAAACTTTGGCAGCCCTGATCTAACAAACATGCTCCTAACCATGTCCATCAAGGTTCTGTTTCTCCTCTCACAAACCCCATTTTGTTGAGGAGTATAGGGTGTGGTATATTGAGCAATAATTCCACACTCTTCTAAATATAAAGCAAATGGTCCTTTGTGTTGACCCTTTTCAGAGTACTTGCCAAAATACTCTCCTCCTCTATCTGATCTCACCATCTTAATCATCCTTTCAGTCTGTCTTTCAACTTCATTTTTAAAAACTTTAAAACAATCAATTACTTGTGACTTTTCAGAAATAAGATATAGAAAACAAAATCTCGAGAAGTCATCGATGAAAGTGACAAAATATGAATTGCCACAAACAGTTTGAACTAGAAATGGTCTACACACATCTGTGTGAATCAAGTCTAAAAGATGTTCACTTCTCTTAGAATGAAAATTTCTGGAAAAAGTCATTTTTCCTTTTAAACAGTCTATGCATGTGCCAAAATCATTGAAGTCTAATGCAGGTAAAACATTTTGTTTAACCAAACTTTGCAATCGAAATTTTGAAATGTGACCTAACCTTTTGTGCCATAGGAAAGATGATGCATTCTTATTATTCTTTCTTTTTGTACCAGAAGATTTTTCAATAGTAAAGACACTACTTGAATCATTTATGCGGAAAATTTCATTAACACAGTTAACATGCCAATATCCATCAATAATATCAGCATTGCCAAAACAGAAATCAAACTTATAAAATAACATACTTATATTATTACTGGAGAACTTAAAACCATCATCTTTTACAAATTGAGAACCAGATATTAGGTTTCTCTTTATTTTGGGAATACAATACACATTAATTAGTTCTAATACAAACTTATTCCTAAACAACAATTTAACAATTCCTACAGCTTGAACTTATACTTGTTCTCCACTTGCAGTACATACTTTAGATTCATTCCTTCTTGGGATTGTTATTCTTGATAATCCCTGCAATGAATTCACAATGTGAATAGGAGAACCAGTATCAAACCACCAAGAATGATCAGTTTTAAAATCATTTGACTCAACAGAAAACACAGGTTTTAAAACAAATTTACCTTTCTTATTCAGCCAATTTTTGAAACCATCACAGTCCTTCTTGAAATGTCTAACCTTCTTACAGAAGAAGCATTTCACATGGCCAGGATGAATGACAGATTTACTTTTGGTGACACCATCAGATTTCATAGGGTTTTTGGATGAACTTCCCTTAAAGAACTTTCCAAAGTTTTTCTTTGCCTGAGGCCTGTAGTGCATAGGGTTCCCCATGTAATTGATGCTTACACCCTTGTCCTTCTTAAGCACCTCAATCTCCTCCTGCACACATATGGAAATAAGTTCATTTAAGCTCCATACCTGCTTTTGAGTATTGTACAGGCTTTTCAGATATCCATATGCCTCGGGCAGTGAGTTCAGCACCATATACACCAAGAACGAGTCCTCAACTGTCACATTGAGTCCTTTCAATTTTCCAGCAGTATCAATTCCTTGCATTATGTACTCTCGGATACTCCCTTGTCCATTGAACCTCATTTTGATCAGTTTGTTCATGAGAATCATAGTTTCAACCTTATCAGATTCTTTGTACTTGAGTGCAATGGAATTGTAGTACTCCCTTGCATTATCATTGTCTGGAATTCCTCCTTTGACCGCATCAGTCATGCTTTTCTTCATGCAGATAAGAGCCATCCTATTGTGCCTCTGCCACAGATTATACTTATCCTTAACCTCCTTGCTTGCATTGGCAGCAGGTTCTGATGGTGGATCCTCCCTCAGCACATGATCAAAATCCAGGATTCCCAGATTCAATTCTATGTCACCCTTCCATTTCTTGTAGTCCATTCCATTGAGCTATTCAATGTTGCTGATGCTCATTGGGAAATGCATTGTTGCAATATGTATTAGCATGGCATCCATATACCATTTTATAATCCCAAATGCAAATCGATATAAGCATTTTAGTAGTGTATATATAAAGAAAACATTTGTCAAAATAAGATATTTGACAACTAAAAGTTCATTCTTTTATTTATATATATACATCAGCACACCGAATTAAATTCTAATTTCTTCTGTGGAAGCTGTTGACAGTAGCTACAGCAGGCCCACAGACCCACAGCTAGTACACCAGGGGCCGGCCCGAGGCCCGGGACCGGACCACCAGCATCCGGCCTCGGGGTCCAGCAGTCTATCCTGCCACCTGGGGCCGGGGTCCGGGGGCGCCTGCCTGCCAAAGAGGTCACTAAAGCTGCCCTTTGGTGTGCAAACAGAAGGGAACCAGTCCCACATCGAAGGATAAGGCCAGACCTCACTCCTGACCACCTATATAAGGGCCCCAACTACCCTCATTAATAGGTAACTGATCCTTCCTACCGCTTATATACGTGCTTAAGTTATATCTATTCCAACTAAACTAACTTAGGCATCGGAGAGGAGAAGACCGGCCCGCCCGGTATTCCCCTTAGTAAGCAGGTTTACAGGAGATCAAGTGAAGATTCATCTGTCTCTACAAGGCCTACGGGTTTGTGCAGAAACAATTGGCGCCGTCTGTGGGAACGATTTGATCCACGAGAAAAGTAAGCGTTGCCCTACCGAAGAATAGAACCCGATCGATCCTTTGGAAAGCAGCTAAATCCGCAGTCCGAAGGCCATGGAAGGAAGGAAGATAAGAACTGGCGCGGGAAAGTCGAAAGAGCGAATTCAGATCCCCGGCCGAGCCCAAAGGGCTGAGGTCGGTGCGAGGTTCGCCCTTTCTGCCGACCGAGACAGAACCCACGATCACCAGGACTCCGAGAACACCGACCGGTATGATGCAGGGGAGGAAATAAAAAAGATGAAGGCGGAAGTCGCGTGGTTGCGAGAAGAGGGCGAGCGGGACCAGTTGAGGGCTGACGCCCGGTGCCAAGAACTGGAAGCAGTGAACATCTCCTTAATAGCGGCTCTGGAGAAAGGGGGCCAGCAGGGCACTTCTCAGGCGGCATCGCGGCCCGCAAGCGATGCTAAGGAATTCCCGCACTTAGAGGTGGGACAGCCTACGGGAAGAAGAAAAACCGCGCATGTGCCCACACCTCTCTTCCCGGATGCTCTAAAAAACTCCGGCCCGGTTGAGCCCCCGTACCGCACAAGCCTGGCATCGAGCGAGCAGGACAGCCCCACCGCAAAGACGCTCGAGGCACTCTCCGCTTCGGTATCAGACATAAGGGACCGCCTAGAGGTCAGCCAGAAAAAACGGGGCGACCGCGGGACAGCGCGCGGTTCAGCGAGTGCACTGGACCTTTTCCGCGCCGGCTTAGGGAGTCAGGAAGATCTTGTGGTCGAAGGCCCCTGAAACTGAAGTACTCAGGAACGAGCTGCCCGTAGCAGCACCTGGACAGCTTTAAGTTGCAAACGGGCACAAGGGGCTATTCCGATGCCACGTGCTACAACATATTCCAAGAGACGCTCTCGGGGGAGGCGTTGAGTTGGTTTTACGAGCTGCCAGCGAACTCGGTGGAAACTCTCGAACAGCTGGCTGATAAGTTTGTCGCCCGGTTCGCCCTTAGAGCCAGGACGGTCCAAACATCGACGATCCTCTTCGATTGCATGCAGACTGACCACGAACTGCTACGCGCCTTCGTTAACCGGTGGCATATCACCACGGCCGGGGTCAGAAACTTGGACAAAAGAATAGCGGGGATGGCATTCAAGCAGGGGTTAAAACCGGGGGAACTCTCGTACAGCTTGCGAGTAAAGGAGCCGATGGGGTACGATGAGTTGATGACCGTGGTCGTCAGGCACGCCCAGGCAGAGCACCAGACGTATGGGGATAAGATGCCCAAGCGGAGTCCGGATGACCCTCTACCGCCATCTCCCCGTGAAAGCAAGACCGGGCGGCAAGATCGCGATCGTACACCCACGACCAGCAAGAAAGCCGAGGTACGGGAGGACTGGCGACCCCGACGGAGCGGTGACGCCGGTTCAAAAAGAAGACCACCACTTGTGTGACAGGCACGGCCCCAGGCAGCCGCGCCAGTGAGCCGACCACCGCGGACTCTAGCTATTATGCCGGCAGAAAAACCCAAAGATCCTGCTCTTCGGAGTAGCAGCCAAAGACCCCAGAGGACAGTGGCAGCCGACCGAGTCCGTTCAGGTGACTCGCAAAGGGACCAGCAGGCAGCTCGGCAAGTAGGAACCATAAGCACCCGAGCCCCCGGGGGGATAGAGGTGCACGGGAGCATAAACATGATACATGGTGGGGGCCATATAGATCAACTCACCCGGAGTTCAAAGAAGCGGTGCCTAAGAGCGATCCGGGGAAAGGAGGTATATGCCTTCGGAGGAGGAAGCGGTCAAGCCGCTAAAACCGGATGGAACTCGGTTACTTTCTATGAGGAAGAAGAGCCGGAGGATCTGATTCAACCGCACAACGACCCCTTCCTCATTACGGTCCAAATAGACCACTGGATAACTAGCCGTATGCTGATCGACATCGGAGCTTCTGTCAATGTGATGTTCCGAGACGCATACAAAGGGCTGCAGAGAGGAAAGAATAAGTTGTCCCAGGATAACGAGCCGCTGATAAGCTTCTCCGGTGAGGTGGTCCAGCCTTTGGGATCGGATTACCTACCGCTAATCTTCGGCGAAGGAGAAAGGACGAAGAAGGAGCACCTGGAGTTCATCATCATGGACTGCTTGTCATCCTACAATGGCATAATCGGTCGGCCAGGGTTATGGAAGCTGAAAACGTTTATAGCCGGCCATATGTTGATGCTGAAGATGCCTTCACCGCTCGGTGTCATTACCATACGCAGGGACCAGAGGATCGCTCGCAGGTATTATGCGGAGGCCCTGACCCACAGGAGAAAGCGAACTGAGGTCTTCACAACCACTCAACAAACACCGGTGCCGGATCTGAATCTTGACCCCCGTGATGACACCGATTCTGACGACGATGAGAAGACAAAGCGACCTTCGGCCGCGGAAGAAACCGAAACAGTCTCCATTTCGGAGACCCACCTGGACCGAAAAGTGGTGATAGGGACGAAGCTCGCTCCGGATGTCAGGAAAGAGCTCATCACCTTCCTCCGCGACAACAGTTTGGTCTTCGCATGGTCCTACGAGGACATGCCAGGCATATCCCCGGAGATAGCCATCCACAAGCTAAATTCGTTACCCAACGTTCCCCCGGTGAGGCAAAAAAGGAGGTCCTTCAGCCCGGCGAAGTACGAAGCCATCAGAGAAGAAGTACAGAAACTGAGGGGCATAGGTTTCATCCGGGAAGTCCAGTACCCCCGGTGGCTTGCAAATGTGGTGATGGTACCAAAGAAGGGAACCGACCGGTGGCGCATGTGCGTGGATTTCACCAATCTAAACAGAGCATGCCCAAAAGACAGCTTCCCACTCCCCCGGATAGATCAGCTTATAGATTCCACGTCCGGCTTTAAGCTGCTTAGCTTCATGGACGCCTACGCCGGGTACAATCAGATAAGGATGAACCCGGACGACGAAGAACACACATCGTTCACAACCGACCGAGGTACCTACTGTTATAAGAGAATGTCGTACGGTCTAAAGAATGCCGGGGCCACCTACCAGCGAATTGTGAATCGCATGCTGGAGCAAGAAATGGGTAAAACAGTGGAAGTATACGTAGATGACATGCTGGTCAAGAGCTTGACTGCAGGAGCCCACGTTCGAGATTTGGCAGTAGTCATCGGTAAGATGCTCAAATTTGGGATGCGCCTGAACCCGAAGAAGTGCATTTTTGGGATTTCAGAGGGCTTGTTCCTAGGCCACATCATCAGCCAGCGAGGGATATAAGCTAACCCACTGAAGGTCCAGGCAATCCTAGACATGGAAACGGCAGGGGAAAGAAACCAGGTCCAAATGTTGACTGGTCGGTTGGCCGCCCTGGCCAGGTTCATCTCCTGCTTGACCGATAAGTGCGCCCCATTCTTCAAGCTGCTGAAAGCACAACAGTTCAAGAAAATCCACTGGGCGGCAGAGCATGAAGCGGCATTCCAGTCCATCAAGACGTATCTGTCCGCAGTACCTCTCCTATCCAAACCAGTACCGGGCGAGATGCTATACCTCTACATAGCTGCATCCGAAGCGGCCGTCTCCGCGGCTCTCGTCAGGAAGGAGGGCACGCTCGACCTCCCGGTATACTACGTAGGGAAGGGACTTACCAGAGCCGAGGGCCGGTACCCCGACATTGAGAGGTTGGCTCTGGCCCTGATCATTAGTGCCAGAAAGCTTAGGCATTATTTCCAGGCTCATTCCATCACCCTATATACCAATCACCCTTTGCGGCAGATCCTGCAAAAACCGGACACCAGCGGCAGACTCGTGCGGTGGGCAGTTGAATTGGGAGAGTTCGACATCACTTATGCTCCGCGAACGGCTATCAAGGGACAGGCAGCTGCGGATTTCATATGTGAACTCACCCCAAGGGTGGCGGAGGCTCACCCCGGCCGGTATGAGGGCAAGGAGGCAGTTCAGGCCATAAAGATTGAACCAGGCCTCCCCAACGGTTGGAAGCTTTACGTAGACGGCTCCGTAACAAGTAAGCGGAGCGGAGCCGGCATCATGCTAACCTCGCCCGATGGCCAGTCATACGAGTATGCTCTGCGGTTCCTCTTCAACACTTCCAATAATACTGCTGAGTATGAGGCCCTCATAGCCAGTTTACAACTAGCCAAAGAGATGGGAATCCCATCCCTGGACATATTCAGCGACTCGAGCCTAGTAGTGAACCAGATGAACAGGCTGTTCGAAGTCAAGGAACCCTAGCTAGCCTCCTACCAAGCTTTGGCCAAGGCCCTCATCGAGCCATTCCAGGGTGCCACGATCCAGCATATACCCCGAGAGGCAAATAGGCATGCAGACGCCCTCGCAAGGTTGGCAACCGGAAACTACCCTCCGGAGTACCGAAGAGCCAAAATTGAAACCCTCCAGAAACCGAGTATCAGCAAGACCATCTCCGAGATATTTGCGGTAGAAGAGGCACCACCGAGCTGGATGGATCCGATAGTTAGCTACTTGACCGACAAAACCAGCCCCCAGGATGCGGTGGAGGCTAGGAGGCTGCATCTCCGGTGCGCCAGGTACAGCCTCCTCAACGACAAATTGTACCGGAGAGGGCACAGCTTCCCCCAGCTAAAGTGTGTTACTAAGGAAGCAGGAGAGGTTATCATGCGAGAAATCCACGAGGGAGTATGCGGTAATCACTCTGGCGCCCGGTCCTTGACTCACAAGTCGCTCCGGGCGGGGTATTTTTTGGCCAGACATGGCAGCAGCATCAAGAAGAATATCAGGTGGCTGTCACAAGTGCCACATGTACGCTTCTACACCCCATGCCCCGGCAGTCGCGTTATCAATCCTGCTAGCACCATGGCCGTTCGCGCAATGGGGACTAGACATCATCAGCCCTTTCCCAATAGCTGTGGGACAGTACAAATACGCCATTGTGGCCGTGGACTATCAGACTAAGTGGGTCGAGGCGGAACCCCTGGTAAAGATCACCGAGGAGCGGGTAAAAAAATTCATATGGAAGAACATCTACTGCAGGTTCGGGGTACCACAGACTATAGTCACGGATAATGGGACACAGTTCAACAACGCTGATCTTATCCAATACACGGCCTCCATGGGGACCCGGATGTTGTTTGCCTCAGTGGCACACCTGCAGACCAACGGCCAAGTGGAAGCGGTGAACAAGATTATCAAAACCCTCCTCAAGAAAAAGCTGGACGCCAAGAAGGGATGCTGGGCCGAGGAACTCCCCGCGGTTTTATGGGCCATCCGAACAACGGCAGCAGAGGCAACAGGGGAAACCCCGTTCTGCATGGCGTTCGGGAGCGAAGCGGTACTCCCCGTAGAGACCAGTATGCCCAGCGGCAGGGTCGAGAATTACGACGCCGAAACAAATGCCGAGGGCATATGGCTCAATCTCGATCTCATAGAAGAACGGCGCGACCGGGCGCATATGCGCAACCAAACCTACAAGCAACGGGTCGCTCGGTACTATGATAGAAGGGTCCGGGAAAGGAAATTACAAGTGGGGGACTGGGTCATGAAGAAAATTCAGAAAAAACCTCTGGCCTTGGAGCCAACATGGGAAGGGCCCTACCAAATCACCGCAGCTGCGGGCCCGGCAACATTCCACATCATAGACGCCAAAGGCATCTATTCCACCCGCCCGTGGAATATCCAGCATCTGCGTTTCTACCCTAAGTGAAATCGGTCATAAAGGGACAATAATGTATTTGGCGCCAACATTGCAAAACACAGTCAAATATATTTTGAATAAACAAAAAGAAAAACTATTAGCCAGCACTGCGGGAGCCCCCAATCCCGGGCCCGCCACCTTTGAGAGACTGCTCTTGCTCCGCCATCTCAGCCAGGGCTACATCAGCCGCCATCCGCTCAGCATCAAGCCACCCTTTCTCCCTCCACTCCAGATAGGCATCATTTATACCCTTTGCACGGGCTTCATCCAGCAGCTCTCCAACTCCACCGACTCCCGGAAGTCGTCAATAGCTCTATCAGCCACTTCAGCAAGCCGGGATTCCATGAGCTTCTCCCCTCCTATGACGGTTGCTGTCAGTTGGGTCTGCAGCTCCGAAACCCTCGCCTCTAGCTCCGCATTCTTCGCTTCCCGAGCGGTTGCCTGACGATCGGCTTCCTCCCGCTCCTGCGCGAGCTCAGTGGTCAACCGACCGGTTTCCTCTTTCTCTTGCGCAAGCTCAGTTTTCAGCCGACCAACCTCCTCTCTCTCCCGCGCAAGTTTAGCTTCCACCAGGGATAGCCGCACCGTAAGCTCCTCCACTTGCTTCGCCGAAACCGCAGCCTCCCCTCTAGGCTCGGCGACGTAAAGGCTATGAACCAGCTGGCACAGGTACGCAAAAGGGACATTAGCTCGTACCACAAAGGGAAAAGGAAGCGCAGAAAACACACTTACCCGAAGAGCTAATTCCACGGGCTGCGTCCTGCTCTCGTCTGGTTGGCCAGTTTCAGGGCCCTCCCGATCCAGTCCCAAGGTTTCAATGGTAGACGCCACGAACCTGCCAAAACCACCACGGCCAGAGTTACGATCGGCTTCCGACCCCCGACTCCTTCGACCGTCGATCTCCACGACCAGAACTAGTTCTGACCTCCCGCCAGCTGAACTCGACGCCCCGGCATCAAATGTCCTCGCCCTCTTCGTCGGGGCTTCACCGCGATCACTCCCGCGGTGTCCAGGCATCACCGCTGCCTCTTTCTCCCGCAGGGCCCATACCCCCATCGGCCGTGCTACAGGTTCCGAAACCGGTAGGTCTGGCGACCTTACTTCCCGGATAACGAGTGAAGCAGCGTCCTCACTGCCCGGCCGCCTACCGTAGTGGGAGTCCGGAAACATGAGCGGTATAGGCCTGTCATGCACCGTGCACTCTAGGGTGACCGGATCTACAATGGTTTTCGAGGCCAGATCCCCCATCTCCATCAACCTCGAGGCCACAAGCTCTTCATCCGGTTCGACGGTCTCTTCGCTCCGAACAGCGAGCCGGGGGGCATTAGCTGTAGAACGACAAACCGAGCGGTCAGAATAAAAGCGACCCTGCAAAACAACGGTGCAAGGTACCTTACCAGGCTTCCTCCCCATCTCGCATATCTCAGCACATTCCACCGGATAAAATTGTAGGAGCTCCGACCCAGAATGTCCCAGCACACAAAAAGTCAGGCTAGCCGTTGCCTCTTTAATTCCCCCAGCTGGTACGATTGATCCCCGATCGACTGATAAGCCCCGGACACCTGAAACTTCCTCAAACTACGCTGCCACCTGCCCTCGGCCATCACAACCGACATCCTCCATACATTCGAAACCGACGACGGCAGATGAGTAATGGCAGGATCGAAGTCCCGCGCGGCAAAGTTAACACAACCGCAGGCCTGTGCCTTTTTGCAGTAGAGAACTTGTACAGCGCCCGGAACTCATCCACCGTGGGCCAGTCCATGTTGTTCAGGCTGAACAGGCACCCGAGACCAAGCAACTGCCTCCACTGGTTGCTAGGCAGCTGAGCTGGGGAAAGATTTATACGGCTCAGCATAAACTGGACAAACTTCGGCAGCGGCAGAGATAGTCCGTGCCGAAATTGATCATCAAAAACGGCAACCCAACCCGGCTCCGGGTTGCAGGCCAGTTCCCCGGGATGCAGGCCTCGAAGCTTAACGGAGGAATCAATGTCCCACTTCGCCCGAAAATCCCTTATCTCTCTCTCAGACATGCTTCTGATGGGTTCATTGCAGAAAATCACTCTGTCGCCATCCAGCAGCTCATACCTCAACCCACGAACGGAACAGACAGGATTCGCCGATCTCCCAGATGCCATAAAGCCTAAGTAACGGAGGTTAGCGACGTAGCAAGATAGCAACACAGACAAACGGCAGTAAAAGGGCAAGGAACAGAAAAATATGACGGCAGAAGGAGAGCAGAGGGGATGATAAATAGGGCAAGCACAAAAGAGAGGTAACCCCAACCGCATATCCCATTCATCTCAGACCGTTCCTTGCCGACACGTGTCCCAACATCGATAAAGGCTCCCATGCCATCATAACTAATGGGACTGATGGGCTCTCCCCTTCTTCGCATGTCTGCCACCTGTCCCACCTACAAACGGTAGTTGGGGGAAATAGGAGCGCAGAACGAGGCGTCCACTCCCTCCACTTCCCCAAGAAGTCGCCGGTCATGAGTTTTTCAACCGCTTCGAGAGCTTTGTTCCGGGTATGAGCCATCCATCCGGTACCATGGCAGTTCTCGGTTAGGTATCATTCAACCGGTTGCATGGCATCTCACCGGTCATGAGTTTTTCAACCGCTTCGAGAGCTTTGTTCCGGGTATGAGCCATCCATCCGGTACCATGGCAGTTCACGGTTAGGTATCATTCAACCGGCTGCATGGCATCTCACCGGTCATGAGTTTTTCAACTGCTTCGAGAGCTTTGTTCCGGGTATGAGCCATCCATTCGGTACCATGGCAGTTCACGGTTAGGTATCATTCAACCGGCTGTATGGCATCTCACCGGTCATGAGTTTTTCAACCGCTTCGAGAGCTTTGTTCCGGGTATGAGCCATCCATCCGGTACCATGGCAGTTCACGGTTAGGTATCATTCAACCGGCTGCATGGCATCTCACCGGTCATGAGTTTTTCAACCGCTTCGAGAGCTTTGTTCCGGGTATGAGCCATCCATCCGGTACCATGGCAGTTCACGGTTAGGTATCATTCAACCGGCTGCACGGCATCTCACCGGTCATGAATTTTTCAACCGCTTCGAGAGCCTTGTTCCGAGTATGAGCCATCCACCCGGCCCCATGGCATCTCACTGGGAGACTCGTCTCGATATGGCAGAATGCCCGGGCGAGACCCACTCGGTCCCATGACATTCCACCGGGCATGCGAATCGACTCCAAAGCATTCCACCGGTTTAGTCACTTTCCTTCGCCTACAAGCAGGAACGAGCCAGCAACAACTCAAGGCTTCCAAACGCATGGACTTTATAAACCCGGGCGAGTTTACATCTAACACATGTACTCTTGTCCAGCAGGATAAAAACCCTGCATCACACTGAACTGTGATACATTTGGGGATACTTGGCGAGACTCGTTATCTCAATGCCACCCCACCGGGCAGATTGTTTCTCTAACACAGAACAAGTCTCCCCGCAGGCTAACAAACCTGCACATTTACCTCGCTTATTCCAACAAAAGCTGAGAACTAGCAACTATTGACCGGTGCCTCAGAACGACCGCAACACCGGGGGCACCTGTTGGCTCATTCCATGCACCAACAGGCCTTCCCGAAGGCTAGTACTCTCCGACTCATACTGATATGGCAGAACGCCTGGTCAAGGTCCCATGACCTCTGACTCATACCGATATGGCAGGACGCCCGGTTAAGGTCCCATGACCTCCGACTCATACCGATATGGCAGGACGCCCGGTCAAGGTCTCATGATCTCCGACTCGTACCGATATGGCAGAACGCCCGGTCGAGGTCCCATGCACTCCGATACTGCACAACGCCTGGTCACGCCCAATCTTCAATATGGACTTGGGGGACTGGGCACCGTTGGGTTGGTAACCCCGCGGGTCTGTAGGGCAAGAGCAAGACAGATTAAGTCCCCATTCAAGATTGCACTTGACCGGGAACTTGGGGGACTTGTTGACAGTAGCTACAGCAGGCCCACAGACCCGCAGCTAGTACACCAGGGGCCGGCCCGAGGCCCAGGACCGGACCACCAGCATCCGGCCTCGGGGTCCAGCAGTCTATCCTGCCACCTGGGGCCGGGGTCCGGGGGCGCCTGCCTGCCAAAGAGGTCACCAAAGCTGCCCTTTGGTGTGCAAACAGAAGGGAACCAGTCCCACATCGAAGGATAAGGCCAGACCTCACTCCTGGCCACCTATATAAGGGCCCCAACTACCCTCATTAATAGGTAACTGATCCTTCCTACCGCTTATATACGTGCTTAAGTTATATCTATTCCAACTATACTAACTTAGGCATCGGAGAGGAGAAGACCGGCCCGCCCGGTATTCCCCTTAGTAAGCAGGTTTACAGGAGATCAAGTGAAGATTCATCTGTCTCTACAAGGCCTACGGGTTTGTGCAGAAACAGAAGCATATTACAATTTATCACAGTATGATGATATCTAAATCTCTATTCTCTGATAGAAAAGTTATGCATCTTCACTGTTTCTACTATGGTAGCATACAGTTATATGCATTTGTTCTTAATATGACAGTTCATGATTATAACATGTCATTTTGTTCATGACTACTGTGGTAGTATATGAATCTGGAATGAAATTTATTCATGACTAACTATGGTAGCAGATGAATATGAATGAAGTCACATAAAATCAATCTAACAGTATATAATCATGCATATTTTAAGAATAACTCTATACTGCATAATTTGATAACTAAATCTACACAAATATAAAAGCATGTAATGACATTTATTAATCATGTAATCCTAGAATCATACAGTATAAACATTCAAGTATATCAATTCCTAAATCAATCTTAATCCGAGCATAGCTTGCTCTGATACCAATTGTAAGTTACTACTCAATCTTATGCATATCAGTAGTAATACATAAAGACTACTTAACATCATATTTCTATGTCAGACTAAGATTAGATATAATATTTAGATACCAGTTTGTGTAGTATTGTCCATTCCTTCTCCAAGATTCATGCGTTAGTTTCCTCTTATTCTGATGGGATATTTATAGAGAAAAATCCATGCTCTTGCAGAGGAATCAACAATTATCCTGTTACAGTTTTCATAACTGTTTTGTAGTTACAGCAGTTCCGTCCATCAAGGTAACGGCCTATAACCTCTTATCTATTCAGATAAGTTCTATCATTATCTGTGCATAAGTTGAATATTTGAATTCAAACTAGATGGCTTTAATTAAGTGCTGTAATGATTTCTCAACTTAATTAAATCTCTAATGCTATATTTGAATCTCAATAACTCAGCTTCATTTACTTTATCTGCTACTGCAACTTGTGAACACAGCAACTTCAATATCTAGTTCTATAAGATCTTACATAAGTTTTGTACTAAAATCAATACCCTGATACAAACAGTCAATTTCAATGTCAATTGAAGATGTAAATGAGAGTCTCCTCTTTGCTTTCTCACAAGCACATCTCAACCTCATAAGAGCTTGGGAGTTTTTACTAACGTCCAATTTGTGCTTCCTCTTGAACTGCTCAATGACTCACCATTTTGTTATCAAGATCTTCACCACCAAGGTGAGTGTCTCCAGCGGTGGCCTTGACTTCGAAGATGCCATCACCTAGCGTAAGTAGTGATACATATAAAGTACCTCCGCCCAAATCATTTATCATATCATATTTCTTGGTCTTCTTGTCAAGGCCATAGGCAATTGCTGCAGCTGTCGTTCCGTTAATAATACGCATCACTTCTAACCCTGCAATAAGATCTGCATTCTTTGTAGCCTGACGTTGTGAGTCATTGAAGTAAGCCGGGACAGTGATAACTGCCTTCTTAACTTTTGATCCAAGGTAGGCTTCAGAAATCTCTCGCATCTTTCTTAGATTCATGGATGAGAACTGTTTCTTCTGGCCATTGTGTTTAATCAAAATCTGGGGCTTATTATCTGCCCCTTCAATGACCTTGAATGGCAATAACTTGAAATCACTTTGAGCTGAAGCATCACTAAATCTCCTACCAATTAATCGCTTTGCATCTGCAAATTAATCTCACATTTAAGAACACATGCAATACAACATTGGTGCACGTACGTAGATATACATTTATATCTAAAGTGGATAATATAACTCCTCCTCCATCAAGGAACTCGACCAAAAGATAATAGAGGTTTTTACCAAAAAATACAATTTTGTGTTAATATTTACCAGTAGCAAAATTGTTTTTTAAAATTACCACTAGCAAGTTTCCATCCAAAACTAACAGAATCTGTTAACTCATAAATTACAAAATTACCCTCAGAAACCAATATCACTGAGTCTCAGAAATCAATAGCACTGAGTCTTAGAAACAAAAATATTCTAGTGCTATTGACCCTTAGAAACTTTACCTCTGCCGTCCTCCGCCGCGATTCCAATGTTACTGACCCTTAGAAACTCATAATTTCCATAAAAAATAAAAACGCCCTAGCTCAAAAACTAAAAATCCACATCCACCGTCCTCCGCCCGCTCTAATACTACTGAACCTCAGAAAATCTACATCCCCTGCGCTTCCAATACAACTGAGCCTCAGTAATCAAGATCTGAGTCAAATCTGATCAGATCTCAACCATAACCAACACACAAAGCAAAAACCAACACACAAACTCAGAAAACTCAGAGAGAGAGAGAGAGAGAGAGACAGAGAGAGAGGAGCTGGTGAGGCTTCAGATTGGCGTCGGCGAAGGAGGAGAAGAGGAAGCGGCGGTGACCTCGAAGCGGCTCCAGGATCAGCTGGAGAGAGAGGCCGGGCTCGGGGGAGGAGGAGATTGGAGTCGGAGGAGAAGCCGGACCAGGATCGGCTGGAGAGAGAGTGTGGTCGACGAGCTCGAGCCAGGAGAACAAAGTCAGAGTCGGGCTCGTGGAGAACGACGTCGACGACGTCGTCTTCGGAGTCCGGTGGTGTTGGTTTGAGAGAGAGAGAGAGGAGAGGGGAATATGTATATATTTATATGGATGACATGGGTTGTAATTTATGGATTTCCAAGGTTAATTATGTCATTAAATAGTGGATGGGTTAACAGCCCTTAACTGTTAATTCCCTGCTGATGGTATAAAAAAATAAGGCTTGTTATTGGTAAATATCATCACAAAATTGTAGTTTTCGGTAATTATGTAAAGATAATAAAGAATTAACATGCTGCAAAATCATACAATCTAGACTATGAAGTATACATTAGAGATATCGATCTATATATGTTTATGTGTGTTGACAGTAGCCATAGAGAGGCTACCCAGGCCCCCAGCCCGCAGCCAGGACTCTTGGACCTGGCCCAGGACCCGGGAGGGTAGCATGGACACCTGGTCCCTCACCTGGGCAGGTCTTACTTGTGGCCGGGGCCCGGGAACCGGGGATAGCAGCTCCCCAAACAGGAGCCGAAACAGTTCAGCAATATGAGCAGAAGGGCGGCGGGGGGGGGGGGGGGGGGTCAGTCCCACATCGAAGGGTGAGGTCAGCTCTCATGCCCGGCAGCCTATATATGAGTCCCAACTACCCTCATTAATAGGTAATCAATACATCAACTATTCATTCCCGCTTAAGTTACCAGTTTATTCCAACTATACTGACTTAGGCATCGGAGCGGAATAGACCGGCCCCGCCCAGTATTCCCTTAGTTAGCAGGGTTTGCAGGCAGGAATTACACCAAGATCCACCGGTATCTGTGAGTCTACGGATTCAGACAGAAACAATTGGCGCGGTCTGTGGGAAGAGTTCAAAAAATTTGTGTTGTCGTACTAGCGGGAACGGAATCGATCAGCCTACCAGTCACAAAAAGTACATATGTCTAGAAGTACAGGAGAAAAGAGGGAAGGAAATCCAGAGGACCGGATGGTTCTGGAGCCGGTGCTAGTCCAAATCCCGGGGGCGGAGCAGGGGCAGCTCGCTGGTAGCTACAATCAGAATGCTGCTACCAACCGTGATCCGGGCAGCACGTCCGGTAAACGCGACAGAGATCTACGCGGGAAGGGCCCGACGGACGATCACCGATTCTTGGGACTGGAACCTTCACCGACGTCCCCCCACGGCCCCAAGCAGAGGGGAAGATCGGCTGCCCAGCAGCGACATCCCGGACGATGTCTCCAGTCTCGGCCAGTACGATATGGCAGGAGAGATAGAAGAGATGCGAGCGGAAGTCACCCGCTTGCAGGAAGAGATTGACCGGGACAGGGCAGAAGCCACCGCCAGGTATCAAGACATGGAAGCGGTTAATGCCGCACTGGTGGCTGCCTTGGAAAGAGGCCAGCAGCGCAATGCCACTCTGGCAAAATCATTCGCGCCACACACAAAAGAGCCTCCCCGCCAGGAAGTGGGGCTGTCATCGGGAGGGGAGAGGGACACCGACGTGGTGGGAGACGTGCTCCCGGCGGACATGGTGCCACCAAAGATAGTCCCAGCCCCTCGGAGAGACAGCGGCTCGTTCGAGGAAGATACCATCAACTTGACCGCACGGGCCCTGCAGATACTATCCGACTCGGTGTCAGATATGAGAGCCCAGATGGAGGCCAACGAGAGAAAGGCTCCGAGACCGCCGGAGAGTGCACGATTCAACAAGCTGGCCGAACCTTTCTCACTCCGGGTTCTGGACTCTGGAAGATCCGGCACCCAAAAGTCGCTAAAGCTGACATACTCCGGGGCCGGCTGCCCAAACCAACACCTGGACAACTTCTGGTCCCAAACGTGTTCTAAGGGCTACTACGACGCCGTTTGCTGCAACATATTCCAGGAGACCCTGTCCGGAGAGGCGCTCAGTTGGTTTTACGAACTACCGGCGAACTCTATAGAGGCATTCGAGCAACTGGCCGATAGATTCGTGGGCTGGTTCATATTAAGGGTCGAAGGGGCTCTGACCTCGACGGTCCTCTTTAACTGCAGGCAGGCGGACAACGAAGGGCTGAGAGCTTTTGTTAACCGATGTTAAACTGCCACCGCCGGGGTCAGGGACCTGGACAAAGGGATCGCCGAATCAGCTTTCAAGCAAGGTCTCCGGCCCGGAAAGTTCTCGTACGCTGTGCGGGTGGAGATCCCGTAGGGTTACGACGAACTGATGGCAATGGCTATCAGGCACGCCCAAGCATACCAGGAAACTTACGGGAGCCGTCAACACAAGAGAAGGCAGGAAGAGCCCGAACCCGCCCGACAGGAAGCCAGAAACTGGCAGCAGGTTCGGGACCGAGGAGCCTCGATCAACAAAAGACCAAGAGGTTGGGGGAACCAGCAGCGCCAGAGGGACTATGTCGACATTCCCCAAAGAGCAGCGAACCTCCCATCCTACCAACAGCAAACCCGCCCCCTAGCGGTCATGCCAGCAGGACGACAAGAGGTATTCTCTACTTTGACCTTCTCCTACGAGGATATCTTGTATGAGAACGGGAACAACATCCCCCCTCCACCAAAAAGAACGCACCCAAAGGAGAACCTGACCAGGGCACAGACCGGTAAATACTGCTCCTACCACGATGAAGCCACACACCTCACAAACGATTGTCTTGCCTTGAAAATAACTATTGAGGGCCTAGTCCGCCGCGGCGACTTGCAGTGGTGTCAAGGTTAACCCGGACAGTGGGGACCGCGCGGAATCAGGACGTCTATCCCGCGACACCAACGCTCATAAGACCGGTCGAAATCTTAAACCCGTATAGAAGCTCAGCGGTCCAACAACTTGTCAGCCTGAGTAAGATGCTAGTTTTTTCTTTCCTAAACACAACTAGCTAGACATTCCAACCAGTTCGGCAGGTGTAATTTCAGTTGTCTATTCCAACTTTGTTTTCAACTAAGTACAAAGGGCAATCCACAGGTAGCCAAGTCAGGAAAATTGAAAAAGGCACAACACAAGCTCAGGCAAAATGTCCATTCATTATAACTCAGGGCAGTGTGTACAAAAAAAAAAAAAAAACTTAAAGCAAAAAGGGAGGGCGGGAGTTTACAAAGTCTAGAGCCTGCTAGGGCACTTCCGCTTGCTCCCCCTCTTCAGCAGGAGCTCCTTCAGCAGCGGTTTCACCAGCGGCGTCTTCACCGGCCGGCTCGGTGTCACCCTCCTGAACCTCTTCTTCATCCGCATGCGGCCGCGGCAACTTTGAGACGTCAAGATAGCCCTTACTCTTCCAGTTGGCATAAGCATTGGCTATCCCTGCCTCCGGGTCCGTTCTAACAGGTCAAGAATCTCATCACAGTTTATGGTTCTATCCTCGTCCACAGGTCAGATCTACCTCTCCGGGAATATTCCACCTCTCCTGAAAAGCAGTAATCTCACCAGGAGTTAACAAGCACTCTAGCTCATCACAGTTTATGGTTCTATCCTCGTCCACAAGTATGTGGCGCGGGGCCCCTCCTGGGTGGGCAGTGCCCAAAGACACTCCGTACGGAACATCCTCCAGTCCCAGGGACCCGGACGTTGATGCCTCACCAGTCGAGCGGGCACTGGCGTTCGGCCCAAAGGACGAGGAGGCAAGCCAGTCCTCCATCCTCTCTTGGTCGTCCCTCACCGGTCGTCTGGCGGCCGATTCGGAGATCCCACTGGAGCTCCCAGAATCCATGTAACCTAAAAAAAAAAAAAACCCTTGGCCGATCAGAAACACAACCTAAAACCACCACCGCAGGGCAGTACGAAGCATATAGTGCCTCAGCACAGCCCACACCGGCCACTGGGCTTCTCAACCGAAAGTTCTCGGCTCTCGCTGAGATTCGGTACTACAAGGGTCCCATCCAAAGGGCTAATCTAGATACAACCAAGTGCCCATCGGATCCAACCACGAACAAAAAAAGGAGGGGGAGAAAAAATTTCAGAGTCGCAAAGGACTGAGACTCACCGATTAGTATGCACGACGACGGAAACGCAACAGCTTGAAAGCACCGAGCAATTGTGTTGAGCGAGGCTAAACAAGAGATCAGTTCTCAGCCAAAAGAAATACACACCAAGGGGCAAGGGTTTATATGCAGGTCCAGCGCTCTTGAATTCCCCCCCAAACTGCTCAGTAGGGCAACTGAAACGCCCGCAGATCCGGGCCATCCATCCCTGACCGTCTCCTAGCGGCACGTGTCCCAGTATTGGTAACTTCTCAGGGCATTCTAACATATATTTCAATGGTACGGGGCTTTCCACCGGTTGAATTTATTCCACATTTCCAGCCAAACAACAACGGCTCGATATTCCCAGGGAGAAGTCTTCCTCTAGCACAGGAAACCTCTTCTGGCATGCTAAAACCCATGCATCAATATTATGTACAGGCTACGATATTCCAACCGTAGTGTTTGCTCCGGTTCAAGGCTATCCTAGCCATCAGTCCATCCAGCTTCAACTATTGGATGCAGTATCACACCGGCCATAATTTCACTTGCTTATCGCTCTCCTACGGAATAACCGGTTCGTCGAACTGAGACATTCCTACAGACAGCCGTGTACGACCTAACAGATCCAATGTACCACCGGGATTTATAAACCCGGGAGACTTGATCCTCTAACACAGGATAACTTTCCCGCAGGCTAAAAACCCTGCACATACATCCCACCTGCAAGAACAAATGCAGCGACGTGGGGACGGCTACTAAGGACTACTCCGGGCCACGCCACCCACCCACCGAGAGACTTGATCCTCTAACACAGGACAACTCTTCCCGCAGGCTAAAAACCCTGCACATACCTCATGCCTGTACAGGCAAAGAGTATAAAACGATCGGGGATGTCTCCAGTACCAACACGGGACCACTTCACCCCGGAAGACTTGATCCTCTCATACAGGACAACTATTCCCGCAGGCTAAAAACCTTGCACATCCTATATGCCTGCAAGAACAAGAGGCTGTGAAACACGTGGGGACGGCTGCCTAGGATCACTCCGGGCCACGCCACCCACCAGGAACTCCTATAACACATGGCACGTTTTCCGCTGGTACTGAGTGACCTCTTGAAACTGTCAAGGCACTCACCGACTACTGTGGCTACCGTTTTTAACTTGGGGAATTCGGTCATCCCATTCGCTATATTCACCGGGTTATCCCGGAACATAGCATGGCGGATTTCAACATCACATCATCTCATTCTCTATATTCACCGGGTTTTCCCGGAACATAGCATGGCGGATTTCAACGTCACATCATCTCATTCGCTATATTCATCGGGTTTTCCCGGAACATAGCATGGCGGTTTTCAACGCCACATTATCATCTCATGTACTACATCTTGTACCCATATGCAACTGTCAGTATCAACATCATAACCATGCACTCATCACATTATGCATCATCATAACAGGTTTATTCGAACGCCCGGCCAAGCTCAATCTTAAACGAAGACAGATTTAAGTACCCATTCAAGATGGCATTGACCGGGAACTTGGGAGACTTGTTGACAGTAGACATAGAGAGGCTACTCAGGCCCCCAGACCCGCAGCCAAGACTCCTGGACCCGGCCCAGGGCCCGGGAGCGTAGCATGGACACCTGGTCCTGCGCCCGGACAGGTCTTACTTGTGGCCGGGGCCCGGGAACTGGGGATAGTAGCTCCCCAAACAGGGGCCGAAACAGTCCAGCAATATGAGCAGAAGGGGGGGCCAGTCCCACATCGAAGGGTGAGGCCAGCCCTCATGCTCGGCAGCCTATATATGAGTCTCAGCTACCCTCATTAATAGGTAATTAATACTTCAACTATTCATTCCCGCTTAAGTTACCAGTTAATTCCAACTATACTGACTTAGGCATCGGAGCGGAATAGACCGGCCCCGTCCGATATTCTCTTAGTTAGCAGGGTTTGCAGGCAGGAATCACACCAAGATCCACCGGTATCTGTGAGTCTACGGATTCAGACAGAAACATTGTGCGATGAAAATATATACGACGTCTGATGGATACGAATCGAAGACCTTACCAAATATGGAGGTAGTGGGATTTCTGATGGCCTGGTTAAGTGTCGCATCACCTACCAGTCGTTCGTTAGCATCAGTGAAGGCAACGTACGTAAGAAGGAGTTGTCCTGCTGCCCTGATCGTTTGGTATGATTTCTGCAGTAGTATTCCGCCAAACTGCCACGCACGAGTAGGTTGCTCCCAAGTCGATCCCTATTGCATAACCCTCTTCTTCTTTTCATGTCATTACCTCTTTCAGATTTTCTAACTTTTCATAATTAATAAGTTCTAGGAACCGTAAGAAGATCGCAGGCTTGAATATATATTTTCATATTAATAAGTTCAATGCAAATTTCCCGTTTCGATCGCTTTCCTAATGTTAATGTGACAGCAGGACCATATATAATTACACTCATCTATTAGAAGAGCAACTCGCACCGAGATAGCTATAATATCGATCATCACATTTACATATAGAGCATCAGACGGTGATCGAATATATTGCTGCTTGTTATAATCTTAAGCTGCATAAACCAAAAAGACAAAGTATATCAATGGATGTCATGGAGGGGGTCGTCTATAGTACCTTGATGTATACCATATTTTTAATTTACAACTAACTGAATAAAATTTATAATTTTTCTACACTAAATTTATAACATTGACAACAAATTTAGAACATATGTTTTATATATTTACATATAATTAAACCAATTTACTATATTGACAACTATTTGTTCATAAACTTATAAATATGTCGTAGGTGAAGTAATTACAACTAACAGAACTACAATTATCTAAATAATCACTTTATTTACCACAGTGATAACAAAATTTATCGTCAAATTTGCAAATGATGGTATCATATATATGAAGGTACTGAAGAAAATTCCGTCATGCAGACGATTCGAGCATCTATTCAAGGATGGCTTTTAAAAGCATATGAGCTGCTCTGCCTGCTCGAAGAAGCAAGTGAGGTGCAGAAGAGCGGGAAATTGCGAGTACATATAAGCGTCATTGATCTACAAGTCTTGGGAGACCAATCCTGGTCATCTCTCTCCCTCATCATCCATCATCCATCTCAATCTCAATACACAAATTGCAGCAAGTACTTGAGCTTTTATAGCGTCCATGACAGCAGAGTTAACAAGCTGAGGCTACATGTAGGCCTCATCAACGGGTCGGGCTGGGCTTTACAATGTATTTTAGAAATGGAGGGCCGGGGTTCTTTAAAAATTTTAGGATCCAAGCTCAACCATATAAGGCTGGTTTGACGGGCTTTTGCGGGCAGGGCCGAATAGCCCTTGGCGGGTTGAGGCCGGGCCGAGTTTTAATTAAAATAAATAAATATTAGAGATTATTTTTTTAAAAAGGGGTTTGGAAACTCTAAACGCCAAACTCTAAACTCTAAACCCTAAACTCTAAATTCAAATTGATTTTCAATTATAAATATACCCTATAAATATGTGGCTTATGGAATTTTCATTTTATAAATTTAGCCATTATAATGACAATATGCATACTAATGCGGTATAACTTGATTAGAAGATTATAATCAAGTGTACAACTTTTCGAAACAACTATATAAAATAAGTCAAATTTTGAAAAATGCTATGATATCGAATTTGATCGTTATGATGAAATACGGTGATGGTCAAAAAATCACTTAAATCCGAAAAAGTTAGAACCTCAATCGGTGCGGTCAACCTTATTTAAACTTATCTCTCTCTATGTGGAGCCATAGTATCGGGAGGTAAACGTTCCCAAATTTTTACATGGCTGATTACGTCTTTGAGAGTTTAATGTTTGGAAGAGTCGACGAAACAAGGTCATCTAAAGGTACCTAATAGCGTTTTCGTGTGATAAGTTTTATGAAAATATGGTTGACCGTTTCGATCGAGCATCGAACGTTCACGAAACGAGTTGATTTTTCTCCTCTACTCATATTTAACTATAACAATCACATCAGACGGTCAAAATTTTCATTTTGTGAATTTAGCCATTATAATGACAACATGCTTACTAATGCGGTATAACTTGATTAGTAGATTATACTTAAGTGTACAACTTTTTGAAACAACTATATAAAAGAAGTCAAATTTTGAAAAATGCTATGAGATAGCATTTGATCGTTATGATGAAATACAGTGATGGTAAAAAAATCACTTAAATTCGACAAAGTTAAAGCCTAGATTGATGATATGTTTACTTCGTGATTTTTAGACTATAATTTAAAATTCTTAAAGATATTAATATAATAATTATTTTTAACGAACATAAATGATAAAATAGATGAGTTTAAGAGAAAAGATGATCCATATTGTGCTAGTGAACTGTGAATATCCATTAAAGTGTGTGAAAATGAAGATCTAATTAATACATTAATGTGTCAAAAATATAAAATAACTCTATATGGGGGTAACTTATTCTTTAATTATTGAGGTATAGATTTTAACGGGCTTTACGGGCCTTGCTTTTACGGGCTTTTGATAGAGCGGGCTTGACGGACTCTTAACGGGCCGGGCCGAGTTTCTAACTCCTAAACTAAGTCCGGCCCTTTACTCACCGGGACCAGGCTTAAGCGGGCTTTTACAGGGGCCGGGTCGAGCTTGCGGACCTCCATCAGCCCACTTGATCCGCGGGCTTAATGACGAGGCCTAGCTACATGAGCCACTTCAAGGAGAAGGAGCATTCAGATTACTTGACTTATAAGTAATAATTAAGGACCCCACATCCATGAATTAAAACCCTAAAAAGGGTAATTTGTGTATCCATCATAAATGTGTTTTACCCATGTTGTTGCAGTGTAACCATCCAACAAGAAGATAGAATTTTGATTATCAAACTCTGTCAAATCATTTTTGAAAAAATGACACATTATCACTTATTAGAGTGGCCATAGCACAATAGATGAATAGAAACAAAAAATATATATGGATCATGCAACTAATTAAATGAATAAATAATAAAATCACTTATTGATTGATAAGTTTTTTTTTTTTTAAAAACTATTCATCGATTCAACATGCACCACTTATTACTTGTCAACGTAGGAAATCGAGAACTGCAACATCACACATGCAAAGTGTACATAAAGAAGTTTGAATTTGATGAAAGGATGCAACCCTGCTAATCAAAACTATAGTGGAGAAATTTTTAAATATGATGGGAGAACTACGTGGCAATGTTTAGTGGTCTTTCCTCTTAATTAAATTTCAACACGTGGAATTTTATCACAAAAATTATAAATTTATATATTTTATTTTTTGTAAAATGACTTTAATCAATCTTTGATGAGTTTGGATTAGGGTTTAGAGTTTGGAGTTTAGGGTTTAGGTTTTAAGGTTTAGAAAAATAATAATAATAAATCTAAAATGTTATTTGACAAAATAACTTTAGGGTTTTAGGGTTTAGGGTTTAGAAAAACAATAATAAATCTAAAATGTTATTTGACAAAATAACTGAAATAATTTTCTGTCATAAAATCACACGTGTCAAACTTTCATTGGTAGGGAGGATCACTAGGCACTGCCACGTGATCCTCCCGTAGCACTGAAAACCGAGAAATTTTTCAGTGTGACAGGAGAACCACGTGGCAGTGCCTAGTGGTCCTCCCTACTAATGAAATTTCAACACGTGGAATTTTATCACAGAAATTATAAATTTATGTATTTTACTTTTTGTAAAATGACTTTAATCAATCTTTTAGAGTTTAATTAGGGTTTAGGCTTTATGGTTTAGAGTTTATAGTTTTAGGATTTAGGGTGTAGGGTTAAGAAAAATAATAATAAATCTAAAATGATATTTGACAAAATAACTGAAATAATTTTGTGTCACAAAATCTCACGTGTCAAAATTTTATTAATAGGGAGAACCACTAAACACTGCCAAGTAGTTCCCCTGTCACACTGAAAAATTCCTTATAAAAACCACCAGCTCTTAATTAACCGGCTAAAAAGGTATCAAATTATTATACAATAATGTCAGGTGAACCACATTTTAGCCTTAACATTACGTTCTCATCATTTTTTTTCTATCTTAAACACCATAAATAACGATAATATTTCTGAAATCAATTTAACCAGTTCGATACTTGGTTCACGACAGTTATTAAATTGGAGGCAACCTGTAAAACCTTAACCGAATAATGAACCGAGATCAGCCTTGGAGAATTCAAGACGGTAATTTGGAGGCAAATTATTATGAACTTAATTTGGCTTTAACCTTTTGCCTTGTGCCATGGCATGTCGTACCTGTCGCTTCAACCTCAGACACACTTTAACAAAAGCGTCAAATGACATCATCACGTCGCATATGGAATTGACTGAAACCGAATTATTACCCCAACGGCGTCGTTTCAATCTCTCGATCAGTCTGATCAGAAAGGTGTCTGAACCTCCACTCTGGGGACAACGTTTTCCCACGTGCCACCAGTCTTCTATCCATGCATTAACTTTAATTACATCATTTACCTGCATGATTTTTACCTACCTAGCTTGTAGTAATATTTCAATCGAAATATTAGGTAGTTATAAACTGTTACTGTGAGACCGGTCACGTGTATCACGGGAAAGCGCACCATGCATCTCGGAATCCATAACTTATTAAACGAGCAAACGGCGTCCAAACGGGAAGACCGGGATTGCCGGCCTTCGACCCTCCCATGCTTAAGTTTGTTAGACGATGACTTGATGAGTGTAGAGAGATAGTTAAATGATGAGTGTAGAGAGATGAGGTAACAATAATTTACCTCAGCGGAGAGTGGAGGTTGTATTTATTAGAACATGCACCCCTAAATTACCGTGTTGCCCTTGATAGACTATGTGGAGCTTACATGTCTTTAGGCCCAGTTTAGACCTAAAATGGCGAATTGAGGTATCCGACTAGATAATAATCAGTGTGATACAGAGGCGAAAAATCTCGATTTACCCTTGGGGTGGGGGGTAGTTAACATTAACTTATAATGTTTCTTAACTGAAATCATTATCAAGTGTGATGCATATAATTAAGGATCATTTTCAAACACTGCAATTTCTTTAAACGTTGAAATTGATTTAATGTCGCATAAAAAATAAAACTGATTTAATTTTTTTTTCTTTATAATGTAATGCATATAGAAAAAAAATATGATGATTCTGCATTTCGACTTGATGTATGATTTAGGGTATCCTATGGTTTATGTCTTAAAATTTCTTAATTATTGACAATTATATACGTTATACAATGTATAAATTGATTGGGTAAAAATGTCTTCAAGCAGTAATAAAATATGAAAAATAGACATCGTTACATTTCTTTTAAAATGGTTTAAGAGCCAAGTTTAATTGGAAGACTCGTGCCAACGCTAGTTTCACTTACTGAATCGGGGAGTCACTACCAGAAAAGGAGTCATAGCCGACGATATGAAAAAAAACGGCCGACGAACTCTTTATTCGTCGGCTATAACCATTATAGCCGACGAAATTCGTCGTCTGTAGTGGTATTTCGTCGGCTAAAATGGTTATAGCCGACGATATCGTCGTCGGGTATAGTTTTGCCGACGGCGTATTTCCGACGATGTTATAACCGACGATATGTCGTCAGGTAATGGTTATAGCCGACGATTTCGTCGGCTATAATAATTATAGCCGATGACTTAAATTCGTCGGCTATGATGCCTTTTCTGGTAGTGAGTGAAGGAGGACATACAACCTAAATCCCAAGCTAACTAACACAATTAAATAGTTTAATCACATTCTATAATTTTTCATTACCCTCTAGTTAGTCTTGAAATAATATTTTCATGACTAAGACTTAAAGTTGAATTATCAATCATTACCAATTGTACAAAAAACTTGAAATAAAAATAAATAAAAACGAAAGTTAGTTGTTAAATGTTGCATGTGGAGTTTACATGAGTCACCAGCTAATATATGGTAGATGTGCCTCTCAATAAGTATGTACATGTACCAATTTTGTGAAACGATCATCATACCGAATTTATGATCCCCGTCGTACTCGTACCATGCTCCAAACAAAAATAAATTTCCTCGAAAACAAAAAAGATAGTGAAAATGCTACTATGCAAATAATTGTAGTCTTTTCTAAGTCCCACTTACATAGTCTTTTTCAATTTCATTTTCTAAAACAAAATTTCTTTTAATTTCAATATGACACGATTGCAATGTGAAATCATTTCGAATGGACAGACTGAGATCATCTGTTCATATTTGTCCCTTCATATTGCCTCATGAATGAATCTTGTCCATCCAATTGTAATCATATGAACATGTTTTTTCATGCATTTAAATCATGTAATATTGAGTCCAGGCAAATAAATCTGATCATAAAATTAAAATTAGATGGCCTACATGCAGTATGAGACAAAACATTATGAACAGAAAATCTGAATCCCGAATGGACACTGCTATGAGTGTTATTGTCCATGAAACATTATCCGTCATTATATGCATTAAATTCAATCAAAACAATAATTGATCAGTTTTATATCTCTACTACTACTCTTCCATATTAAGACAAACCAATAACGAACAAGATAACAACTATTACAAGACAACAACTCTTTCAAAATATACCAACACATTGAAAATATGACAACGGAAATTCAAAAATATGGTTACCACCCGCATACAATAGCTCTCTCACAACAACGTCGATTGCATATTAGTCTCCTGCTACCTTTAATAAATTTTGTCATACAAGATATGATAGATCTCTCTAAACTAACGGTGATGGTTAACCATCTCGCCGGGCGCCGGCCACCATATCTCCCCCACAAACCCCTCCAATTGAGGAGTAAAGGGCGGAGCCCCATAATTGACGGACCCATCCCTCCCTTTAATATCTTTCTTTTCTTTTCTTTATCCCCTTTTATCTTTATTAGAAACCGTAAAATCAAGCTTAATTTATTCGGAGAGTCCTTCCCAAGCAAAGGCACCCCCACAAGTCCCAACCCGACGTCGTTTTGGGAGTCCCGAATAAGTCCAATTATTTATCTCGGCCCCGCAGGAAAAGTGAGCTGACTCATTTGGTCCCTCTGCCACGACCAAATTATATCCACTCACATTCCTAACTCGACCGTTAAAAAGAATAACTATACTATTAATTAAAAAAAATTCAGAAAACTAAATTAATCAAATAAGGACAATAATCTCCCTCACTTATATCAACGACTCTTCTCCGTCGGTTCTACTGACTTGTACTACTTCACTCTCTCACTCTCTGAGCTCAACCATGGCTTCCTTCCTCTCCTTTTTTCTGTTCCTCTTCTTCTTCTTCGTAGCTCAGATTGAATCGGAGAGTACCACCGATCAGTCAACGCTGAAGACTTTCATTTTCAGAGTCGACAGACTCTCCAAGCCCTCGATTTTCCCGTCCCACTACCACTGGTACACGTCGGAGTTCGCCGACCCGCCGCAGATTCTCCATATATACGACACCGTTTTCCACGGCTTCTCGGCGACTCTCACCGCCGACCAAGCCGCCATCCTCAGTGACCACCCAGCCGTCCTCCACGTCTTCGAAGACCGCCGCCGCCACCTCCATACAACCCGCTCGCCGCAGTTCCTCGGCCTGAGAAACCAGCGCGGGCTCTGGTCCGAATCCGACTACGGCTCTGACGTCATCGTCGGGGTTTTTGATACTGGAGTCTGGCCGGAGCGTCGGAGCTTCTCGGATTTGAACCTCGGCCCGGTTCCGAAGCGGTGGAGAGGGGTCTGTGAGACCGGAGACAGATTTTCTGCTAGTAATTGCAACAAGAAGCTGATCGGAGCTCGGTTCTTTATTAAAGGCCACGAAGCAGCCGCCAATGCCGGTGGTCCGATAACGGCGATCAACGGCTCTGTTGAATTTCGGTCTCCTAGAGACGCCGACGGACATGGGACCCACACGGCATCCACCGCCGTCGGCCGATACGCCTTTGAGGCCAGCATGTCCGGCTACGCTTCCGGCATCGCAAAGGGAGTGGCCCCCAAATCTCGGTTGGCTGCCTATAAAGTGTGCTGGAAAGACTCCGGTTGCTTCGACTCCGATATCTTAGCCGCCTTCGACGCCGCCGTGAAGGACGGAGTCGACGTCATTTCGATTTCAATTGGTGGCGGCGATGGAGTGTCTTCTCCTTATTATATTGATCCAATTGCGATCGGATCATACGGCGCCGTTTCGCATGGAGTGTTTGTGTCGTCCTCCGCCGGAAACGACGGGCCTAATGGAATGTCGGTGACCAACCTCGCGCCGTGGCTGACGACGGTCGGAGCAGGGACAATTGACCGGAACTTCCCGGCGGTGGTAGTTCTGGGCGACGGCCGGAGACTCAATGGTGTTTCTTTATACGCCGGAGCTCCGCTGAAGGGGAAGATGTACCCCGTGGTCTATCCCGGAAAGTCCGGGATGCTCTCTGCTTCGCTGTGCATGGAGAATTCCCTGGACCCGCGTCAGGTGAGGGGTAAAATCGTCATTTGCGACAGGGGAAACAATCCCAGAGTGGCGAAAGGTATGGTGGTGAAGAAAGCAGGAGGTGTGGGAATGATTTTAGCTAACGGAATCTCTAACGGCGAAGGACTCGTCGGCGATGCTCATCTCCTCCCCGCCGCAGCCGTCGGCGCCGAGGAAGGTGACGCCGTCAAGGCGTATGTGTCTTCCACCAAGACTCCTTTCGCTACAATTGATTTCCAGGGGACTGTGATCGGAATCAAGCCGGCTCCGGTGGTGGCTTCGTTTTCGGGTCGTGGGCCAAACGGGTTGAACCCGGAGATTCTCAAGCCGGATCTGATCGCTCCGGGAGTCAACATTTTAGCTGCATGGACTGACGCGGTGGGCCCAACCGGGTTGCAGAATGATAACCGGAAGACGGAGTTTAATATCCTCTCGGGAACATCAATGGCTTGCCCTCACGTGAGTGGCGCCGCCGCTTTGCTCAAGTCTGCTCACCCTGATTGGAGTCCGGCGGCGATAAGATCGGCGATGATGACGACTGCTGGCGTCACTAATAATCAGAACAAGACCATGACTGATGAAGCTACTGGAAAGGCCTCCACTGCTTATGATTTGGGAGCGGGTCATTTGAATTTGGACCGGGCTATGGACCCGGGTCTGGTTTATGATATCACCGGAGAGGACTATGTCCAGTTTCTCTGCGCGGTCGGGTACGGACCGAGAGTGATTCAGGTGATTACTAAGTCGCCGCCGAAATGCCCGGGGAAAACGACTTCGCCGGGAAATCTTAACTACCCGTCAATTGCGGCGTTGTTTCCGACTTCCGCGGCGGGGCTGTCTAGCAAGACGTTTGTTCGGACGGTGACGAATGTGGGCAAGCCCAATGCAGTGTACAGGCCCATGATCGAGGCGCCGAGAGGAGTGAAGGTGACGGTGAAGCCATCGAAGCTGGTGTTCACGGAGGAGGTGAAGAAGCGGAGCTACTTGGTGACGGTGGCGGTGGATAGGAGTAACTTGGTGTTGGGTGAGTCGGGTGGTGTGTTCGGGTCGCTGTATTGGAGCGATGGGAAGCATGTGGTTAGGAGCCCCATTGTGGTGACCCAAATGGATCCCTTGTAAGACTAGGAAGGATCAAAACACGTCGTTTTGATGGGGGTATTCTAAGGGTAGGTGTACAAGTTGGAACCTGTAGTAGAGGTTTTTGTGGGTTTTGTGTGATGGTTTGGTCCTAGCAGTGTGGAAACTTCCCCACTTTCTTTTATTTTGTTTCTTCTTTTTATTTATTTTCTTTATTTCTCTATATATTAATACTCTCTCCCATAGTATGAATGTTTTCTTCTTCTTCTTTTTTTTGGTCAAAGTATGAATGTTATTCCATTGGAAAATCTTGTTGTGGGAAAATTGGTAAACAGATATGTTGACGGTAGCAACAGACAGACTACTGGGGCCCACGGATCCGTGCTAGAGCCGTGAAAGAAGGCCCGTGTGCTAGAGGCCATGGACCAAGCTGTCCAGCGTGCAATATGGGCCCGGGAGCCGGTGGGAGAAGCCCAGGAAGAAGGGTCCAGAGTGCGTCTTTAATGTGCAGAAGGAGCTCTCAATCCTACATCGAAGGATAAGCTCAGCTCATGCAACCTGGAGCCCATATATTGGTCCAACCACTTTCATTAAATGGTAATCACCAATTGTCTGCTTCCACTTATTGCTTATATTCTAATCTCAACTGTACTAACTTAAGCATCAGAGTGGAATCGACCGGCCACAACCAGTTCTTCATAGTTAGCAGGAGTTTGCAGGAGAAGAGAGTATCCCGTCTAACAGAATATCCCACTGGGTATCTGTGAGTTTACGAGATTCAGACAGAAACAACATACATATGAGTTTCACCTACTACAAAGATTTTTCTTAGTTCAAAATTGGCAATAGTTGCTTTAGACAATGTAGTGACTTTTGACTTTCATTACTTTCACACTGATTTGTTTATGTGCATGGATAACAACAATACCGTGATTAACTGTGTAGAGTTTGGTTTACCGCTATGATTTGGTTAAAATTTATAATAAACCTCGTGTATTAAACTATATTTGTTAAGAGTATCTCCAACAGTATTGTTAATCTTAAAAGTTGTAAGTGTAACGGTAACATTATGAGGGTATGAGGGATTTGATCCAATATTGTAAGCTTGTATTAAGGGAATCAAATTATAAGTAAAATATAGATGATGGTATTGGTGAGATATTCTATATTCATTGGGGTCATGATTCCCACCAATTCCACTAAGAATGTCTCTCGTATTTTAAACACCTCCAACTCTTTCTTTGGTGTTTCCCACTTGACAGTTTTGATTTCTAAACGGGAACAAAGCTGAGGAAGAAAACTGGTCGACAAAAGCATATATAATAGGGGGGTTCTATTTGCACATCCAAAAGTGTTGTGTATACCTCCATTATTTAATATACCTCCATTTCACTTTTTAAGTTGTAAGAAAACCTAAGTGTACCTCTTCTTCTTTACTATAATGCCCCTACACCTATTTCTATCTATACCGAATTTGTTTCGTACAAGTCGCCATTATTGTACACAGTCACAAGATTTCACCATTGAAATGCAAATACGTACTTTATATATATATCATTAAAAGTTCATAATCTGATAGGGGAAAATGACTAGGTAGTTATCCATAAACCGAGCTATATTTTCTATTCTTTTCCCTAACCAAACATAGGTTGGTTTGACCTTTAGTACTGTTATACGGGTAAAAAAATATTTTAATATATATGACTGACTGAGGGACTGACTACTGACCAAGGGCAGTTCTCTGCTATTGCAGGTGAGAAGTACAAGTATTCTAATACAGCCGTTACAAACAGAATTGACGAACAGTAAAAAATAAAAAAATAAAAAATAAAAACCTAAACATTTAACAATAAGTTTAAGTTAACAATTACCCGGTCTGGCATGAATTGATTTGTATAATCTTCCACCATTTGACTCTCCATTCGTGCATCTTCACTTTATTTCATGGAATGTTATTTTAGGGTTTACAATGTTATTTTAGTGTTTACCGTTAAAGAAGATTACGACAACTTGATACTTCTATGAATTTCATAAGTGACTCTAATGGGAAATAAAATTAAGTCGAAGAGTTCTCCACAGTATAATCTCACATCCAACCATGAGAGATTGGAATAAGAATCTATTTTGAGAGTGAAAATAAGAAAAGAAAAGAAAAGAAAAGAAAAGAAGAGAATAGATGGTTGTACGTGAGGGAGGTAGAAAGAGCAAATTTTTTATTTTATTTATCTATTTGTCTTTATCTATCATTTCATATGAGTTAATAAAGTCAAAATAAAATAAAAAACTAGCGGAGGTATACACAACACTTTTGGAGGTGCAAATAGAACAACCCATATAATAGATCGTTGTGTACGATCGATAACGATAGTTCATCAAACTATGCTTTGTGGATCTCATATCTCATGAGACTATGACATATGTGGAGCATCTTGGCTATCAATTAGTTATCATCATCACTACCATTCTTAAAGTTGCTCAACCATTCTATGCTCGTAAAAGATCTTGCACCCGATTCCATCCACTAATGTCCATTGCATGGCAAGCAAAAATTGTTTTTCAGAAGCAAGTAATTACTTGCTTGGATGCCTTTGTTATTAAGATGCTCAAGTTTGAATCGTTTGGTTTAATCAGATTAGTATTCGAGCAGAAGATAAACCAAGAAAGCAAGATGATTGACGAACGAGTCCCACTTAAGTTATTGAAACAAGAGAGAGCAAGAAGCTTGATTTTGGCTAGCTTGTTTGTAATGTTTCATGGATAAAATAGTTATAAAACCAAGCATCTGTGAAATAGCACAAAGAAGAAATAACTTGTTAATTTAAAAAAAAAAAAAAAACTAGCCTGATAAATTAATTAAAAAGAGTAAAAAAATCTGTGTTCTTCTTAGGCGCTTGATTCCTACAGGCAAATTGAAATTGAAGACAAAGAACAGCCTCTTCCCAAGACCAACACAAGATCTCTTCAAAGCTTTGCCATCAACCCATTCTGAATTGGCTTCGCTACCCCATTGTCTTTGACACACGCACTAGGAGGAACATCCACTGCAGGAGAGCAGTTGAAGAATCCATGCGGCATAAGCGCAAAGCCAGTGTGCTCCACTGGCATGACAGGCCAGTCTTCTAACCGAGGAATGTGTGTTACCCCAAATACGTACCAAAGCACAATGCCAGTTTCTTCAAGAGATCGATTCTTCTTAACCCATGTAGTCAATCCTTCGCCGGCTCGTGGGTTTTGGTTGGGAAATTCTCCTCCAGGAAACATCTCATCAGGTGAATATGGTGTAACCCAAATATTATGTTTCAAAAAAGCCGCTCTTCTCAAGAACTTGGCCTCAGGACCAGCTAAGGGCAAGCAATTTGAACCAGGCACAAGCATGTAGCCTGTTAACTGCCCAGTCCTGTTAACAGTTCGAGTGTTCCTTACGATCCAACGACGCACAGATAGGGGATTACAGTCTCGCATTGCCTCCAGTTCAGTTCTAAGAAGTCTCTCTTCAGCATAAAATGCATTGTTGTGCACATTATTCTCTCCAGATTCTTCAACTTTAACATCTACCTCCACCACCTGATTGTATGCTTCCCCAGGTTTGCAATCAACAGCCATATCCATGCGAGCAACGAAAAAGTGCTGATGAACTGGTGCATATAGCCCTGGTGCAATAACGGTACCATATTTTCGAACTTCTCCAGGTTGTAGTGCTCCTAAGCTGAGTATTCCAGTGAGTTTAACTTCAGCTTCAATCTTTCCATCCTGATAAAAGTGCCAGAAGAATCCATATTCATAATTAGCTATAGTACATAGAAAAGAAACTGTCAGTCGTCTTGACCTGCGTACTTCGGCTAAGCCTGTTCTCCAGTCCTGGTGCTTCCACAACATTCCATGGTCCTCTTCGTGCATGCATACACAATTCTCAATTGTTTCAACACCTCCAGTGAAGTTAGTAAAATGAGCATCAAAATATTTGACATAGCCGGAACAATCACACCCGTTCTGTAGAGAATGTGCATTTTTACCAAGGCCATCTTCCCCAGCGTCAAAAGCATTTTTTCTGTAATGTGGATCATTGGGATCTCCATATGGCACCACCATTTCCACAAAACTCAACCTATGGGCTACAGGCCTTCGCCCCCGGCTACCGTCATCATATGCAATTGAATATATGACTAGTCCCTCCCTCGGAGTGAATCCAACACGAAAACCCCACTTCTGCCACTTCACAAAGTATCCATCCACACGAAAACTTGGACCTTCAGCTTGAACAATTTTTAAAGGCTTCAGATCACTTCGATCAACACCACCTCTTGTTTCAGCACATGTATAGTTCCTCAGTGGATCGGTTGGAGGTAGAGGAACCAGTTTACGGTCTTCAAACTCCATCACTACCATGTTTTGCATATCAACTAGTATATAGATTCCCTCAACAGGTCGCGCATAACCATTTTCCATTGGGCAGTACTCACTCTCAGTTCTGCAGAATATCAGTGGTTTAGCAAGTCTTTTGCTAGGAGCATCAGCCTCACTATGATAACCAACACACCAGGCATCAACCATCACGAGATCCATATCTTCAATGCCCCTCTTCTTCATAGCCTCTCTAAATGGAGGAAAGTCTTTCACAACAGCTTCACATTCGGCGTATTCCACAGCATCCATTGGGGGCTGCACATCAGGGATAACTTGTGAGGATATTACTTTGCCTCTGTGATGTCCACCACGAGTAGCTGCATGCACTTCTGATAGCTCAACAACCCATATGCTTGTCTCATTTGACGTCTTGTTGTAAACAACAAGTCTAGCGCGTCTCGGAGGAAGCTTAGAGGGTATTATAGGTCCACCTTTGGTTCTCGGAAGTAATGAGGGTTGGAAAGGAGGGAAGAAGTAGGCATCTGCTAATGCGACAACATGCTTATCTGGTTCAAGTAGAACGACTTCAACAAACCGCATACTATCTCTAACCTCAGGTGTTGCTCCAGCTGCCCTAACAGTCACCACTGCCACAGCTATTTCAGCAGGAGATAAAGGTTCCAAGGGATGCCTTGATTGGGGCCTAACCATGCTCGGGATGCCAATTGTGGAGGCATTTACCGCTGAGGCAATCGATGGAGGCGCGGCAGCCTCGCGTGGAACAGGAGACGAAGAGTTGGGGGAGGAGCAACATGAAGGCGTCACTTTTTCCGAGGCTGAGGCCATTGCAAGCTAGGGAGAAGAAGCTCTGCTTATCGAAAACTTGAAGAAGCTCTGCTAGGACACAGAAGAAAAGAATGTGAGTACGAATTTGATCACGCAATTAAAAAACCCTAGAGAAGGCTGGGCATGCAGCATTATTTATAGAGACTAGAAAGAGAGTGGCAGAATCCCAATCGGACTGGACCAATCCTACTCCTCATTGCAATGTAATTCATTTTTCTAATCAAACTACCACTAATGTCTGGGATTATTTCTCAATCCTACTTCTCACTGAAAACTAATTCATTATTTACTGGGGGTTATTAACTAATTCATTATTGTTAGCGTGAGTCATGGAGTTAGTTTAGGAATGTAAATAAACTTGTTATTGCTTTCCTATTCTATATGTGTAGTACATGTAGTACATAGTACGTAGGGTTTGTACATCTTGTATCAGTATATATAGCCTCCACTGTGATATGAATAATAATCAGAAAATTATTCTCCCATAATTGTGTTATATTCAACTTGGTATCAGAGCAAAGATCCGAAAGGACTTTGTCTCTTTGTTTTTCCGCTGCAATTCCTCGTCTGGCTTTGGTGCTCTGTCAGACTTGTGAAGTTGATTTATTCTTTATTTTCAAGTAAACCCCATTGTTAGGGTTTATTGTCTCAACTTTATTAGAAGTGTTCGGCATTGGCCTTTGTTTGACTTTTCTCCCACAGTCAAAGGTATTATTCATCCAAGTCTGCTCCTCTTCCTCGTGCTGTTCGGACTTGGGAAAACATCCTCGTCGAAAAAGAAGAGAAATTGTTTTTCTGCATATTTTTGCCGACAACAGCTCGTCGGCACCCTTGTTCCTGCATATCTTTGCCGACAACTGCCTCGTCGGCACCGTTGCTTCTGCTTCAGGCTCGGCCCGATCCGTTCGACCCGGTCCTCTGCCTTCGTCTTCCCTGTCCGGCGTTGTGCTCGACCCACCGGCGCATCTTCTGCAACCTCAGGCGCCACCCACCGGCGCATCTGCTCACCTCCAGATCTCGTCCGGCCGCTCAACCCGCACCACCAGGCGTCTCCGATCCAGCCTCAATCTCTCCGGGTCTCGTCTTCTCCGGCGTCACCCTCGTCTGCTCTCGGCGTCACCCTCTCCCGCCTCTCAGCTAGGGTTCTCTCAAGGAACCTTCAGCCCGACCCGATTCAGCTCGGCCCGACCCGGTTCTGCTTGGCCCGACCCGATCCTGCTCGGCCCGACCCGATTCCTGCTGCTCTTTCTAGTCCGACCCGGTTCAGTCTCTATTCACTCTCAGCTCCAGTGCACCGACAGTGCAAGTGCACCAGGCGCAGGTTCAGTCCTTTATTGTTTTTTTGCTCCATAAATTACTCCTATTTGGTATTTGTGTTGCAATGGGTTCTGGAGATGAAAGTTCTCAGGTGAAAGATGTTCAGACACTTGAAGTATCTGTCAAGAATTCTGAAAGTGGTTCCTTTGGGGGTGCCAAACTCAATGGAACCAATTTCCGAAAATGGAAGAAAATCATGACTGCTCATCTCCGAGGGATGCACAAGATGGGGCATGTAACTGGGGCTATTGAGGTCCCTAGTGAAAGTGATGTTGCTGCCTACACTAAGTGGGAAGATGATGATGGTCTTGTGATGTCAGTTTTATACAAGGCCATGAATGAGGACATAGTTGATATGGTGGAACAATGTGACACAGCTAAGGCGATCTGGAAGACGTTGGAGGACTTATATACTAATGAATCAGATTTTATACAGGTTCATGAGTTGATGTGCACTGCTTCAGCAATGCAACAGAATGGGCAGCCAGTGGCACAGTTTTTTACCAAGCTGAAGAACATTTGGGCTGAAATTGATGCAAAACGTCCTTGCAAGATCAAGAATCAGGAGGATCTTGTTTGGTACTTGAAGGAAAAAGAGCTTGAGCGAGTTCACCACTTTCTGAAAGGCCTTGATGCAAAACATAACAGTGCCAAGGGAGAGCTGCTCAGAATGACAGAACCTCCTAGTTTGACTACAGCTTTCACATACATCCGTAAGGATGAGTCTCAGCAGGAAAGTCTTACTCAAGCACAACATGAAGTCTCTAGTCTCACTATTCAAGCGAAAGCACCAGCACCACTCCTTCAGCAATCTAGTTCAGTTCCACTCCACAGGCAAGGACCGCCACCAGGCATTGGGGACCAACCTCGTCCCCCTTGCTCTTATTGCAAGGGTGACCATCCTCGTGAGACTTGTTGGAAGTTGTACCCTCATCTTAGGCCTAAGAGGCCTACTTATCGTCCCAAGGCGAAAGCAGCTATCCAGTTGGTCCAAGAACTTGACATCTATGGTGTATCCGGACATGACCATCATACAGCAGAAGGCGCTACACCCACAACATCGGTGGCTGGTCATGGTAAGATAGGTATGGCCTTCAATATTTCTAGCTTTGTTGGTGGTGATACATGGATTATTGATTCAGGTGCTTCAGATCATATGACTTATGACAAATCTTATTTTACTGAGTTATCCTCTCCACCAGTACCATATGTTACTAATGCTAATGGTGAAGCCTTCCCTGTGTTAGGAAAGGGGTCAGTTCGTATCACTCCCACAATAGTACTACAAAATGTGTTATATGTGCCTGCTTTATCTCATCATTTGATATCTGTCCCACAGTTGAATGTTGAATCCAAATGCTCTGTGACCTTTTTTCCTATGTATGTGATTTTTCAGGATCTTCTCACTGGGGAGTTACTAGGTCGGGGGTACTTGAGGGGCAGGCTGTTTCGTCTGGACCAGACATATACCAGGGAAAAACCAGGAGCACAGCCACGGACCGCTTTAATGTCAACTTCTGACAGGTTAGGTGAAGTTTGGTTATGGCATCGTCGCTTAGGACATCCATCTTTTAGTGTTATGAAAAAATCCATGCCTTCTTTGTTTATTGGTGTGGACGAGTCAGTCTTACATTGTGAAACATGTGTTTTGGGCAAGAGTCATCGCTCAACTTATTCACCTCGTATTTCTAATAAAAGTGTCGTTCCTTTTGAATTAATCCATTCTGATGTTTGGGGACCTTCAAAGGAACCTACTGTGTCTGGTATGCGATATTATGTGTCATTTATAGATGATTGTACACGTCTTACTTGGGTTGTTCTTCTTAAAACTAAGGATGAGGTTTTTCCGGCTTTTCAAGTCTTCCTTTCTGAAGTCCAAACACAGTACAATGCAAACATTAAAGTTCTTCGTTCTGATAATGGGGGGGAATATGTGAACCGTGTTTTTCAGTCTTTTCTACAAACACATGGGATTATCCACCAGAAAACATGTCCTTACACACCTGAACAAAATGGGGTCTCTGAAAGGAAAAATCGCCACTTACTTGATATGGCTCGTTGTATTCTTTTCAGTGCACATTGTCCTAAGGATCTCTGGGGTGATGCTATCATCGCATCTACCCATCTTATTAATCATCTTCCATCTAGTGTCCTCCAGGGAAAGGTACCATTTGAGGTACTGGCTTCTTATGTCACTTTATCTTCCTTTCATAATCTCCCTGCTCGTGTTTTTGGTTGTGTTGCTTTCGTCCATATACCAAAGAGTCAAAGGTCAAGTAAGTTGGATGCCCGGGCGCTGAAATGTGTGTTTGTTGGCTATGGGGGACATCAGAAAGGATATAAGTGCTACCATCCACCTACTGGGAAGTATTATGTCAATATGGATGTCACTTTCTTTGAGGACATGAGCTATTACACCTCTTCTGATACTGCTCTTCAGGGAGAGCATTCATATTTTGAAGAGCTGTATCATGGAGAGGGGGAGATAGGTCATTCAGTTGAGGTTACTGAGGTTACTGGTGCATCAGCTTCACATGCACCAGTTACCCCAGAGGTTCAGGAATCAGAGGCTGATAGACAGGTACCAGAAGCTGCCTCTCCTGCCTTGCCTGCTGTTACTAATACCCCTGACTCATGTCTCCCTGGTACAGAAGATCTTCAATCTGAGGTTAGTGATTCTATTGGGATTAATACTAGTGATGCTAATAGTAGACAATATGTCTTACCAAATAGGTCTACTAAGGGTAAACCAGCAAAAAAGTATGAACCTACCCTTCAAGCTAAAGCTAAGTATCCAGTGACAAATTTTATGTCTACCAAGAGATTGTCTAAGTCATATGAATCATTTGTGAATCAAATATCTGCTGTATCAGTACCTAACAAAGTGCAGGATGCGTTGGGAGATCCAAAATGGAGGAAAGCAATGGATGAGGAGATGGAAGCATTACAGAAGAACAATACTTGGGAGCTTATATCCCCACCACATGGAAAGAAGGCTGTGGGATGTCGCTGGGTGTTTACAGTGAAGCATAATCCAGATGGGTCAGTGAGTCGATATAAAGCACGCCTGGTGGCAAAAGGATTCACTCAGACATACGACATTGACTACGATGAGACATTTGCACCAGTTGCAAAGATGAATACTATCCGGGTATTGCTCTCTCTTGCTGCTAACTTAAACTGGCCTCTTAAACAGTTTGATGTCAAAAATGCTTTCCTTCATGGAGAACTTGTGGAGGAAGTGTATATGGATCTTCCACCTGGATATAAAACTGCTCCTTCAGGTAACTTTGTGTGCAGATTGAGAAAGTCTTTGTATGGTCTTAAACAATCACCTCGTGCTTGGTTTGGAAGGTTTTCACAGTTCATGAGGAAGATTGGTTATAAGCAGAGTAACTCAGACCACACGTTGTTTCTCAAACATCAACAAGGGAAGGTAACAGCTCTGATCATATATGTTGATGATATGGTTGTTACTGGTAATGATACTGTTGAGATAGATAGATTGCAAAAACAGCTAGCCACAGAGTTTGAGATGAAGGACCTAGGTGCACTCAAGTACTTCTTGGGCATTGAGGTAGCCAGGGGGAGTGAGGGCATTTATCTGTGTCAGAGGAAGTATATACTTGATCTATTAGCAGAGACAGGTATGTTGGATTGTACTCCAATTGACACTCCCATTGAGCAGAATCACCGATTAGCAGAGTATCCTGATCAGGTACCTACCGACAAGCCTCGTTATCAGAGGTTAGTTGGACGTCTGATTTATTTGACACACACCAGACCTGATGTTGCATATGCAGTAAGTGTGGTGAGCCAGTTCATGCATAATCCCAGTGTAGATCACATGGATGCTGTTGTGAGAATTTTGAGGTACCTGAAGTCAGCTCCTGGGAGAGGAGTAATGTTTTCTAAACACAACAATATGCTTGAGGTTTCTGGTTTTACAGATGCAGACTGGGCTGGAAATATTACAGATCGGAGGTCTACATCAGGATATTTTACCTTTGTGGGAGGTAATCTTGTTACTTGGAAGAGTAAGAAGCAAAAGGTGGTGGCTCGGTCTAGTGCTGAAGCAGAATATAGAGGTATGGCTCATGGAGTGTGCGAGTTGTTATGGCTGAAAAATGTGTTACGAGATTTGGGAGTTAAGCCCAAGTGTGCTATGCAGTTGTATTGTGATAACAAGGCAGCCATTGACATCTCACAGAATCCTGTGCAACATGATCGTACTAAACACGTGGAGGTTGATCGTCACTTTATAAAGGAGAAGCTAGATGCTAAGATAATTAGCTTTCCCTTTGTCCCTACAGAAGAGCAACTTGCTGATATACTCACAAAAGGAGTTTCTAAGAAGGCCTTTTATGACTCACTTAGCAAGTTGGGCATGGTTGATGTATATGCGCCAACTTGAGGGGGAGTGTTAGCGTGAGTCATGGAGTTAGTTTAGCAATGTAAATAAACTTGTTATTGCTTTCCTATTCTATATGTATAGTACATGTAGTACATAGTACGTAGGGTTTGTACATCTTGTATAAGTATATATAGCCTCCACTGTGATATGAATAATAATCAGAAAATTATTCTCCCATAATTGTGTTATATTCAACTATTATTTCTAATCAAATCCTTTGGCATGCACACGCATGGTACGTACATACGAAAGAATAATTGATTGTGCTTACACTAGTAGGCCTTGGCGCCTTAGAAAGACCGCCAATTTACCAAGCAAGGTCTTGTAACATTAGCTGCAGGGAGCCTCTCCAAATTAAAAACACCTTGAACAGGCCTGTTCTTAGCTGCAGGGATTATCGATCGGCTAGCTACCATGTTTCGTTCGGTACGTATGCGCATTCTGCAAATGCTAATGAACGTGTAGTTGAACGGCCTCTTTAGCATCACTGCTAGCTATTTGGCCTATGGGGACAGTCGTGATTTCCTCCCCATTGAGTCTGTTCGTGACGGATTCAGCACCCGGCGAACAGTGAGCACTTGGGGGTGGAGGAGGCGTGCTCCTCGCGTGTCTTCTGTGTGCTTTAGGCGTGCCAGCACCTTTGGAGTGGTGTAACTCGACTGCGTGCGACCCCTGACGAGTCTTCTCGTCTGCTCCCAATTGACTCTGACTTCCTGGTCAAGCAACTGTTACGCGGGCGCTGACTGAGCCGGCGTACAGGACTCGAACAAGACCTGAATAGAACTCTCTAACAGGATTTTCTTCCCAACCCCCTGAGGATTGAGGATCTTACTCTGATCCGGAGAAGCAAAGCAGAGCTATACCAAGACCACGGGTGTGTCACCGGAGTGACGACTCGATTGCTACCGGAGTAGCGGACTGACTCGATTGGCTCAGCAACCGCCCGGCACGAGTACGAGATAAGATCGATCGTAGGTGGAGGCAGATTGCGTGAGTCGCTCAGCAACCGCGCTGCACGAATGCGAGATTGTATCGATCGCAGGTGGAGGCGAATTGCGTGAGTTGCTCCGGAGAGACTTTGGCAAGTTAGCGGTGCGCTAGAACTTGTGGTTGTTTGTGTTTGGTTGAGAACCCTTTCCTAGTTGCTGGAAGAGTTGTATTTATATGGTTCCCGAAACCCTAGTGTACGATGATCCAGCCTGGCGGATTCCGAGTTTCAATAGGACTGTCCTTCCTTATTTTGCTGCCGAACTAATTGATTAAGAATCAATCGAGATCAGTCATTCTCTTTATTTAGGAAACGTCTTCTCCGTCAAAGGCTGCGAAGATCATCACGTATTAAAGTCGAGATCAACCCAATCGAGCCCACTGCCAATCAATCACTGATTCGGCAAAGATATCCTTTTGGATGGATTGCTACCGAAACAATCCCTAATTATCCCAATCAACATTTACTCCTTATTATCCGATAAGGAAATCCGTATATTGTATAATTGGATTACTGCAAAATAACCCCAAATTGATTGAGTAATAATTCAGAATTCCCCTCCGAATAATCTTTCCTGAATGAGGCGGGAAAACATGAATATCGGGTTTGGTTTAAACCCAAACCCCTCTGGGCCTCCGGGAAAAAGCCCAATTAAAGTAAATTCAAATTGTGGCCCAAACATTGCCCCCCAGTCTCCGATATTGAGAGCTTCCGCGAAATAGAAGAGAGACTGAGTCCCCAACATCGGCCCATCCGCAGCACTTAAATATTCGGACTATTGCACCGTTTCCTCACCAATCACGATTTCCCAATTCGAAACGGTAACACTGTTCACTTAAACCCTTGATTGCCGCAAAACCCAGCGCTTCACAAACCAAGAACCCCTTTCGGATTCCTATAAAACAAGTTGAGACCTTTGGTTTCTCCTTCAGACTACCTTTCTTTCTTTCTCTTCCTTAACCCGAATTCAGAAGAAACCCCAATTCAAGCCTAATGGCCACCTCGAAGAACTTTGTTATCCGCTACGCCGTCGCGAATCAAGCCAAGACTCAACTCCTCCCCCTCATCGAATGCTCCGGGAAGGACGACCAGACGGACCTTAGCGTTCCCCGAGAAGAACGCGCCACCTTAGGTCCCTATGTGGTGGGCTACCACCCTGATGATAACAATGGGGCCGACCAGATACTTGAAAGCCCGGCACGCCCGCTGCCGGCGCTTTTCCGCTCTGAAGAACCAGCGGAATGCCCAAATTATCAGACCAACCACCAACAAGCCGCCGTAAACCATTCCGCCTGGCCTCTGGTCAGGCCCTATATGGAAGCTTGGTATGCAGAACGGCGCCCTCTCGACAAAAAGATCTGGAAGAAAGCTGGGGTTGCTGATGCGATCAAACTTTGCTTCAGCCTCGGCCCAAAAGGAGGCAACCGGTGCGCCCTTGTTCCGCTAATCAGCCTCTGGAATCCCACAGGCAATGCTTTTGAGTTCAAATTTGGTCATGCCTCTGTGACCCTACTAGATCTTTATGCCGGCTTCGGGTTCCCCATCGGCCCCCACGCCTTTGAAGAGAGATACTACCCCGAAAGACTAGCCCCCCGAAACTCCATCAATGGGGTCGAGGCCGCTGGTTTCGAGAAGTGGAAGGAAGACACCTCCAAGCTAGATGGTGATCTCAGCGGAATAGCCTTTCTGTCCTTCTGGCTCAACAAATTTGTGTTCTGCTCCACCACCAACAAAATGACCAAGCTTTACCATCGCATGGCGGAGGTAATTTATGCTGGCCACGAAATTGGCCTTGCCCCATGCGTCTTAGCACACCTCTATCGCTGTCTGCACCAGATATCCGCCGTGCCAATGAATTGTGCCCAATCTGGTCCACTCTGGATCCTGGATATTTGGTGCCAAATGCACTTTCCCCAACTCCGCCCAGCCATGAAGGGAGCCTCTAAGCCTGACCAAGTGGTGGGGCAAGAATACGCTGGCTGTTCCGCCAGTCCTGACCTCAGCTATGCCGTCTGTCTCGACATCTTTTTCAACACATCCGTCAAGGAATTTTTCGCAGAGGCACAGAGGCTGCTCCATCTGAAATATCCGCGCGGACTAGCCCGAGGGTTCCTTCCGTCCAGCAGGCAAGAGTCTAAAGGCCGATGGATATTCATTCACTGTATCTCCATGATGGACCTGCCATTCCTCTATAGTGACAAGAAATATCCAAGCCACGAGGTCTATGCGCCTCACTTCTTTGCACGGCAGTTCCGCCTTACTCAAATCCTGCCGTACCCACCATTGAAAAGCGTGAATATTTTTTTGGCGTGGCGAAATAGCAAGAAGTTCCCACGGTCGTCTGTCGCCAGCGATGGATCATGCCTGGAGCTTCTCACCATGCGGAACGAGGCCGCATACCCCCACCTGAAAGCCTCTACGGATGCGACCGCTTCATATCAGATATGGTGGGCACGCGTGCGTGGACCACTCTTTAAACGCCCATCCATCTTCTACTTCCAAAGGTTCTTCCGGGATCAGGGCGAGCACCTCACTGTAGCCGATCGAGAGATGCTAACGGGCGGTCCGCTGAATGTTGACCTGCCCCCCAGAAAGGTAATATGCCCTGCCTCCCAAACTGTTTTGGTTTGCCCGAACACCCTTGCGTGATTCAATGAGACAGGCATCCGGACAAACCCTGGCGGATAAAGGAAAGCGCAAGGCAGAATGTGGGGCTCATCCGCCTCCGAAGAAAAGAAGAACTATCCCTGAGGCGGATGACAAGATTGATGAGGAAGAGAACGCACCTGTGAGTGAATTCAACCTCTTCCTAGCCTCCTTGCATTTTTTAGATATCAGTTCAATAAATACCTATGTGACGTAGATATCCCAACTCTATCCCTCTTTGCAGACAACTCGGAGGAGGCGCTCCTCGTCTGCTGCAGCCACCAGCCGAGGCCCCGCGGTGCTCGAGATTTCATCTGGTGAGTCCTCTGATCCTTCCAAGGAAACAAGTTCTTCCAACTCCGACGAGGCCTATCTAAACCTTTACCAAAGTGTTCGTGAGATTTGCGGCGATAGTTTTCCTCAACCTGCTCCTCTGCGCTGTCTTAATGCAGGTACTTCCTCAAGTCCAGTTCTCCCAGTTAGTCAGAGTTCTACTCAATCAATCCTGACGCTTCCTGCTGCAACAGAAACTGGACCGGAGGCGGAGGAAAACCCGGACGACACAGCGGCGGAGGCCCCGGCAGACGAGCCCTTACTACTAACTATTGGTGCCCCCGGAAGCCCCTCCACTCCAGATCCGCTGGCCTCAAGCTCAACTCATGAAGTGGAGCAAGAAGAAGGAGAAGAAGAAACCAACCAAGGCACCGAGCAGCCCGCATCTGACGAGCCTTCCTCCCCTGCACCTGAATTCTCACTAGCAGAAGAAGAAGCTACCGCCGGTGCGGAAACTCTGGCCGATGTTGCCCCCCGGGTTGAACAGCCTTCAACCCCTGCGAAAGATCCAAATGACCCTGACCAGCAAGGGCAACAAGGGGTTCCTCTAGCCCAGCCAGAAGCACACCCCCTCCTAGAGACTGCTGAGGTAAACACTAACTATGTTTTGACTTGCCACCTCCCCCGTTTAGAACTGCTCCCAATTCTTTTTCAATATAAGCAGGTGGAAGACGATAGGGTGGCAACCATGAATGCTACCCCACTGGTGGCGGACCCCGGACCAACGGAATCAGCTGTGGAACCAATCCCCCTGTCCCAGAATGAAGCTCCTACGGGTCTGGTCATTACCCCATCCGCACAGTCCTCCGCGACCCCTGGCGGATCTGGTCTTCTGGACCAACCCACTTCCTCTTCAAGTCTGGCCGAAGACATCCTTCCCCGGCCACCAAGCCCTGAAGAAGAACCTGTGGAAGTGCAGGAAGCATGGAGATTCCTAGAGTATCTAGGAGAGAAGGATCCTGCAGACCCCCAAGTAGCGGAACAACTCAACTCCGCTCTTGACATTCTTAAAGGTCGATTCCAGCAGCTGCCCCCCGAGCACCAGACCGAAGCCAACGCTGCCCTTCTTAGTCTTCCAGCGGAATTGAAAAGTCTGCAGGAAAATTTGGCTGCCCAGTCTCCCCAGCATGCCCAACTCCAGGAAGCTGGCGTGGCCTTCGCCAACGCCGCCCGCGCCTATCAAGCTTTAGTCATTGCGGCTGGCAACGACCCGGAGGCAGCTAAAATAGCCAAACTTGAGGATATGAAGGCAGCCATAGAGCAGAAAATCCTCCTCCTCCGCCAGCAGCAAGCCGCCCGCGCCTACCAGTTAGACCAACAAAAGCTTTTGGCGACTAAACTACAAGAGGAAGAGCGTCGGGCCAAGAAGGCCAACGTGGAACTGGCCCACTCGATCAGCAAGAACAAGATTAGAATCAAGAGATTGGGTCTGGTACTGGCAGAATTTAGGCCCAACCCATACTGGAGACTGGCCTGATGAAAATATGTATATGTATTTCGTCTATTTTATTGATAACCAAGCCCAATTTAGTTTGGTTCAGAAACCAACCCCTGCGTAACTGTCTCGTCATTATTGTCAAAAATGCAGAACCGTCTTCAAAAATTTGAAATTCAAACGCCCGAGCGGTTCCAACCCCCAACTGCCTAATAACTACACCGCTCCAGCTCAGCCCTTGGATTGCCCCCCAACGAGGCTATAAAAGCAAACCCCTTCGCCGCCATTGAGAACCCCAAGTTGTCTTAGAATGTTGTTCTTTATTCCAATGCTCAGGTTCTCCTATCAGCTGCTATGGCTTCCTCAATCCTTTCCACCAGATCTAGTTCGGATGTTCCTCTGAACACCCCGAATCATAACACCCCATGTTAAACAAATCCCGAACCATAACATCCCATGTTATGTCCCGGGCGGATGTGATCATAGATTGGTGGCTGCTGATTTAGCACCCCACTGTTCGCATCGGTCGGAGACCTAGCGTGGATGCAGGCTCGGGTACCCTCCTCACGCCTCATGGGACCATTAGTCTTCGCCTGAATCGAGGTCATGCCAGCGTGAGGGTGGTCAGGCCTCAATAGACCAGTTGTCTTCTTCGATATGAAGGAAATTCTGTCTCAGTGATCCTCTTCCGGACCTGATATATGCATTTCCTCTACAGAGATAGATGGCGCTCGTCTATCAGGCCCCTAAAGAAACGAGAGACTATAGGCAGCGGCTGCCTATCTGCCACTCTGCTTCGGCGCCAAGACAGTCTCTGCCAAACAATCCTCGTGCTCTATCAACCATGCCCTCGAGATCTCCGTCTTCGACCCCTGCTCGGAAAGAGTCTGGATCGAAGAATCGGCGGAAATCCCCCACATACCGAGATGATATCAGAGCTAGCTCGCGGAAAAATAATTGGTTTCTTAGCGTGTATGAAACTCTGCCCTTGTAATAGCCACGGCCGCAAAGCCCCTTTATTTTGTATATAAAATTTCTGGAAACAAAACTTGCCAAGAAACCCTTTTGTCAAAAGCAAAAATTAGGGCACACCCCAAACGGGTGTTCCCGACAACTCTAACTCCGAAAGGCAACAAGGCCTAATGAGAGTTCAGAGAATTGTCAAAAATTTCAAAAATCCGCCACAAAAGATGAGCGCGGATATTGCCCTTATGTTGCCCCCCTAGTTTACTGGGCTGCGCGGATGTATGGATTCAAAGCAAAGCCGAGTAGACTAGATGACAAAATAATTGGCTTCCCCCCGAATGGGCTGTGATGGAATAAACGGGTAGAAGCCCATCCGCCATGAAACAAATTTGGCGTCCTAACCAACAGAAAAGAGGCCCAGCGTCAGGCGGCCCCAACGGATGCGTGGGAAAAGTAAATTGTGATGAATGTAGGTTTTGACCGTCAGCCAATCGTGGCGGAAGCCCGAGAAGTCGCGAGTCAAACCCCCTTTATTACGTACCGGTTCCCAATTGAATAGGCGACCGAAACGGATGGTACCATAATTATGGGTAACTCAACGCATTAAAGCCCTGATAACCCCGAACCGTTGGATTCCCCTCCAAGATGTAGTATAAAAGGAACCCCTGGTTGCAGCGAACACTTCATCAAAGTCGCCAACCTAGAGCACCAATGGCAACCCTAGTATGGTTCGCAAAGAGCTCAACCCTCTGGTTGCCACAAGCCTTCCCACCAGATAGGCTGAAATCCCGGTGAAACACCCCCGTAACCTCAGTCACCCAGCGTTAAACAAATCCTAACCTCGGTCACCTAGCGTTACACGGCCTGAACCTGTGCTTCAACGTGTGTAGCCCAGACCCGGCCAGTCGTGGCTGTTCCCCGGGTCGGGTAACGCTAGTGATCTGGTTAGGTGCCATCAACCATGGAAGAAGGGTTGAAAGTGCCCGCCATCGCAGCCAACCCTACCACTCGTTCCGTCAGCGGAACCTGGTGTTGTTTCTGAAGTGCTGCAGGCTTATTCGCCACTTCCCCTAGTTTTGCAAACTTCTCCCTCTGCTGTTCTATAAACGTTCCAGCTTCGCTTCCCTTCCTGGAATAAGCAGAGGTCCGCTTCGTGGGTGATGGTTAAATGAAGGCGGTGGAGACCCGCCCCCTGGGGTCTTCTCCAGCGGATACATAGCGGTCGCGAGAAGTCCGCCGGCAGCAACAACTGAAAGAGATGTATACATGGTTTCAGAGCTAGCTAGTAGCTCTCTTTGTATTTTCCTTTTCCTTGTAATGCTCCTGGCCGCAAAGCCTGATCATAATTACAGCAAGTTTGTATGTTCAATATAGAGAACCGCTCGTTCGCGAAGATGGCATTGTATTGATGATAAAAAATTCAAGACATAGACACCCCTAAACGGATGTCGAAGTAAAACAAGGAAAAGCACAAAACCCTAATAGTTTTGCAATGAAAAAAACTAGAAAAACCCGAAGATCGGCAAAAACACCCCTAGCGGATGTGCCGACTGAAACTGTTGCCCCCCGAGCGTTCTGGATTAAGAGGAATTCGGACCAGAATCTTCATCCGCCGGGAGAACCTCAAATTCCCAGACACTTGGAAAGTACTTCTTAAGATATCGCCCATTGATGGGGTTCCTATGCACTTCCCCGTCCAAATCTCTGAGCTGGTACGCCCCTTTGCCCACAATACGATCGATGACGAATGGACCCTCCCAGCGAGCACTCCAGTTACCACGACCCGGCTCGTCGAGGGGTAGAGCGACCTTCCAGACCAAGTCTTCTTCGCCATAGGACTTACCCTTGGTCCGCTTGTCATATGCCTTGGCGATCCGCTGCTTCTCGAGGATGATGCTTTCCAAGGCCTCCTGCCGCCTTTCGTCAAGGTCCTCATGTTCCTGGAACATGGCCTGCACATAGTCGTCACCAAGCAATTGGTGTTGCTCCCGAACTCGTAACGAAGCTACATTGATCTCCAATGGCAGAACAGCATCGTGGCCATACATCAACGCATAAGGAGTAGTACCCGTATGAGTCCTTTTGGAAGTCCTATAGGCCCAAAGTGTATTATCAAGTTGAGTGTGCCAGGATCTTGGGTTATCCGCGAGCATCTTCTTCATGATGGATATGATAACCTTGTTAGTAGCTTCTGCTTGACCGTTGGATTGAGCATAATATGGAGAGGAATGTAGGAACTGGATACCGTAATCCGCTAGCCATGTCTGGGTTTTCTCAGCCATAAAGGCTGCCCCCCAGTCCGCCACTATGCATTCTGGAATGCCATACCGACAGATGATATTTTGAAACACAAAACGGATAACGGTGTCTGCATCACAGTTCCTAGTTGGTATAGCTTCTACCCACTTCGTAAAGAAATCAGTCCCCAGCAAAAGAAACTTGTGCTGCGAAGAAGAATGTGGGTGAATTTCTCCGACAAAATCCAATGCCCAACCCCTGGCGGGCCACGGCTTGATAATGGGTTGCAAAGGAATGTTTGGAATCCGCTGAACTGGTCCATGCCTTTGGCAATCCTGACAACCCCGAGCAAAACTATGGCAGTCCTTCAACACAGATGGCCAATGGTATCCGTATCTCCGAATAAGCCACCTCATTTTGGGTCCGGACTGGTGTGAACCACAGACCCCTAAGTGTACCTCCCTCATAATCCGCTTGGCCTCAACGCCAAAGATACACCGTAATAGGACTCCATCTTCCCCCCTTCGAAATAGGTCTTCTCCCTTGAGAAGGTAATTAGTCGCAAGGTGTCTGATTTTCCTTTCAGATGGTGCAGAGGGGTTTTTTAAATATGCTATGATTGGTATTCGCCAGTCGGTATCGACAGGCTCGACTGTAGCGACCAACCACTCTCCGCGGTCCTCCTGGCGGATAGCAAAAGATGGTAGAGTTCGGCGCTCTACCCGAAGAATCCTTTCCTTCACTCCTTGGGCTAAACGGATTCCTGTGGCTAGTTGCGCCAACTCATTAGCTGCAGAGTTCAATTCCCTGGGAACATAGTCCAAGGAAACGTCTATGAACCGATCCAGCAACTCAATAGCCCGCTCATAATAGTGCACCAAGTGGAAAGAGACACACTTATAGACCGAGAAGTTGGTTAATGATTAGCATTGAGTCTCCAAATACTTCGATTTCTTGTGCCCCCAGGTCGATCAATAACTCCAACCCAATGAGTAAAGCCTCATACTCTGCCTGGTTGTTGGTGCACGTCCATTCCAGCTGAAAAGAATAGTGATATTTAGTACCCGCTGGATTTTGGATACAAATCCCAGCGCCAGCCAACTTACTGGTACTGCTACCATCAAAGTATAAAATCCAAGGCTGGTAGCGGATCATATCAACGAACTTTGGCGGCTCTGTAAATTCCTCCTCAATAGGATGGTGTAACAGGAAATCCGCGATGGCCTGACCCGTCATGGCCTTGAGTGGTGCGTATTGCAAGAAAAACTCTGAAAGGGCCAGCACCCACTTGCCAATCCTACCCCTTAGGATAGGTCTTGTCAGCATGTACTTCACCAAGTCCGTTTGTGCCACCACGATCGTTGTGAAGGAAAGCATATAATGGCGGAGCTTGATACCAGCAAAGTACAGGGCCAAACAAAGCCTTTCGATTGGTGAATACCTGGTTTCTGCATCCAATAGTGTCCGACTAATGTAGGAAACTGCATACTCGATCTTCTTTCCATCCGCCAGGGTCTCGTCCTGGGCTAGCAGTCCTGCAATAGAAATATCAGATGCAGAAATATACAACTTGAGTGGAGTACCGGGCGTAGGCGGCCGAAGGACGGGCGGACTAGCCAAATACTCCTTGATCCTGTCAAAAGCAGCTTGGTGCTCAGGACCCCACTTAAAAACTTCTCCTGGTTTGAGCTTGAGCAGAAGAGAGAACGGCGCAACCTTGCCTGCTGAGTTCGATATAAATCTTCGGAGAAAATTGATCTTACCCAACAAACTTTGTAATTCCTTCTTATTCCTCGGTGCTGGGGCGTCTAACACAGCCTGCACCTTATCGCCAGCCACCTCGATGTCTCTCTCATGCACCACAAACCCTAGAAAGTCACCAGCACAAACCCCAAAGACACATTTAGCTGGATTCATCTTAAGCTGGTGCTTTCTCATGATAGTGAACACCCCTCGTAGATGATCAACGTGGTCCTCTTTCTTTTTTGACTTTACCACCACGTCATCGATGTAAACTTCTAGGATGTCCCCCAAGATTTTGCTGAAGATAACGTTCATCGCACGCTGGTACGTAGCCCCCGCGTTGGTCAAGCCGAATGGCATACTCAGATATTCAAACGCTCTAGTAAAACCAGGGCAGCGGAAGGCGGTTTTGGAGATGTCCGGCTCGTATATGGGAATCTGGTGATAGCCTGCCGTCCCATCCATAAAAGATAGCAACTCGTGCCTCGCTACTGCATCCACCAACATATCTGCGATATGCATAGGGTAAACGTCCTTAGGTGATGCAGCGTTCAAGTCCCTGTAGTCCACGCATACTCGAATCTTTCCATTCTTCTTCCGCACAGGAACAATATTGGATAACCATTCCGGATACAGAGTCGGTCTGATTATCCCAGCCTCAACCATGCTTTGAACCTCCTGTTTGACTGCCGTTGCCGTTTCAGCATTCATCCGCCATTGCTCTTGTTTAACTGGCCTGCAGCCCTCCTTGATGGGAATGCGATGGCAAGCCAAAGCCTTCGATAGACCCGGCATATCTTGGTACTTTTCAGCAAAGCAGTCCCTAAACTCGTGCAACAACCCTACCAGTTGCTGCCTCAGCTCTGGTTCGAGGTACTGACTAATCCCCACCTCCATGGGCTCGGCTTCTGTTCCCAGGTTGACCTTCTCTACGGGATCACGTACCTTGGGTGGAGTATCATCCAGCGCTGCTGGAGCAGGCTGAATTACTTCCACCCCTGTGAAAACTTCACTATCTTCTTCCTCAATGCACTCGACCAGTGCGACCTCCTCCCAGGCCATTTGCTCTAACCTGTAGATAGTCAATCGTTGCAATAAAAGAGCAAAGGCCTCGGACTCCTCTTGTAAGAGGGTGTCATTCATTGGACGCATTGGGAAGAAACTCAATGGAAACTGGCCGGCTGTAATCTGCCATAGCCTAGGCAATTCCCCATTGAGCCAACTCGTTCTGGGACACCCCAAATGGATGCCCCTTATGATCGACCCCCTCAATTCTGAGAGGTCTCATATTCCTATTATAATAGCTGGCCTCCAACTGGACGGCCGCTACAGAATAAGGACGCTCATCTGCCTTGATGAGCACCGGTAAATCCGCGACAAGATCCCACATGATCATCTCTTGATGTAGAGATGAGGGAACTGCCAACGCTTGGTGGATCCAATCTCTCCCCAGGATCATGTGATAGGGAGCGTTAGCCTCTGCTACAAAGAAAGCTTGATAAGCTTCGGATGGTCCTATTTTTACCCTGAGCATGACCACCCCGGCAGTAGGAGTAACATTCCCCGCGAATCCTTTCACCTTGGACACAGATTGAATAAGCTTTTGCTTTGGAATCTGGAGCTGCTCCATGGTAGTTGTAGTGACGACGTTCACCGCGGCCCCCGTGTCTATTAAGATCTTATGGACCTTCACCCCTTCTACCTCTGCCGTGACATACAGAGGCTTCATATGTTGGGACATGTTGAACGTGGGCTTGGCGAACATCACGCACTGTTTCAAAAAATCCCCCGCCCCTTCAGGATATTCGTGTCTAGAACGAAAAACCTCAGGCTCGGACTCTGCTTCACTCTCATCCTCAGGCTCCTGTACCGAGTAGACAGTATTGGATGATTCCTCGGTGTCAATGAAGTGAGTAGTAGGCACAGGTTCCGGCAAAGCATAAGCCGACGAGAGCATGAAAACCATGCTGCAATGATGGACCATGGCCTCATCCTCGGGCTGCTCCTCATCCATTGGCACCTCCTCGTCCTCCGCCACTTCTGGCTCTTCTTCGTAGTCGACCATTTCATCCTCCTTGTCGAGGTCGACGTCTCCTACTTCAGAGTCAGCCTTCACGCTGGAGGCGGCCGAGGATGGCCTAGCTGGCACATTCATCTGCAACTTTTTAGCTGCATATTCAACAAAGTTAGTAGGCGCCTTCTGTTCCTTCGTCTTGGCCTGAGGAATGGTAATGGGTGGCCTACTCGATTCTGCCAAAGCCCCACTGGATTCCTTGAGAGCATTCGCCCTCACAGGAACCCCCACGTTACCCGTGCTGGCAGCCAGTGATGTGCTGCTTTCTTTAGGGACCCACCTCATAACGGTGGAGCCCTTGCTGGTGTCGATCACCATCATGTCCTCCTGAGCCTCCGATATCTCCCGCTTGCCGGAAGCCTCTGGTTGTGTCCTCCTTGGGGGCGACTGCCTGGCTTTTGGACGTTCAGGAGAGAACTCCAGCTTGCGCCTTGGTCTGGACTGAGGCGCTCTAGTGGACTTTGGCAGATCCGCCACCCTGTCGTGCACATTCTTTTGAGATGCCGGTGGAGCCTCTGAATGGCGCTGTCGCCTGGAATCCACGTAAGACTTAGTTCTTACCCTGTAGAGCCTATGGATTTGCTCCACCTGCTCCACCGGTACTGATAACTCATCCTCAGTAACCTTTCCCGAAGCCAGATCCGCCAAGGTCCTCTTTGCCTTCCCAAAGCGTCTCCTTTCATTTCGGGTGGTCACTGCAGCTAGCTCAATCGCCTTGCCGTCTCGTTGAGTATACCATCTATCTGCCTTCGGATCATTCCTAGAAGCCGGTGGAATATAAACTTCCACAGATGGTTCTGGATTCGCCGCCTTGTGCAAACCCCCGGTAACGACTGACTTCACTCCAGATGGTCCAGGATCCTGCCTAGGCCTTGTCCGGCTGGCGTAGCTATCCTCGGACCCATGGTGATATTTCGTCCGCTTGTAACTCTCCCGGCCTGACTTCTCGGGAGGCGGATGCTCTAACTTAGCCTTCTCAAGGGCTCTCTTTTCAGCCTTCTCCTCTGCCTCCTTCAGAGCCGCCTGAAATTCATCATAAGTAATCGGCTGTCCTGTAGTCAACCTACAGGTGAGGCAGAGCTTGGAACGAGGGACTAACACCATGTTCTCTTCTTCAATAGCCCCAACCCAAAACTCTGGGCAGGGACTAGACTGGCTGTTATCAAACTCCAACTTTCCGTCGTTCAACCACTCCTGCAGCTGATCCTTCAGACCTACACAATGAGAAGTATGGTGGTCAAATGAACGATGGAAAATACATGCATATCCGCCATCCCCAGTACTGGGATGGCACTGGTAGAATTCCTGAATCTCTGGTGCCTCCTGGTGCACCATTACTTCCCAGATTTCCCCTGCCTTGCTTGCGTCGTAAGTATACTCTTGAAATCTGGAAACCTGCTTCCCGCACTGCTGTGTTGGACTCGGCTCAACACTGATTTCGATTGCATTCACCCGCGGGCCGCCCTTAGCAGTTGCCCACTGAGGCATCTTAGGATTCTCCAACTGTAGGGTGTTGTCATTGATCCATATCTGCAGCTGGTCCTTTAGCTTCACACAATCTTTGGTGTTATGATTATTCATGTTGTGGAAACTGCAGTATGTCTTTCCCGCCATGTAATCAGGCTTGGGAATGAACCCGTCATGGTGCAGACGCCCCTGGTTGAATAACTCTTGCAAAATCTCGGGAGCTTTGTGGGCGTTGTAGGTATATGCCTCAAAGGCTGATTTGGTTGGAAGTGGGGCAACTAGCTTCACAGTCTCTCTGACTGGCTTCGCTATATGGGACTGCAAAGGCTTCTGATCGGTCCGCTCAATAACCGCCACCTCGTGCTCCAACTCCTCGTTATCAACCCAAGTTAGGATTGGTCTTGGCACAGCATCCGCCTGAATGGTTGCCACGGTCTTAGTGGCAGTTGGAAGTGGAGTTTTGGGCTTCAAGGTTCCCGGATGATATGACATAGGAACCCCCTTCCTTCTTTCATTCCGTTCCTTGAAACGATCCACATAATGCTGCTCCTGGCCCAAGCGATTAGTTAGATCCGCCATAGTGGTTACGTGAACCTGCCTGAAACCCTGGCGGATCTCATCTACCAGGCCATCTATCGCCATCCTCACTGCATGCTCCTCAGGAATTTCCATCTCGCAGCGGGTTAGCTCCAGCTTGAACCTTCTTAAATAGTCAGTAGCCGATTCGTCAGGCCTTTGTTCAGTTTCTGCCAGGTCTTTGACCCCAATCTTTGCTTCCACGATACCAAACATGGTTCTGAAAAGAACCTCCATGGTCTTCCAGTCCGGAATTGACCCAGGCTTCAAACGCTTATACCAGATAGCTGCTTCCCCCGCCAAGGATGTAGGAAAGAGCTTCAACTTCATGATTGGGTCCTCAGCATATTGACCCGATTCATTGGTGAAACGCATGATGTGCGTCTCAGCATCCTCCGACGTCTGGCCGGTGAACGGCGTAAACCGGATTGGCTTAAACCCAGTAGGGAACGGGATTGCATTGACCTCCTGAGTTAATGGGTTCTCATACGTCCTGTCGACGTTGGGCAACCCCTGCAGCTCCCTGAGCTTGTCAGCGAAAATCCTACCTGTTTCTGCCTAAACCCGGGGGTCTTGGTAGATACTTGATGAATCCAACTCGATCTCCTGCAATCCTGCTTACTAAGGGGAATACCGGGCGGGCCGGCCTTCACCTCTCCGATGCCTAAGTTAGTATAGTTGGAATATATATATAACCTGGGCACGTATGTAAGCAGGGAGGGAGACAAGTTACCTATTTATGGTGGTAGTCGAGGCCCGTATATAGGTGGTTGAGGGTGAGGGCTAGCCTTGCCCTTCGATGTGGGACTGGTTCCCTTCTGTTTGGATATTCTGGTGCCCTCTTTGGCAGGCGGGCGCCCCTGGTCCCAGGACCCTTGGAGGCAGGATAGACCGCTGGGCCCCGAGGCCTGGTGCTGGTGCTCCGATCCTGAGTCCTGGGCCGGGCTCTGGTGTACTTGCCGCGGGTCTGTGGGCTTGCTGTAGCCCCTCTGCGGCTACTGTCAACAAGTCCCCCAAGTTCCCGGTCAAGTGCAATCTTGAATGGGGACTTATCTGTCTTGCTCTTGTCCCGCAGACCCGCGGGGTTACCAACCTACCGGTGCTCAGTCCCCCAAGTCCGCGTTAAAGATTGGGCGTGACCGAGGTGAGTATCTGGATCTTTGAATGGGCGTTCCTAAAGTATCGAAACGAGTCCCGGATGAACCATATTGGTGCGGGGCGGAGTTCATGGGAGCTCGACGGGCGTCCTGCCGTATCGGAACGAGTCCCGGATGGACTTGCAGACTAGCCTTCGGGGAGGCCTGTTGGTGCGTGGAATAGGCCAACAGGTGCCCGAAGGGTGTTATGGTCGCGCTGAGGCGTTGTTTTAACACTTGCTAGCTCTTCTCTGCTTTTGTTGTTTAAGCGTTGAGGTAATGTGCAGGTTTGTTAGCCTGCGGGGAGACTTGCTCTGTGTTAGAGAGACAATCTGCCCAGTGGAGTGGCGTTGAGATAACGAGTCTCACCATGTATCCCCAAGGGTATCACAGTTCAGTGTGATGCAGGGTTTTTATCCTGCTGGACAAGAGTACATTGGTTAGATGTAAGCTCGCCCGGGTTTATAAAGCCCATGCGTTTGGAAGCCTCGCGTTGTTGCTGGCTCGTCCCTGCCCGTAGGCGTAGGGAATGACATTCGGTAGAATATTTTGGAGCTGGTTGAATGTCACATGCCCGGTGGAATGCCATAGTGCTGGGCGGATCTCGATCGGGCGGGCTGCCATATCGGGGTAAGTCCTCCAGTGAACTGGCATTCAGCCGGTGTAAGTAACCGTGACACGTCATGGTGTCGGGTTGATTCGAATTTTGACCTTTGTGGAGCGAGGAGAGGGGACGCCTCGTTGCGTGCTCCTTGTTTACTAACTGTTGTTTGTGGGTGGGGCATGTGGCTGACATGCAATGAAGGGGGAGCCCATCAGTTCCATCAGTTTATGATGGCATGGGGTCTTTTATTGATGCCGTGGACACGTGTCGGCAGGGGGCGGACTGAGATGGAGGGGATCGACGGCTGGGGTTGCCTGACCTTTGTTGTTGCCCTATTTATCGTCTCATCTGCTTTCTTCCTACCGCACTTTGCTTTCTGCTCTCCTCTTCCATCTTTCGGCAGAACTGAATTTTTGTTTTGAGGTTTAATGGCGTCTGGGAGGTCTGCGCATTATGGCAGTGGCGTTCGTGGGCCTAGGAGGCACGAGCTGCGGGATGGTGATGGGACGATTGTCTGCGACGAAGCAGTCAGAAGTATGGACGAGAGGGAGATTAGGGAGTTTCGGTCGAGGTGGGATATCAACTCTTCCGTTAAACTTCGAGGCTTGCATCCCGGCGAGCTGGCCTGTAATCCGGAGCCGGGCTGGGTCGCCGTTTTTGATGACCAGTTCCGCAACGGTCTATCGCTGCCGTTGCCGGGATTTGTCCAGTACATGCTGAGCTCACTGAATCTTTCCCCAGCCCAGCTTCCGAGCAATCAGTGGAGGCAGTTGCTTGGGCTTGGGTGCCTGTTCTGTTTGAGTTATATGGACTGGCCCACAGTTAATGAATTTCGGGCGCTGTACCGGATTTCTTACTGCAGAAAGGGCCAGTGCCGTGGTTGCGTGAATTTTGCCACGCGGGAGCATGGTGCTGCCATTACACATCTGCCGGCGACGGTTTTGGATGGCTGGAGGAGGTCGGTGGTGCTGGCCGGTGGTAAGTGGCAGCGGACCTGGAGGGGTTATCAAGTGCCCGGGGCATATCAACCGATCGGGGACCAGACCTATGAATTGGAGAACCTGGAGAAGCAACGGTTATTCCGTTTGTTTTATGGCTGGGACCATGATAGCCGGAGCACCTATAATTTCACTCGGTGGAACGTGCTGGAGGTGCTGGGGATGGGGAGAAAACCTACTAACGGTCCTCGGCCCGCGCTTAAAGTTGAGGAGACTATCGAGCCGGATGAGGAGCTGATAGCAGCGCGGTTGATGGAGATAGGGGAGGAGGCCGCAAAAGTCGTTCTTGACGTGGCTACCCAGAAGCGTACGGAGCATGCAAGGCCGGTGCCGCTAGTGTTCTCGGACGCGCATTATGGGAGGCGGCCGGGCGGTGAGAACAATTCTCCACTCCGCATTCGGGAAGTGCGGGCGGAGGGCCTCCCGGGGCCAGACCCTGTGGCGCGGCAAATGGCAGTGCGTACCTCGCGGGAGAGGGAATCGGTGGTTTTGCCCGAGAACCGTCGAAGCAGCTACAGTGAAAGTCCGGCAAAGAGAGCGAGGGTATTTGATGCGGGGGCGTCAAGCTCAGCTGGGCCGACGGGGCGAGCCATAGTCCCGACTGTGGAGGCGGGTGGTCGTAGGACTCAGGAACCGGAATCCGTTCGTAGCTCTGGTGGTGGATTTAGCAGGCTTGTGGCTGGTATAATCGAAACCTTGGGGCTCGACCGGGAGGGGTCCTGGACTGAAAATCCGGGTGAGAGTATGGCGGAGCCCGTGGGACTGGCTCTACAGGTAAATGTGTTTCTGTGAGTCCTCTTCCGTGATGTGACATGAGCTGATGCTCCTTTTGCTTTCTTTTTGGCAGCTGGCTCAGAGGTTTTATGTCGCCGGCCCCAGAATGGAGGCTGCCGCTATCCTGGAGAAGCGGGTGGAGGAGCTGGGTGTTAAGGTGGGTGTGGCGGAAGCCGAGCTTGCGAAGGAAAGGGAGGAAGGCGGCCGGCTGAGCGCGGAACTCGTGCGGGAGAGAGAGGAAGCCAGCCGACTGCTTGCCGCCCGTGATGAGAGGATTGTTGAGTTGGAGGCAAAAGTTTTGGAGCTGCAGGCCCAAATGACGGCGGTCGTTCGGGGACGGGAGAGGCTGGTGGAATCCGAACTTGCTGAAGTGGCCGATAAGGCCGTTGACGAGTTTCGGGAGTCGTCAGATTTTGAGGAGATGCTGGAAAAGGCTCGTACGGAGGGTATAAGTGACGCCTATCTGGAGTGGCGGGAGAAAGGGTGGCTCGACGCCGAGCGGATGGAGGCTGACATAGCCCTGATCGTGATGAGGGAGCAGGAGCGGGAGCTAAAAGGTGGCGGGTCGGGGGTTGTGGGTTCCGGGAGTGCTAGCTAGGGGTGTGTTCTGTACATATATCCTGTAATTGGTGTAGTCTCTTTAATGTCATAACTGCACATTGCAATGCTTGCCAATTACACTTTCGTTCCTTTACGATTGCTACTATTTAGGGTAAAAGCGTAGGTGTTCGATATTCCACGGCCTGGTAGAATAGATGCCCGTTGCGTCTATGATGTGGAATGTTGCCGGGCCTACGGCCGCGGTGATCTGGTAGGGTCCCTCCCATGTTGGCTGCAAGGCCAATGGCTTTTTCTGGACCTTCCTCATGACCCAGTCGCCGACTTGCAGCTTTCTTTCCCGGACCCTTCTATCGTAGTACCGGGCGACCCGCTGCTTGTAGGTTTGGTTTCGCAGGTGCGCTCGGTCGCGCCGCTCCTCGATGAGGTCCAGGTTGAGTAGTAAGCCGTCGGCGTTTGTGTCGGCGTCGTAATTCTCGACCCTGCCGCTGGGTATCTCAGTCTCCACAGGGAGCACTGCTTCACTCCCGAATGCCAAGCAGAACGGGGTCTCTCCTGTTGCCTCTGCTGCTGTTGTCCGGATGGCCCATAATACCGCGGGGAGTTCCTCGGCCCAGCATCCCTTTTTGGCATCCAGCTTCTTTTTAAGAAGAGTTTTGATAATCTTATTGACCGCTTCTGCCTGGCCGTTAGTCTGCGGGTGTGCTACCGAGGCAAATAGCATCCGGGTCCCCAGGGAGGCTGTGTACTGGATGAGATCTGCGTTGTTGAATTGCGTCCCATTATCCGTGATAATAGTCTGCGGCACCCCAAACCTACAGTAGATGTTTTTCCACAGGAATTTCTTAACCCGTTCCTCAGTGATCTTTATCAACGGTTCTGCCTCGACCCATTTAGTTTGGTAATCCACTGCCACAATGGCGTACTTGTATTGTCCTACTGCCACGGGGAAAGGGCCGATGATGTCTAATCCCCATTGTGCGAAAGGCCAAGGTGCCAACAGGATTGATAATGCGACTGCCGGGGCACGAGGTACCGAGGCGTACATGTGGCATTTGTGGCAGCCGCGTGATATTTTCCTGGATGCTGCCGCCATATCGGGCCAGAAATATCCCGCTCGGAGTGATTTGTGGGATAATGACCTTGCGCCGGAGTGATTACCGCATACCCCTTCGTGGATCTCTCGCATGATTGCTTCTCCTGCCTCCTTAGTCACACACCTCAGCTGGGGGAAGCTGTGGCCCCTTCGGTATAATTGGCCGTTAATGAGGCCATACCGGGCACACCGGAGGTGCAGCCTCCTGGCCTCCACCGCATCCTGGGGGCTAGTTTTATCGGTCAGATACTTGACTATTGGGTCCATCCAGCTCGGTGGTACCTGCTCTACCGCGAATATTTCGGAGATGGTCTTGCTTATACTTGGCTTTTGGAGGGTCTCGATTTTAGCTCTCCGGTACTCTGGGGGGTAGTTTCCGGTTGCTAGCCTCGCAAGGGCGTCTGCATGCCTATTTGCATCCCGGGGAATATGTTGGATCTTGGTGCCGCGGAAGAACCCGATCAGTGTTTTGGCCAAAGCCTGGTAGGAGGATAGCTGAGGATCTTTAACCTCGAACACCCCGTTCATCTGGTTGACTACCAAGCTAGAGTCGCTGTATATGTCCATGGATGAGATTCCCAGCTCCTTGGCCAGTTGCATACCGGCTATGAGGGCCTCGTACTCGGCAGCGTTATTGGAGGTGGTAAAAAGGAACCGTAGTGCATACTCGTACGATTGGCCGTCGGGCGAGATTATCAGGACCCCGGCCCCACTCCGTTTGGCAGTTACGGAGCCATCCACGTAAAGTTTCCAGCCGGTTGGCAGGTCTGGTTCGATCTTGGCGGTTTGTTCTGCCCCTGCGTCCTCGAGCGGGGCGGGATGGTCTTCTACCGCCATTGGGGTGAGCTCACATATGAAGTCCGCAGCAGCCTGTCCCTTGATGGCTGTTCGTGGGGCATAGGTGATGTCGAATTCCCCTAATTCGACTGCCCATCGCACGAGCCTCCCGCTGGTGTCTGGCTTTTGCAGGATCTGCCGCAGGGGGTGGTTGGTATATAAGGTGATGGAATGAGCCTGGAAATAGTGCCGGAGCTTCCTGGCGCTAACAATCAAGGCTAGAGCCAATCTCTCTATATCGGGGTACCGGCCCTCGGCTCCTGTAAGTCCCTTTCCCGCGTAGTATACCGGAAGTTCGAGCGTGCCCTCCTTTCTGACGAGAGCGGCGGAGACGGCGGCTGCGGATGCGGCTATGTAAAGGTACAACATTTCTCCCGGCAGTGGTTTGGATAGGAGAGGAACTGCAGCCAGGTATGCTTTGATGGACTGGAACGCTGCCTCATGCTCCGCAGCCCAGAGTATCTTCCTGGTTTGCTGTGCCTTGAGCAGTTTAAAGAACGGGACGCACTTATCGGTTAAACGGGAGATGAATCTGGCCAGGGCGGCCAACCGGCCGGTCAAGATCTGGACCTGGTTTCTCTCTCCTGGTGTTTCCATATCAAGGATTGCCTGGACCTTCAGCGGGTTGGCTTCTATCCCTCGCTGGCTGATGATGTGCCCTAGAAAAAGACCCTCTGAAATCCCGAAAAGACACTTCTTCGGGTTCAAGCGCATCCCGAATTTGAGCATTTTACCGATGACCACGGCCAAATCCCGGACGTGGGCCCCCGCAGTTAAGCTTTTGACCAACATGTCATCAACGTAAACTTCCACGGTTTTGCCCATCTCTTGTTCCAGCATTTGGTTCACCATCCGTTGGTAGGTGGCGCCGGCGTTTTTTAGACCGTACGGCATCCTCTTATAGCAGTAGGTGCCTCGGTCGGTTGTGAATGACGTGTGTTCTTCATCATCCGGGTGCATCCGTATCTGGTTGTACCCGGCGTAGGCGTCCATGAAGCTGAGCAGCTTGAAGCCGGATGTGGAGTCAATGAGCTGATCAATCCGAGGGAGCGGGAAGCTGTCCTTTGGGCATGCCCGGTTTAGATTAGTGAAGTCCACGCACATACGCCACTGACCGGCTGCCTTCTTCGGTACCATGACCACGTTGGCGAGCCAGCGCGGGTACTGGACTTCCCGGATGAAACCTATGCCCATGAGTTTCTGCACTTCTTCTCTAATCGCCTCATACTTTGCCGGGCTGAAAGACCTCCTCTTTTGCCTCGTCGGGGGGACGCTGGGTAATGAGTTTAGCCGGTGAACGGCTATCTCTGGGGATATGCCCGGCATGTCTTCGTAGGACCATGCGAAAACCGAACTGTGGGCCCGGAGAAAGGCGATGAGTTCTTCCCTGACGACCGGGTCGAGTTGTGTCCCTATCACTATGCTTCGGTCCGGGTGGTCTTTGGAAATACAGATGACTTCGGTTTCCTCCACGGCCGAAGGTCGCTCTGGTTTCTCGGTGAACGTGAATCGCCTAACTCTACCTGGAGCGATGTCATCACGGGGGTCAAGACTCAGATCCGGCGCTGGTACTCGCTGAGCGGTTGTAAAGACCTCGGCCCGCTTCCTCCCGTGGGTCAGGGCTTCTGCGTAGTACTTACGGGCGATTCTCTGGTCCCCGCGTATAGTTATAACTCCGGCTGGTGAAGGCATTTTCAACATCAGCATGTGGCCGGCAATGAACGTTTTGAGCCTCCATAACCCTGGCCGACCGATTATACCATTGTACGACGACAGGCAGTCGACGATGATGAATTCCAAATGCTCTGTTTTCGTTCTGTCTCCCTTGCCGAAAATGATTGGTAGGTAATCGGATCCTAGAGGCTGGACTACCTCACCGGAGAAGCTTATCAGCGGCTCGTTATCCTGGGATAACTTGTTCCTCCCTCTTTGCAATCCTCGGTACGCGTCTCGGAACATTACGTTGACAGAGGCTCCGGTATCGATCAGCATACGACTGGTTATCCAGTGGTCTATTTGGACCGTGATAAGGAAGGGGTCGGTGTGCGGTTGGATCACATCCTCCGGCTCTTCATCCTCATAGAAGGTGACCGAATTCCATCCGGTTTTAGCGGCTTGGACGCTTCGTTCTCTGAAGGCGTAAATCTCCCTCCCCCGGATTGATCTTAGGCACCGCTTCTTTGAGCTCCGGGTGAGCTGACCGATATGGTCCCCACCGTGGATCATGTTAATGCTCCCGTGTACCTCGATCCACCCGGGGGTTCGCGTGCATATGGTCCCTATCGGCCGAGCTCGCGGTCGGTCCGCCCTGGGGCTGCCGGGGCGGGCTTGGTCTTGTACGACCGTCTTCCGATCTGGGATCCGAAGGTCCGGTTCATAGGGTTTTCTTGCTGGCGATGGAACCGGGGCCCGTGGTGTCCGCTCTGCTGACACAGCTACCTGGATCCGAGCTGGGTGCCCAAAAGGTGGTCCTCTTCCTGGTCGGGGATCATTGTCGCTGCTTCGCCGGGGTTGCCACTCCTTTCGCGCTTCTATCCCCCTGGCGGCTACAGGTACCCGGCTGATATGTAGCCGCCCGGCTTTGCCTCCGTGAGTGGATGGCGGTATGCCATCTGAGATCCGCTTGGGCGCCTTGTTCCCATATGTCTCTTGTTCTGCCTGAGCATGCCTAACGGCCACGGTCATCAGCTCGTCGTACGCCAGCGGCCCCTGCGCTTGTAAGTCGTATGAAAGTTCCCCAGCTCTTAATCCTTGCTTGAAGGCCATCCCCGCAATCCTCTTATCCAAGTTTCTTACCCCGGACGTGGCGACCTGCCACCGGTTAACGAAGGCGCGTAATGGTTCGTGGCTAGCCTGCATGCAATCGAAGAGGACCGTCGATGGCCGGGCTGTCGTGGCTTTAAGGACGAACCGGCCGACGAACCTATCGGCCAACTGTGCGAAAGTTTCGACCGAGTCCATCGGTAGCTCGTAGAACCAACCCAGTGCCTCCCCTACGAGCGTTTCTCGGAACATGTTGCAGCTCACGGCATCCGAATAGGCCCTAGCGCTTGTCTTCGACTTGAAGCTATCCAAGTGCCGGTACGGGCAGCTTGTTCCCGAGTATGTCAACTTCAGAGGCCTTTGGTCGCCAGATCCCCCCGTTTCCCGGATCCGGCGTGGGAAGGGTCCAGTGCGCTCGGTGAACCGCGCGCCGTCCTGCGGTCGTCCCGCCTTCCGCTCGCTGGTCTCCATGCGGCTTTTTATGTCCGATACCGAAGCGGAAAGTGCCTCGATCGTTCGCGCGGTGGAGCTATCCCGCTCATCTGAAGCCTGATCTGCGCGGTACGGGAGCTTGACTGGGCCGGCATCTCTCAGAGCCTCTGAGAAGAGGGGTACGGGCATATGGACGGTCTTCCTCCTGCCCGTAGGCAGCCCTATCTCGAGATGCGGGAATTCGCTAGTCTTGCTCGTCGTGTGCGAGGCCGCCCGAGGAGTACCCAGCTGGCCTTCTCGCTCTAGGGTCGCTAACAGGGCGGTGGTTACTGCCTCCAGTTCCCGACTTCGGGCCTCTGCTTTTAACCGATCCTGATCGCCCTCCTTTCGCAATCGCTCAATTTCTGCCTTCATCTTTCTTATTTCCCCTGCTCCCACTGGGTCGGGATTCTCTGAGACTTGACGATCGTGAGCCTTGTTCTGAATAGGAGGAAGTGCGAACCTCGCACCGACCTCGGCCTTTATGCTACGGGCCGGGCCGGGGAACTGAATTCGCGCTTCCGGACTTTCTTTGCGGTCGGGGGAAAGAACGAACCTCGCACCGATCGCGGCCCCTGCGTGTGGGGCCCGGTCGGGGAACTGAATTCGTCCTTTCGATCCTTCCGTGCTTGTCTCTATCTTTCTTCTTTCCATGGCTTCCGGACTGTGGTTTTAGCGATCTCTTTAAAGGGTCCCCAGGGCCCTGCTTTCCGGCACAGCGACACTGACTTTTCGAACGAGTTCCCACAGACGGCGCCAATTGTTTCTGCCTAAACCCGGGGGTCTTGGTAGATACTTGATGAATCCAACTCGATCTCCTGCAATCCTGCTTACTAAGGGGAATACCGGGCGGGCCGGCCTTCACCTCTCCGATGCCTAAGTTAGTATAGTTGGAATATATATATAACCTGGGCACGTATGTAAGCAGGGAGGGAGACAAGTTACCTATTTATGGTGGTAGTCGAGGCCCGTATATAGGTGGTTGAGGGTGAGGGCTAGCCTTGCCCTTCGATGTGGGACTGGTTCCCTTCTGTTTGGATATTCTGGTGCCCTCTTTGGCAGGCGGGCGCCCCTGGTCCCAGGACCCTTGGAGGCAGGATAGACCGCTGGGCCCCGAGGCCTGGTGCTGGTGCTCCGATCCTGAGTCCTGGGCCGGGCTCTGGTGTACTTGCCGCGGGTCTGTGGGCTTGCTGTAGCCCCTCTGCGGCTACTGTCAACACTACCAATGTCATCCAAAGTTATTTGAGCCACCACATTTGCTGGTTGTGCCAGCGGATTGCCATCAACCGGCCCTGTAGGAAGAACCTGACCTCCGTTCTGATTGTTAGTGGCCTCAGAGTTAGGTCCGCCATTTCCACCACGACCGGATGCCCGCCTCCGCTGATCCTTTGGCGGAGGTGGATTGGTAATTGCACGGCCGGTCCCCTCAGACTGGTCGACCCGATCAAAAAATTGACCCATCAAGACATTCATGTTTGCGAGCGTGGCGTTTGTATCTGCCAACTGCTCCTGCTGTTGTCGCCAGCAGCTCTCAGCGGTCTTGATGTGGGCAGTCAAGTCATCTCCCAGCGGGCCCTGCTGTCTGGCGAGGTACTTGAAATTAGCAGTGAACCCCCTCTGCTCAGTCTCCATTCGCCTAATAGATTCACTTAGACCAACGAGCACATTATTGGCCTTCTTTAGAGCGTCATCTGTCCGACAGGATTTGTCGATCAGCATCTTCAGAGTATTCGTCACCTCTGTTGGAGATGCAGTTTCCCCAGTAAACTGTGCCACAGGTGACGCAGGCGAATCCGCGGACTCATCCGCGAACCCCTCCTCCAAAAAACCAAATGAGGCTGCCCGGTTAGCAAAGCCTAGAACGCCGTTACCGTCCTGAGAAGCAGCCTCTTCCTCGACTATCTCTTCCACCCTCGCGACCAATGGTGCCGCGGATGACGGGTGTTGATTTTTCCTGTTTCGCACGGCCTTTAGGGCTGCAGTAATAGTTGCCTCATCCGCCAAGGTCCCGCCAAACACCTCCTTAGCTTCTGCTTCGGACAATCCCCTACAATTTGCTGTCCCATGCTTGATCAGCTCTTTGTGGGAATTCTTCAAACAATTCATGGTTACCCTCGCGTAAGGATATCCCTTGACAGATCCCGCAATCTTGACACTTGTCCCACTGGGCGTGCCAAAATGTTCGTGGCAGATTCAGCACCCGGCGAACAGTCAGCACTTGGGGGTGGAGGAGGCGTGCTCCTCGCGTGTCTTCTGTGTGCTTTAGGCGTGCCAGCACCTTTGGAGTGGTGCAACTCGACTGCGTGCGACCCCTGGCGAGTCTTCTCGTCTGCTCCCAATTGACTCTGACTTCCTGGTCAAGCAACTGTTACGCGGGCGCTGACTGAGCCGGCGTACAGGACTCGAACAAGACCTGAATAGAACTCTCTAACAGGATTTTCTTCCCAACGATTGAGGATCTTACTCTGATCCGGAGAAGCAAAGCAGAGCTATACCAAGACCACGGGTGTGTCACCGGAGTGACGACTCGATTGCTACCGGAGTAGCGGACTGACTCGATTGGCTCAGCAACCGCCCAGCACGAGTACGAGATAAGATCGATCGTAGGTGGAGGTAGATTGCGTGAGTCGCTCAGCAACCGCGCTGCACGAATGCGAGATTGTATCGATCGCAGGTAGAGGCGAATTGCGTGAGTTGCTCCGGAGAGGCTTTGGCAAGTTAGCGGTGCGCTAGAACTTGTGGTTGTTTGTGTTTGGTTGAGAACCCTTTCCTAGTTGCTGGAAGAGTTGTATTTATATGGTTCCCGAAACCCTAGTGTACGATGATCCAGCCTGGCGGATTCCGAGTTTCAATAGGACTGTCCTTCCTTATTTTGCTGCCGAACTAATTGATTAAGAATCAATTGAGATCAGTCATTCTATTTATTTAGGAAACGTCTTCTCCGTCAAAGGCTGCGAGGATCATCACGTATTAAAGTCGAGATCAACCCAATCGAGCCCACTGCCAATCAATCACTGATTCGGCAAAGATATCCTTTTGGATGGATTGCTATCGAAACAATCTCTAATTATCCCAATCAACATTTACTCCTTATTATCCGATAAGGAAATCCGTATATTGTATAATTGGATTACTGCAAAATAACTCCGAATTGATTGAGTAATAATTCAGAATTCCCCTCCGAATAATCTTTCCTGAATGAGGCGGGAAAACATGAATATCGGGTTTGGTTTAAACCCAAACCCCTCTGGGCCTCCGGGAAAAAGCCCAATTAAAGTAAATTCCAATTGTGGCCCAAACAGAGTCTACTAGGGACGGAATCAGTGGCTAAATGCCACCCATATGATTCACCGGAATTCATTCTGGTTTGAGTGATGGTTTCTTATCCATGAGACCCAATCAATCACATACAACTCTTGTATCCAAATTAAATATACGTTTCCATTTATACCACCACCATGATATTACAGCTTGATACAAAATATACGATACAAGACTTAATACCTATTCACTTCAAGGATAATCTACATAATCAACTCAATGGACATCAATCGATACTCCCGACGCACCAACTCCTCCAATGCCAAATAATATCCTTGAGAAACAACAACCCCTTATAAAAAATTACTGAATTGTGAGATATAAATTTCATAAGTGTATACCATAACTCAACCAAAAATAATAGATTCTAGGTTCTACGCACCTTATGAACTTCTATATCTTCCCACTACATCAAACTAAAAATTTGTTCACATAACCCTGCAAATCCACAATAGGTATCAATTAAATCACTTTTTTCCTTATTCGCGGTGAACTTGACACGGAAACGAAGAGGAACTAATACCATATGCGGTGAACTTGATATCCTTTCCCCTACCGCGACGGCGCATCCAGTGGCTTGCATTCCATGGCCGACTTCCGATCCTTCTGGCCTTCACCTGATATCTTGTATAACAAACCAATCAAAAATTAAAACAAAATATGGTCAAACAAAAGAGTTGGTTTGATTGGTTCTATAACAGCCGGATCTTGATTCTTTTCATGAAGAACCTTATCAAGAATAGCCAAATCTACAAAATATCAAACACAAGACCTCTGGGTCTTCTTTCAGTGATCCTCTTTCTCATAACCACCCTCCACAAAATGTCACTGTAATCTAATTTAATTGCTTCTTGACCCATCAAACATTTGATCTTTTTCGATTTGGACTGTGGATATGTGATTAAGGGATAACATGGAAACTTTGTGCTCGATTAGAGCATATGCACCCCTTGCCTCACTACCAGATCGGACAGAATAGCCGACGAAAAAAATTTCGTCTACTATGTCAAATTTTCGTCGGCTATTCCTTCTGCCGACGAAACTTTCGTCGGTAAAAAGGCGTCGGTAAAACGAATGGCCGACGAAAATAACGAAATCGTCGGCTATTTTAGAGTATGGCCGACGATATTACCGACGAAAATTCATTTTGTCGACCAAACCTGGGAAAAATATCCTACGAAATTCGTCGGATATTTTCGAGTATGGCCGACGATATCGTAAACTATAGCCGACGAAATTCGTCGGCTATTTGTTCTGAAATATAGCCAACGATTTCATCTATTTCGTCAGAATATATTAATATTTTAATAGGCATTAATTAGTTATAGCCGACGAAATAATGTCATTTTCGTCGGTTATAATGGTTATAGCCGACGAAATTTGGTAAAAATCGTCGGCTATAGTACTTATAGCCGACGAAATAATGCCAATATCGTCGGCTATTCTTACATTTTGGGGAAAAAAATTTAAATTAATTTCTAAATTACCATTCCAAGAAACCTGCAATTCACAATGACAATCCATACATTTACACCAATAAGAAACACGTCTAAATGACTTATTATTTAATTTGTTCCAATATACATAAAATATAACACTAATCATCACCTAAAGCACTAAAGTCCACCACGTCATCCCCAGCATCCTGCTGTCCATCATGCTCGTCGTCCTGCTGAACGAACTCGGGAGGTTGAGGCATTGGAGGTTCAACTAACGGCTGAAACGGGGGCGGAGGTTCAGGGCCTTGTTGTTGTGCCGCGAACATAGCATACCACCAGTTTTGTTGGCTGGCGTAGTTGTGTCGCCGAATTCTCTCGCATTCAGCATGTCAACTGGACATATCCAAATAATACTGCTGTGTTCTGTAGTGTTGCTCCTGTGATCTCTGGAACTCGGCCGCCAATCTTGCATTTTCTTCTGCCAATCTCTGCATTTCCCCCCTCATTTGTTGGCTGTCCCCGCCTCCCTTCTTTTGACCTCCCTTAGTGGTCTTCAGGAGCCCTATTCCAAAACTTCCCAAACCCCGGCAATAGTATTGGTTTGACCGGTCTGGGAAGCCTGCGTCGAACATCCTCGCTGCGGTTTGGACATTCGATCGGTCGACCTGGCGCAGGGCTTCTTGCAGATCTGCCTCTGAAATGTTCGGTTGTGTCTCCCGAACTACTTCCTGCAACACTTCTTCTTCGGCCCGGTTCACCCTCTCCTAATTGAACGGGAAAAAAAAAATTAATATTCTAACAAATATATAATTTAAATTTTAAAATCGTAATCAACGACTTACGAGCTGTTCTGTCACTTGTGGATAAGCCTTCTTGAACGTCTCTACGTACGGGTTGCTATCAGGATGATCTCTAAACGCCTTCTCCTGATATTGTGCAAATGGCCTAGAACCACCATGATGGGGGGTTGTGTTACGGCGGCGGTTCGCAGAGTTTATCCGAGACCGTTCTTTCAAACAAATAATAAAATATTAGAAAAATGCATAAAAAAATATTAGTGTAATAATTATAAAATAATTAAACTAATAATTAAAATTTTAACAAAATAAACATTTATAGTTAAGTTTAGTATTTACCTGCATAAGTGGGTTGTTGAAGTCTACTGTCTTCAACCAACGCCACTCGTACTCCCTGAACATGAACTCTCTTTGAGTACCCATACGACCACGGTTGTCGTACTCGGTAAAGTGGATACGGAGCTCGTTCTTCCACTCTTTGAACCTACGGAAAAAACAAAAGTGCATTAGAAATATTATTAATATCATAAAATATTTCAAATTATAAGATGAGGAATTCCCAACGTACCTCAAGTTCTGCATCGGGTCCGCCCAAGCCTGCTTGTGTTTGGCAATCTCGAAGTATGCCTGAAAGATAATATTTTATTAGTTTTACAATTATAACAATATCGAAAATTATTAAATATTACGATAAAGAAATTCAGTTTTTTAAATTACTCACCGACGCCGCGTTGTTGACCTCCCTCTTGATCTCTTCCGGCACATAAGCCCACCGTGTCCACAACATAGGGACTCTATCCCTAATTAGTGCCCCCACGCAACCCGCGTAATGGCGGCGTTTTTTCCCCTGAACCTCCTGATTAGGGGGTTCGTTGATCTGGATCCTCCCCCTGCTCTCAACAGTTCTCCGGAGCGTGTCAAAACATATGACACCTCTCGTGTTCCTGCTTGAACTGCTAGCGGCTGTCCCTATCACATAAACGACGATTGGTTAATAAAATTAAATATTAGTGCGTTAATTTTAATAAAACATTTAATTAATAAAATCAAATGTTACCTGAACTCGATGACCCGTCTGTCAACTTTCCTTTTCTCCTCGCCGAAATCAGGAGCTCAGGTCTCTCAAATGGTTGATGATGATATGCCTCCGCAACACTCACGTACTGAGGCATATCAGGCCATATGGGCACACCACGAAAGTCGACCTCGGGTATCGCAGGAATGTTGTACGGGAGGTTGAGCTGATTTGGGAGAGTAGGCCCCTCAGTCGAGTCAGCAGCAGACGGCGCCGGACTCGTCATCGGCTCCCGATGAACCTCAGGCATACGGACCTGAGGAACGCCTAGAGCTATCTCGTCCTGAAATAGCTGCCTATTCGACCTCGGAGCATCTGGCCGGAGAGGGAGACGTGAACTGCTCGACGGCTACCCCGCCTGGAGAAGGGTCTGGTGCCGAGAACTCACACTCCTCCGCGGCTGGGATGAATCCACACTCCTCCTCGGCTGGGATGAATCCATCCTCTGAGGCTGGCTGGTGGTCCTCTTAGGCTGGCTAAGGGTCCTCTCGGAGTCTCCGGAACCGGCAGAACTTCCAGAACCCCTAGATCTGGAAGAACGACGGCCTCCGAAGAACTGTCTGAATGCATCGGCCATCTGGAGCTTGAGGCATTAATAAATTAATTAATATTAAATTATATTACATTAAATAACAAATTCTAATTAATATAATAACCAATAATACTAACATATTTTAAAACATACTAACAAATTAATATTTAAATTTTAACTAATTTTAAATAATACTAACCATTAACCTAAATATAACCATTTATATACAAATATAACTATATTTCATTATTAACATATATATACATACAAATAACCATTTATATATTATTAAAAATATAACCATTTATATAATTAGGCTACCAATTTATATATATAATTAATTTAACAATTTATATATAACAATTAAAATATACATTAACATATAACCAATATTAACAAATATATAACAATTTATATAATTAATCTACACATTTATATATATAATTAATCTAACAATTTATACATATAACCAATATATATAACAATTTAACACACACTTAAATATCTAAATTATATACCTAAATTATAAAATTAAAATAAATTGAAAAAAAAAACCAAAAAAAACCTTCGGATTTGTTTTGGCGGAGGAGGAGGAGGGGAAGGAGGAGGAGGTGGCCGGAGGAGGAGGAGGCTAGGCCGGTCGGAGGAGGAGGCCGGATTTAGGGTTGAGGGTTAGGAGGAGGAGGAGAGCGGACGGCGCCAGCGCCGATTTGAGGAGGAGGAGGACGACCAGTTCGGAATGGAGGAGACGCACGGCCGATTTGAGGAGCGGATGAGGAGTTTTTGCGGATTTAGGGTTGAAAAAGTCGGGTTGCTGCGGCTTAAGCTTTTATAGCAGAGAGAATAGCCGACGAATTAAAAGATTTCGTCGGCTATTCTATGAACATCGTCGGCTATACTTTGGAAGATCAACAACCGTCTGATCTGAGCCATCCAACGGCGGATAATAAAAAGGCGCGGATCGCAAGAGTTTAGCCGACGAAAATTATATTTCGTCGGCTAAAGTGAGAGAATAGCCGACGATTTAAAAGATTTCGTCGGCTATACTTTGGAAAATCAACAGCTGTTGGATCTGAGCCATCCAACGGCGGACAATAAAAAAGCGCGGATCGCAAGAGTTTAACCGACGACGTATAATTTTCGTCGGCTAAACTGTAGGTCAAACCACTAAGTCAAACCTCTAAACGCTTAAAAACGGAAATTAGTCTAGTTAAACGACGGTTTCTGGCCTCACCTTCAACAGATAATAGTTTCAAATCAATGAGACGCAACTAATCATATAAAAATTTTACAAAATTGATTTATCAAACGTCAGGCTACCCATAGGAAAACGAAAGAAAAAAACAGTTAACCTCAACATTCGGCACACAGAGTTTATCGGAATCTTGTCATTTTTCAACCGTAGACGTATTTCATTATTTCGGTCATATCTTATTTCACAACATTTTTGCATTTGAAGAGTCTACGTATAGTAACTATTTGAAACTATACATTCACTTAAACACTTAGTAAACAAGTTAAGGAACATTAGTGCATATGTTCTGATTTTGAATCTAAAAGTTTAGAAAATCTATTCCAACCGTCAGATATCACCATTAAGATTAAATACATGTATGAAAAAAAATCCAACTTCAGCTGACAACGTTAAAGGCTCGATCGGAACGGTCAACCGGGTGAGTCAAACCTCTAAACGCTTAGAAATGGTAATTGGACTGTCTAAATGACGTTTTTTTGGCCTGACCTTCAACAGATAATAGTTTCAAATCGATGAGATGCAACTAATCGTATAAAAATTTTCCTCAAAATATTTACCGAAGGTACCGCTACCATTAGGGAAACGAAGGAATAAAACCTTTGACCGCATCTTTCGCCACTCAGATTTTATCGGAGTCTTGTTATTTTTCAAATGTAGACGTATTTCATTATTTCGGGCATATCTTATTTCACAACATTTTTGCATTTGAAGGATGAAGCAATGGTTTATCGTTAGTGATAGAAAATGGAATATGGTCATTTTTTGTTTTTTGTTTTTTTTAAATCATAGCCGACGAGAGACTCGTACTCGTCGGCTATTCTTTTGTCTTTTTCTGTCTAAAATAAAATATACATTTTTTAATATAGTTATGGCCGACGAAATAATGAATTTTCGTCGGCTATTAGATGAAAAAAAAAACAGTTGGCAAGGAAGTTGAAGCAAAGTTCAGTTGGCAGTGCTGTTTATCTGCACCGAAAACTGTACTCTATCTCGAAGAACTGGAAACCCTCTGACTCAAATGAAAAAATGGATGACTCAAATGGCAAAAGTTAAATTTTGCATTCGGCACACAGATTTTATCGGAATCTTGTCATTTTTCAACCCTGAATGTATTTCATTATTTCGGTCATATCTTATTTCACAACATTTTTGCATTTGAAGGATGTAGCAATGGTTTATCGTTAGTGATAGAAAATGGAATATGGTCATTTTTTGGTTTTTTTTTTTTTTAAAATCATAGCCGACGAGAGACCCGTACTCGTTCTCTCGTCGGCTATTCTTTTGTCGTTTTCTGTCTAAAATAAAATATGTATTTTTTAATATAGTTATGGCCGACGAGAAAATGTCAATTTCGTCGGCTATTATGAGTATAGCCGACGAAATAACATGTTTTTTGTCGGCTATTATATGAAAAAGGTAAAAAACATCAGTAGGTTTACACCTCTTGTATTCCTATTTCCTGTTCATATATAACCAAAATTGAACATCAAGAAAACAGAAACCCAGCAGTCAACATATTTCAATTTTTTTTTAAAGGGTTTGGAACCCAGCCTAGCTGGGAGGCTCATCCCCACGCCCGTTCATTAGAAATTAGTGGATTACAAATGAAAGGATTACATCATCCAAATTACTTAATCCGGCGGATTGTAATCGGAATCATCGGATGAGTCTTCTTCGGTTTCTGAATTGCTCGATAGGGGTAATCTATGTCTTTCCTCACCACTAGAGTCCTCGTTAGTTTCTTCATTTGGATCAACATCAACAAGCAGTGGCTCTTCACGTCGAATTCGCACCGGCGTGTCTAGGCGAATAAAAGAGGAGTCATGAATACCGTTTGAGTTGGGCTCTTGATACGCGGTGCCACCTTCCTCTTTTTCTTCAGCCACTCCAAGTGTAGACGCCCGGTAAATGTTGCGATGGTGGATAGTGTTGACTACTTTCCACGGGTCACCCTTGGTGAGATCATCAAGATAAAACACTTGTTTCACCCATGTGGCTAAAATGAACGGGTCATCCTCATACCATGATGTACTAGTGTTCACAGAAGTTATGTCGTATTGATCGGTTTTCATGCTCTGCGGCCGTGTGTCAAACCATCTACACTTGAAAAGGTGCACTTTCATGCCTTCCCCATAATGCAGTTCCACAACTGAATGGAGAACACCGTAATAGTCAACTCCATCATCCCCACCATGTGCCATAACCCCTGAATTTTGTGTTTTCAGTCTGACGTCTCTCTCTTCACATCGAAATAACACACCATTCACCTTGCACGTCGCATAAAATTTTGAATAGACGCGCTTCATCGCTAGAATTCTGAGTTCGTGCGACCAATTTGGGTGATTATCATTTTTAATAAGGTCCATCTGCAACCATCAGAATCAACTATAAATATGAATAATTATACACAATAATATATAAATATGTATAGAATAATGTTAAAGTTATGTACCCAGCGGCCGAAATACTCTACGAATGTCCGGTTGTGGTAATCGAGATCACCTCCTACTTGTTCACAGTTTAGATGCACGTTCTTTCAAAACTGAACTTCTAAACAGTTAATTAGTACCCACCAATGTGCAATGGCTACCTCATAATCTTTCAACTTGTAGGAAACTGGCATTTTTCCACCGAGTACAACATCGTCGGAGAGTATGGAAAGATTGAACTGTGAAGGTACATCTTCCGGTATGCTTTCCTGTAACGCTCCTAAATACAGCTTCATGTAGGTGACGCACTCGTGCGCAATATATGCTTCAGCTATACATCCTTCAGGTGCGGATCTGTTTTGGACAAAATCACCGTATTGTCCAAGTTGCCTAAAAATCAAGTTTTTAAAGTGTTATGATAATACATTAATACTAAATCACATATATTGATGAGGAAATTAACATAAGGTGTAAAATACGTACCTTTCCATCAGATACATCTAAGTGAAGTGCACAGGACCGGTAAGCAACAACTGCCGAGGAAGATGGATCATGAGATGAGGCATGATGTCGAAAAAATTTGAAGGAAATATCATCTCAAATTTACACATGATATGAACGATGTCTTGTTGCATTTCCCGGAGGTCAGATTTTCTCACTTCCCGTGTGCATACCTTCTGGAAAAATTTTGCCAACGCTACTAACGGCTCCACAACGTGACGGGGAAGGAACGGTCGAATGAAAACAGGGAAGAGACGTTGTAGCAGGATATGATTGTCATGACTTTTCAACCCGTAAAGATTGTTGAATTGTCTGTTCACACACTTGGCTATATTTCCTCAAAGCTTGAAGGATACTTGGCCCGACTTATCCAATGAGAAATTTCTGATTTATGCTCAGGCTTGACGGTGTAAGGAGCTTGAGGCATTTTTCTCTTCCCTTGTTTCAACCATAGTTGTTTTCTGATATTCATGTTTTGCAGATCAGTGCGAGCCTTAGGACCGTCTTTCGTCTTCCCCTCCAAGTTCAGCGTTGTGCCCACCACACTTTCAGAAACATTTTTTTTCTATGTGCATAACGTCTAGGAAGTGACAGATCAACAACTCACACCAGTACGAGAGTTCCCACAATATGCTCTTATGTGTCCAGAATTTGTACTCCTCAGGTCTTTCAGGTATTTCCGCTACAATATCGGGATGATTGCTGAGGGGCCCAAAATCGTACTCATTAAACACTGCTAAAATTTCTCTTCCCGTCCATCTTCTGGGAGGACCACCGTGTTTTTCGGTTCCATCAAATGCGGCGGACTCGTAACGCCATTCTATAGAATTACCGACGAAAATTTTTAGTCGTCGACCGTTTTTTTTTTTTTTCGTCGGGAAAAACCTTTTTTTCTGGTAGTGCCTCCATCAAACCATCAATCCATTAATTAAATTATTTCCTTCAATTATTATTCACTGCAACTTGTTTTTATGCAGCGGTGCATCTTTATCAATTTAGCGATTACTATTCATCTCCATCAACTTTTCTGTGCTAAATAAAAAATGACTAAATTGCCAGAACTTCATAAATGAACCAAAGATTCAATAACGTACTCGAAAATAGCTGAACCATGCCATGCATGCATCTGATCTTTATAGAAACTTCAATCTTAAAAGATTAAAGATAAAACTAAATTTAAACACTATATATTGTGCTATGCACTCTTCTTACCCATGATTGCTAATGTTGATAGTCCGTCACTTTTGTTTTGTTTGTTTTTATTATGTCAAGAAATTATATGATTATGGATAAGACTACTCGAAATTTTAGGGCATGTTTGGTACATGGGACTATCATAGCTGAGCTTAATTTCTATGAGATTCCTACCTTCTCCAAGTCTAGCTTATGTTTGGTGCTCTTTTGGAGTTTGGACTACTGGTGAAACAGAAGATAGCAGAAGAAAGATACCAAGAGAAGAGATTACACCAAAAGAAGTTCAATTCCATAATTCTAAACCCATGAATTTGTCTTTCGATTACTTCAACCAAATGTCTTGATCCCAATTCATACCCAACCCAGAATTTTAAACTTTTCTCCATATTCTCCACCTCAACATCAAATAGATCGACGCTTGTTTTTTCTCTAAACTCATATCTATATAATTCCTCAGACAGCTATGAATCTCCACAACCCAGCTCCAAGATCTTATCACCACCGCCTTATCCAACAATTGCTTACCTTTGCACCTCACAAAGAAAACATGGAAATAATTGAACAGTGTCAGGAAAACATGAAAGATTGTCAGGAAACCCAACACCATAATCATCTCCATTTCTCCATACGGTAAAGATTGACAAAGATGAAAACCCAGAATATAATGATTCATATAACCGATTGGAATAAACACTTTGTGTGAGTGATGAATCCCCAAATTGCTACCCGCCTGAAAATACCCAAGACCGAAGCCTCCAAATAAACTCCTCAACTGAATCAATCGTAACCCAGACAAGAAAACCTTTCTTAAAAGAGAAAAACTCAGTCATACAATTGATCAATTCAACTAGAATTGTTGCTTATATAAGAAAGAATTGCGAGGGGAAGAGGCGATGCCGCGAGGAGAAAAAAACAATGACCGAGTTGAGATGGTCTTAGACAGTCCTATGCGAATTGGTGTCTTTGTGTAAGAAGGTGTGGTGGTGGGCCCATGGACTACACAACATCACTTAAATCAATCCATAGTCGGGCCAAACATGGGTTATGTCTCACTTAAGAAAATAAGGTAGTCCAATCCCATATAGTCCCATGTACCAAACGTCACCTTAAGGTTGTAATAGGAGATATGTTCACCATCAAGTAGTTATCAGTTTATCACCATCACTCTTATTAAGTATCATTCTCCAAGTTGCTCAACCAATATTCTATGTGGGCCTTCTATGTGCTCTCAAAAGATGTTTCTGTCACCCAATTCTGAATTTCTGATGGCAAGTATGTACTATTTTCAGGATCTATTTGCCCGCATTGGAGATGCTCTTTGACATTTCGATCAAGTGTAACTAGTTTTCGAAGCAATCCAAACTACTTTGGACATAAAATCTCCATTTTGGAGACTCCTTATAATGTGGATGTAAACGAGCTCATTCTCAATTTCTCATTAATCCAGCATGAACAAGTTTAAACCCAGCTTGGATCACCTCGATCAATTACTAGTACGTACCAACACGATCCCATTAATCCAAAATTTCCAGCAGCATAACTTTGGAACCACTCATGCCATTACTACTGATCATCCTAGCTCTTGCGCAAAATCTTTGTTCATGATTGAGCAGTTTCACTGTGGTAGCAGCCAAGAATATGTATTTAACTTGAATGCATTGTAGCAATGATATTCAAGTTTGAGCTTTATCAGCCAAGAATATGCCATTAGATATGCCACACTAGATGAGCTTTATCAGGGTCACCAAAATTAGAAGGGGAATATATCTGTGAATATTGTGATCTAGAATGTGAGGAGACAAACTATGAGATGGCTCAAGTAGTAAAAAACACCATTACGTAGGAAGTAGGTTATTAGGTCTAGAATTCGAGTCACAATATAAACTAGGTGAAATTTTTAGATAATCTTTTTTGAAAAAATAGAAAAAAAAACAAAAAAAAACCCAGTAATAAGCGCATATGGACACTTCAATAGTTCAATCCATTTAGCTCGTACAAAAGGTGAAACTAGCTAAAGCATGTAATAGAACAACAGGTTACTACGTACTTCGGAACCAAGATCCAAACAGGCCCAGGATATTTGTGTCGACATCGAATAAAGAACATAAGGACATAAACCCTTTATTTATAACAAAACAAACCAAGCCTAAGATATTTGTGTCGGCAACAAAAACAAGAACACATGCAAAACTTTATTCGCGAAATAACCTATAAACAAAACAAAGGGTTCCTGCAGCTTTCTAGTTGTATACAGGTACACAGCTAAGGCTCTCAACTTCTGCCTCAACACGTCAAAATTAGTGCAACTCTTATATTGTTTGAATACTGAATTTTTAGATACTGAATATTTAGATACTTTATTGAACCTTTTTTGTTAATAAATTGTTCGAATAGGTGATATATCGAGATTTCAAATCCTCCAATGTGCTCTTGGATGAGAACTTTAAGCCGAAGCTCTCGGACTTTGGGCTTGCTAGAGAAGGGCCAAAGGGCGACCGTACTCATGTATCGACAGCGGTAAGTAGATAATTTTCAGGTTCATATGGAGGACTGCAGAATTTGGTTTCAATTGCAATATTGAGAGGACAGTTTGAATTAGTTGTTATTGGCCTTTCTTGTTCTTTGCTTCTATTTCACAATTTCCATGGAATGATGGTTCGTATCGTGTTTGCTTTTGTAATCAGGTGGTAGGGACTTATGGATACGCTTCTCCGGAGTATGTTTTAACAGGTCATCTATCCGTTCACAGTGACCTATGGAGTTTTGGTGTGGTATTGTATGAGATCCTCACTGGGAGGCGTGTCCTAGAAAGAAACCGACCAACAGCAGAGCAGAAGCTTCTATATAAGGTTAGACAGCACCCTGCAGACAGTAAAAACTTCAGCATGATAATAGATCCACTCTTGAGAGATCAGTATTCTATTAAAGACTAAATTCTGCTTACTACCCTGTACTTTTGGAGTTTCATCAATTCAGTCCTTAAACTTCTAATTTAATAAAAAAAAATCCTCGGACTTTCCAATCTCATCAAATCAATCTAATCTATTACCAATCCGTCAAGTGTTTCCGTCAACTTGCTAACATGGCAAGTGCAAATCTGGCAGATCAACTTGTGAGACCTTCTCACAGAGAAACTTCTCAAAATATCTCATCAATTGTGTTTTTAATGACAGATCAACTTGACGGATTGGTAACAAAATGGATCGATTGATGAGATTGAAAAGTACGATGACTTTTTTTAATTAATTAGAATTTCGATGACTGAACTAATGAAACCCCAAAAATAGAGAATAGTAAGCAGAATTTAGTTCTTCTATTAATGCAGCTCGGAAAATTGCCAAGTTGCCAGATAGTTGCCTGTACAAGAATGCAAAAGATCGGCCAACAATGAATCAGGTAGGAGAGACATTGAAGCAATCTATACAAGATTCACAAAAGGGTACCAATTATGTAAATAACAGTTTTGGGGCATCTGGGTCTAAATTGAATAAAAAGAACCCCAAGTTGAGGTGAGATATATGAAATGGTTGGATGTTAAGTGGGAAATGGGAACTTATGTAAAAATTCAAATTTTCAGTTAAAATATTTTTAGCCTTCTCTGTTTTTACACCTTCATATTAACCAAAATTTGGGGTTTCGGTCCATCATGAGGGTGGTTTGATCTACTGGGGAGGGGGATCAAGTACAATTAGATGGTAATATGTTTCTATTTTTTGTTTTCTGAGACTCGAGCCATGGAAGTCTTCAATGAACCTGCAGAAAAGGGAGAGTCGACGAAATGAGGAAAGACTGGATCACTCGTTAGAAAGGGTAGTATATTTTAATAGGCTTCGGAGGTCCTTGAATCCTTGGACTACAATATGAGCTTGCTCGTTTACTAGTTATCAACGTATGAAAACTTGAGGGAATTTTCACATCTATGTTTTTTTGCTTTTTCAGTGATAGATAAGAAATTTTCTTGGTATTTGCTTCATAGGGGGTTCAGTTTAACTAAAGAGTACACCTTTCCAATTCTTATTAATGATTATGATCTGAATCGTGTATTCCAGCAAGAAAATATTGAAGTCTTTCGGCATCTGAATCCATTTCGAAAAAAGAAGGGCTTGCCTAGTTTTAAAATTTTGGATTCGAATCTGGACATAAATAGAAGGAGTGAAGGACAGAGCCAGCCATCCATGGTTATTATAGAGATCTAGCAACAGACGTATATTAGAAACATGCATGCTCAAGCTATATTATAATACATAACTTCAAATGTCTGGAATTTAACAGTAATAGCAGCTAGTTATTTTCAATTAACTAGAGAAAGTTTTGTTCTAGGGAATCAAAAGAGCTTATACCAGCCCATAATACATCAATCATACATAGTTCTCAAGATAATCAAGCATAAGATTTATTTCCAGCCGAAAAATAACTGAAAGGGAAAGCAATAGCATACAAAAACGGACACATCAAGCCTTGAATTCCTCTGCTTCTGAGGTACGGTTATTAGGCTTATTTCCATCAATGCCAGAATTTCCTAACATCATTTTGAAACAAAAGCATGACAGTCAAAAAATAATATTACAAAAAGATTAAACATAAATACAAGAAATATAACAAGTGTAGTTTAGATTAGTGCACCATTCATCTTTGAAGTCTCCTCTGCATTTTTGCCTTGTACACGACAATTTTGACACGATTCCAATCTCTTGAATCATCCAAGAATTTGAAATAGGCGTATCTCCAAGAGCTCTTAAGCAATAAACTGCCACATACTATCCAAAATCCACTGATAAATCCCAACACTGCACTGATAATGAATCCCAGGTTTAGGAGACCATCATTACCGTGTTCCTCGTTATCAGTTGCATTGCCTATCATGATTCCATCATCTTCAATTGTTCCATCTCCGGGGCAAAGTTGTGTCAGCGGCACTCCACAAAGTCCAGGATTTCCCTCATAAGCAGAATCATTTTGAGGGTTGCCTAGTGGAATTCTTCCTGACAAGTGGTTGTGTGATACGTCCAGCACTCCGAGAAAGTTTAATTTTGAAAAACTTGCAGGAATGCTGCCAGATAAATTGTTTCTTGACAAATCAAGAGACTCCAACATCTTCATGTTACCAAAGTCTTCAGGAAGCCGTCCCGTCAAATAATTTATTGACAAGTTGAGAGATTTCAACTCGGTCATACTTGCTATACTCTGCGGAAGTTCCCCAACCAAATAATTGCTTGACATGTCAATGCTTCTCATACCATCAAGATTTTTCCCAAACTCAATTTTTATTTTTTTCCACACAAGTTCCGTTTTAAAATCATTGCCTGATATATAATCATTAGCCAAAGCGGATATGTTATTGAAGCAATGGGGCAATGCTCCTGAAATGTTGTTGTGAGAGAGGTCCAAAACATGAATGGTGATTAGATTGCACAGGGACAAAGGTATGAATCCATCGAACTGATTGGAGCGTAAGCGTAAAATCACCAAGTATTGTACGCTTTGGCCAATCCAACTTGGTATCTTTCCTGACAGGTTGTTGTTGCCAAGGTCAAGCACCTGTAATTCGGTACAGTTCTCTAAAGAAGGTAATACTCCTGAAAAGTTGTTTTCATGTAAACGCAATATCCCAATGTGCTTTAAAGTGCCGAACGAGCTTGGTAGCTTCCCTGATAATTTATTCCTTCCAAGATTCAATGAACTCAAATCTTGAAATTGCATCCAACAATTAGGAAGCTCCCCTGACAGTAGGTTGTGAGAAATGTCGAGACCACTCAAATTGTAATCCCTGAAGGAAGTTGCACACATGGAAGACAAGGGCTCAGAAAACATGTTATACGAGAGATCCATCTGGTTGAGCGTCGGAGGAAACAATGTCACTGCACCAGAAAGCCGATTAGAAGACAAGTTTACTTGAGTCAAGCTTGTTGTTGACAGATCCGGCAGATTCCCATGGATTTGGTTCGTAGAGAGATCTATTTGTTCTAAGCCAGGAAGTAGATCCCAAAACTTATCAGGTAATGATCCTGATATTCCAGCATTATAGAGATAAAGCCTAGTAAGATTTTTCTGCGTTAGAATCCATTTCGGAAAAGTTGGGCCAACATTGCAAAAGGACATGTCTAACAAGCCAGTAAGTTGAAATGGTGGATTCCAATCAGAGCTGAGGTTGAAAGAGAAACGACTACCATAAACATCCAAATACTGTAGACGAGAGAGGTTCCGAAAGTGGGATTCTGTGATAACACCACTCATAGAATTCCCGTAGAGATCTAGTTGTTCAAGGCTAGAGAGTTGCCCGACACTCTCGTGTAGAGACCCATTTAGATTATTCGAAGAGAGATCAACATATCTCAATTTTGAAAAACCTGTCAGTTCTGGAATTGAACCCCAAAACTGGTTATACACCAAGTTCAAGGTCTCCAGTGTGTTGTTAGCACAATATAAGGCTTTTATAGAGTCCTCAATGTTTCCAGACAATTGGTTTCCCGATAAGTTCAACAACTCTAAGCTGCATAAGTTTTGAAAGCTTTTTGGTATCCCACCTTCAAGGTTGTTAGAAGAGAGATCAATATGGACAAAGCTGGTGCTAACATTGGCTATCCAATAGAATATTGAAGAATTAAGATAATTAGAAGAGAGGTCAAGGATTTGAAGAGAGGTGGAAGAATTAATAAGGGGGGAAAGTGATTTTATATTGACATTAGGAAGATCACAGTAGGATAACCGAAGCTCTCTTAGTGAAGTGAGTTTGCTTAAAGATTGTGGCCAATTCACAACCTTTGAAAAATTGATCGCTAACATGTCCAGGTATCTCAGGGAAGAAAGATGAGTCAACCACTCGAGATTTTCTAAACTAATATCAAAATTTCTAGAAAGATCCAGAGTGTGCAAATTAGAGAGGTTTCCAAGCTGGGGAGGAACATGCCCACTGAAATTAGCATTCGCAAGTCTGAGTTCTTTCAGTTGACTAATAGAGCCAATGAACTTGGGAATCATCATTCCTCCAAAATCATTATGACTAAGGTCCATGTTATTTAGATATTTCAATTCAAGTAGTGAATGACTAATTTCACCTCTTAAAGGAACATGAACAACATAGAAATCTTCATCAAATTTAACAGAGATGTTAAGATTGGTGACATGACCTGCTTGAGTGTTGCATCTTATTCCTCTCCACTCGCAGCAATCTTTCTCAGTTTTCCAAGAAGTAAGAGCATTAGATTCATCCACAAGGCCTTGTTTAAATCGAAGAAGAGCATGCATTTCACTCTCCGAGCACATAGTGCTATTGTCGGAGCTTCCAACTCTTGAACAAGAAATAGCAGAGGCAATGGCTAGGCACACAAACCCAACCAAAACAGAATGCATAGACCTACCACTCATTTTAGTGAACATATATGATTGTGAAGATGAAGTGTATTAACTGCATAATGGAGTATATATAGTTGAAGCAAAAGGAATCTTTGAAACTAAACATGTATAATAATGGAGCTGCTTTTATTGACTTGATCCACAAAGTTTGTAAATTAATTTGTTGATCACCCAGAACCAGCATGTATGACTTGTAGACGAGCTAATCATCACGTGGTTTGTTAATTAACACTTTAAAAAGTCATTAATTAATTTGATCACTAAATAACAGCAAAAGTTACGGTCGCCAACCCCTTCTTTCACAACTTTTCTGGTCACATGGCAACCACAATTTAGTCGTATGTAAAATATTTGGTTTGATTGTTAATTATTCGGTGGAATGATGTGGTGTTTCAACCTAGACCTTAGATATCTTCACATTTAGGTGCAATTCAGTTAAAGAACTGCGCGCATACAATGAGTTATTAGACAAAAGTGTGCAACGTACAACACCAACATGGTATTTGTTGCATAGAATTGAACACCCTAGAATTCTATACTAACACACTGATGAAGCCAACTATGCCCTGACTGGAAACAAAAAAATAGTTTAACCTACTCTCAACGCCTCTATTGCAAAGGTTGAGCAACCTTCCACATTAAGCTTTGAAATTCCATTTCTGGGGTGATGATCGATTATGCTAATTCCCCCTTATACACGCCCACAGCAACTACGATAACAAATTATAGTCAAAAGAGAGTATTTATCAAAGGATGAATCTGCTGACGCTCTGAATTGAAAGAGTTTTTGCCAGTAATTAAGTTTGATTCAGACAACGTAAGCAAAAGATCAAATAATTATGATATAGCTTAATTTAATTACCACATTTATCTTTGGGGGCTCCTGCTGCTCCTCTGCATTATTGATTTGTAAGACACAGCTTTGACATGAATCCAATCTTTTGCATTGTCCAGGAATTTGAAATAAACATATCTCCAAGAACTCTTAAGCATTAAACTGCCGCAGACTATCCAAAACCCAGTGATGAATCCCAACACTGAACTGATAATGAATCCCAAGCTCATGAAACCATCATCATCACCACCGTGTTCCTTGTTAATTGTTAAATTCATCTTCAGATGTTTCATATCTCCAGGGCAATGTACGTGGTGAGAGTGGTGGTCCGCAGAGTGCAAGATTTCCCATATATATAGAAGCATTGAAACTCTGAAGTTGGGTGCTTTGTGGAATTCTGCCGGACAACTGGTTGTACGATAAGCCCAAGACTCCAAGGAAATTTAAACTCGAAAAACTGGAAGGAATTAGACCATATATCCGGTTTCTTAACAAATCAAGAGATTCTAGACTCCTCATGTTACCAAAGTTTTCAGGGGAAGATTTCCTGTAAATTTGTTTCTCGAGAGATTCAAAGAAATCAAATTTTGCATACTCATGATGCTTGTTGGGAAATTAATCCCCGCCAAGCAAGTACTAAAAAATTGATGAAAAAAAGAAATAAACAAATCAAGAAGACAACAAGATTTAACGAGGTTCGGCCAATAACTTTGCCTACGTCCTCGGAGAGTTTCACCTTCACTATGAGAGAAATAATACAAGTACAAAATTACACCGCTCAAGTTTATACCCAACAAGAGCCCTTGTACCCAAAAGGATACCCTTTGTACACCCTCTCTCAACCTAGAAGATCACTCCACCCCAAAAGCTATACACGCCTTTGAACACACAACATAAAAGATTACTCTACCCCAAGAGCTATACACGCCCTTGAACATAACTCCCCCTATCTTCTACATCTTGAAGATCGTTAGAGTTGCTCCTAACTCTCTCCTTTCTTGTTGTGATTTTCCTCTCTTGCTCCTATTCACACAAGCTTAATCTTTTATAGCATTTGATAGAAGTCTCTAAAATTACTCTATCAATACCCATTCATGAACCAACCTTTCATTGCCCTCATTAACTCCCTAAGAAGACTAAGAGGCATTTCATGAATTTAACCATGTATTTATGCCCAATACATGCACTTAACTATGTATCAATTACCATGCATAAATTGTCACCATAAATGCATAAACCAATAACACCATGCATTCATGTCATGCAAAGATATCTCCACCAATGAGGGATCACCAAACCTAACAGTTTTCTGGAATTTCCCTAACCAAAGAATTACTTGAAATGTCAATGCTTGTTAAATGCCAAATATTTTTCCCAAACTAAATTTCTATTCTTTTCCACACGAGTTCTACATCAACAGGAGCATAGTGACAATCATCAGCCAAAGCTGCTATGTTACTGAAGCAATGTGGTAAGGCTCTTGAAATATTGTTGAGAGAGAGGTCCAAAACATGAATGGTGGCTAGACCGCACAGGGAGAAAGGTCTGATTGATTCCATTGAACTCATTGTACCTTAAGCGTAGAGTCACCAACTTTGGTAGGCTTTTCCCCATCCATGTTGGAATCTTGCCAGAGAGCTTATTGTTACCAAGGTCAACAAACAATAACTTGGTGCAATTATCTAAAGAAGGCAATGTGGAGAGCTTATTCCATGCTTGAGTCAAGAAAAAGTGAGGTGGTTGTTAAAACGACAAGATTGAAACCACGCGTTGTTAGTGTGCGAGTCTGCTCTCTCTTCGTCTCTTCTGCTCTCATATCCCTCTCTGCTCTCATATCCCTCTTTGCTCTCATCTTTCATTCTCCTATTTTCATGCTCATATCTCCCTTTAATCATTCTCCAATGACCCTCTAATTTCTTGCAAAACGGCCTCGACATCAAGTGGGTTCTCGTTCTCTCTTCTCTGTACTTAATTTTGATGAGTTGTGATTTTAAAAATTGATGGATTTGAGATTGTGGTTGCATAGTTGATCGGGAATAATCGAATGGTCTGGTCCTACATCGCCACCATCCAAATGAGTCGACGAGGCGAGGGACAAAGACTTGTGGTGGGAGATCGCTGAAGAGGTCGAGTAGTGCTCTGGTATTTTTCTGCAAATTCATAGTTAGGCGACTTGGTTGTGTTGTAGGAGCTAGTACAAGTTCAATTTCACCAGTCGTAAGGTATGAAATTGAAATCTTAGTTCAATCTAACTTCAGCAATGATTTGTGTTTGTGAATTATGAAATTGGAGTTAATTATACTCCGTTTGGGGGTTGTACGAATGGGTCAGAAACACCTAGCAGGTAGTTTAGATTAGTCATGTCAATATAGTGTGGGTACTTTTCTAGATCTGTTAATGCTCAATTTCTTGTAGGTCGGACCAAATATGAATGGTTCTAGTTTTTGTGCGCAGGTTTGTGATGGAGTCAACTTTACTGTATCCGGCAGAGGACGACAACTCTAGTGGGAGGGAGGGTAGAAATCGTGGGGACAATAGTGTGAATGGAGAGTCTTATGTTGATTCAGAAGAAGAGATGGAAGTAAGCAGCACAGATGTTTTGAATGATAGTGATAGTGATTTTTGTGCCATGAAGAAAATGAAAAGGCCATCTACAAAGACCCATCAGGTGTCAAGATGATTGTGCTCGGCAAAAGTCATTTTTAATAGAGAGAGGAATGGGTTGTCATTTTACGTCTCGTCAGTTATGATCGAACACAACCATCGATTGACTTTACGCACACAAGCAGTTCATGAGGTCGAATCGGGTTGTAAAGGATCACGACATTGCTCAGATTAAGTCTTTGAGGAGTGTATCTGTTGGGACAACCCGTGCTTTTGAGTTTCTTGTTCACCAAGCTAGAGGCCATGAGTTTGTTGCATTTACTGAAAAGAACTTGTACAACAAAGTACAGCGGGAGCATGGGGAAATTATGATGGATGGCGATGCACAGGTGTCGGTTACTTGGATGAATTTGAAAGTTGTAAGGGACCCTAACTTACTATGTATTCAGCGTAGACGAGAAAGGCAGACTGGCTAATCTGTTCTGGCGTGATGGAGAATCATACAATGATTATATGAAATATGGGGATGTTCTCATATTTGACAGTACGTACAAAACCAACATATATGATAGGCCTCAGGCAATTTTTGTTGGAACCAACAACCATAGAGCGACTGTTATATTTGGTTGTGCACTGTTGGTAGATGAAGCAGAGGAAACATACAATTGAGTTTTAACAGCCTTTCTAACATCTATGAAAAATAAGAAACTTGTTTCTGTTGTGACTGACAATGAAAAATCAATGAAAAAATCGTTGGTAAATGTAATGCCTGAGGCCAAACACCGTCTTTGCTCATGGCACGTTGGGAGGAATGTTATGTCACACTTGTGGGAGCCAGACACTCAGAGATATTTCTTCCATTTAATATTTGCAGGGCTGACCGGTGAAGAATGGGAAGCTTCTTGGGAGTACTTTGTTTCGATGAACAAGTTGGAAAATAATTCATGGGTGAATGAGATGCATCAGAAGAAAGAAATGTGGGCGGAGGCTTTTTTTAGAGATCAGTTTTTTGCTAGAATATGCAGCACCCAAAGGTGTGAGGGCATGCATAGAAATCTGAAGGTGGGGCTTAGTAGCTGCATGAGGCTGTACGAGTTGTTTTCCCAACTAGAGAAAACTGTAGCTCGAATGAGGAACAAGGTTATGTTTGATGATTATAGATCCGAGCAGTTTTCTCCAGTTTATAAATCTCATATGTGTATTGTGGAGGAGGACATTGGGGAATTGTTTACGCATGTGTTTTTGTTAATAAGGGACCAAATTTTGTACGAGCCAAAGTTCAATAAATCCTTACATGTTGAAGATTCGGGGACTGGTGAAAGTGTTGTGACAATCACACAGTACAAGAAACCCGACCATACTTGGTAGGTTAGGTACCTGGTTGACGGAGATAACACTATTTTCTCTTGTTCTTACAAGTTGTTTGAGTCTGACGGAATCTCGTGCTGTCATATGTTTTTGTGATTAAAGGATTGAATTTGACAAAAATTGCCTCCTTGTTTAGTTAATAAGAGGTGGACAAAAGTAGGTCATGCGCAAGTGAATGGCAGTACTAACGGTCAAGGGAACTGCCTGCAGATAGCGAGGTATGGTGAATTGATGTCGACATGTTCTAAGATCTGCCATATTTCTTCACATAGTGAGTTGGGATATTGCGTCTGCACAGGTGTTAATACACTTAAGCAAATCATTCAATACAACAAGTCACATCTTACAGCTTGCAGCACTGTAGACAGTTTACCAAATAAATGTTACTATATACATGTGTACTTCAATATTATAACGGATTGTAAATTCACCTCGAACTATCTCTTCATATTCCGTGTTTCTCAAACAAAAACTTCATTAATTGCATATCTGGGAGAGACATTTCTCCAACATAAGGAAAAACAAGGTCACAATTTAATGGTTCAGGATCACGCGGTTCGAGATTATTGCCACCCTCCTCGTCTGAAATTTGGCACCCACTTCCATTAACCCGTTATCAAACGTCCTTTCCTGCAAAACATTTAGATTAATTTAGAACATTGGACGTCCTCCCTACAATTTTCATGCATTTATCATATACACCTAACCACACGTTTAAGTTTACACTACTGAATGCACCTGTCCAGCTGAGAGCTCAGCCTCAACGTTGTAATCTCCTTCGTCCAATATTGTCCACAGCGGCACTCCTTTAAACCCTTCAGTTTGCATACCAATGTCTGATTGGTCGTCAGTGTTCGCTTCAACATCAGTATCCCAAATCATTGATTTCTTTACCCCCTTCCAAACACACTTTAGACTACTTTTGCAATAACCCCTTCTATTCCATATTCATTCAGAAAACCACATCTATCCTGAAATTGCGTCACAATGTCTTTCACAATTTCAAATTGTCCTTCCATATTATCCAAAATTGCACTTAAACTCCCAACTTTGTTTTCAATACCCTGCATTTCACACATTTCCCTTGACACTTCTTCCAACAAGCAAGGATCAACATCGCTGGGAACAAGTTCTGCTAGACTACGGGGACCAACTTCCGAATTCAAACTTCACCTTACCAAATTATGCTTTCTCCGTTTACCCTTAACCTCAAAACCATTCATATTCGGTCTGATCTACAAGAAATTGAGCATTAACAGATCTAGAAAAGTACCCACACTATATTGACATGGCTAATCCAAACTACCTGCTAGGTATTTCGATCTGACCCATTCGTACAACCCCCAAACTGAGTATAATTAACTCCAATTTCATAATTCACAAACACAAATCATTGCTAAAGTAAGATTGAACTAAGATTTCAATTTCATACCTTACGACTGGTGAAATTGAACTTGTACTAGCTCCTACAACACAACCAAGTCGCCTAACTATGAATTTGCAAAAAAAATACCAGAGCACTGCTCGACCTCTTCAGCGATCTCCCACCACAAGTCTTTGTTCCTCGCCGCACATCTGGATGGTGGCGATGTAGGACCAGACTATTCGAATATTCTCGATCAACTATGCAACCACAATCTCAAATCCATCAATTTGTAAAATTACAACTCATCAAAATTAAGTACAGAGAAAAGAGAACGAGAACCCACTTGATGTCGATGCCGTTTTACAAGAAATTACAGGGTCTGGAGTAAGCCTGTTGTCGATCAAGACAGCGGAGCTCGGTTGGCCATCGGAGAACGATTAGAGGGAGATATGAGCATGAAAATAGGAGAATGGAAGATGAGAGAGGAGATGAGAGCAGAGAAGGATATGAGAGCAGAGAGACGAAGAGAGAGCAGAGAGGGATATGAGAGCAGAAGAGACGAAGAGAGAGCAGACTCGCATACTAACAGCGCGTGGTTTCAATCTTGCCGTTTTAACAGCCACATCACTTTTTCTTGACCATGCAGGGAATAAGCTCTCCACATTGCCTTCTTTAGAAAATTGCACCAAGTTATTGTTGGTTGACCTTGGCAACAATAAGCTCTCTGGCAAGATTCCAACATGGATGGGGCAAAGCCTACCAAAGTTGGTGACTCTACGCTTACGGTACAATGGGTTCAATGTAATCAATCATACCTTTCTCCCTGTGCGGTCTAGCCACCATTCATGTTTTGGACCTCTCTTCACAACAATATTTCAGGAGCCTTACTACATTGCTTCAGTAACATAACAGCTTTGGCTGATGATTTTCACTATGTTCCTGTGGATGTAGAACTCGTGTGGAAAGGAATAGAATTTTTGGGGAAAATGTTTGACATTTAACAAGCATTGACATTTCAAGTAATTCTTTGGTTGGGGAATTTCCAGAAAAATCTGTTTCAAGGTGGACCGTCTCCATTTTGGTTTTTTACATCTTGGAGACAGATAAATCTGTACGTTGTTGCCGGGCGCATTATTGACTACCAATTTCGCGCTTCTTCATTTACACTCAGACAATGAACAGTTTGGCCTTTCTATTGTAATGGACATCAAGAATAATCTACATAATCAATACGTATATACTTCAAGGATAATCTACATAATCAACTTAATGGACATCGATACTCCCGACGCACCAACTCCTCCGATGCCAAATAATATCCTTTTTTTTTTTGAAAGAGAGGAAAAACAGCCTACACAGAGGGCCCCCTTTACCCATTATTATTTGTAATATTATTAGCCGGCACCGAGGGGGACGTAATACCGGAACCTCGAGCCTGCCCATGAGCATTACACTTATCCTCATAGAGGACATCCTGGATGAAATCCGGGACCTCGGATAAATTAAATGCAACTTCTCTATCTAGACTAGCAAATTGAGCCAATCTATTGGCTACACTATTTGCTTCACGATTAACATGACTAATAGAGATGAAATCAAACAAAGACATCATAGCACGACAATCAACAAGAACCGGACTAACCTCTACCATGTCCCTGGCGTCTTTATTAAGTGTTGTGACGAGAACAGAACTGTCACTCTCCACTTTAATATGATTCCACCCTGCTCCAAAGCTTGACTTAGACCCAACCTACAGGCAATAGCCTCTGCATGCAAAGGTGAGGAGAGATAGTTTAACCTTCTTGACCATGCACATCTAACCCCACCAATGTCATCTCTTACAATCATACCCGCCCCACCACCTCCTCCATCATGAAAAGAGACATCAAAATTCAACTTTACCCTACCACCTGCAGGGAAACTCCACTTAATCTTCACACCTCTTCGAGCTTTGACTTTAGAGGGTTTAGTAGGGTGCAGCTGCTTGTACTCAAAGAGTAAGTTCATTGCCCATTGTGCAGTTCTCACATGATCAAAACTAGCTCATTTCCACACCACATTATTCCTCTCAACCCAGATGGCCCACAAGAGAACAAAAAAAGTTTCGACCTGGTGTGTCTGCAGAGTTTGAACCATCTCCCAGATTCATGCATCCATCGTTGTAGCTGCATGACTTCTAGCACGTAAGCCCAAAGGACTCACCAATCACATGCAAGCAACTACCGAGCAGTCTTTCATAATATGCAAAGTGGACTCTGGCATACCCTTACAGAACGGGCACACATACTCTTCAAGATTTACATGCTTCCTGCTCAATTCTATTCTAGTAGGCACAATGTTCTTGACTAACCTCCATATAAAGCTCCGAATTTTTGGTTGAACACGAACCTTCCAGATTAGCTTCCACATCTCATTCCCATTATTTGGGTGAGAAAAAGAACCCTGTGACTCCACTCTCGCACTTCTAGCTACATGGTACCCACTCTTTACCGAATAAACACCGTGCTTGTCAAAATGCCAAACTAGACGATCCTCCATGCTACAAACACTAATAGGGATTCTCCTAATCAAGTTTGCATCATCCTCATAAAAAAGTTCCACTAACCAATCCTCCATCCACTCGAGGGTAACTGGATCAATAAGGTCACACACTGTTAAGTCCTCAAAGCCTTCAATTACTCTAAACAAAGGCCTAAACGAGAAAGGCTTAGGTATCCACTGAGTCATTCCAAACAGAAATGCTTCTCCCCGACCCAACTTGGAACCTAGCCCCTTTCAAAAGAAGATCTTTCCCTTTCATAAGACTTCACCAAGCATAAGAGGCTCCCTTCTCACAAGAAGCATCAAGAAACGAAGAGCGAGGGAAATATTTAGCCTTGAGAACACGAAACATCATAGAATCTGGTTGTTGTAGGAGCCTCCAACATTGTTTTGCAAGGAGAGCTTGATTGAAAAGCTCCATATGCCTAAACTCCAACCCTTCCTCATCTTTCGGGATGCACATCTTCTCCCATGCCACCCAATGAATTTTCCTTCCAGTCTCTGTATCCCCCCACCAAAACTCCACCATCACTCTATGCATCTCATTACAAATATGCTTCGGCAACTCAAATACGCTCATCACATAGGTAGGAATAGATTGAACAACGGATTTGATCATTACCTCTTTCCCTGCCATACTCAATAACCTGTCCTTCCAACCTTTCATCTTGACTCACACCTTTTCAGAAATGCTATTGAAAGCCTCAACCTTAGAGTAAGAGATCTCAGTGGGCAATCCAAGATATTTGGAATGCTTTGAAACCCTTTCATATCAAACACAAGACCTCTGGGTCGTCTTTGAGTGATCCTCTTTCTCATAACCACCATCCACAAAATGTCACAGTAATCTAATTTAATTGCTTTTTAACCCATCAAACATTTGATCTTCTTCGATTTAGACTACTGTGGATCTGCGATTTAGAGATAACGTGGAGACTTTGTGCTCGATTTAGAGAGAGAGAGAGAGGAGGGTCTCACGGGTACGAATCTATGCAGGCCTTTGGTTATGGGGTCGAAAGCATAGGGTCCAATGAAACCACTCAAATTAATCAATCAATTAAGTTAGTCAAGTATACATTCTTGATTATTCCAGAAAATTCAATTACACAATACCCAAAGTTTGGATATTTTAAATTTTCATACCTCACATATGGAAACTGTCACATAAATACCTCGATCAGGTCTTGGCTTCGACCTAATTTCGATACACACCATTATTAACGATGTTATCAAAAACATACGTACCAAGATACGAGCTACTTATCTATCCTATTTTTCTGAGCTAAATAAAAATTCACTAAATTGCCAGAACTTCATAAATGAACTAAAGATTCAATAACGTACTCAAATATAGCGGAACCATGCCATGCATGCATCTGATCTGTATAGAAACTTCAATCTTAATAGATTAAAGATAAGACTAAATTTAAACACCATATATTGTGGTATGCACTCTTCTTACCCATGATTACTAATGTTGATAGTCCGTCACTTTTGTTTTGTTTGTTTTTATTATGTCAATAAATTATATGACACCCAATTCTGAATCTCTGATGGCAAGTATGTACTATTTTCAGGATCTATTTGCCCGCATTGGAGATGCTCTTTGACATTTCGATCAAGTGTAACTAGTTTTTGAAGCAATCCAGACTACTTTGGACATAAAATCTCCATTTTGGAGACTCCTTATAATGTGGATGTAAACGAGCTCATTCTCAATTTCTCATTAATCCAGCATGAACAAGTTTAAACCCAGCTTGGATCACCTCGATCAATTACTAGTACGTACCAACACGATCCCATTAATCCAAAATTTCCAGCAGCATAACTTTGGAACCACTCATGCCATTACTACTGATCATCCTAGCTCTTGCGCAAAATCTTTGTTCATGATTGAGCAGTTTCACTGTGGTAGCAGCCAAGAATATGTATTTAACTTGAATGCATTGTAGCAATGATATTCAAGTTTGAGTGTGAAGGAGCCATTAGATATGCCACACCAGATGAGCTTTATCAGGGTCACCAAAATTAGAAGGGGATATATCTGTGAATATTGTGATCTATAATGTGAGGAGACAAACTATGAGATGGCTCAAGTAGTAAAAAACACCATTACGTAGGAAGTAGTTTATTAGGTCTAGAATTCGAGTCACAATATAAACTAGGTGAAATTTTTAGATAATCTTTTCTGAAAAAATAGAAAAAAAAAAAAAAAAAAACCCAGTAATAAGCGCATATGGACACTTCAATAGTTCAATCCATTTAGCTCGTACAAAAGGTGAAACTAGCTAAAGCATGTAATAGAACAACAGGTTACTACGTACTTCGGAACCAAGATCCAAACAGGCCCAGGATATTTGTGTCGACATCGAATAAAGAACATAAGGACATAAACCCTTTATTTATAACAAAACAAACCAAGCCTAAGATATTTGTGTCGACAACAAAAACAACAACACATGCAAAACTTTATTCGCGAAATAACCTATAAACAAAACAAAGGGTTCCTGCAGCTTTCTAGTTGTATACAGGTACACAGCTAAGGCTCTCAACTTCTGCCTCAACACGTCAAAATTAGTGTAATAAAAGTGATCGAAGTTGTTGTCGAAACTCAAAACTAATTTAATCGCATTAAAAATAAATTAAGATAAAATTTTTCTAATACTATTTAGTTCGGAAATTCTTATATGTACGGCTGTGTAAGTACACGGCGCAATCTTAATTATTTAAAATATTTTATACATAGAGCTCACCATATATCTATATGAAGTCATCTAATCTTGACCATTTAAATTGTATGTGTAGATACACGCCGTGTACTGAAAATACTCTTTATTTAGACTAGTAACATCGTTGATTAAATATAAAATGTGTGTTCACAAACAACACTCTTTAGTTGACATTTGACATCGTTATTGAGTTCTTATTATTTTGTTGTCCAAAACTATGAGTTCTTATTTTCAAACAAATAAAAGAAATCAAACAAGAATAACAGAATAAAAACCCGCGAACACGTGGCGAGAGCCTAAGGGGGGCGTTAACACCCCACGGTGGTTACGCGGGGTGAAGAGGTCGCGCCACGTTTACACACCTCCCAACTTCCTTCATCATTGCCAGAGCTTCACCGACACGCTCCTTAAACCCTAAGCCAACAAACTGCCCCTCCCTAAATACCCCCAATTCTCTTCTCTTCTCACACTTCTCTTCCATTTTCCAAAATCTCAACACCATGTCTTCAAATCCCAACTCCTCTCTCTACCCACAAGTCATCCAAACCAACCCAGACGCCCCGAACCCCAATTCCTCCTCCTCCTCCAACATGTACCCTACAGTCGATGTCAACCACCTCGCTGAGGACCTCTTCCCCGAAAACGACGCCGTTTCCGAAACAAACCAAACCCTCCAATCATCGGAAGAAATTCTCGTCAACATTCCGGGAGCGATCGTCCACCTTATCGAGAAGTCCTACAGCATTGAGCTCGCCTGCGGTGACCTCACCATCGTCGGTCTCCGTCAGGGCGGCAACGTCGTCGCGGTGCTGGCGCGTGTCGGCGACGAGATCCAGTGGCCGTTGGCGAAAGACGAGGCGGCAGTGAAGCTCGATCACTCACATTACTTCTTCAATCTCCGAGTCCCGGCGGATGGGTCGTCGGGAGAAATGGAGCTGCTGAATTACGGGTTGACGATTGCGACCAAGGGGCAGGATGGGCTGATGAGGGAGTTGGACCGAGTTTTAGAGACTTATAGTTGCTTTTCGGAGCAGAAGATGACGGGGTTGGAGCATTGGGATGTGTTGGATGGGACTCTGGCGAGGGAGACTACGCCGGAGGATTTAAATTCCGATGACAAGAAGAAGCTGATGGGCGACAATTCGGCTGCGTACTGGACTACGTTGGCTCCGAATGTTGAGGATTATAGCGGGAGGTGTGCGAGGATGATTGCTTCGGGTTCGGGCCAGCTGATTAGGGGGATTTTGTGGTGTGGCGATGTGACTGTGGATAGGCTCAAGTGGGGAAATGAGTTCTTGAAGAAGAGGATGGGGCCGTGTTCGAGTTCCGAGATTAGTCCAGAAACATTGAAGAGGATGCAGAGGTATATTAGTAGACTTATTTTTGTTATGCGACTGCTGGAAATTAGTAGTAGTAGCAGCAGCAACTGATGTATCTTGGTGTGATTTTTCAGGGTTAAGCAGTTGACAAAGATGTCAGAGAGAATAGCCTCTGGAATCCTTTCTGGGGTTATTAAAGTATCTGGATTCTTTACAAGTGCAATTGTTAACTCGAAAGTGGGCAAGAAGTTTTTTAGCCTTCTCCCTGGAGAAATTGTCCTGGCTTCCTTGGATGGATTCAGTAAGTCTTTTTATCTCAACCACGATTGAATTACATACACTCAGATACACTTTTCAGTCATGCTTTATACATTTTAAGATGGATTCGTAGTACTTTGTTTTGGAAGTATGTTTTGAAAGGGATCGTTTGATAATAGGTTTAAAATATAATTCTAGCTAGCTTCTGCAATTCCGAATGCTGTATAGGTGTGTGGTGTGCCAATGTCATCTTACAAGCCACCTAATAGAAAAACGTCAAGAAGCAAGGGTACTCATTACTTTAATGGTTATGTGCATCTGTCGGCATGACTTCTGGTTTATAAATAGATTTTTTGAGCTTTGGTGTCATGCTTTATGCATTGAGAAAGGGATTATGAGTACTGGTTTTGGAAGTATATTGTTCAGGAACGACTTTTGGGTTGGAGTTAATTACTTGCTAAAGTTATTGTATTCATAAGAAAGTGAAGTGCACTTTTCAATTTTAGATTGTTTAGTATGAAGAGCAGAATCTATTTTGTGTTCACTTGAGAGTAAAAACAACTAGAATTGATCCCACAACCAAGATCGACATTGGCATACAAGTTGTAATATAGTGCAGTCCTAGAAATTAATCTTCACATGAGTTGATATTTTCCTTGTGCTTAATGTTTGCTGTTTTTTATGTGTTTTTTTACAGGCAAAGTCTGTGATGCCGTTGAAGTTGCTGGAAGGAATGTCATGTCAACCTCATCTGTTGTCACCACTGGACTTGTTTCACAGAGGTAATTCTTAGTATAACTGTGAGTTCAATTAAATCCTTATTTCTTTAGTGATTCATACAACTATGTGATACAGTCATCATCATGTAAACCAACTTGTTGAGTAGTGCTAGTTGGCAAAGTTTAAGATGGTGATATGTGCTGTTGAGTGTTTCATATGGCTGTTGGGTGGGGTGCTGTTTTCAAGTTTTAGTGAAGGTCCCATCCCACTAATTTTGACAGGGACATATTTTGTGAACCTTATCTTCATGATGGCACAACTTGTTCATCTGTTTTAGTGTAGCATGATATTTAGAGCTGTTCAATGGAGCTTTATGCTTGGTTTAGGTGATCAGGAATAGTAGCCTAGTTCCTATGTTGGCCTGTACTCCAATTTTGTGAACATGATTTTTCATGTGTCTGAACGGGAACCTGGTTTCTTAATTGTAGGTATGGAGAACCAGCAGCGAAGGTTACAAATGAAGGGCTTGATGCTGCAGGACACGCTATAGGGACTGCTTGGGCTGTGTTCAAGATAAGAAAGGCTCTAAACCCCAAGAGTGTTATCAAGCCTACAACTCTTGCTAAAGCTGCTTCTGAAGCAAAGTCCTCCAAGTCGAATTCCACAAGTAGCAAGTGATGGGTGCTTCTGGTGCGTTATATTGATTGATTTGTTGCTTTGTAGTTTGACAGATGTTTTTGGCAAGATGGCGTGTATTTGCATTTGTATGATCCAAATATCAGTGCAGCATATATGGTCTCAACGCATCTTCACGCTCAGCAGTGTTAACATTTTCTTGTTTATATAGTGGATCTTTGTTCTTTTAGTGTTATTGTCATGTTTGTGGTGGAATGATCGTCGTCTTATACAAATTGGCCCTGTTTGTTCATTATTATTGTAGCAAAAAGAGAAGTTGCACAATGCACATGATAGGCTGTCTTATTTGATGCTTCCAGTTTTAGTTTTAACTTTTTACTCTTCTTCATAACAAAATGATAAGTATGATTGTTGTCCAAGCCAAATCACAGAAAGAAATCGAGTTTTATATATACTTTCCCTGCTTCTGCTGCCAAAGTTAGCAGGCATTCATTAACAGAGCACAAGACAAGATCTGCTATAAGTTTATACTAAAAGCTGCTAAGGACTGAGCTATTGTAGGGTACTGAGATCTTATTCCTACTGTACGTAGGTGTACACCCTCTTGAGTCGCTCAATAAGTAGTTTTAAAGGGTTTATATGTCTTCAGATCTAGAACTACACCGGCGACAGAGCCAACAGCAGCAACTATGGAGACAACGAGACAACTCATACTTAGCATCTGAAGTCCAACCCATCTACTACTCCATCTCTGTATCTTCTGTTGAGCAATGTACATCTCGACCGGAAAATAAACAGTCAATGGCCAGAATCCAAAGGCTCCAAGTATCCCGACAACATCGTTGAAGAATGGTAGGAGCATCGATATGAGGGTAGTCAGCATAACAAAAAGGGTCCTCCATACCAAGCGAAACAGGTTGAGTTGGTACACACCATAGAAGGGAATAGGTATGTCATACTCGGCGGTCACAAAGTCGATTTTTGGCCACTTTTGTGCACTCCATTTCTCCACAAATGCAAATAATGGTTGGCAAAAGACCTGCATAAGGTTTAGTAGATTAGAACTCGGCGTGACATGCATGGAATTGTAAAACGAGTAGATTATTCCTTCACTGTGTTGTCCAAGTTGGACATGAAACATGGTTGCACCTGCATACCTGAAATGCACCTACTAGGTGGACAACAATTGCAACATTAGCAATGTCTAGAAGCCAGTAGGGGTTGTAGAAGCCAAAGCCAGTTAAGAGGTTTCCTGGGGCAAGATCGCCAAACGCTGCGTACCCAAAACATCCACAGAGCATATAAAACACTGTTGTGACAGCGATGCTGAATACTGTTGCCTTCTTCATGGTCTTATGTTCTGCAGGAGGACATTTTATAGTATCCTGCACAGGGCAGCGGCAGTACTTGCTAGTAAGCAAATTAGCTGATATATACATGCTTCTTGCATTTCCCAACTATGTAACTAATGTAAGCACCTGAATTTCGATGAGGACCAAAGAATACGAGTAAGCGAATGCAATAGCCCCAAGAGCTTGCATAGTCCTCCACATCTTTTCTGTAGAAGTGACTACTGTTCCAGAATGAGTAACTGTCCCTATGCTAATACCCATTAGGCTTCCTTTAAAACCTCCATTTCCTGATATAAACAGGAAAAAAAATTGCAGCTGTTCAGGAAATCATACTCAAACCCCAATTACAAGTACACAATGGTCCATTAAAATTATTAGCTTTACCTGCAACTTTGCCAATGCCAAGTCCAAGGCCAACAGTGGAGTATGTGAATGACATAATGGCTGCCACTATAGAGAGCCACCATACTTCATTGAAATCTTTGATTTGTGAAAATATCACCTCTATGATTCCAAATGTTATCATATAGCCATTGCTTGACATATGGCAAGGATCTTTCCCTCCACTTTTGTGGTAGCAGTTTGATCTCTTTATTGCCCTAATAGATAAATCATATATCCATGTTTTACTCCCGGATAGTTTTAAATTGATAAAATTGTGTTACAAAAGCTATTAAATCAAAACCAGATTACTCAACTTTAGGCAACTCACATCATGCTGACAGAAGATGCAATGGTATATCCAATTGCTACCCCAAACAAATTCAAGTACTGGACTAACCCACATAACATAACTTTTCTTCCTCCTGCAGCTCCAAATTCAAATCATTGTATGTTTTCATACGAGTTGAAAGTGATAACATAAGAACTTCCCTGCCTTACCTAAGTTGGCCTTGACAGCATCCATGTAGGTATAATTTCTCTGTCCCGTGACAGGGTCACCGGCCCGATAGCACATGGCTAGGAGATCGGAAGTGTACAGGTTCACAATGGCAAAAAGAGCGAGTACAGTTGGTCCGGCAACCCAACCAAGCTGTGCAATTGCCCATGCTAAAGAAAGTACTCCAGATCCTATAACTGCAGTGATAATATGTGATGATGAAGTCCAAAAATTTCCTGCAACAAAGCACCACCATGTTATTATTACTGCAGTGATAATATGTAATTGTCAAGTTACTATCAACAAATTGGTCCTGTTATGAAAACTCTTCCGAAACTGAACCCCCTCAGACCATCATGGCAATTATTAAGACTTTCTTACCCATGCCACTGTCCAGATTAGTGCTGATAATAATTTATTATGGCAGTCTTACTGAAGTTCAATCATAGTTTGGAGTACAGATCAAAGTGTGCATCAACTACATACTTTTAGCAAATCAAATTTTGCTAAATTGGGGATGGTAAAACCTATATGTAGCTAAATTACCTGTTCGCTTCAAGCGACCATCATCATCGAAGCATTTGGAATAGTTGGACTGAGGATCTATAGCTTCAGATTCACTGACTTTAGGTTGAACTTCTACTTGCAAATAGTGTCTGATATCATGCCTCTCCTCCACCTAAATAGAGAAAATTAAACTAAGTTCACCAAAAAAAAAAGTGTTTGTTATTTGTTTTTTTCAAAGAAGTTAGGAAACGAATAACTAAGATCTAATCTCTCACAGCTCCATGGTGGATTCTGCTCGGAAGAGTTCGGCTCCTTGGCAACATTGCTTCAAGATTGCAGAATAGAAAATCAGAAGCATACAGAGAGTGACAAACGAGTTAGAGAATTGGTGAAGGTGATGATGGATGTTTCAAAACATAAAGCAGGTTTTTATAGGTAAAGAAAATGAATGATTGAGTACAAAGGAGTATAGTACTACAGTACAGAATGATCATGTAACACGTTATACGCTCCATCAGTGCTTTTTTCTGAAGTTCTTGACTTCATTCTCCACTTCGAATCAGATTAGTTTGAACAGCTCGCTATGCATGGTGTACGTGTTTGATAAATACTAGGGTTAATTATTGCTTAACTAGGATTTAAGAGAACAAAACAGGAAATGAAATTTAATCCTTTTTTGGTGGACCTTAAAAACAGATATATGTGCAAACCTTTAGGAGACATGAAAATCTGATAAACAACCAGTACTGTAAAAGCGGACATCTAACAGGATTTTACAAGTAATTTGATGTAGATCTTTCAGTGGATGCAAACAGCTAGAGGCACTGTAGAGTCCAAACTGTGCAATTGTTCAAAGGTTTTAACTGCCATATATTTATTCCTAATTAGTAGTTGAAAGTAACTACAAAGTGCAAATTAAGCACCAATTATTTGATGGTGTATTATGGGACATCTGAGGCAAATCTGAGCCCTATTATTTAATTAACTTACTGACTTGGCATTAGGGTTTATGCTCTTTTATTTAGTACCATATGCTATAATAGTTCTAATGCTAGCAGCTGTTCCAATAGTATCAATATTTCCAACAGATATCATCAGCAACATGAGCATTCTCTGTGTGCAGTTTTTAGTTATTCATGGAGAGCATGGTTGTTAAGATTTCAGTTCCAGTACTGCACGTATTGCTTATGCAAGTGGTATCACATCACCTTCCACTTAATTTGGGACATGAAAAAAGGATCGATCAACAATATCTAAACCTCTTTCTGTTAATCCTTAATAATTTTCTGGGGTCTTTTTTCTCATCTTCTTCTTCCGGATTAATGCAAAAGCGTGGAGATCTATATATATACACGAAGCTAAGATAAATATTAATTTGGAACACTTCGATAAGGGACAATGGATGAGTCTCATATCGAGTCAACGACTAACATCTCAAAGGAAAGGTCTCAATTCTACATCTATTCATGGAGATTTTTACATGCGCCACTGTATATGCTTCGTGACTCACCTTCAACAATCAGCAGCACCATGAGATGGTTCCCTAGCTAATTAACAGCATATTAGCTACAGATTTGTACTAATTGCCATTTGGATTGATCTCGAGCTTTTTCCATCAATGTGAGAAACGAGTGGTGTTCTAAACACAAAACCTTATATATCTGCTACAGCCTTAAGACTAAGAAAGAAATACTTGAGAATATATGATCGAATCTCACTTAGGTCTACAACCATGTACAGTATAGGGTTAATTAGTGATTGACGTCTGATACTGTTATACACAGGGTCGTTCACGCGTGAGACACACAAAGGATTGCATTGGAAAATAGCTAGCTAGATCACTAGCTACTCGAATTAGACATACAATATATAGTGGTGGCAGTAGTGGAGCAATGTTCATGATCTGGGATATTGTTAAATCTGGATGCAATTATTCCTTTGGTGAAAGGAAAGCAAAACCTAACTGACTGAACATTGAATTGCAATGCACCCATCTTATAAGATGTTTAATGTAATTACTTGTGTATAAGAGGCCACACAATCTCATCACGATCACGTTATGCCCAAGGAAGAGCCTACAAAAAAAAAAAAAATCAAATCTCATGAACACCACAAAAAAAAAAAAATTTAGGAAATGATTTAGAGAAAAAATGGGGAATTTTGTAAAGATGTTGTGTTCCATCATGAAATAACAGGACATATATATAGCACAATCATGATCCTAGTAATAATGATCTGCTTGCAAACCTCTGCCCAAGTGAGAGAGGTGTAACATCCAGGAGAGTGAAGTTTTGATTTTTGAAGCCTAATCCCATTTCGTATCTTACACTTTAAGACCACATGCATCTTGAAGCCTATTCTCAATTTGATTCCTAAGACACCGATTGAACCAAGACACACCACTTATTAAGGACATGCTCACAAGTTGATCGAGGCTACTATGAATACCTAGTAAATACATATGAGCAAACTTAGCTAGCAGCTCTTCTCATCTTCTCATTTCCAAGACCCATTTTGTCCCTATTTATCCGAATGACTTTCTTTTGACCTGTAGACATGTTCTCAGCCGTGACATTCAGGAGCATCTATATCAAAGCAAACCTTGAACTTGCCAACTCCGGCTGGAGCTGCTGGAAATCCATCAAGCAAAATTTTTCCGAGAAAATTATTCTCTTTTGCTATCGAACTCTCACCCTCATAGAGGCAGATGGATTCTCTAACTTGGTTGTCAACGATAGTGTGGAAAATATGTGTCTTCGTGACCGGGATGCATGTATTTCTCGGAATTATAAAATGCATATAGTTCCTGAAAGTATATATGATGGTCGGCACACTCCACTCCAAGTGACAAAGGTGTGTCAATCATAACAAAGGCATCAGCTCACAACTAAATTCATAATGCATGATAGTATTGAAATAGTTGAGTGAGAACTATTGTAGATGAACCGTGTGAGAGTTCTTTGATTACAATAGCTGTGTGAGAGTTATAGTGTTGTAATCCTGTAAATTGAATCTAAGTGATCTGATTCAGACATAGAGCCTTTTCCCTCTGTTGAGGTTTTTGCTCTATGTTCAACTGCTGTGTTGTTTTCTTCTGTTGTTAATCTCTCTGTGCTTTTCCCATTATCTGTCAACTGCATCTAAGTACTTTCAATGACGTTTGTTTTCCTTATCAAACTGGCTTTCTTGTCGAGGCCGTAAGCAATGGCTGCAGCAGTTGCTTCATTTATAATACGAATCACATTTAGGCCAACCATTTCAGCAGCATTTTTGGTAGCCTGACGTTGTGCGTCATTAAAGTACGCAGGGACAGTAACAACAGGATCGTTAACATCTGTTCCAAGATAGGCTTCGGCGACTTCATGCATCTTTTCGAGTACCATGGATGATATTTCTTCAGCACCGAAGTGTTTTTCTTGGCCCTTGTCTTTCACAACAATTATGGTCTTATCATTAGGACCCTCGATGACCTTGAATGGCCAAAGCTTCTTATCACTTTGAACACATGCATCACTAAATCTTCTACCTATCAATCGCTTTGCATCTGCAAATAACAAATTGGTGGAACAGAAAACATAAGGACAATATCCAAGCAATACATACACGAGATTATTCGGCCAGCAGATTAATTAACTGCGCCGACCAATGATAATAATTGTGGCTTAGTAATAATTAATTTACATACCAAAAACTGTATTGGTGGGGTTCTTGATGGTATGGTTAACTGCTGCATCTCCTACCAAGCGCTCAGTATCAGTGAAGGCAACAGAAGGCAACATAAGATGGAGTAGTTCTGTTGCCTTGATCGTTCACTATGATCTCAACACGATCGTTCTGCCACACAGCTACGCACGAGTAGGTTGTCCCCAAGTCAATCCCTATTGCATGTATTGAATTATGATTTGAGAATGAAAGAGCAACAATGGTTGAATGTGTGTTATATTTTTATAACTGAAGCTTTACAGATATATATATATATAGGATTTTTTTCAGGTGCGGACGTCCGCACCGTGCGGATGCGGCGTTTCCGGCCACCGGCGAGGCGGCGACGCCGTATCCGGCCGGTGGGCTTTGCTCGCCCCGGCCCGGCGACCCTTGCTGTGCCGGCCGGCAGCCGGCCGGAATCTGCATTTTTGCAGAAAAATGCAGAATACTGTTCATTTTTCTGCAAAAATGCAGATTCCGGCCGGCTGCCGGCCGGCGACGGACCTCGGGCCAGCACAGAAAGGGTCGCCGGCGTGGGGGGAGCAAAGCCCACCGGCCGGATACGGCGTCGCCGCCTCGCCGGTGGCCGGAAACGCCGCATCCGCACGGTGAACAGTGCGTGCGGACGTCCGTAGCCGAGAAGCTCTATATATATATATATATATATGCATGAAGAAAGAACGTGATTTGATACAATGGAGCAAACCAAGATCTTGTCAAACCTAAAGACTACAGGATAAAACACTAGGCTATTGATGCATGAACAATAGACAATCAATTGAATTCATGTGTTGGAACTTTAAGAGTCATTAAGCTTTGGTATTCTACCTTAATTAAGTCAGTTTTTGGGAGAAGTATAGAGTCTTTTGGAGTTCCTAGGTATTAATGGTGTGTTCCTATATATGTGCTATGTACTAGAGGCCAAGGGGAGACTTGAATATATGAATTTTCCTCAATACTTATTGTATTGTTATCTTTCTGGTTGAGTGATTCCCAGACCCTACTGGTTGAGTGATTCCCAGTTCTTCTCCTAACCAAACAGTTCACAAGTCACCCTATTCCCTTTGGTGGTCCTGCATCAAGTGGTACCAGAGTTGGTGATCCGTTGCCTATTGCTGGTGGGTGTGTTTTCCTTGTAGCTATGATGGAAGAGATCTTGAGGCGGCTCCCCGCTCAAGACGGTGGAAGTAATTTTGGTGGTGGAAATCGACATTCATTCCATATCCCGGAAGAACAAGTTAGTTTTGACTACGAATGTTCAAATTCTATCTTTACTTTTTCACTCGATGAAAATCTGGAACAAGAAGAAAATAAGAGTGTCGTGGATTTTAGTAAGCCACCAATTTATGATTGTTGCTATGAGGCTTGTTGCTATTGTGTTATTGGTGATGACAACATTGGTGCCAATCATGGATTTTCAAAACCAAGGCATGAGCATGATTTAATCTCGGATGATAGTGATACAAATTTGGGTTTTGGAAGAATTACCTACAAGAAAGAAATTCACAGCTTTGTTGATTTTGTTGGGTTTGAAGTTTTCAATTTTCATATTCCCAAGATATTAATTGATATTATTAATCTCATAAAAAATGGTGGTAAGACTTTTGGGTTATTTGGTGTTCCTTACAAGTCAAGGTTGAGCTTCCTGGAAACTATGGTGTTCATGCTACTTTCAATATTGCACATCTTTCGTCTGAAAACTCAGGGACGAGTTCACACGAAGCAGAAGCGAATGATACGGGAAAAGACCAACCAATCAACCTGTGAGGATGTGTGGATTAGTGAAGAAGAATTGCATATGATTGACAAGGCTGCTTGGGAACAAGTCTTCAAAACTCCAAACTCGAGGACGAGTTTTTTCCAAGAAGGGGAGATTGATGCATGAACAATAGACAATCAATTGAATTCATGTGTTGGAACTTTAAGAGTCATTAAGCTTTGGTATTCTACCTTAATTAAGTCAGTTTTTGGGAGAAGTATAGAGTCTTTTGGAGTTCCTAGGTATTAATGGTGTGTTCCTATATATGTGCTATGTACTAGAGGCCAAGGGGAGACTTGAATATATGAATTTTCTCCAATACTTACTGTATTGATCTCTTTTTGGTGAGTGATTCCCAAAATCCTATCTTTTGGTTGAGTGATTCCCAAAACCCCTATCTTCTGGTTGTGTCATAGCTACAAGGATTTTGGTGAAGGAACGAGCAACTAGGGTTCCCTGCATGATCCGGCATTTATTGCTCTACTCTGTAATAAATACCGAGCCCTAGGTATAAACTTTCTTCTTTACTCCCCCTCAAACTGGATCGAGAGAATCTCTACATCCAAAATTGGATAGCAATCGATCAAATTGAGCAGAAGGCTACACTTTTGTGAATACATCAGCTAATTGATCTGAGGAGCGAACATAGGCAGTAGCCAAGACCTTGGACTGCACTTGATTTCAGATAAAATGGCAGTCGACCTCTATGTGTTTGGTCCTTTCATGAAAAACGGGGTTAGCAACAATGTGCATTGCTGCTTGATTATCACAATGCAGAATGATAGGTTGGACACATTGAACTCATGTTGAGTTTGGGAGAGCTTATAAGCTCATCTGCTTATAAGCACGGAAGGGTTTTCTGTTTGGTAACACAACATGTCAGTAGCTTTTTGAAAAAGTATGGGTCATTTTCAATAGAAAATGAGAAGCTGCTCCTACCCAACTTATATTTATAAGTATGAGTCAACTTTTACTTAAAAGCCCAGCTGCACCAAACCCACCCTCAAAGGTCAGCAAGAAGAGTCTTGAGCCAAATTAACTCACACGCAGCTGATGTCATGGCTCGATACTCAGCCTTAGCACTGGAGCGAGCAACAACCGACTGTTTCTTGCTCTTCTAGGTCACTAAATTTCCTCCTACGAATGTGCAAAAACCTGTGGTAGATTTTCTATCAATGGCATTACCATCCCAATCTGAATCTGTATATCCCTCCAAGGTGAAATGACCATGTTGCTTCATGTATACACCTCTTGTTACTGACCTTTTAGGTAGCGAAGAATTCTTTTGACAAGTTGAAGGTGATAAGAGTTTGGTGCGTGCATGAACTGGCTAATCATGCTAACAACCATGATTGAATGAAATGAAGAACAAACAAATCAAAGAGCAGATTCAGGTCCTATGAGGATTACTACTCTGATACCATATTGAATTATGATTTGAGAATGAAAGAGCAACAATGGTTGAATGTGTGTTATGTTATTATAACTGAAGCTTTACAGATATATATACATGAAGAAAGAACTTGGTTTGATACAATGGAGCAAACCAAGATTTTGTCAAACCTAAAGACTATGGGATAAAACACTAGGCTATCATATGACAAAAGAACAGATTAGCCAACCCTTGAAATAAGGAGTTTCTTCCACAAAATCAAGGTCACAGATCCTGTTTGTAGAGCAAGGAACTAGATTTTGTCAAACCTAAAGACTATGGGATAAAACACTAGGCTATCATATGACAAAAGAACAGATTAGCCAACCCTTGAAATAAGGAGTTTCTTCCACAAAATCAAGGTCACAGATCCTGCTTGTAGAGCAAGCAACGCCAGGATTTTGGAGAAGGAATGAGGAATTAGGGTTCCTTGCATGATCCAGCATTTATTGCTCTAATCTGTAATAAATACCTAGCCCTAGGTATAAACTTTCTTCTTTAGATGTCATAATGCAGCTCGACACCGAGTATGCGGACGACAACTGATGGTGGAACAAGATGCATTGCCAAAAGAACAAGGACGTCCCTGGCCTTGTAGATGATATCTGCAGCCCTAGTGTTTAGTGTTGTTGCGACTGTTAACGTACCCTTATGCAGATCGAGTTTGCATGACATTCCATGCTCTTGTAAGGCCGACTCTACAACCGGCCATTCTTCCTCTAACACTTTTTCTTTACTGGAAAAAAAGATGACAGACATGGAGGTATAAGAAAGCACGCCATCTTTGTTCAACTGCGGGTTCCTCGGCAGGCCCGTTTCTCTTTGTGCTCTTATTGTAATCGGCAAAGAGCGTGTTGGATCCGAGGACGGACCTTTTTTGCGAATCACCCTTTTCTTTATGAGTGACCGACGGTACAGCGCCTCCTCCATTTTTCTCTTTGTGCTCTTATTGTAATCGGCAAAGAGCGTGTTGGATCCGAGGACGGACCTTTTTTGCGAATCACCCTTTTCTTTATGAGTGACCGACGGTACAGCGCCTCCTCCATATCGTCCTTCGACCTCCATTTTTGGCCTAAAAAAAATCCATCTACCTCCCTTCAATTTTTGATTCGGTTCGGAACCCTAGAAATTAAGAAGCTCTCTCTCTCTTCTCTTCAATCTGGATCGAGTAATATATTCGAGATGAGGCCTCATTGGGCATTTTCATTTTATTTTAACAAAAATAATAAAAATACAGGATATTGCTATTTTATTACTCAACATATACCGACCCTCATATCTAGTCAAATAGATCATAAACGATATACAAGACACCAATCATCCAACTAAAATCCCCCAGCGTCCAGGCAAGCGCTGTGAGTCAATCACAGTTTGTCTTTGCCCTTTTTTGGTCGCTGCCATACAAGCTAGTGTTCATCGATATCGGCTTCGGAAGTTCTTCACATGAGTTCGACGAAAGGTTTCCGGCTTGATGCGTTTGTGTCCGGCCGGTAGTACTAGGCTCCGTCTCTCTATGCATGGTGATTTGTAACCAAATGAAAGTGAGTAGTTTTAAGTACACTACAATAATCTCTTAATACACACTCCTTATTTAATACACTATCCCTTAAATTTTTCATTTTAATATTAGACTAGATACACATTCTCAAGTACCTAAAATACCCTTATGCTAAAAAATCATGAAATATCCTACTAATATAAGTGATAATTAATATATACTTGTTAAAGGAAAAACGCATTATGTGCCTTCGTCAATGTAACTGACGAGAGGTAATTAGGTAGTCATTATTGTCATTAATGTATTTACTATTACCGTTGTAATACTCACCCTATATAAAGGGGATTATCAATGAAATGAGTAGAGCAATTCTCATTTTCCTATAACACGTTATCAGCACTTTGCTTTAGCCAAAGAAAAAGAAAAATCATAGGTTTCGATCTGAAAAAAAAATCAAAACCCTAATCCTCAATATTTTCCTGCCGGCAACAGTTTGTCAGCAAAAACCCCAGAAACTCTTTTTCCCGACAACTTCCTCGTCGGTAGAAGAAAGGCCAAGCAATCTGCCGACGATAGATTTGTCGGCAGAGAGTGTCAATACTCAGAAAACCCAGAAATCTGATCTGGGCACCCTCCTCCGATCTCAGATCGATGCCGACCCGAAGCCGGTCAACCCCTCCGTCGCCACCCACGCTAGCAGCCTCGCCTCTGTGACACACCAGTCGGCTTGTCCCTCGGGACAGCGCTCTGATTCAGACGACCCAGGCCTCGCCTCGATCCAAATCGGACCACCCACTGCCTCGATCGCCGCCTGCTCCTCCGATAGAACAACCTCCAATTTGATCTGGACACCCATCGTCGATCCCGATCCACTCCCGACCCAGGCCTCGTCCTACTGGCCGACGACTCCGGCTCGCCGCCCTCGATTCCCTTCGAACCCAGCCCGGATCTGTTGTCTCTTTTGCCGACAAAGCTTCGTCGGCAGAAACTGACCTTGACCCGACCCATTTGCAAGTTATGCCGACCCGGATATTTTGGGCCTGATCCGACCCGGATCCTTTGGGCTCGACCCGGATTCCTTGGGCCTGACCGGGGACCTGCGTGACCTGACCCACGAAAAAAGGGATATTTACCTTTTACCGGTAAATTCAAAGGTAATTTTTCGAAATTACTGTACAGTGGAATATATTTATTGTTTTACGAATTTAATGGTAAATATGAAATTATTTAATTTATGTGGTAAATGTATGATTAAAGTGACTAATCATATAAATATTATTGTTTTTACATGTGACGTATAAACTACGATGCGACGATCAAAATGGAACTGAGATCAAGCAATCGCTTCATATACAGTTTATTTGGCAAACTTACAAGTAATATTTACATTGAAGTTCTGCTTTCATTATATTTTGTTTCAGTTATTATATAATATAATGCTCAAATTGATCTTATCATATTATAACATATACTTATGAAATTTGAGCATCATTATATGTTTATTTTATTACTGTTAAATAATTGTTGTATTTAACATGTTATTTAGTTTGAGCATTTCCATGATAATGCAATTTCATGAGCATTGTAATATAAAGAAAAATGGACAAACCTACTACTGTGAAAAAGTATTTTCACGAAGCAAGAAAAATATGACCATTACAAATTTCAGTCTTGAGATCCAATTTTTATTTCTTGAAATTTTTTTTCAAGATGGATATCTTATTAATTAAGTAAAAAGTAACGATAACGGAATTTCATTAGCCTCACATGCAATGAAAATAGAGAAATCAAAATTTTATGTGATAACGTAATTTCACAAAGCATCGGATTTACCATAATGTATATTGGTTTATTTTAGTTGTCGTGAATGTCATTTAGACCGCGAAACTAATACAGTTTCTTCTTCTCCTATTTTACAGATGGTTTAACCATCACAGTTTGACTTTGACACATTGGACTCTAATCGACAAAGTATTGCCAGCAGATGCAAACTGCAGGTAGAAGTTGAAGAAAACAGCTGGGAGGTACTTTGTTGATTGAGATGTCCTGTACAGGAAAGGTTTCAATGGGAAACCACTGCGGTGTCTGGGGAGTGCTGAGTCACAGCATGTATTAGAGGAAGTACACGCAGGAGAATGTGGTGAGCATCAGGGCAAGAGGAAGCTTCACCAACAATTGTTGAACCTCGGCTATTATTGGCCGACGATGCTAAAGGATTCTCACATGAGAGTGAAGACATGCCATACATGCCAAGCACATGCCAATCAAATTCGCAAGCCATCAACCATTTTTCAAGACATGCTTACACCATGGCCCTTTCACACTTGGGGGCTGGACTTTGTTGGAAAGATTAATCCCCCTCTGAAGGTTGTGTTTGGATCATCACAGCAACAGAATTCTCAACAAAATGGGTGGAAGCCATCCCCTTTTGCAAGGCAACAGGAGCTGCAGTATGCAATTTCATCAGGGAATACATTGTTTGTAGGCATGGAATCCCTTACAAGATTGTCACGGACAATGAAACCCCTTTTGTGAACAAAGAAGTCAGCGATATGCTCAAAGGATATGGAATCAAGCATCGAAAATCTACACCATACTATCCTCAGGGAAATGGTCAGGCAGAGGCTACAAATAAGACTTTGCTGAAAATTTTAAGCAAGATGGTGTTCGAGTACAAGAAGGGCTAGAGCACTCACCTTCCGGATGCACTATGGGCCTATCGCACTTCGCAAAGGACAGCCACGGGTTTCTCCCCTTACTCATTGGTGTATGGCTCAGAAGAAATATCTCTGGTGGAGCTGGCAGTCCCAACGACTAGGGTGCTGACTATAAACAACTTGGAATGGGACACAGGGTCTTGCTTTGATTGGCGACTCATGGACCTGGAAGCTGCAGATGAACAGAGGCAACAAGCTGCAGAGAACACTGTAGCATATCACAGGCGTGTTACCCAAGCATACAACAGGACAGTCAAATAGAGAAGTTTCAAGGAAGGAGACCTTGTGCTTAGAGTTGCTGACTGGGTGAGGAAGCAAGTTTCAGGACCTTCAAAGTTTACACCGCAATGGGAGGGACCATTTATCATCAAAGTATCCCATAGCAGTAGCTACTATGAGCTTGCCTCCATCACCAGTGAAACCGTCACAAGCCCCATCAATGGAAAATGGCTCAAGCATTATTACTGTTAGTTATGCAGTTTCATCTTTTATTCCAAGAACACGCTTCTTCAAGTACTTCTCGCGCAAATTTTTATGAGCGCACCATCATGGTGATGTTGTAAACATGTAATCTTTCTATCGAAGTAAATGAAGAAACACCTTTCCAGTATGAACATTTTTATGAATTACCTTTCCTGCATTTTCCTCTAAAAAAAAAAAAAAGAAGTGCAGGAGCTAAGAAAAAAAAAAGAGAAAGAAGGAAGATAGTTCCCAATTCAAGTCAATTATCCCTCCATACAGGAAAAAGAGTTGGTTCCAAAATCCAAGTCAATTCTTAGCTATGAAGCCCAAAGAAGAAAGATGAAAGTTGCTACACCAAAAAAAAAAAACCAAAAATAAAACAAAAACATGTGAAGCAAGAAACTAATACAAGTTGCGAATCGCGCGACTCTGAGGCGTCCAAGAGGATTCTTTAAGGCGTCCAAGAGGATTCTTGAAGGGAAGCCATGCTATCAAGACTAGTAGAATCACCAAACTTGGCATGGAAATTCTCCCGCGCCCTCTCTAGTTGTCCCTCAAGGCTTGAAAGCTCAGCCTTTAACCGGACCACCGAATCTTCCAAGCGGCGGACCTCTCTGCAGCATCCATCCAGGCCAGCTGACTTGAATATGTATCCAAAGAAATCCCTCACAGCCACCTTTAGATGGTCAAGCATGAAATCAACTCTAAGTCCCCACTCTGTAACTGCCCGACATGCATCTCTCCAAACCAAAAAGATTTCTTCACTCTTCACCTCCTCTACTTCCATGCTATACAACACAGAACCAAACTCTCTAACCAATACATGCCTTTGAAAAGCATTCTTTCCCTCTGCAAACAAACTAGAAAAACTGCCTCCACCGTGCTTCTGAGCAAACTTGGTAAGAGGAATCACATATTCTGTCGGAATTTCCCCACCTTCGAAGAAAGATTGCTCGCCACTAAGAGGTTGTGCAAAACTTGCAATAGTGACGCTCAAGCGGTCCTCAGAATCGAAACAAGCAATAAAATTCTTGAACCGTGTCTCCAAAGCAATTAACGAGCTCGATCTCCCCTCCTTCGTTTGAGATATTGGCAGAAGAATGAGCCTCTTCACCGGCCAAACCTGCAGTAGCAATGTTGTCACCTCCAAGTGTTGCTTCAGGGAAACAAGACTCATGCCCTGCTCCTCCAACTTCTAACAAGAGCAGCCCATCCTAAAAAAAAAGAAACAAGAAGGGGGGATTGCATCTGTGAGTATAGCAAGGAAAGAGCTGCAAAAAGCCTATGTATGTTTTGGTCATCAAGTGCATCATCAATCCAAAACCTCACCTGCTCATTATCATGACCAACATCTACAATAAAGTCCTTCGCCGGAAAGTTAATTTCGACACCTTGATGAGCCTCATGCAAAGGAGAATGCTAAACAAAAGAAGAAATGCGATAAGTCACAGCAACCCAACTTTTGATTATGTAAACCACTCTTCTCCAGTAACCCTGGGGGCTAAACATGCTTCACGTAATCATGGGGGCTAAACAAGTAGTGCATAAAGAAAAGAAACATGCCACATACCTGCTATTTATAGCTACCCTCACGAGAATTAGCACTCGCAGCAGGTCCCTCCATTAGAGTGTCAGTGACAACACCCTCGAAAGGTTGCGTGAGGAATAAGTGTCAAGAAAGCTCAACAAAAGGGAAGAAGTGCAGTAAATGCAGTAAGCATCCAAAAAAGAGCAAGACCGGTGGACTCCTCAAGGGAGAAGAGGTAAACTAAAAGTCTTAAATGATAATTTGGGCTGGGCTGACTTTTTACTCCATACAGACTCTGATTATGTGGCCCACTCCATGCCTCAAGCAGCCCACATAATCATGGGGGCTAATGTTGATACCCAAAAAATCGCTCATTTTATTTTATGAGTTCACGCAAACTTTATGATTATTCCAATACTCGATTTAACTCGCCAGGTAAGTACGCCATTTATGCGGGCCCAAGCCGCATGCATTTTGGGTCTTGCATAGTGGGTATGGTGTAGAAGGTTACAGAAAAACGCACAACGCTCGTTGTCAATTTAGCGTTTTTGACGATTTCGGTCTTGGGCCCGAAATCCATGCCCAATGACATGAATTAATGACGAAGATAGTGAAGGTAAAGAATTTTGGGTTGTTTCCCTCTGAACCCAAAATTGAAGCAAAAGCCCAAATGCCACTTTTAGGAAAAAAGGACCAACTCTTTCTCTGCCTCACCTTTTTGTGTCAAACCCCATCTCCTTCTTCTCCGATCGATGTCCAGGAACTTCTTCCCCTGCAGCAGCTCAGGAACCGCAGCTCCTTTCGTTTACCACCTTATCTCCACTTAAACCAGATCTTAAACCAGTCAATAAATACCCCATTCACCCTCGAAATCATGAACTCACCATCCCAAATCTCTCTCCAGCTCCTCCTTCCGGATTTCATGACATCGGGCAGTCTGCCATGGAGATCGGCAGAAACCCCTGCAGCAACATTCATCTGTCTAGGGAACCCGCCTCAAACAAATATATTTTCCCTCATTCTTCTGCAGAAATCAAGGACGAGATTGAAGAGGAAAGAGTTTATCCAACAACTTGGAGGTATTTCAATTCCCCCACAACTCTATCCTGAGCCTATAAAAAGTGGTCTCTGAGATCAAAAAGCCAATCCAGCAACTACCCAGCAATACATAAAACCCCTCCCTTCAAGCATTCAAGCCTTTCATGCATTCCGAGCAGAAACCCCCAAATTTCCCCTTTCTCAAATCCTAGAAATCCAAATCTGCCATCCTTAGAATTCCCTAATTCTCCTTCACTGCGGTGATTTTCCAGCTCCCACGCCAGGCTCACTATGCACAACACCATCTCTGTCTGAATCACAATCAAAGTTGGCTTAATCGACCAAGCTACAGACTGAGTTTGGTTTTAGTTATCTCCAAATTCAAAAGAACCCCTCACAACATGTGATCGACAATTCCACACAAAACATAGCACGAAGAACACTCAAGAACATGCTTTAAACGACATCAAAGACTTCATACGGCAAGCAGAGTATTTTATGTATTTCCTACGACCTAACTCAATTTCAACTTTAATTAGAGCCCTTCGCGGTTCATCTAATCGTTAAGACTTCAAAAGTACTTAGAGCTAACTTCGCGTATCACCCTAAGTTGTATGCTAATCGGTTCAAAGACACTTTGCGTAGAAATCAAACACAAGAAACATATAAGCACAAAAGCCAAATTGGAAACATAAAAACAAGCAAGTCGTCACACATCTTATTTATATGCAGATTTTCAGAATTATGGTAACCCTATTAAGCAATCTAGATCGACCAACTTCGCGTCTAAAATCAACCTAAATTAGTTTGGCAAGTGAAATCGAGACCCTTGAAACTTCCATAACAAAGGAAGCCCGCACGTATACTACTTTTATGCATAAATTCATGAAAGTCAATCAAGTAAACCATATGAACATACATGACACACCTACTGCCCTCAATCAAAGAATACGAAAATCAACATGCAATTGTTTGTAAGAATCGTTACATAAACTTGAATAAGAAACCGAAATTATGTTCATCATACAAAACTAAAATAAAACCAAGTATTTTTATAACAACTAATGTGACTAGGCAGAAAATAATACAAGCCATGAGGGATGGATCACACTTGAGAAACCTTGAAGAGCTTCGGCAAGATGTGGTGAAGTGCACGGCTGAAGGTAGGATCGGATACGATTTATGGTGGTGTAAGGGATGGTGTTTTGGCTTGGTATTTTCTACCTAGAACTTGAGAGAACTTTTGGTAGAGTTTCAGCCTATGCTTATGCAAGAATTGTGATTCCCATTTTGTATGAAATTTGTGCCTTTATATAGAGGAGAGGCTGGGAAAAGTTGGCAGACACAAATGCAGCTGCAAGCTTCCCTAGTCTTCATTTAGCTCAGCAACTCTTATTTAATGCATTTGGACGACTTTTTGGTGCATAAACACAGAAAATCCTCTCAGTAGGCAGTAGGTTGTCCTTCTCGGCAGACAGTGACCTTCCTGCGTTGTGACTGTCATAACTTCCTCCCGAAAATAACTATTAATATGATTCTAAATGTTCTGTAAACTAGACTTCCACAGCTTTCTTTGCATGTGTGGCTCGCATTCTGATTCTAAGTGAGCCGTCCTGGAGGATCCGTGGAAGTCAAGCTTTTCGGCAGGCTGCCAGTCAATCTTCTCGGCAGATGACCTTTCTGTGTTATGACTGGCATAACTTACTCCTCAGGGAAGCTTTGGATGTGATTCCAAATTCTGTAGAAACTAGACTTGTAAAGCTTTCTGTGTATATATGGATTACCTTCTAATTCCTTGTGAATCGGCCTGGAGAAAGTATGGAAGTTGGATGATGTGCCCAGGAAATTACTGGAACTTACTGGATTTGCATATGGTTTTCCCTTGAAATTCCTGGGTGTTTTTTTTGCTCCAATTGCTATAACTCCTTCTGTTTCTGCCTAAACCCGGGGGTCTAGTAGATACTTGATGAATCCAACTCGATCTCCTGCAATCCTGCTTACTAAGGGGAATACCGGGCGGGCCGGCCTTCACCTCTCCGATGCCTAAGTTAGTATAGTTGAAATATATATAACCAGGGCACGTATGTAAGCAGGGAGAGAGACAAGTTACCTATTTATGGTGGTAGTTGAGGCCCATATATAGGTGGTTGAGGGTGAGGGCTGGCCTTACCCTTCGATGTGGGACTGGTTCCCTTCTGTTTGGATATTCTGGTGCCCTCTTTGGCAGGCAGGCGCCCCCGGTCCCAGGACCCTTGGAGGCAGGATAGACCACTGGGCCCCGAGGCCTGGTCTATCCTGGGTCCTGGGCCGGGCCCTGGTGCACTTGCCGCGGGTCTGTGGGCTTGCTGTAGCCCCTCTGCGGCTACTGTCAACAAGTCCCCCAAGTTCCCGGTCAAGTGCAATCTTGAATGGGGACTTATCTGTCTTGCTCTTGTCCCGCAGACCCGCGGGGTTACCAACCTACAGGTCCCCAGTCCCCCAAGTCCGCGTTAAAGATTGGGCGTGACCGAGGTGAGTACCTGTTACCGATGGCAAGAAATAATTTATAAGCATGTTTGGTAATGTAAAACAGGATTGTGCTCGAGTGTTAGAGCATGGAGCGGGGTGAAAACCCGAAGAGTGCATGAGATGATGCCATGCGATAGATGGTGCATGGAATGATGATGAGGCGTTGAAATCCGCCATGCAAGAGATGGTGCATGAAATGATAATGAGGCGTTGAAATCCGCCATGCAAGAGATTAATGCACGGAATTCTGATTGGGCCTGCTGCCCTTCGGAATAAGGCGGAGCTCACTGATCCCAAATGGCGTTCTGCCAAATCAGAACGGAGCGGTGCCAACTGGGCCAGAACCGGGCATTCTGCCAAATCAGAACGGAGCGGTGCCAACTGGGCCAGAACCGGCTGTTCTGCCAAATCAGAACGGAGCGGTGCCAACTGGGCCCGAACTGGCTGTTCTGCCAAATCAGAACGGAGCGGTGCAAACATTTGCTAGTTCTTCTCAGCTTGTGTTGAATAAGCGATGAGGTAAATGTGCAGGTTTGTTAGCCTGCGGGGAGATTTGTTCTGTGTTAGAGATACAATCTGCCCGGTGGGATGGTGTAGAGATAACGAGTCTCCCCCATGTGTTCCCAAAGGTATCGCAGTTAAGTGCGATGCAGGGTTTTTATCCTGCTGGACAGTATCGCGGTCAAATGCGACGCAGGGTTTTTATCCTGCTGGACAAGAGTACATGTGTTAGATGTAAACTCGCCCGGTTATAAAGCCCATATGCGTTTGCCATGGAGGCGGGCGGACTCGACGGGCGACATGCCTATCGAAACGAGTCCCCCTGTGAAAAAGCCATGGGTCCGGGTGATTACGTTTCCGGAAAGTACTCTCGAGCTGGTTGGACATGACGGAACCGATGGGGTAGACCTCGCCCGGGCGTTCTGCCATATCGGTGCGAGGTGGAGTTCATGGGGGCTCGACGGGCGTTCTGCCAAATCGAAACGAGTCCCGGATGAACTTGCAGACCGGACCTCGATCGGGCGTCCTACCATATCGAAACGAGGTCGTTGGTGCAAATGTGGGGAAGATGCCATGGAGCCGGTTGAATGATCATAACCGCGGACTGCCATGGTACCGGGCGGGACTCGCGCGGGCGACATGCCATATCGAAACGAGGTCCTGCTCAAACCCGGATAGATGCTCTTGAAGCGGTTGGATCAGCATAACCGGTGAGAGGTCTTCAAGCTTTGCAGCGAAGAAGCCATGCAGCCGGTTGGAAGATCACAACCGCGAACTGCCATGGAACCGGGCGGGACTCGCACGGGCGACATGCCATATCGAAACGAGGTCCTGCTCAAACCCGGATAGATGCTCTCGAAGCGGTTGGATCAGCATAACCGGTGAGAGGTTTTCAAGCGGTTGAATTGCAATGATGATGGCGTGCAACCGTGGAATCTGGGGAAGCGTAGGGGAGCCTGACTCCTTGGTTCCTGCTCCTACCTTCCTGTCGCCAGCGTGTGGGACAGGTGGCTGACATGCATTTAAGGAGGGAGTCCATCAGTCCTGTCAGTTATGATGGCGTGGGCAGTTTACCAATGCTGGGACACGTGCCATCAGGGAACGGTTTTGTGATGGAGGGCCTGGATTCACAGGCGTTTGAGTTGCTCTGATTGCATTTTTTGGAGGGATTTCTAAATGCCTAGGGCACCGGTCCCCTCTATAAATAGGTCTCTTCTGCTCTTCTTTCCACTTTTGCTTCTTGCACTTTTAAGAGAGACTGAGAGAAAAAAGAGGTGGTCCGGCGAAAAAACCCTAAGTTCCTTACCCCAAGAGATCCGTTGTTTGAAGCGCTCCCAAGCCTCCTTTTACCATTGCTCGTTGCTTTCGCAGGGCGGATTGTCCTCGGCTGAGCATACTAATCGGTAAGTTGTGTTCTTTGCCCCGGTGTTTCTTGCTTTTTGATTTGTTGTTTTGCGGCGGGGGGGAGGGATCTGTGTCGCTGACTGGGTTGCTCAGCGGCAAACTTTTGGGGAGAGGCCGTTGAAGGTGGTGTTGTAGTCTGTTGCTGACGAGCGCTAGGATTTTGCTTTTCTGCCCCTAGATTAAGATGTACACTTCGAGCTCGGAGGAGGCTTCTGAATCTGCCGCAAGAGGTCCTGTGGTGGATGATGTGGAGAGGATGCAGGACTGGCTCGATTCTGAAGCCCCGGAGCAAGAAGCCGCGGACCGCTCCGGGAGTGGTGCCTCGTCCACGTCCTCAGATTCCGGGTCAGATTTCTCGGAAGCTGAGATACCGCACGGGGTGCGCATGGCCGGTGCGCCCGCTAAAAGCTACACGCTTGGTAGGGGAAGAACTGCCGTGGTGTGTGACGAACCGGAGGAGAGCATGACTCCCGCGGAGATTGCCGCGTTCCGGGAAACGTGGGGTATCCCGGACGATATCTTTCTGCGTCCATTGAACCCTGGAGAGTCGGCCTGTAACCCGGAGGAGGGTTGGGTTGCCGTGCATCCGGACCAGTTCCGGCACGGGATGTCGCTACCGCTGCCTGACTTTGTGCAGTATATACTGAGTGCCCTGCCAGCGTCGCCCGCGCAGCTGCCCGGTCTCCAATGGAGGCGGCTACTAAGCCTAGGCTGCCTATACGACTTTTCCGGAATGAGTATGCCTACGATCAATGAATTCCGGGCGCTGTATAGGTTGTCCTACTCAAGGAAGGCGGGGTCCAAAGGCTGCTTATCCTTTAACTCCCGCAACAATCAAGCGGTTATCACCACTATGCCTTCATGGGTAGACAACAGCTGGAGAAAGAAGGTGGTGATGGCTGGCGGGGCTTGGCAGGTGAAGAGAAGGATGTACCGGGTGCCTGGCGCCTTCCAGCCCATAAGCGACCAGTCGTTCCAGCTGTCCGAGTTGGAGCAGGAGAGGGTCTTGACTATTCTCGGCTGCTGGGACCACCTGGAGCGAAGTTCGTACAATTTCATCCGGCGAGAAGTGCTGGAACACTGTGGGCTTGGGCGGGATCCCAGTGGGTAACAAACCCTTGCGGTGGGGCTTGTGCTAGGTTTTGCTCAACAATTTAACGTTTTCCTTGTCCTGCAGGTGCGTCAACCCGGGCGGTGATCAAGCCCGAAAACACTCTTTCGATGGACGGGGAAGACCTCCTGAGGCAGCTTACGGAGAAGGGTGCGAGCGTCGCCCGGTCCTCGGTGGAAGCGGACGGGCGGGTTACGTTGCATGCGGAGCCCCAGGCCCGGGATATGGACGAATCGTCCTACCTGCCGGAGCGGGTGAAGACCCATCACTCTGCGGCAGCAGCGGTGCCTGGGAAGGGCAAGAGCACCGGGGGACCGGTGCGGGTTCCTGGGGGAGCAAACATGATCCCCAACCGTGCGGCGAGCCTGAGTATCGCTGCTTTTGTTCCTCGTGCAAACGCACGTGCCGCTTCTCCCGAAGGGCGGGGAGAGAAGCGGAAAGGGCCGGACGGTCCGTCCCCCTTGCTGGTGACGCTAACCGGCGGGTCATCCCGGGAGGTCCTGGCGAAGCGGGTCAGGACAACCAGCAGCGTAACAACCAATGCTGGGGAGGGAACCGGAGCTAACCGGCAGAGCAGTCCTGCGCCTGCGGAGGCAGCGAGGGGAAGCCCAGACAACGCTCTCGTTCGGCAGATGATGGCGGACCTGGCCAGCTTCGGCCTGGACAAGCCCGGGGTTGATGGCGTGCTGGCAACCGGCCAAAATGCAAGGAATCCATCTTCCGGGTAAGTACCGCATGGTACCACCGTACTGCTTATATCCTGCCTTCTTTCTTTGCCACTTGACTGCCTTTGTTGCCCTGCAGCTGCTCTACCACCTGTACCAGCCGGATGCGAGCGAGGAGCTCCCGGAGCTGAAGAGGCAGATAACTGCGTTATCCAAGTCTCAGAAGCTTCTGGAGGTGGAGAGGTCCCGCTCGGATCGGGAGAAGGCCAGGGCGGAGGAGAGGGCCAAGAAGATGGAGGAAAAGGCCAGGAAGATGGAGGAGAAGGCCCGGGAGCTGGAGGAGCAGAACCGGAGCATGGAGAGGGAGCGGGAGTGGGCTGACGCTGAGAGGGCCGAGCTGGAAGTCAAGATAGACGAGCTCCAGGCACGTGCCACCGTTGCTGCTGCTGGGGGAGATGACCCGGGACAGTTCGACCGGTTCGTTCTTCAATACGAGGAGAGCGACCGGTTCCTGGACTGCCTGGAGAAGGCCCGGGAAGAAGGCATCTCGGATGCGTACACGGAATGGGCGGCGAAGGGGTGGTTAAATACTTCCCTGATGCCGGGTACCTCTGCCGAAGGAAATGCTCATGTGGAGCCGGTCGTCCAGCAGCTGGCGGTGGAGGAACAACCAGGAGCAGAGCGTCGCTCGCACTTGGATTCTTTTACCAACGGTGCCGAGCCTACCGGAGCCACAGCCGGATCCCAGGCCGACGACGAGGCTATTGCTGGAGATGCGGCTGCGTAGGACTTGGATTCTTTTACCAAGTGTACCGAACCTGCCGGAGCTGAGGTCGACGACGAAGCTATCGCTGGAGATGCGGCTCCTTGGGATGTTTTTTCTTGCTCTTGCTTGTAAAAAAAACTCTCCGGAGCGGTTACTGCTTGAATACTTCAATTAATTATGAATATATATCTGAGCTTGCGGGGCCAGAGTTTTCAAAAGTAGTTTGCATATATTTGATCTTTACAATCGGTTGAACCGACAATATGCCAAACTAACCGCCTGGACCCAGCGGGTTTACCAAGCCGGGTTACTCTCCCGGTCGGGGTCTGCTCTTCTCTCCACTACATATCTCTGGAGCTGGCCGCTATCAATCAAGCCCTGCACTGCAGTCTTGAGGGCAAAGCACTGGTTCGTCCGATGAGTTGCCTCATCGTGGTACGAGCAGTACTTGCCCGTCTGCGCCGTCGTAAGCTTCCCCTTGGGGTACCTTCTCTGGGGCGGTGGGGCAATGACGTTCGCATTCTCCAGCAGGATGTTCTCATAGGATGCGGTGAGAGTGGAGAAGACTTCTTGATTAGCTGGGGGTGCTGGCATAATTGCCAGGGGGCGCTCTTGGTGGTACGGTGCAGGTTTGTTCTCGGCCCGAGGCTGGGGCCTGTGAGAGAAGGGCCTCTGCTGCCGCTGCGGCCAGGTCTTGCCGTTGTTGTTGTTGTTCCGGCTGGGTCGGCGACTCCCGTGCTCGGCTCGCTGGCCGGGTTTGCTCTCTTGACTGCGCGGGGGATCCTCCCCCCGGGGATGGTCCAAAGACTGCTCATCCCGCTTCCTCTTCAGCAGGTGGTTCCCGTAGGTCTCATGATCAGCCTGGGCATGCCGGATGGCCATAGCCATCAACTCGTCGTAGCCCTGAGGGAGTTCTACCCTGACGGCGTAGGAAAACTTCCCTGCCCGAAGCCCCTGCTTGAATGCCATCTCGGCGATGCCCTTGTCCAAGTTCCGAACCCCGGCCGTGGCCGTCTGCCACCGGTTGACAAAGGTTCTCAACTCTTCCCCGGGGGCTTGGATGCAGTTGAAGAGGACGGTGGACGTACGTGCTCCCTCGACTCGGAGGATGAAGCGGCCTACGAACCGGTCAGCCAACTGTTCGAATGCCTCGATTGAATTCGCAGGAAGCTCGTAGAACCAACTGAGCGCTTCTCCGGACAGGGTCTCCTGGAAGATGTTACAGCAGATTGCATCGGAGTAACCCTTGGCGCAGGTCTGGGATCGGAAGCTGTCCAGATGCTGATACGGGCAACCGGACCCGGAATAGGTGAGCTTGGGGGACTTGTGGTTGCCAGATCTCCCCGACTCTATGACTCGGTGTGAAAAGGGGCCCATGCGCTCGTTGAACCGGGCGCCTTCCAATGGCCGGGCTGCTCTCCTCTCGTTTGCCTCCATCTGGGCCTTCAGATCCGACACGGTGTTGGCTAGCAGTTGCAGCGCCCGGGCGGTTGGAGTATCCACTTCATCCATGGACGAAGCGTGCGGCTGGTGGGAGGCGGGCGTGCTCTTCGGCAGGTCCTCGCCGGCTTGTAGCTTCTCTCGCACAGGCTCGCTGGGTCGGGCGCCCGAAGATTGCCCTGCCTCTAGCTGCCGGGGTTGAACTAGCAGGGGTGCGGCTTGTGCCTCGGCCATGGCGGCACTGCGCTGCTGCCCCCTCTCTAGGGCGGCTACCAGGGCGGCGTTTACTGCCTCTATTTCTTCGTATCGGGCCTGGGACTTGGCTCGGTCCCGGTTGTTCTCCTCTCTGAGACGACTAACCTCTACGGCCATTGCCCGTACCTTTCCCGCCATGCCGTCATGGTCGGGGCTGTACGTGGGGTCTTGGTCCTGGCTCTCAGACTGATCACTTGGATCATCCGAGAACGTCAGGGATAGGCCACGAAGCTCCGGACTGCCTTCGTCCTCTATCGGGTCTTTCCCGTGCGAGCTCTCGTGGCGGGGCTCCGGATCACCGGAGGGTCCTCCACGGCTCCTTCCCAAATCGTTGCCCTGCTCGCCACGCAGCTCCCGCGTGACGACAGGGGTGGAGGCGGGCGTTTGCACAGTTGCAACACGCCCCTCCTCAGTGGTTCCTCTCTCTTGACTCATTCCCACAATCTCAGCCAGCGGTGTTGCTTGCACGGCTTCTTGTTCAGACTTCCCACAGACGGCGCCAATTGTTTCTGCCTAAACCCGGGGGTCTAGTAGATACTTGATGAATCCAACTCGATCTCCTGCAATCCTGCTTACTAAGGGGAATACCGGGCGGGCCGGCCTTCACCTCTCCGATGCCTAAGTTAGTATAGTTGAAATATATATAACCAGGGCACGTATGTAAGCAGGGAGAGAGACAAGTTACCTATTTATGGTGGTAGTTGAGGCCCATATATAGGTGGTTGAGGGTGAGGGCTGGCCTTACCCTTCGATGTGGGACTGGTTCCCTTCTGTTTGGATATTCTGGTGCCCTCTTTGGCAGGCAGGCGCCCCCCGTCCCAGGACCCTTGGAGGCAGGATAGACCACTGGGCCCCGAGGCCTGGTCTATCCTGGGTCCTGGGCCGGGCCCTGGTGCACTTGCCGCGGGTCTGTGGGCTTGCTGTAGCCCCTCTGCGGCTACTGTCAACACCTTCCATTGCTCAATCATCAATATGTCTACTGCATATGAGAGAAGAAAAATTCATCAAATACAAAGTCGAGGCTTTACAGATCCAACGAAACATCTTTAAACCTCCTTAAATCGGTTGTTGACATTTTTCTACATTTTTATCTATACTTAGCACGATTTTGATGTAACTCTACCAAAGACTCATGACTCTATTATATGACTCGATTCTACAACAATAAGGGTTAAAGCAAAGTATAAACGAGGGTAAAACACATTAATAACGTCGCATTTTATGCTCCTATCAGAAACCAAGCTCAATTAATAGACATGCTTCAAGATCATAAATAAACCGAGGAAACCAGCACACCAATTTTTCCAAATCGTAATCCTTAACCAAAATTCAAGTGCATATTCTTATAGAGCTCGAAGAGAAGATTATTGTCCATACCATATTCATCATCATAGTGAAGTAGTTGGATATCTTTTGTTCGATCACAAGTAGAATTTCAAGTATTTAGTTTGACATTTACATGCACTTTGATTATTTCCTTTCAAATATAACCTCATACTTTTTCACCATAGCTTTAAGTGAGATCACATTTGATTAGTTAATCCTCTTTTAATTATTGAAACAGCAATACAACTATAGAAGAACACCAATTATACGTTCGATAATCGTATCCAATTTGATGATTGCAACAACAACATGGGCATTTAGGTAACCCATGGTTTGGAACTGTTTGAGAGAATTATATCGATTTGCACAACTGATCATAAAAACTCCGGTGCAGTTGAGCCTCTAGTTGAATAGTCCAAGAACTTATTGTTGTCTCAGAAAGATAATGGGTTCCCTTATGCACTTAAATTATCATCAGCTATGCTTTCAGTATTTATTATTCTTGTCCAATCAGAGCTCGAGCATGAACTCTCCACATTGAAACTTCTGCACCGTCTCTTGAATTGGAAGTATGGAAACAGTGCTTGATAAATTTCATCTTGGCAATTTACATGATTATCATATTCATTGTTTTTATTGTTAACTGATTTTTCCGTTGATTTTGATTATTAAGTTTTTTTTTTTTGTACAAAAATGGTGTAGAAAAAAATGGAGGTGCCATGAGCGAGAATATGGTTATGAAGATCAATTTTACCAAACTCACAATTTTTTTAGTAACATCTTTGTAATTGGCACTTTCATACTACTAAAATATGACGTAATATCATTGTTTGTCAATTACACTCTTTCACCTTACTAAAGCGGCTATCTATGTACGTTTGGCACTTTAGAAGGGGGTATCAAAACTATCAGAAAAGGCCTCAATCAAACCACTCCCAAAGTACTGGATTTCTTATATTAAAAGCCCCCAAGTTACAAGCACAGCGCATTTGTCAGAACATCATTTGTTTCTTAGAAACTTAGCTTTGGGAGGCTGATCTTGGGTTTAAACGGAAATGTCATGGAGTAGCAAGTAAAACGGGAAGATTACCAACTTATTACTGAAAATGGGAGCATCTAGCGTTACTAAAAAGATGGGTGCCAATTTCACTTCCACAGCATCTCTAAATTGCAGTAGGACCAGCATCTCTAAATTACAGTAGGATAAGTAGGAAATCAAGGAACAAATTATATTACATCCAAATGCCGAACACATAAAATGCAACACTTCTTATGAACACAGATAAAATGCAACACTTCTTAACCAAGACAAACATATGCTGAAAACAAAAAGTGTTGCCATCACTGGAAACCACAAACGGCTACACACCGGGTCCCTTGTGAAATGCCTTCCCATCAGAGGTATCTTCTTGGCAGATGAAGATACCTGAAATATCAAAAGGTGTACCATCAGAGGTATCTTCTTCTTCTTCTTCATCATCAGAGGTATCGAGCGCAATATCTGCTTCTGAAATTTCAAAAGGTGTAAGAGACTAGGAACGATACACTACAACAGATTAACGCAAAACTCTGAAAAGAGGCAAGACGATCAATGTGAAGACAGAAATACATACCACCAAAACCTTGAATCTTCGAAATATATTGGCCTTGAAATTGTGGGAACATATGGTCCAAACGAGAGACGCCTGTTTCACGAAGAAAAAAAAAATAGTGAAAAATAGTTGAACCCAAAACAAGAAATAAAATCACTGCTTGGAAGCACATGACAACGAACATAAGAAGAGCAATGCTTTGCTGAATTAGAGACACCTGCAGTGCGAAAATGATCTATGATTGCACTAAATGTATTACATACATTCAAAACTTTATTTTATCCATCAAACAACGTCAAGCAAGTCCAAGATAAATTTACTCAAAAGTGTAAGTATTACAATAAAAACATACCCGGAGGGGGACAAACGGGATCTTTATTCGAATCACCTGTTTCACAGCAACATTGTTAGTTACATTATGTTTAATGGCTCCAACATAGCAGAATCTTCAGATACTATATTATTCTATCCTGGGATGCATAATGCACAAATCAATGTTCCTTGGCACCATGAATCATCTCCACTGAAGTGTGTGCATGATGCCACTACCTATCCCCTAATCCCCCAACAAAAGTTTAAAACAGTTTACTTCCACAACACAAAATCAAAAGTCAAAATCACACCATATGGAGCACCACCTCAAACGCCAAATGGTGGGGGCAGTGTTGGAAAAGATAGTGTTGGGAAGGTAAGCTAAAAAATATGGGAAAGGGTAACAGATCTCACAGCCAGATGGCGGGGGTAGATGTGTTACCTCATTGTTTATCTTATCCTATGCGTTCAACTAAATTTCTCATATAAAAAAAGACATCAAATTTCTGCCGAATCAAAAAACCAACTTCAAAATATATGGATTCTTCATTGTTATTCAGAATTGCAAAATTATCGAGCACAGCTAAACACAAAAATAATAGCATACCTGGGGGGGGGGATCGATCCAGATCTTTTGAAGGATAAGCTGTTTTTATCATACACAATTAAAGTCAACAATTAGAGACAACAGGGCAAAAATTAAACAACTGGGGCAAAGATACAATGCTGTAGTGTAATCGACTGTAAGTCACCCAAATATCTTCAGAGTTTCATGTTTACAACTCCAATCACATGGTACACTTGTGTACAGCTGAAAATTGGAGTGCGAATTGTCACGAATAACCAAAGACAATCAGGCTAACGTTAAGGACGGTTCGTAGGTGTTTAAAATGTTAAACCAGAAAACAACAGTAAAGAGCCAAACAATAATCGCGAACCTGAATACAACAATTAACAGCTTACCATAAATGACAAATTCAGTTCCGGTACGATCTGTAAATGACAATGTCAAAACCATAAAGTCAATGCCACAAGCATAAGAAAGATGAATATGTAATGAAACATGAAGCTTTGACAAAATACGAATCCATAATCCTATAAAAAACAAAAATTACTAAATTAGACTTGCATTCTGCACCAGGTCACAACAATTACTAAAGTCGACTCTCAAGCTTTAATAGAGGATTACCGTGTCTAACTTTGCGTACAACACGTTCGATTGCTGCACAGATGCATTAAAGCAGGAAAAAAAAACAGATTACTACAACTGACATCAAATACTACTACAAGAGGAGCAAACATGAATGTATAATAAGATATGAACAGCCATAATGCAAAATCATCCATAATCCTATCAAAACAAAAAAAAACTAAAACATAAAATAAATAAAAAAAAAAGAGAGAGAGAGAGAGAATCCAATTGTGGTGCTTAGGTTTGCTGGAGGAGTCCGTATGGAGTAAATATGGATATGATGAGAATGGTTGGGGCACAAAACCAGTTCTGGGCGGACCAGGTAGAGATGTAATCAAGGACATCTCAGGCGGAACAAGCAAATCCTCGATTTGTTAAACAATTGAAGGCAGAGGTAAAATGGTTGGGTTTTGGCAAGACTCTTAGTTGTGGGGATGCTAGCTGCTGTAGTGAGTGGTGTGGATGGAGAAGAAAAAAAATTATTGAAACCTCTCGCTGCGTGGAGATAGAATACATGGGGGGAGAGTTAAGTTCTGGGAATCGTTATGGTCTTCTACTTCTGAGGATTTTAGGGATAATATCTTCCATTATTCTTAACTAGCAAGCTGTCGTAGGATAAACCCTAATAGCCTAAGCTTTGAGTTAGCATTAACAGATAGACAGCTAAGCCTCTACACCTAACTGCCCTGATAAGGGCAGGTAAACTTGATCCTAGAACACAGCAGCGTGAGAAAAAATACATTTCCCAGAATACAGAGCACTATGGAGTTCCCAGATGATATTTCTCAAAAACTTTCAGTAGAAATCTGGAGCTTATCACTAAAAGGGCCAGTACATCATGATCCAAAGAGAACATAGCGTCAGTTTCAGAAAGAAAAATAAAATACATATATATATAGGTATTTTCTTGGCTAAGGACGTCCGCACCATAAGGATTGGTGCGGATTTGATATTTTGAAACTTTTCGATTGAAATTTTACATCTCCACCGTCTAGTCTTTAGGTAATCGTGTATAGATCTCTGTAAATTTTCAGCCAATTTGATAATCATTAAAGCATTCAAAAGTGCGATTTTCTATCAAAAACAAGAACGATTCAGTTTTGACAAAATGCAGTCTGTCCATTTGTTTTAATCTAGTTTGATCTGCTAATGGTTATCAAATTGGCTGAAAATTTGTAGATGATATATACATGAGTACCTAAAGACTAGACAGTGGAGATGTAAAAATTCATCGAAAATTTAGTCAAAATATCAAATCCGCACCATAAAGATTGGTGCGGACGTCTTTAGCCAAGAAGGCATGCATATATATATATATATATATATATATATACACACACACACACACATCAAATAAAAAATAAGTGCAAATGTAGAAAGTAAAAACAAAAAATAAAATCATTATGAACACACGAAGGTGAATAGTGATTAGAGCAAAACGAATGTTTGCTACACAAAAGAAGTTGAATTTAAGAACATACCCTTCACATGGGGAGACACAGGTTGTTTTGCTGGTTCGGCACCTGTATCACAGCAACATTGTTAACTTGAAAAAAGAAACCATAATAATCAAAAAGTAGATATTTAAAAACAAAAAAACAAAAAACAAGTGTGCAGGCCATGATGACAAAGTCACTCCCCTGCGGCCCACTGAATTTAACAAATGTATCAGTAGTGATAAGGACAGTAGATCTATGTAAAATATAAACAAAGACCAACATAGGCTAAATCGGCCCTCAAATGAATCTCAGCAAAAAAAATTGGCCAGAGAAGAAATTTAAATAATATATACAAAATATATTTATTCTACATCAGCCATAATAACTATGGTAATCATTTCATCTTCAAAAACCAACTTACTTACACCGTAAAGTAAAGAGAACAAGAAAAAGAAATCATTTTCAACAATACAGAGCATTATGAAGTTCCCGGATAATATTTCTCAAAAACCTATAAAAGCGAAATCAGAAGCTTACCATCACAGTGGTCCACTTTGCAGTCATCTACATGACCCAAAGAAAACACGGTATCAGTTTCAGAAAAATTAGGACTTAGAAACAAACAAGTGAAAAATGTAAAAAATCACACAAAAAAAAAATCCATTATAGTAAACACGTGACATTTAGTAGTAATTTAAGTAGAACATGACTGTTTGAGAGTTTGCTAAACATAAGAAGCTGACGGCATAAAATGATCTACACTTTCATTAAGTTATAGGGTATTAACCACACATTGTACTCACTGACACAGCCAAAATTACTTGGCAGCAAACGTTTTCCCCAAATTACATGATATAGAATCAACACATTTGTTTACGCAAGTCCAAAATAACTCCAGATGAAAAAAGTAGAAAATAATAACAAACCCTTCAAATAGGGAGACAGAGGCTGTTTAGACGGCTTGGCGCCTGTATCACAGAAACATTGTTAAATATAGAAGAAAAAAAACTATAAAAACAAAAGTAGATATTAAAAGATAAAAAAAAAAAACCAGTGGGCAGGCCACAATGACAAAAATCTATAAAAAAAACAAAAACAAAAAACAAAACAACTGAATGAAAACAGAGAGAGAGTGTGTGCTTGAGCTTGCTACCTGCTTGTGGACATGAGCAAAAAGAAACAATGTAAAAATCAAAAATACTGGTGTACTTTATTTATTATATCCTTATGCAGGCTAATTCAACCCGTTTGGCCAGAGAAGAAATTTAAAATAATGTGTATGCAAATATAATTATTCTACATGAACCATAATGACTACAGTAATCATTTAATCTTCAAAAAAAAACTTTATTACATGGCAGAGTATAGAGAAAGGAAAAAAAATATTTTTGACAATACAGACCACTATGAAGTTCCTGGATAATATTTCATCAAAAACCTTAAGGCAAAATCTGAAGCATACCATCACAGGGGTCCCCTTTGTAGTCATCTACATGATTCAAAGAAAACACAGCATCAGTTTCAGAAATAAAAATCAGTATAGTGAACACAAGACATCAAATAGTAACCTAGGTAGAGCAAATTCAAAAGGAGATGAGCTACATAAAATAATATACAATCCCATAAAGTTATCCAGTGTATTAACCACACATTATACACACCACCCAAAATTCTCATCCTCCAACGAAACTTTAAACAAAGCCTAGATTAGGAACTCCTTAAGAGTAGTGCAAATAAGTCTTTTCATTTACGTTAAAACTTAAAATTAGGACTGAGAGGTTTGTAAGAAAATACTACTTTATTATAGCTTACTGTCTATAATTGTCATTTTAAAAGATATATATGTAATTCAATAATTCAAAAGATATAGAGGTCAAGTAAGCAAATTTGGAGGTCCCAATAAAAATTCTCTAAATCAAAAGTACAAATTAACAAATAAAAAAACTTTCATTTGCAAAGCAGAATCATATCTCACCGAAAGAAAAAAAAAAAAAAAAGCAAATCATAAGTTTACTTTAACCCCATTCAAAAAATAACTATCCACAACTTATTAGTTTATGTAAATATAAGACAGGGAGTAAATTGGTCAAATATCAAAATATAATCAGTATAAACAAGAAAAAATCTTACAATGTGAAGGCGCAGGAACGTTGACCTCGCTACCTTTTGTTTTCATCTTTTGTAACCTTGCTTTCACGACTTTGCTCCCTGTTGGTAGTAATTTTGAAACATGAATATCACTGAATTGCCAAAGAACGCGAATGGCCGAATTGAATTGAAAAAAAAAATTAAATAAATAAATAAATACCAGAATCCCAGGCGGATCGCCGGGGTTGGCATTTCCCTTTCCTGCCTATCATGGTTTCGGCGATGAGAGTATAAGAGAACCCCTAGAATGGTTTTATTTCCTTTCCCTAGAATCAAAACCATAATAAACACAATCGTGAATACAAAGATAACGATTTTTCGATCATAATAAACAGAATCGTGAATACAAAGAGATGAGAAATCGAAAGAGAAAAAGGGGGAGAAAGGAATCAGCCACCTGATGGAAAACGAGCGCAGCTCCGAGAGTCGAGAGAGAGGATGTGATATTTTGCTATTAGGGGTCAGGAAGCCGCTGCTCTTATATGCCCTAACCAAGCCTCTATCAATCGTGTTCGGGTTAACCGACTCTACTTGGATGACTACGTAACACGATTTGGACGAGAAATTTTTCAGTCCCCGTGTAGAACCGAGAAATTTTTAAATAGATTAATAATCTTCCCTCTGTTGTAGGAGAAATAGATTGATAAATCTCTATGTGCCTATTGATTGATAAGGAGGCCTTTATATAGGCATTACATCAAGTATCCCTGGCGAATAGGGATTCCCTATCTAATAGAGTATCTAGACTACAAGTCTTATTAGGACAAGACACACCACGGAAGTTACGGAGTTAACCTTCCTTGAACACTCCCCCTTGTGTCGCGTCCTCAATGGTGCATGAACTGTTGCCTCGTTAAAACCTTTGCCAGCAAACAAAAAACCTCTTGGGCAAAAATAAAACCATGGTCTAAGGAAAAAGAGTACAACGCACCAACTACAAGTATGTGAGACATGCATAGCTAGGCTCCCCCTGAACTCTAGATGAGAACTCCCCCTGATAGTCAGTCAGTCTTTGAGTTCGGATAAGCGACACATTCCAATGCGCTTTACATGCTTCATAAATGTAGATTTGGGTAGAGACTTGGTGAACAGATCCGCTGCATTTTCTTCTGAGCTGACTTGCTTCACTTGGATATTCAAAGTCTCTTGCTGCTGCTGATTGTAGAAGAACTTAGGCGAAATGTGTTTAGTATTGTCACCCTTAATGTATCCCAACTTCATCTGCTCAATGCATGCTGCATTATCTTCAAATATGCAAGTTGGTCCCATCGTAGTAGACTCAAGTCCACTAGACTCTCGAATGTGAGATATAACTGAGCGAAGCCAAATACATTCTTTGACTGCTTCATGTAGTGCAATAATCTCAGCATGGTTCGAGGAGGTAGCAACAAGGGTTTGCTTGGTTGATCTCCAAGATATCGCTAAAAACATAACCGGTTTGGGAACGTCCTTTGTGTGGATCTGACAAATATCCAGCATCAGCAAATCCTACCATCACATCATTTGGTGTATCTGAGTAGGAGGGGGTATCGCCAAAGCCGTATCGGGACCACGACTTAGCATTCGCGGGTCCGGATAAGTTTGCGGATATGGCTGCAGGATGGCGGATGGATGAACCAAAGCCAGTCCTGGCGGATATGGCTGGCGGATGGCAATCCGAGCCATGGTTTGTGCTGCTGGATGCAAGAGATCGACTAGATGTCGAATCCTGATGAGTGTATCGATAGTACAAGCCCATGTCAAGGGTTCCTTTAAGGTATCGGAAGATGTTCTTGATTCCAACCCAATGACGTTGTGTTGGCGCAGAGCTAAATCTAGCTAACAAGTTCACAGAGAAAGCGATGTTTGGTCTAGTACATTGTGCTAAGTATAACAAAGCTCCAATTGCACTAAGATATGGATATTCAGCTCCTAAGACCTCTTCGTCATCTTCTTTCGGACGAAAGGGATCTTTGTTGATATCCAGACTTCTAACGACCATAGGAGTGCCTGTAGGATGCATAACTTTGTCCATGTTAAATCGCCTGAGCATCTTTCGGACATATGCAGACTGGTGTATAAAGATTCCACCACTTCGGTGCTCTAGTTCTAAGCCTAGGCAAAACCGAGTCCTTCCCAGATCTTTCATCTCGAATTCGGATTTCAAATAGCTAGCGGTCTCATTGATCTCATTTAGAGTTCCAATGATGTTCAAATCATCAACATAGACGGCTATAATGGCAAATCCTGAACTTCGTGGTTTTTGCTCACTTGACTTGGGTAACGAAAGTCCTTCTGGCACTTTCATGTACATCTCCGTATCTAGATCCCCATAAAGATACGCAGTTACAACATCCATAAGCTGCATATTGAGTCTCTCTGAGACTACCAAACTGATTAAGTATCGGAAGGTAATAGTATCCATGACGGGAGAATACGTCTCCTCATAATCAATTCCAGGGCGTTGAGAAAAACCTTGCGCCACGAGTCGAGCTTTATATCGCTGGACTTCGCCATTCTCATTGCGCTTTCTGACAAAGACCCATTTATGTCCAACAGGCTTCACGTTCGGCGGTGTAGGCACAACCGGTCCGAATACTTGCCTTTTCTTTAGAGAGTCTAGTTCAGCCTGGATTGCTTCTTCCCACTTCGGCCAATCCGCCCTACGTTGACATTCATCAACAGTGCGGGGTTCCATATCGTCATCGTCAATGACTTCTTGAGCAACGGCGTAGGCGAATGCATCATCGATATACATGGAATTTCTTTCCATCAGATTGTGCATGCATAAGTAGTTTAGTGAGATTTCCTTATTCTCCAACATCAACGGTGAGTCTGAGGCGTCCCCCAGATTATTCAAAGTTGATTCTTGGACATAGGTATAGTCGGAGACAATCTCGTGTGACGGCGTCACAGTATCGATGATGAACGGATCGCTTTGTGCCTGGACACATGCCTTCTTTCTAGGTACATTGTCCTTGGAACCGATTGGTCTCCCCCTCTTTCTAGGAGGATCCGAAGTCGACGCCGGCCCTCCACTTGGAGGTGCCGAGCCTAGGCTGCCGATGGCACCTAAGGCTGCAGGTCCGAGACCGGCGGCGCGTGCTCGCGCATGGCGAGGAATGTTAAGCCTTGCAGGTACATTCGCAGCAGGTATGGTTGATCTTGTCACTTTCGCAATATCAGTAAAGGAGTCGGGCATCGTATCCGCCACCTTTTGAAGTTCTAATATGCGTTGTATTTCAGTCTCACACTGAGACGTACGGGGATCATAATGAGACATAGTGGGAGAGAACCACGTCAATTCCTGACGTTCACTTGGGACGGATGCGGCCCCATCTCCCCCTAACAGCGGGAAGGATGTCTCATCAAAGTGACAATCTGCAAATCTTGCAGTAAACAGATCACCTGTCATAGGCTCTATATAGCGGACAATAGTTGGTGCTTCATATCCAACATAAATAGATAATCGTCGTTGTGGACCCATCTTGGTACGCAGTGGAGGCGTGATAGGCACATATACGGCACAACCAAAAGTACGCAGATGCGAAATATCAGGCTCGTAACCAGTTACCAACTGGTACGCACTAAATGGTTGGCTGTCTGTGGGTCGTAGACGAATAAGCATAGCTGCATGTAATATTGCATGTCCCCATGCCGAAACTGGCAAGTTTGTGGCCATGACAAGAGACCTAGCTACAAGCTGTAGTCTCTTGATAGCGGCTTCTGCAAGACCGTTCTGAGAATGAACGTGGGGTACGGGATGTTCAACTTCAATCCCAACTGACATGCAATAGTCATCAAAACACTTTGAGGTAAACTCTCCAGCATTATCCAGTCTGATTGACTTAATCGGATTGTCCAGGTGGTGAGCCCGAAGCTTAATAATCTGAGCTAGGAGTTTAGCAAATGCAGCATTCCTCGTGGACAACAACGCTACGTGTGACCAACGCGTTGATGCATCAACCAGAACCATGAAATATCTAAATGGTCCGCATTCTGGTGTTATAGGTCCACAAATATCACCTTGTATTCATTGTAGAAACGGAATATTCTGTTTATTATCAATAGCAAAAGATGGTCTTGCTTGAAGTTTTGCTAGTGAACAAGCTTTGCAAAACGAACGATGAGCATTAGACATCGCTACAGAAGCATGAGAAGCAGGAGGAGGCCGAACCTCTCCTTGGAGCCGAGAGGCGGCTATCGACGGCATGGCGGCCGAACCGAGGCCGAGGCGCCCTCTGTGCTTTTGTGATCGGAAAAATGGATGACCGTGGGAGCATTTCAAAATACGGATCATCAGATCAAGACCCGGATGACCGAGTCTATCATGCCAAAGCTTATAAGCATCAGAATCACATAATATAACAACATGAGATTCGTTGGCTCGAATGGTTGTGAAATACATGTCATTTCGAACTCGCTTACACTTCTCCATAATGCGAGTGCGCATAGATTGAGTGGAGGTGATCAACAGATATTCAATTCCATCTTCAACATAAGTGCTGAGGTGATAGTCGTTGTCACGCACATCCTTGAAAGCTAGCAAGGTTCTTGGCGCCTTAGGCGCATATAGGGCGTCCTCTACCCGAATTTCAGTGCCATTTGGCAATAAGAATTGAGCAGTGCCATGACCCTTTATTACGGGTCCAGTTCCTGTCATCATAGATAACGATGATTCTCTTGGCGTAAAATCCGAAAACAATTGCCGATTCCTCAGAATCGTGTGAGTTGTTGCACAATCCAACAAACACTCAATCTCGCCTTGATACATCTACAAAAACAATGTAAATTGAATCAATAGTCTACTTTAGACTTTGGCGAACACTTTAAAGTAAGTGTACTGAAGCAATATATCATCACAAAATGAAGTGCATTAAGGCCAATAACATAGTCATGGCAACGACAAATCTTGAGAGAAAGAGATAAGCCTCATTTTAATCACCGAGTATCAACATTGATAATCATAGCCTAGGTCAGAGATTGAGACCGGACACCGTCGTAGGTGGCGTGGCCAAGCCAAGGCCGAGGCCAAGGCAAAGGCCGGGGCCAAGCCAAAGCCGAAGCTGTGGTAAGGCCGAAGCTACCCAGAGGCCGAGCCGAAGCAAGGCGAGTGGTGAGGGTCGGTCTGGCATTAAGGCAATACGATGCGACGGTTGAGCTAAATCCGAAGCATGGCGAGTCCGAAGACACGTCGTTGCCGAGCCATTGATGCAAAATTTGCATTTGTTCGATAGGCTATCGATTGTTGGTTGCAAAAACCGGATTCGGTGCTGAGCCAAGCTGGCGAGTGGCCATGGCGAGTGAGGCCTAGCGAGTCGCGGCCAAGCGCTTAGTGGCATTGGCGAGCGAGGCTTGGCGAATCGCAGCCAAGTTGGCGGATCGCGGATCGGGGCCAAGTTGGCGAATTGCTGATCTCGGATCGCGGATCTCGGATCGCGGATCTCGGGATAAGTTGGCGAATAGCCATGGAGAGCGAGTCCTGGCGGATCGCGGCCAAGTTGGCGGATAGCGGATCGCGGATCGGGGCCAAGTTGGCGAATTGCTGATCGCGGATCTCGGATCGCGGATCTCGGGATAAGTTGGCGAATAGCCATGGCGAGCGAGTCCTGGCGGATCGCGGCCAAGTTGGCGGATAGCGGATCGCGGATCTCGGATGGCGTATCGCGGATCTCTCCTTTTGTCTTTGTGATTTTTTCGGATATGAGTTAACATCACCAGAATTTTGGTGAACTCAAAATGATTATGCCATTGAGAATTGGACGCATTGAACCAATTTTGCTTTCAGGGATGTAAAAATCTCAAATCATTCGTAGAATAAGATAGATTTTATTGATGACAACTCAAAAATACATCAAGGTTGTTCTAAATAGAACGACTTATCGAACAAAGTCGTGATTTATTGACTATTCTGTCAAAATAACAATCAAAATCAAACTTGAACATGTATCGCATGACCTGAGTCAAATAATTATTCATAATCCGGAGTATCATACTCCTGAGTCCTACGTTTCTTGGTAGGTTGGAAGTCATCGATGGCGAAGTTCGTATCTTCCTCATCGTATACTTCTTCCTCAAAGTCTCTTACATAGTGTGCTTCTTGTTCTATGTATTGTTTGTGTTTCTTGTAAGCGGCTTGAATATCTCTACTTGCTATGCAATCGCGTTGGAGATGATTCTTAGAACCACATTTGAAGCAAGGAGCCGAAGCATTGTTCGGCGTATGGCCACCACGCCTGGGACCGGAACCAAAACTGTTCCTCCCTCTGGGAGCGGCGGCTCTGCCATCATCCCTTGTCCAAGAAAGCTGTCGGCCACGGCCGACGCCTCTTCTCCCTCCTCGTCCGCCACGTGTTGCTCTTGGCATACGTGGTGGTGGTGCTTGACGTTCATGAGGTTGATGCTTCTGCTTAAAAGCTTTACCACGAGCTTGATGAGATTCCGCAATGAATTTCGGTCCTCGAGGCCTCTTATTGGTGGTAAGAATCAACTCATGGTACCTCTCCTTTCTCTGAAGCACATTCATCAAATCGCTGAAGGTTTTGATAGTGCCTTTCTCACGGAGATCGCGGTACTGATGCGACAACATGGACGCAGATTCTGGGAACGTCGTGAAAGTCTTCTCCATCATATCATCATCGGTCTTTTCGACCCCACAAAAGCTCAAATCAGATTGCAAGTTTAGCATAGTCTGATGATATTCCTGGACGGAATCAAAATCCAATAAGCGGATTTGCTCCCAATCAGACATGAGGTCTGGGAGTTGTGCGTCATGTACATTGTCGAAGCGGTCCTTGAGGATATCCCATAGCTCTTTGGGATCAGTTTTCCTCAGGTATTGCTTCTTGAGCGTTGGATGGATATGGCGCCTGAGAAACATCAGGGCTTGTGCTTTCTGTTCAGGAGAAGCATGTAAGCTTTCATCCTCAGGAGGGTTGATGGTGGCAGTAAATCTCTTACCAATGAAAGTGTTCTCAACATCTGAGACCCACCTCTTGTATTCCTTGCCTTGGACATCCAAGATGTCAAATTCTGGACGCTGAGTGTCAGCCATCTACAGAACACAAACAGGGAGACGTTAGTATATTTGAATACTAATCAAGTTTGATAGTTCTTTTAGAACAGTGCCAAGATATATCATGGTCACATAAATCGATGCTTAACGTGACTTCAAGTCACAATCGATATCTTCCCTTTGTTTTCTTTTCAAAAGAATACATTATGGTTCACAGTGACATCACAGTCACAAGCATAACGGTGGCCGGTAACATCACAGTTACCCCAATAAACGTTGGCACCGGGGTGACTAAATCCCCGTATGCCGTCCCGAGGAGCGATAGAATCGGGATGAAGAAGCAGGGACACGGAAAGGTCCCGGAAGAAAACAAAACCCAACTATTGAAATTTCAGAAGCGGGAACGTTTATAAAAATATTTACCTCTTCAAGAGAAGCTTGATCAAACGAAACTTGACTCTTGGGGAAGCTTGTTTTCTTCGATTTTTCTTGATTTCTTCTCAACCACGAATAAGGGTTCGCAGATCGCTTGCTTGGCTTGCGAGCAATTTTGGTTTTCTGGCGGATGCGTGCAAAAGTAGCACGCAAGGGAGAGCTGCTGGCGAGCGGGTTGTCTGCCTAGAGGCAGAGGAGGAGCAGTACGCGAAGGTACAAAGCGGCAGGCGAGCAGCGCAGATGCTGCTGAGAAGAGGCCGACGGTGCCGAAGGGAAGAGTCGGCGGCCGACGGTGGGTTTAGGGTTTCGAAAAAAAATATCGGAATTAGGGTTTCTAGGGTTATTAGACGGGAGGCTAGAGCAATGTGCTGATAACGTGTTGTAGGAAAAATAGATTGATAAATCTCTCTGTGTCTATTGATTGATAAGGAGGCCTTTATATAGGCATTACATCAAGTATCCCTGGCGAACAGGGATTCCCTATCTAATAGAGTATCTAGACTACAAGTCTTATTAGGACAAGACACACCACGGAAGTTACGGAGTTAACCTTCCTTGAACACCCTCTTAATTAAATTTCCACGTGAAATTTTATCACAGATTTTATAAATTTAGGTATTTTATTTTCTATAAATGAATTTAATAGATCTTTGATGAGTTTAGACTAGAGTTTATAGGGTTTAGAGTTTAGGGTTTAGGGTTTTAAGGTTTTAGAGTTTAGGATTTAGGGTGTAAGGTTTAGAAAAACAATAAGAAACCCAAAATGATTTTTCACAAAATAACTTAAATAATTTTGTAGTCATAAAATGTCATGTGTCAAAATTTAATTGGAAGAGAGGACCACTAGGCACTGTCACGTGGTCCTCCCGTAGAACGGAAAAGTTTCTCGTGTAGAACCACCAGATCATGTCACGTGGTCTACCAAGCCAATTAAAATTTACCATGTGGAAGTTTTTAACACGTCATTTTAGAGTAAAAAGAAAGAAAATAATTAATATAACGTCAAATTAAACACCACCTCTGTAACCTCCATATGACCTTCTGCGTTATCTTTTAAGGAAAATTCTACCCTCCCGTTCTCACTTACTTCATTAACTCACGCCGTCTTTCTTCTCCTTCTCTGTTCTGGGTTTCGGTATAGTCATATGCATGGTTAGATAGAATTTCAAAGTCTGGGTCGATGAGTGGAGGGCTGAACAATAGCGAATTCAATTACTCTGATTATCATCATTCGAGGACGAGTTTTACTATAACAAAACACAAAGCAAAATGCACGAAATAATCCAAAGTCTCATATCACAATTTCAAACAATTTAGTAAAGGAAATTTGTAACAAGATAGTAACTAGGTAATCGGCAAGCATGTTAACTTAGTTTTGGATTTGTATTTGGTTAATTCTTTGAATTCATGTGCCTTAAAGGTTTGTGTTCTATGCAATTGCAATGTGTGGAGCATCGATGTCACTTGGCTGAAATCAAACATAGACTTAGTATACGCTCAGTTGCTTTGTGTGTGTTGTTTTCATTAGGGCTAGAGTAATTTAAAGAATTTACTTGTCTAATATGAAGAGTGACGCCTTGCATGTTAACTTGTCTCCAATTAAAAGACTTTGTGTTTATGTGCTAGCTAATAACTGTGTCTACGCTGAGTGTCATGTGAATTGGTTAGTAAAAAGATTAGGATTATACGCTGAGTTGATTCTAAGTGCTTAAGGAGTCTAGTAACGATTAGATGACCGCTGAGGCTCTAATTTGAATTGGAACTAAGTCAAGTCTAGGACATTTTAATATTGTTGCCGTTAGTCTTGTTGCTTGATTGTTATGAGTTTTGATTGCTTTGTGTGCTAAGCTCTGTGTGAAAAATGTTGATCATATGTATATAGTAGTTTTAGGTTTAAATTCGTGTCTAGATAGTTTAGGGGCAGTAGCATTGCCGATTCCTTTTCAATCCCCCATTTCGTGTGTATTATATGTATATATGTGTGACTATGTGTGTTTCTAACCTTTTACATGTCAGGTACCCTTAATCCCCGAATAGAACGATCGCTACTTATGCTATAGGGTTTTGATTGCGCTTGTTGTTACCACGGTTATGGCACTCGTCATACTGGAGAAAGAGAATAACTCTTACAATTTCCACGACATCAAAGTGTCGTAAGGCGGGAGTAAGAGACGATAAATAGGGCATTGCCCCTCCGGAGGTTCGCGGTCATCGACACCGCAAGATAATCCTAGAATACTAGGTCCCGTCACTCTCAAGTCAACTCAAGAAATAACAACACAATAATATTTCAAGTCTAGCCTCAATAACAAAATAAATAACTTTACGATATATATGAGACATAGACAAAAGAGGGCAAAGCATAAAGCATAGAAACAATAAAGTAGAGCATTACACAATTTAAAATCCACTGACCCGGATGTTCCGGCTCACCCTTGATGGGCGGCTCCCCTTTCCTGATAAAGCAATGCCGAAGTCAGCGTGCTTCGTGTCTCGATCCTCGTGCTCAGAATGATGAGGCGATCCTGAATTCCGGCACAAAATATATATTAATCGAAAGAACGACTTGAAAGTTAAAATGTGGCGACTATAATACTGTATATTGGGTTTTAGTCATGATAGTTATTTACTACTTATTATTTGGCTTACACTGTTCCCGGTACTGTTCATGTTGATGGCGTGAAATGACCGTGTTGCCCCTGTTTCTTTCGTTTTGACGACGCTGCCCTTTGTCTGAGTATATAATGAGTTTGTCAAATGCGCCGACACCATTTTTTTTTTCTCTCTCTGCGCTCTTTGTTCTTCATCGTTGTTTCTCTGCTGCTGCCGATCTTCGTTCCTTTTCTTCTTCACAGTGATTCGTTTCAAATCTCATTTATCTTTCTCAGTTAACTTTATCGTCCAGAAATTCGTTGTGCTTCGTTCGTGCAATAGCTCGCACATCGAATCGAATCGGGAATTGGGTTTGATCTGACATCGATTAAATTGGAGGTAACACTTTTGTCTCTGTTCAATTGGGTTTGTGCTGGGTTTGCATTTGAATTTTCATTTTGGGTTTCCTTTGAATTGACAGATTTCCATATCCTTTTGCTGTTTGAGCTTTATCGGGCATCACAAAAATCAGCTAATAAATCATTCCCTTTTATTTCTGTGTTATTGATGAGTTCCTGGGTGTCTATGATTTATAGGCAATTAGGTGTTCCCAAATTATTATTTTTCTTTTCTTTTCAAGTTGCTTCACTTAGGTATTCCATAATTTGTGATTATATACACGAACAACACAAACTGATTAGTCTATGATAATGTCTTATGAATAAAAGGATTGTTTATAGTCGTATGATTGTTTCTTTGTGGGAGAAACTTTGATAAGTACTTGAAAGCTTTCGATTAACACTTTTTTTTTTCTATTATTTTTTATAGGACTGGGCACAGGACGAGACGGGATTAGACTAATCCCTCGTCCCGTCCCACGCTTTAAACTCGGGACGGGCCTTGTGTTTTTTTCAATTCATCCCACCGGGATTAATCCCACTCGGGATCGGGACCCGTGCATGAATTCAAAAACCTGTAAATTCTTAAAGATCGATCTCTCAGTTAAGTACTTCTTTTTTTTTAAGAGAGCTTATTTAGATTGTCGCCACTTTTTTTTTAAGAGAGCTTAAAGTCTAGTCTTTTTATTTATCGGAAGTGTAATAAAAAGACTACGTACCATGTCGACAATATAAGTAAGTCTTTTGTTGAACCCTATTTGTTGCAATCAACAAAGCTTCTGAAGTCGGCAAGGAAGTTGCATATAGGGCACTGTCTATGCCCCAATTTGCCAGGACGAACTATTGCAGTAAGTCCTCCTTAATTAGTAGGGTGATCAACGTACTATTTATAAGCAGCAACACTATATATAATTACACACAGAATCATAGGGGACAAAGCGGTTGTTCCTAAGAATACTGCAAACTAGCTGTTTCTTAAAGCCATTACTGAACAAGCAGGAGAAGACGATTAAAAGGCAGGTGAGTCAAGTTTGTATGAAATATATAACAGGTAAGTGAATGAATTTTGTGAAAGGAGAAATGAGATAAGTGTGAAAACTTTGCATGAGATACGTACAATATATGTAACTCGTATATCCTATGGCTAATTACTTTCACATTGTTTACGTGCGAGGTACGAGATATATAATAAGTGAAAGCCTAAAACCCTAAACTCTAAGGCATAATATTTACTACATTGGCTAATTACTGTTATATTGTTTACGTGCGATTATGATCAAGAGTTCATGACACTTAACCTTAATTGCTACGTCTTCCCAGGGCCGGGCCTGGGCTAAGGCGGGCAAGGCGTGGGCCTAGGGCCCCCAAAATTGATAGGCCCCAAAAATTTTAAATTACAGTTTACTAAAAAAAATATATAATATATATATATATATATATATATATATATTTGCAATCAAACATACCTAAGAGACTAAGAGTGGGAGACAAAACATACACCACAACCCACGTGACTTTTATTAGGTTTATAGTTTTATAATTTTATTCCTTTTTTATATGCTAGTGGGGCCCCCAATTCTTTAAGTCCAAAACTGAATTGGAGTGTTCTGATCTTCAAATTTCCCAAACCCCATAAAAAGTGTGTCATAAAAAATAAAAATAAAACCCTTGTTAGATTAGATACATCAACAAGAGGGAAAAGTGGTGGCTGTGTTGGCGGTGTTGCACAGTTGCAGACTTGCAGCCGGCAGACTTTGCAGAATACAATACCAAGTGCAAGTACAAGACTACCAGAGAAAAAAAAATTAAGAGAAGTATCTCTCATCACCGATTATGATTTGTATAACAGGTGACTTTCAATCCCTCTTTGCCTCTTTCATTAGTTTAATCTAAACGTTTCTCCGATCTACTCTCTTCGTGTGTATTAGATATTTTTGTTAAACTTGATTTAAATGCTATATATATTTTTGTTAGGGAATTTAGTCATTGGATTTGTTGTTATCATGACTCCGATTAGAAAGTGCAAATCTGGGGCTACAAAAAAAAAGAGCAAAAAAAGAGAGGCGTTACATAAAACTCTAGTTGGTTCCCTTGATAGATACTTTACTAGCAAAGCGGGAGAAACCGCAGAAACGAGTAACAATAATACTCAGGGGAATGAAGAAAACGATGAACCATTGAATGATAATGAAGAAGAAACTCAAACCGAGAATACGAATGAGAATGAAGAAATATCGGAGAATGCAGAGCTACAACAAGAGAATGAGGAGGTTGATGAAATTGTTAATGAATAAGTTAATGAAGAAACAAGTCTTCCTTTTGATGTGGATGATCCAGCTAAGTGGAATATAATTGATCAAAATATGAGAGACTTTTTAGTTGCAAGAGGTCCTCAAAGAGAGAGCATTACTGTCTTTCCCAAAGATGATTCTGAAAGATCTTTTTCTTCAAAGCATTACTTTCAGCATATGCCGAATGGTGAGAAGCGTGACAGGAAGTGGTTGGTATACTCAAATTCTTTGAATAAAGTCTACTGTTTTTGTTGCAAGTTGTTTGCAAAGAAACATCTAGTTGGGTTGTTAGCTGATGAGGGGACGAATGATTGGCATAATATTGCTGATCGTCTTAGAAGTCATGAAAGAAACCAACAACATATTGCCTCTATTAATAGCTGGGTGGAATTGGGGAAAAGATTGAAACTTAAGTCAACGATAGATGCGAGTTTACAAGAACAAATTGACCAGGAGACAGAGCATTGGAAGCAAGTGTTGGAGAGAATTTTTGCAGTTGTGAAAAGACTTAGAAAAAATAATTTGGCATTTCGGGGAGATAACTAAAAGTTATATGAAGATAATAATGGTCTGTTTTTACAGATAGTTGAGTTGTTTACTGAGTTTGATCCAGTTATGAAAGTGCATGTGAGGCGTATTCAAAATCGTGAGACTCATTATCATTATTTGAGTCACAAGATTCAGAATGAAATCATACAGTTGATGGCAAGTGAGGTGAAAATCTCAATTATTCGTCAAATAAAAGAAGCCAAATACTTTTCAATTATACTTGATTGTACTCCTGATGTAGGTACTGAGGAACAAATGTCTCTTGTAATAAGATGTGTCAACACCTCAGCAAGTCCTGTGAAGGTTGAGGAATTTTTTATTGACTTCTTAAAGGTAGATGATACATCTGGATTGGGATTGCTTAATGTGTTTTTGGAGGCAATGAAGACGCTTGGACTTGATGTTGATGATATAAGAGGCCAGGGATATGACAATGGTTCCAACATGAAAGGGAAGAACAAAGGTGTACAGAGTAGACTACTTGAGATAAATCCCAGAGCATTTTACACTCCTTGTGCTTGTCATTCTTTGAATCTTGTACTTTCTGACATGGCTAATAGCTGTAAAGATGCTGTTACTTTTTTTGGAATCATGCAACAAATATATGTATTGTTTTCGGCTTCTACCAAGAGATGGAAAGTCTTTAAAGATCATGTCAAAGGTCTCACTGTTAAGCCATTGTCAGAAACACGTTGGGAAAGTCGTATTGATAGTGTTAAAGCAGTCAGATACCAAGCTCCACAAATACGAGCAGCTCTATTGCACTTGGCAGAGAATCGTCTTGAAGAGAACGGAACAAGAAATAATGCTGAGACTTTAGCAAATTATAATATGCACAACTTTGAGTTTTTGCTAGGCATTGTTATTTGGTATGAGTTGTTGTATAAAGTTAACTATGTCAGCAAAGTTCTTCAAAGTGAAGATATGCAGATCGATGTTGCTGTTAGAGAAGTGAATAAACTTCTTTCGTTTCTTCAAAAGTTCAGAGATACAGGGTTTGAGGATGCCATGATTGAAGCTAAAGAAATTACAAGTGAGATGGGAGTAGAACCAGTATTCAAAGACAGAAGACCAGTTCAACGTAGAAGACAATTTGATGAGAATGCTACTGAAGCCGTGAGACAATCAGCTACTGAAAGTTTTAAAGTCAACTATTTTTTATACATAGTTGATCAAGCCATTTCATCATTCAAAACCAGGTTTGAATAACTTCATTATTCATTTATAATGCGCAGCTAATCATTATTTTTAGTTGAATCTTATTTATTTTTTGTATACCAGGTTTGAACAATTTCAAATTTATGAAAAGAACTTTGGTCTTCTTTATGATCTGGAAAAGTTGAAGTCTACAGATCGTGATAGCTTGAAGAAATTCTGTGGTAATCTTGCGAATCTAATTAATCTTGGGGAAAAAATTGATCTTGATAAAGATGATCTGTATCAAGATTTACGAATGTTGTGTGATGATTTACCTGAAGAAGCCACAAGAGCTATTGATGTGCTGAATTATATGATTGAAAGGGATGGCTGTTATCCAAATGCCTTGATTGCTTACAGGATTTTGCTAACCATACCAGTCACAATTGCTTCCGCAGAAAGAAGTTTTTCAAAGTTGAAGTTGATCAAAACTTATCTTCGGTCAACTATGTCACAAGAGAGATTGAGCGGTTTGGCTATATTATCAATTGAGAAAGATTTGGTAAAGAAACTTGATTATGCAAGTTTAATTGCCACATTTGCATCTAAAAATGCACGACGAGTTGTATTTAAGTGATTTTTAGTTTATCAAACTACTGATGTGGCCAATTTTTTATTATTTAAAAGAATTTTGATTGGATTTTATTTGATTATTTTTCATTTTGATGTATTATTAATTCGAAAGGTTAAAACGATAGGGCCCAAAAAAAAATTTCGCCTAGGGCCCCAAAATTTTCAGGGCCGGCCCTGCGTCTTCCTCTATTTATCGCATAAAAAAAAGCAAGCCTAGCTAGTAGGTGGATCATCTTCTTAATTATAATCAACAATACTTCCAAGAACTCGAATCACCAACTCAAAAAGAGTATATAAGCCGGTGTCCTAAAATCATGACTATATATATATATGTACATGGACAATCGACAAATTAACATTTAAAAAGATTAAGTGATCAAGCAAATTTTGTATTATGAACAAATACATAGGTCATTAGCTAGGTAGTGAAATGTTGCGTGAAAATGTACATGTATGCTATCCTCGATCAGACTTGGATATACAAAAGGATTGTTGGAAAATGGTGAAAATCAACATTTATTTTAACCAATTTAATTAGAAGAATTTAAGTGGACGCATTTAATATTCGTTAATGATAAAATATGAATTTGTATTCTCCGGTATAAGGTTACAAATTCATGTAATCATCTGCTTAAATTGGTTATGGTGTGAATAAGAAATTGTCACCCAAAACGTGCTCCCTACTTGAATTCTGGAATGTGTAACAACAGAATCGCTTTGAATTTTGTAACAGCAGATTCAATGAGATTAAATACTGTAATGACAGATTCAATGAGATTGAATTCTGTAACAACCGAATTCATTGTGTAACTATTGTAACGTATGAAATGGAATTCATTGAGGAAATAGTTATGACATATGAATTAGAATTCATTTATGAATTCATTATGTAACGGCTATAACTCATGATATGATATTCATTTATGAATTCATGGCATTTAAAGTAGTAGCTTGATTTTCCCCTATATAAAGAGCGACATATTCTTTTGTTCAAACACTCAATCAAATAGTAGTTCGTAGGTGTTCTTGTACCAGTGCAACAGAAGAGCTCGAAAGGTCGTTGTATCTTGGGAGACGAACGCTAAGAAGTCTTTTTGCACCGATAGAGGTGGCGTAATTGTCTTAAGGAAAGTGTGTGATACACACGACTCGACTTCAACGAATTCAACTTTCCTTATCTTTTTAACATCCGTCGGAAACTGTTGGTATTATATATTTATGATTATTATTTTAATTATAAATCAATTATAGGTAATCATATTTGTAAAATCAAAACCTCTTTTTTTATTTACAATCTTAAGACAATTATTGATAGTAATGGTCGAGACTAATTCTTTACAAGCTTAAAGACAATTATTGACCAATTGATTTTACTTGTATGATGCGAGGATCACATCGGTTGCTCGGAACGGATTTAAGTTTCTTTCGAAACTTATTGTTGTCTTACGGAATGGTTGCCTATACGGATATTGTTGCCTTACGGAATTTGTAGCTTACGTATACATTGAATTGATAAATAAGTGGTTATATTAATTAACACTTATGGGTATGTTTTCAGAATTGAAAAATTGCTGAAACAACCAAGAGTCGATCAAGGTGTCAACCATGGATGTGATTGCCTGAATACCTGTCTCAGTCTCACAAAGAAAAAAATCTGAGAAGTTGAATAGGCTTCACTTGAAGCACTTGATGAGAATATGTATAACTAACAGGGTATGGATGTAGTCAATGATTATGACTACAAGATAAAGGACTTGGAGTTGTGGTATGACCAACCAAGTTCATAAGGAACTGAAGTTTTAATAAAGAATTGTATGTTCCTGAGATCTATATGAGTAAAAACTCAGTGACAACAAGTTTATTTTGTCTAAAATAAAATAGGGTCATGAGTGGATGATTATTTAATTCTTGTAATGACATTTGTCAAAGAATAATAAAGTTTTTTTTTCACCTATATGGTTGAGTTATCCAATGTATGGCATGGTAGACCAAGATATATGTAAATTATGATGCTTTATGAAGACTAATTAACATTGACAATGGTGAAACTCGTTTTGAAAGCAAGTGGATACGTAATGACATGCTTATTGTTTGAAAGCAATAATAAGATGATCAAATCCACTAGAGATATGTTAAATTTCATATTTGACATGAAAAATATAGATATTGCTTATGTGAGCAAGTCAAAGAGATAACGAGTAATATTGGAGTTGTTCTGTCCTAGAACGATACAGTGATGAAAACTGTATATCTAACATGATAGACTTAAAGTGTACTAGTGACTATGTGTTCACACTAAAAGGTGGAACAGTGTTATGAAAATCCTCCAAACAAACCATTATAACTAGATCCACAATGAAGTCTGAGTTTGTGGTACTAGACAAATGTGGGGAATAAGCACAATGGTTACACCAATTTGTAGAGGATATTCCAAAATAGACAAAAACTTGTGTCTGCAACTTGCATGCATTGTGACAATCAATCTGCAATCAGCAGGGCACAGAGCAATGGTAAATCTAGACACATCCTTCGAGGACATATTACCAATTGACTACTCTCTATTGGAATTATCTTGGTTGACTATGTGAAGTCAAAAGATAATATTACGGATCCGCTAACAAAAAGGTTAACTAGAGAGTTAGTTGATAAATCATCAAGAGGAATGGAACTAAAGCCAATGAATTAAAAATCTTTACAGTGGATACCCAACCTAGTTGACTGGAGATCCCAAGATCTAGGTTCAAAGGGACAACTAAATTGTAGAGATAATGCCGGATCACTGTGGGGAGTTTTCTCAGGTTCATTCCTATGATGAAAAACAGTGATGCCCGTAAGAAATGAGGTTCAGCTAAAGCTTTTAATGATTCTTATGCGTCGGAAATCCGAGCGGAGTAATGCGGGTTACTCTTAATTAAGAGATCACATATGTAAGAGAGAAGTGGGGCCGTTTCTAAGGGAATTGTTGGAGCACAACTCTTATCAAACTCTTACAGAACCAGGCGCGTGTCCAGTGCCAAAATGGACACAATAGTGAGAATTGTAATATACCAGGAAGATTCATGTGTGACGTATGTCATCATTTACACAAATGACGAATAGTTCAAAGACATCACGTCTACTATTTAGTTAGTAAAGTAAACATACTCTCACAAGGGAAGGTTCAAAGGGTCAAACCTACCTATCCTAAGCAGGTTTCAACCGTAGAAATCTATCACCATGTCTATCGAGTCTTTGGTCGCCAATTTCATTCATGTGGGGAATTGTTGGAAAATGGTGAAAATAACCATTTATTTTAATCAATTTAATTTGAAGAATTTAAGTGGATGCACTTAATATTCGTTAATGATAAAATATGAATTTGTATTCTCCGGTATGAGGGTTACAAATTCATGTAATCATCTGCTTAAATTGGTTATGGTGTGAATAAGAAATTGTAATGCAAAACATGCTCACTACTTGAATTCTGGAATGTGTAACGACAGAACAGCTTTGAATTTTGTAACAGCAGATTCAATGAGATTGAATTCTGTAACTACCGAATTCATTGTGTAACTGTTGTAACGTATGAAATGGAATTCATTGAGGAAATAGTTACGACATATGAATTAGAATTCATTATGTAACGGCTATAACTTATAATATGAAATTCATTTCTGAATTCAAAGCAATTAAAGTAGTAGCTTGATTTTCCCCTATATAAAGAGCAACATATTCCTTTGTTCAAAGAGTATCTAATATCATTCAAAAACAATATCAAACAATAGAAACACACTTCTTTCTCTCTTGTGTCGTTTCTTCTGGTGATAGATAGAAGGTACTAGCAGTTCGTAGGTGTTCTTGTAGTAGTGCAGCCACAAGAGTTCGAAAGATCGTTGTATCCTGGGAGATGAACGCTAAGAAGTCCTTTTGCACCGATAGAGGCGGCATAATTGTCTTAAAAAAATGTGTGATACACACGACTCAACTTCACCAATTTCGACTCTTCCTAATCCGTTTTGAAACTCCTTTGGTATCGGTGGAATATATCATCCTACTTTATTCTTTAATTTTGAAATTTTTGGTTTTAATTTCAAATTAAGATTTATTTTGATTTATATATATGCAATATCACATCCATTATATTTTACAAAGGGAAAAGTCTGAGAAGTTGAATGGGCTTCACTTGATGAGAATATGTTCAACGAACAGGGCATGGATGAAGTCAATGATTATGATTGTGGAATAAAAGACTTGGAGTTGTGGTATGGCCAAGCCAAGTTTATAAAATGAATTGTAAAAAGGGACTAAATTTAAAATAAAGAGTTGTATGTTCCTGAGGTCTATATAAGTATAAACTCAGTGACGACAAGTTTATTTTGTCTAAAATAAAATAACGTCATGAGTGGATGATTATTTAATTCTTATAAGGGAAAATGGCTGGAAATGTCACTAAAGTATGCCCCATTCTAAACTTTGCTCACTAATGTATGCCAAATATCACTTTGCTTACTATCGAATTACACTTTCACTCACTTTGATCACTTTTCTTTTCACTTTGCTCACTCATGTATGACACTTTTTATCACTTTGCTTACTCAAAGTATGACACTTTTTCTCACTTTGCTCACTCAAAGTGAGCAAAGTGATATTTGGCATACATTAGTGAGCAAAGTTTAGAATGAGGCATACTTTAGTGACCTTTCTAGCCATTTTCTCTTCTTATAATGACATTTGCCAAATAATGAACAAAGATTTCTTTTCACTTATATGGTTGAGTCATTCAAATGTATGACATGTTTGACCAAGATATATGTTAATTATAGTGCTTTATGAAGACTAATTAACATTGACAATGGTGAAACTCGTTTTGAAAGCAAGTGGATATGTAATGACATGCTTATTATATGAAAGCAATAATAAGATGATCAAATCCACTAGAGATATGTTAAATTTCATATTTGACATGAAAAATATGGATATTGCTTATGTGAGCAAGCCAAAGAGATACACGAGTAATATTGGAGTTGTGCTGTCCTAGAAGTATACAGTGATGAAAAGTGGATATCTAACATGATAGACTTAAAGTGTACTAGTAACTATGTGTTCACACTAGTGACTTAAAGTGTACTAGTGACAATCAATCTGCAATCAGCAGGGCACAAAGCAATGGTAAGTCCTGACACATCCTTCGAAGACATAATACCAAATGACTAATCTCTATTGGAGTTATCTTGATTGACTATGTGAAGTCAAAAGATAACATTACGGATCTGCTAACAAAAAGGGTAACTAGAGAGTTAATTGATAAATCATCAAGAGAAATGGGACTAAAGCCCATGAATGAAATTTTTTTATAATGGATACCCAACCTAGCTGACTGGAGATCCCAAGATATAGGTTCAAAGGGACAACAAAATTGTAGACATAATGTCGGATCACTGTGGGGAGTTTTCCCAGGTCCATTCCTATGATGAAAAACAGTGATGTCCGTAAAGTATGACGTTAAGCTAAAACTTTTAATGATTCTTATGCGTCGGGAAATCCGAGCGGAGTAATGCGGGTTACTCTTAATTAAGAGATCACCTGTGTAAGAGAGAAGTGGGGCCGCTTCTAAGGGAATTGTTGGGGCACAATTCTTATCAAACTCTTACAGAACCAGGCGCGTGTCCAGGGCCAAAATGGACACAATAGTGAGAACTATAAGGTACCAAGAAGATTCCTGTGTGACATATGCCATCATTTACACAAATGACGAATAGTTCAAAGACATCACGTCTACTATTTAGTTAGTAAAGTAAGCATACTCTCACAAGGGAAGGTTCAAAGAGTCAAACCTACCTATCCTAAGTAGGTTTCAACCGTAGAAATTTATCACCATGTCTATCGAGTCTTTGATCGCCAATTTCATTCATGTGGGGAATTGTTAGAGAATGGTGATATCACCATTTATTCTAACCAATTTAATTAGAAGAATTTAAATGGACGCACTTAATATTCTTTAATGATAAAATATGAATTTGTATTCTCCGGTATAAGGGTTACAAATTCATGTAATCATCTGCTTAAATTGGTTATGGTGTGACCCAAAACGTGCTCACTACTTGAATTCTGGAATGTGTAACAACAGAATCGTTTTGAATTTTGTAACAGCAGATTCAATGAGATTAACACTACCAGCTTTGACAGAATAGCCGACGAAATTTTTTTCGTCGGCTATTCCAAATTTTCGTCGGCTATTCCTTCTACCGACGAAAATTTCGTCGGCTCTAATTCGTCGGTAAAAGCCCGTCGATAAAAGTAATGGCCGACGAAAAAAACGACATCGTCGGCCATTCCAACCTTGGCCGACGAATTATGGCCGACGAAAATGATTTCGTCAACCAAAGCTTGGTCAAATATCCGACGAAATTCGTCGGCTATTTTCGAGTATGGCCGACGATTTCGTCGGAATATATTAATATTTTAAAGTTATAGCCGACGAAATTTGCTTTCGTCGGCTATTTGTTCTGAAGTATAGCCGACGATTTGGGCTATTTCGTCGGCTATTTCGTCGGAATATATTAATATTTTAAAGTTATAGCCGACGAAATAATGTCAATTTCGTCGGCTATAACTGCATTTTGGGCAAAAAAAAATACCGGATCGGAGGAGGAGGGGAAGGAGGAGGAGGCCGGAGGAGGAGGAGGAAGAGGAGGAGGGGAAGGAGGAGGCCGGAGGCCGGAGGAGGAGGAGGGGGGGGAAGGAGGAGAGAAAAAAGGCGGGAGGAAGCAATTTAAAAGATTTAGAAGGAGAATAGCCGACGATTTAATATATTTCGTCGGCTATACTTTGGAAAATCACCAGCCGTTGGATCTGAGCCATCCAACGGCGAACAATAAAAAGGCGCGGATCGCAAGAGTTTAGCCGACGAAATATAATTTTCGTCGGCTAAACTTAGAGAATAGCCGACGATTTACAATGTTTCGTCGGCTATTCTATGAAAACATACTAAACTACCGTTTTGAGGCCCTAAACGAACTCGAAAGCCCGAAAAGGCCCTAAAGTTTGATTTCTGGCGTCGTTCCCTTTCCGGAATGGTATCACAATCATCATTCGGATGCCGGACGCCAAATCTGCAATAAACCGGGTTTTGACTTATTTCATTATTTCAGCACACGAATTTTATCGGAATCTTGTCATTTTTCAACCGTAGACGTATTTCATTATTTCGGTCATATCTTATTTGACGACATATTTGCATTTGAAGAGTGTATGTATAGTAACTATTTGAAACTATACATTCACTTAAACACTTAGTAAACAAGTTAAGGAACATTAGTGCATATGTTCTGATTTTGAATGTAAAAGTTTAGAAAATCTATTTCAACCGTCAGATATCACCGTTTAGATTAAATACATGTATGGAAAAAAAATCCAACTTCAGCTGACAACGTTAAAGGCTCGATCGGAACGGTCAACCGGGTGAGTCAAACCTCTAAACGCTTAGAAATGGTAATTGGACTGTCTAAATGACTTTTTTTTGTCTGACCTTCAACAGATAATAGTTTCAAATCGATGAGATGCAACTAATCGTATAAAAATTTTCCTCAAAATATTTATCGAAGGTAACGCTACCATTAGGGAAACGAAAGAATAAAACCTTTGACCGCATCTTTCTACACTCAGATTTTATCAGAATCTTGTCATTTTTCAACCGTAGACGTAGTTCATTATTTCGGTCATATCTTATTTCACAACATTTTTGCATTTGAAGGATGAAGCAATGGTTTAAAACAAAATAAATTAGAAAACTTAAATCTTGAAAACATATGAAACTGCCGTTTTGAGGCCCTAAACAAACTCGAAAGCCCGAAAAGGCACACACGTCGTGGCAAAATCACGAGTTTGATTCCTGGCGTCGTTCCCTTTCTGGAATGGTATCACAATCGTCATTCGGACGCCGGACGCTAAATCTGCAGTAAACCGGGTTTTGATCTGAAAATATATAAACTTATAGCCGACGAAATGACAATTTCGTCGGCCAAACTTATTAAAGTTTTCGTCGGCTATACTTTCAGAGAATAGGCGACGAAATTTTTAAATCGTCGGTCATTCTAGGGGGTATAGGTGACAAAATAATTTTTTTAGCGACGAAAGAAAAAAATCGTCGGCCATTCAGTGGGAATAGCTGACGACTTTTTTTTTTAGGGACGAAAAAAAAAATCGTCGGCCATTCTAGGGAATAGCCGACGATTTTTTTCTTTTTAGTGACGAAAACAATTTTCGTCGGCCATTATTGAGAATAGCCGAGGAAAATTGGTTTCGTCGGCCGTTTTTTTTTTTTTCGTCGGCAAAAGCTTTTTTTCTGGTAGTGTAAATACTATAACAACAGATTTAATGAGATTGAATTCTGTAACTACCGAATTCATTGTGTAACTGTTGTAACGTATGAAATGGAATTCATTGAGGAAATAGTTATGACATATGAATTAGAATTCAATTCTGAATTTATTATGTAACAGCTATAACTTATGATATGATATTCATTTATGAATTTAGGGCAATTAAAGTAGTATCTTGATTTCCTCCTATATAAAGAGCGACTTATTCCTTTGTTCAAACTCTCTCTTGTGTCATTTCTTCTGCTGATAGATAGAAGGTACTAGCAGTTCGTAGGTATTCTTGTAGCAGTGCAGCCACAAGAGCTCGAAAGGTCGTTGTATCCTGGGAGACGAACACTAAGAAGTCATTTTGCACCGATAAAGGCGGCGTAATTGTCTTAAGGAAAGTGTGTGATACACACGACTTGACTTCAACGAATTCAACTTTCCTTATCTTTTTAACATCCGTCGGTAACTGTTGGTATTCTATTTTTATGATTATTATTTTAATTATAAGTCAATTATGGGTAATCATATTTGCAAAATCAAAACCTCTTTTTTTATTTACAAGGACGTGATATGGTATGCATGCTACCTAATTAAAACATACTGATTTAACCACGTAGTTTGTATGTTGTCGCGCCGTAGATATGATAAGAAGTTGAATCATAGGCTTTCGATCGATTGTTTTCACCTAACTTCATGATAAAAGACATTACAATATTCTTATATATAGTATTGCTTTCGACATATCGAAGTAGTTTGTTAGTTTCATAGAAGATTATTATAGAAAAGTTATAAATTTCTAGTAAGTTGTACGTAAGGCTTGAGATATTTGTGGAAATTAAAATAGTAATTATTTCCTAATGTTGGAGTCTATTTTGTTTGACCATATTTCATAGTTCTTAAAACTGATGTGTTTGAAGTCTAGTGTTTCTTTCTGATGGATCTCTCTTGTTAGGCACCACTTTGCTTAGATCCCTTTTGCTTGCCTCTCTCGATCTCTAGCGCTCAAATTAGAGATAATCGAAGCAGAATATGAAATGAGTGAGTTAAGATTACGTGGAACCTAAAGAGACGGAGTGCCATTAATTTGGAATTGGCGCCAATTGTCGCACAAACTTCTATAACCTAATCACATCCATGTGGTGTCTTCGAAGTGAAAATCTTCCCAAAGTGTGGTTCTGCACTTCTGCTTAGCTTCAACTCTACAATTAGCCTATTTTTAGAAGATCATCTCAACGGGTAGTCTATGTCCTGTGAGATATAAGATTAGTTGATTTGTATTACATGTTTTATTTTGAAGCCCTTTGATTAACAAATAGGCTATAGGTTCCAGCTGGATTCTACAAGTAAAGAGTGCATGAGAACAACAAACTCTGCACAACCAGATGAGTGCACCATGCATAACACAGAAAAAGGCTAACAGGCCACCAACAAAAATGCTCAGCCAATAGAAACAAATATTGCTGAATATCTGAATACAGCAACAACCTGATGGAAGGTATCCTTTCAAACAAAAAACAAACAAAAAACTGATGGAAGGTACAAAATAAATGATGTTCTTCCCTTAATCAATAACTTCCAACCTTGGAGAGGCTCATGGCCATTAAGTTTAAATCTACCGGTACTAATAGATCAATCGCTGAAAAGTGGAATTTAGCTAGTACTAAGCTTCTGCTCTTGGTTTCCTTTAGTTAGCTTGTTTTTCTTTTGTTTTGTTATTTCTTTGTCTTTGGCTTTGGTTGTACCGGGTATTGCCCTCCCCTCTTTGGTTTAATATACTCATTTAATTACCAAAAAAAGAAAAAAACTTCCAACCTTGGAAAATTAGGTAGTTTGTCCATGTTATTTGGATCAAAGCGTCAAAGGCCCCAAACAGCCTCTTGCTTGTAAATCATGAGGCCATTACCTAAAACATGCATAGCGCTCTAATTGCCCAAACCCGGCCCTATCGAAAGACACAGAGTTCGATCGAATTCTTTTCTGAAGTAAACCAGCACAACTTCAGCACAAGATCGTATTCCGTTTCCATATATGAACTTCACCTCATGATCTCAATAAACTCAATACCAGCACTTTCTGACCTAAAAAAACCCTTCTATCTTGGAACACCACGACAACTTGATTCGCAGTTTGGACTGTGAAGTCTAAAACAATCATAATAACGACCCCTCCAACTTGTGGCAAACCATCTCCCTCACACGGATTTCTTGCTCTTCTTACCGACTTGCATATATCGAATCGATCATGACAGTAACACTAACTAATCAAATTTTGTAATTTGGACTTTGTACCAGCTAGAATATCTATCTTTGATGTATATATACATGGACCTGCATATATACATGAACACATACAAGGATATGGTTGCAACTTTGCACACATCAAATTGACTCCTCAACTAACTGAGACTTGACAAGCCACTAATTAATGTAGGACTGATAATTATATATATGTTGGAATTGCTTAGAGTTTTCTGTTTTGGGGCGTTTTTAACTCGATTCTTTATATTCAAATCTGGCATCACCATGATAATATTCAATCCACCGTTATCAACTCGGAAAGATTTCGACCTACCCATCTGTTTGGTCTTCCAGAAGCTGCAATCTTTTATAGGCAATGATGCAATTGAAGGCACCTTGTATGCAAATTGTACCTACTATTTTGCTCTTCTCCTCTTTAAGTTGTTGTCTCTTCCCTTTGTTTGGTAAAAAGCATATATAATAATCATATGATATAAATCGATTATTAAAAGAACATGTGACGAGGTATATATATATATATATATATATATATATATATATATATATATCATCTAATTAACTATGGTTGATGTCACGAATGAATGGTCTTCAAGCCAAGAAATGTCCTGTTTCTTATCACTAATCATTAAGCAAAACACTTCCTTATATTTCAGATTTTAGGGTATGTCTTTCTGGTTTAGGTTTTAAGGCATAGATTAGCATCGGAGTTTTGAAAAAATTAGAGTGTATTGATAATGCAGTGTTGTTTATGCAAAATTCGAGAATCTCTTTTCTTATTTTCTTATGAATAAGAGTCTCATTTTAACAAGCTTCCTACTTCTAAAAAACCAGCCCAATTATTGTAGAAGGGAAATTGTATTCAAATGTATATACGTAGTATCCTATTATATTGATAATGAATGTATAATAAGTAACATAACATGACATGTGAGCTATAGATAAAAGAACATTATCGGGTATCTGCTTATATCTCCCTCTCTCAAACATTGAATAAATTGCATACGTTTATACAAGATAAAGCCAGAAGAGGATTGTAGGGCAGGTAGGGCGAGATTTATTAATAAGGATGACATGGGGGTCGAAGATGGTGAATTATTTGATCGAGTTTGATGGGGAAAATGACATAAAGTCGACTGATATTCTAGGGGGACTTCTGGGATCCATCTCCATCAACCTAGCGACCACCACCTAACAACTTCAACATCCACCACAAACATCCATACTTCCATATCCCTTTGCCCTCTCAACTCTCTCACGCCTAATGCCCCCTTTGTTAACATGCTTAATTAGGCTTCTTTACCCCTAATTCTTGGTTTGATTACTTAAGCATGCACCTCGCCTACACCAAACTCTGTTCACTGTCCTTACCGGCCGGACTTCTTCTATCTTGCGCCGGTTTCTTAACACCGTTCCCTCCTATCCACGTCTTGATGTATTTTAAGTAATTACAGTAAGGGCGTAAGAGGAAGGATCGAGATGAGAAAACTAATAAGGGGGATCAAAAGTAGGGTTAGATTAAGGTAGATCAGTGATCCATTAGTTGGAATCAAAGTTCTTAAATGGCATGCACTTTCTTTCACTCAATAGCGAAACTATTAATGTAGGGTATTGGACATGCCTGGTATCAGTATAATCAAATTGTTCATATCAATGACACTTGCTTGTAACTTGTAAGTAACATTCAAGCTGAAATACAAACTAATATATAGACAACTAATAGACAATTTTAATCAAGGCCTTGACCTTATTAACATATTATAACTTACGGATACAGTGCATCTTCGACATCATCTTGTTAATATTTTTCTTCGTTAATGATGTGATAGCGCTATAAACTCCCCGCATCAGCCATAGAAATTTAAAAACCTTAATTAAGAGTAAGGTTTAAGCTCTAAAAATGTCAACTTAATAAGAATTTTTGGAGGGAGATCCATGATTCATTACATCATTGTTTACATGTTACTTAATTTTGGGAACTTTACTTGTGAAGAAATTAAAATTTTCTTTCTTAGTTTCTCTCCTTCAAACCTTAAGCCTCAATGCACCCAAATAAACCCTAATTCCGCGCGTCTGTTAGAGCTTGCACAAGTCCATATGCATTATTTGCTTACTTTACGACTCCAAATTATTAAATACAATCTAATTGGGACTAGAGTTGCGGCAGGTGAGGGTTAGGTTTCTGCTAATCTTTAATTAAGATTGTAGCTTACAGTAGTAGTCGTATGCAAATATGAATATATGAATCAGCTATCATATACTCATGCATGTCCTAGGAACACAAATATATACATTATTCTTCCTGGTTAACATAATGTAATTGTCTAACTAAGCACGGCAATCCAATGAAAATGTGCTAAAAGCTAAAGCTCATAGACTCATAATCAAGTGTTAATCAATTGTAATAATTCATTTGGTTCCTTTCTTTTTATGAATAGACACTAGAAAATGATGAAGATCCATTTTCTTGTCTTGGGGCAACACAGATTTGGTAGGAGCAAGTGTATCCCTCTTTCAAATTAGCAAGAACAGAAGAATGATATCTAACAATTTCTGAGATAGCTAACCGCAAACAATCGAGGGATCGATTATGCTTCCGAAATTTAGCAGGAAATTAATATTAGTGTTTCTTTATTGAGGATTAATTACCAGTTAATTCCAAGTCAATTAAGTTGCACGAAAAGTGTGTATGGAGTCTGGACGCATATGTTTGTGATTTAACAGGCCATGCAAAGTTAGGTACTGTGTTTGCTCGTGGATCCGAGTTGGATGTCAACATGTATGCATCTTCTTCTCGTATCGTTTCCAGTCGAATATATTAAGAAAACCCTAAATCAACTTTTGACCACAACCTGGAGAAGATCGAACATGCAAGACGGTAGGTTAGGTAAAATATAGATTATATTACAGCAAATAATTAACTAATTAATTAGGTGATGACCTCAGTACGTAGTTAGCAGGAGAAGAAAAACAGAAGCAACAGAGAGAGAAGTGTGTCTACTGCGTCTAGCATGGCCAGCCCAGATCGAAGAAGGTGGTGATCGACGTCTGGATTCATAGGGCTCTTATAAAACTGATCGACTGTCGTAGCTAGATCAGTAAGGAACGGTGTGGCATGGGGTCGGACCCGGAGGAGGAGCGGGAAGTTGGTGGTGGTGGTGGAGGTTGGGGCCACCGCCGCAAGGGGGCACATGTGCCAACGTCGGACGGCTGCCAACTACAGCCCCAAATCGAGGGGAGTTGGTAGCGTCTTGGACATAGACCCTCCTTTCCTTTTCAATCAGAGAATCGAAGAAGGAGAAGACGACGACGTGAAAACCATAATTCTTCTTCTGCCCTTCGATTCTCCAACCAATTACGACGCTGCCATTCATTTACATCTCTGTTTTCCTTCACTAGCGGATCGAGCGTATCTGATTTAGACCCAACATATATTCCTGAGAATAAAGCTCCATTTCAATGGAAACGTTAACCCTAGCGAGCTACGATTTAGTGGGGTGTGTTAAATTAAGCTAAACCTGACTGTCGCATTCTATAGACATAGATGTGCTTACCTCAAATCGAATCCATATTAATCTAAGTTGTTGTTCGTTATATATAGAACGTACTTGAGGTACTTCATTTCCAAAAAAAAAAAAAAAAAAAAACTTGAGCTACTTGTTCAGTTTGTAAATGTCAGAATAATTAACCTTTGAAGTTTTGAATTTATTCAAGACAAATATAATAATTAGAATCTATGCATAGGGGGGTACTTCAGTTGAGGGTACGGTAACTATTAACACAAACCAAATTAAGGTATAGAACTAAGACCTCATACTTATTTAAGTAATAACCTAGCTACCTGGGGACACCTGCCCACAATTTGTTCAATTTGTTAATGATATATATATATATATATATATATATATATATATATATATATATATATATATATATATATGCATCAAGGCAATGTGGATAATAGTTGGCTACACCAAACCATTTGACATTGAATTAATTAAATTTTATTGATGGGAGCTAGAGGAAGATATATAGAGGGCAATGTGGAGCATACTGGTCAAGTATTATTAGTGTTACATATGCACATGTGGGACTTCTACCAGAAAATATAGTCTATGATGGACCCTATTACTATATACTTGCACATTTTTGTCATTAAGTTGGACATGTTGTGATCTAGCAACAGTTGGGATATTGTACCTTTCTACCAAACCAAAGTTAGAGTACATGAAAGTGTATGATAGGCCCTTGCTTAATTATTGAATCCCTAAGGTCATTTAGGTAAAACACTAAGGATCCAAATGAAACCCTAGATAACCCATTTATGACATAATCCATTAACAAGGTGCAATATTAATGAATTTGACTTGTATGTTTAGATTTATATCGTTTGAATTTACTTGTGTGATTCGTAAACATTGAGTAAGAATAATACAATAATTTATAACTATTGTCATTCTTAATTTAAAACTCATAAGAATTCTAAACAAATTCAAACAACATAAATTCAAACAAAGAAGTCGGATCCAACAATGATAATCAGACAGAGATGGGGAAAAACACAATCTAAAATGATTAAGTTCAAAATAGAATAACTTTTTCCATCGGGTATAATAATAAGTGGGAAGAAAAGAGAGAGAAAAATATCTCAATGGAAGCTTCCAATGCTTCTACCTAACACATTTGAAAAAGAAAACTCAAAGTAGCAAAAGATTGAAAAGTTTGCTCAGTGTGGGATGGCCTTTCCTTACCTCTTGCCTTTTGTTTTTGTTTGATTTCGATCATTTTTACTTACTTTTCTCGCATTATTTGGAACTTAGTGGTGTGTCTTTTTGTTCATGACCATCTCCATGTCTTTGGACTCTTGGAATGAAATGGAAGTCTTTCTTCTTTCGGATATTTTGTCTTCCTAATGCTAACATAAACATATAATGTGCATGATAAGTATTGTGATTAGTTTCATAACTAGAAATGTTACTATGATTGAAATATTGGGTGGTCAGGGAATAAGTCTAAACCAGGTACGTACGTAGTAGCTCCATCGATGAATTTGATTTGACGTTCTAGCTGGTCGGACCCAAGTGACAACCAAATTGAATTGGATTCGTTCGATCTGGTTGATAAATATTGGATGGTGGGAGCGACTCCTTGACCTCGATCCACTTTGGTCAAATTCATGATCATGAACCAAGCATGCACCACGACAACTGTGACCTTAAACTAGCTATATTGACAAGGTTAGAAATTGTATATACGAGACAAGGATTAGAGACTAAATAAATTTGTTCATGTATTATAAATGTTGTATACTTCACAATTTTTGGCCCTGTTTGCCCTACTTGAGAGAATCGAATTTTAGGAGCTGAGTAGAGACTTTTTTTTTATGTGTATCAGATATTGGAGTGAACTAAATTAAAGTTATTGCATTAGCCTTCTTGATTAACTTGCTTCACTCTAAGGCATAATAAGAAAACTATTACCTTGTTATCATTTTGCCCGTTCATCACGGAACTCGTGATTTGGTTCACCGCATGCACACCCAATTCAAAGGCAGGGGTGTCGATATGTAATAAAAAAAATGATATAATGTAATTAAGATGATTATGTATTTGATTTGAGAATTTTAGGAATAAGAGGATTAAACTATTTACTCTGTGTGATAAAATTATGGCTTAGTTCTCTCTGAGCCGTCCTCGAATTACTTGATCTACCGTGATTTTTTCTTTATCGTTAAGTGAAATTAAAAACTTATATACAGTATATGAGTCGATCAATCAGCATACTTAATCGTCGGAGGGTAACACGCACACCGGTTGCCCTAATCATCCTTGTTTTTCATTGAAGGATTTATCCGTTACTATTTCTCATGCAATAAATTAAAACTTTATAATGAAGGTTAATTACCAGGTCATATCTCTAATTCTCAAGAAAAACAATATTGAAAAATACGCCAGGCAATAACTAAACAGATGGATTTGTAGAATGGAAACATATAATGGTCTAGCCCAGGGACGGATCTTAGTGCATTAAACCCTGGGCTGTAGCCCAGAGAACTTTTATCACATTATTCTAATTAAGTAGCTTAATCATTCTAAATCTCATATGCTATAAATATTAACTCCGGACAATAGCAGTAAAGTTTCCTCATAAATTAAGCAAAAACCAATTCAAATAAATCTCTTGTCAATAAGGAAATAAATTCAGAAAGTTACTTGATTAAATCGGTACCCAAAAGAAGGGAATAATAATGTCTCATTAGGAAAATAAAAAGAAGGGAATAACAATGTCTCATTAGGAAAATAAAATCATTATATGTACTTCTTTTATTATTCAGTGTACCTACAATATTTAGCTAAATTCATGGAATCAATTGAATCTTTAACGATTAAACCTTCATATTCTCGATTAAGATTGATATGATCTTGTTTTAATTAGTTAATTTTGATTGCAATTTTTTTTAATTAATATATACACTCATAGTTCGGAGTCTCATCAAGTGAAAATTCAGCCCAGTCTATTTTGAAATCCTAGCTCCGTCCCTGGTCTAGCCTACTATCAATCTCATTGCCTACTGGAATTATTAGCTAGCTCTAAAGAGTTAATTTACACCCAATTGTTTTCCCCAAATATTGTTTATTTTCATCGATCCTTTTTAATCAGTTCCAACTATCTGGGCATATATATTTACTCTAGCGTTGCAAATCAAGTAGGAGATGACTAAATGAAAACAAGAGTGTTCGCGTCGGTTTTGACACCTGTCGAACTATCAACACGTGGGGGTGGCAGACGTAAGTTTCAGTCCTGGTGCGAGCGTGCCAGTACCTTTGGGTTAGGTACAACCTTGGTGGTGGACGACGTCTGGCGAATGAATCAACCTTGGCGAGCGGATGACTCTGGCGAACGTGTTCGTCTGCTCCCTGCTACCTGACTTCTCGATCAAGCAACTGTACGCGGGCGTTGACAAACCGGCGTAAGGGCTCGAACAAGACCTAAGTAAACAATTACTAGGATTTTTCCTCAACCTTTCGGTAGATTGAGATATCTTACTTCGATCCTGGGATGCAAAGCAGAGCTATATATCAAGACCGCGGATGGCGTTCGTCCAACCTTTCAGCAGATTGAGAAAGACTGTTACCGGGGTAACGACTCGATTTGTCACAAGGCGTGACGACTGGACTCGATTTGTCTCAGCAACGCTTCGACACGAACGCAAGTCACTTTCGACAACAACGGCAGGTGTACGGCGACCAGTTGTGGTGGGTGTAGGTTTGCGGCTTGGTTGGAAGAGTGTCGATTGCAGTTGGTGGAAGGCTGTTCGCAAGAGAGAGTGCTCCGGAGAGGCTTGCAAGATTTGCAGGGCAAAAGCTTGTAGTTGTATGGTGTTGAACCCTTTTTACGTTGTCCTAGAGTTCTTTATATAGTGATCTCAAAACCCCAAATACGTATGTAACAAGCATATGGATTCTGATATCGAATAGGATTGTATTTGTTAAATCAACTCCAAGTCAGACTTGAAGAAGGACTCCAAAGCTTTTCCCAGACAGAAACTGATTTAAATGAAATCAGATTACCCGCCAATGGGTAACCTTACGGGCCTCAGCCCAAAGCCCTGGATAAATGTAATTTAGGCCCAAACATTGCCCCCCAGCTTTTGAAATTGAAAGCCCATTGAGATTGAAGAAGGCTGAGAAAGCCCATTCGGACTTATTTAAAAATCTGACTAACACGTCGTTCCCTCTAACCGATGCAACTTTACCAAATATGAGCTCAAGCGACTGTTCAATAAACCCTAAATCGCTTCAAATCGTACCGATTCAGAAATCCAGAAACCCCCTTCCAAATTCTACAAAGCCACAATCTGAGAACGTGAAAACCACTCCAGAATCTCGAATCAATCATCATGGCTTTAGAAATCAAGCACTCAGAAGCGCTTCAAGGCAAAGAAAGAATTCAGAGAGCCATCATCGAAATCGGGAGCCCCTACTGCACTTCAATAACCCCCCCCCCCCCAGATGACTACAATCGTGCCGGACTAGGCCCGAAGCAAAGAGAAGTCACCCTCCAAGGTCTGTCCTCATTCGTGGATTACTGCCGTCCGCCTCCAATAGCCTTTCGCGATCAAGATGTCACGCTTCAAAAATGTACAAGCCATTTTGAAAACCCCATCACTTCTGGCTGCTGGCCTTTACCCACCTCAGAAATGATAAAGTGGTACAAAGCGAGGGAACAGCTAGATGCGCGAAGATGGAGTCGTGCTGGGATCACAGAAGTTTTGGAGCTCTGTTTCAACCTAAACCAGAAAGGGGGAAATCGATGCGTCTTCTTGCCCCTAGTAAGTTTCTGGAATTCATCCTCCAATACTTTTGATTTTCGCTTTGGGCAAGCTAGTGTCACCCTCCTAGACCTATATGCTGGGTTAGGATTTCCTTTGGCTACTAGACCCTTTGACGCGGATGATTACCCCAACAAACGGTTTCCTACTACCGCCCTCAATCACAGCGGCAATTACAGCTACCACGCCTGGATAGGAGAATTCAGCCAAATGGATGACGATATTGGAGGAATCGCCTTCCTAGATTTTTGGCTTAACAAGTTTATCTTCTGCTCGACCGCCTCCAAAATGTCAAAAACCTACAAAAGGATGGCAGAAATCATGTATGCCTATGAAGAAATCGGCCTCGCTCAAATAGTTCTTGCACACTTATATCGGGGACTTCACGCCTTGACCATGAACCCCTTCAACCTCATAGTTTCCGGACCGCTTTGGATTCTGGATATTTGGGCAAACATGTACTTTCCGGGACTCGCCTCAGAGCCCAGAAATATTGGCGAAAACAGGATCGCAGGCGCAGCATATGTAGGCCAAGAACCAATGTACGGGCAAGGCTACGCAGCATGCTTCGACATTATCTATCAGACGGATGCGCCAGGCTTCTATTCAAAAGCTCAGATGTTGCTCACTCGCCAACACCCTGATACCCTAAAGACCGGCTTCCTCCCCTCTGCAGATCAAAGTAATGCCAGGAGAAATCTCTTTCTACAGTGTATATCAATGGCAGACCTCCCACTTTTCAACTCAAGCAGAGGCGGCCAAGGCTCAGAAGTGTATGCCCCTCATCTTTTCGCTCGCCAATTTGGCCTTACACAGCATGCCCCTTATCCGCCAATCCAAAGCTGCAACATCTTCTCAGCCTGGCGACCAAGCAAGAGCACGCCTGTGACTCCCAACGTTCCGTGCTCTTCTTGCCTGCGTCCAGCCACTCTCCCTGATCCAGAAGAATGCTTCGAGCTGGTAATCTCCCAGGAGGCCACTACTGATTATGATACTTGGTGGCAAGAACTTCGCGGGAAAGATTTTCAGAAGGAAGGGTCCCTTTATTATTTTGAGAAAATATTCAGAAGACATCGCAATTGTCTTACTGACTTCGACAAAGTGGTGCTTGACGGGGGTCCTTTGCACCCAGAATTACCAGTTGAGGAGACTCAGGTAATCATCCGCTTAAGTTATAACTTACCCTGATCATGGATAAACACAGAAAAACCACTAACTGATTCTTATACTACAGGTTTCAAAGAAAGTGCTTCCTGTCGACCGGAAAAGGAAAGCTCTTCTAACCCCTCCAACAGCAACCAGATCCAAGAGAAGAGTAAAATCTCCTCCTCCAGTAGTCGAAGAAGAAGAGGAAGACAATACGCCAGTAAGTCATTATTAATCCGCCAACTATTTCATCATCCGCCAGCTATTCCTTTTTAGACCAGATTATGAACCTGACGTAGTTGGCAAATTTTCTTCCACAGGGGCTACACTTAAGACGGAGTGTGAGACCAACCTCCAGCACTACTCCCACCATGCCCAGACCAATCGAGATCTCTTCTGGTGAGTCCTCCAGCTCCATTAGTTCATCTTCGAGTAGTTCTGAGCCTGGATTTAGAGTACCAGAGACTTGGGATGAAATTTCATCCGCCTGGCGAGAATATGGAATTTGTCGCGACCAAAGTAGGAGAAAAATACATATTGATGCAACTCCACTAAACTGGCTTCCTGCTGAAACAGGTACCATCCACACCCTTCTGGCCGCTGCTCCAACCTCAGCTCCCAATAATCCACTGACCAGTCCAGCCTTCTCCACAGAGAAAGCTTTGGAGGGAACCTCATCCGCCAGCGCTTCAACAGCACCAACAGTCGCGGCGAATACATCAAAGGTGACACAACCGGATCCACTCCCTGGACCCGAAGAGATCGGGACACTAATGGAAGAATTTCTGGAAGCAAACCCAGAAGTGATAATAGACGCGAGCCTCTACCAGGACGTGCCCCCAGCCTCACCCCAAGGCGAACCTGTGGAACCCAGCATCTCAACAGTGGGAGCTCCGGCGGATACCCCTTCTGACTTAGAGGTACCCCTAAAACAACCCTTAATGATTCCAGTTCTAGATTGTTCAAGATATTAATTCTCCTTATACTTATGTTCTTTTCAGGTGACAGAGATTCCTACTCAGCCTAGGAGTACTGAGAGTGTTAGCGAACGGAGACTGGTCCTGTTCTGCCCCCAGCCAAATGTCCAAGACAAGGATCCTTCTGCACCTAGTTCTCCTCAAACCAACACCCCTGGCTTCCAGGTCATCCCTCCGCTTGGCGATGATCCGTTACTGCAACCGCCAACTCCTCAACAAGATGCAGCAGATCTGCAAGAAGCTCGAGACCTTCTCAGCAGGATCTTCCAAGAAGATCTCATGGATGCCAGCGTTCGCGAGAGGATCCACAGCGCATTGCAGACCGTGAAGAACCGAGCTCGAATTCTGCCCGCCTCAACCCAAGCAAAGATACAGGAAATTGTTGACCTCTTTCCCGATCTCCTGGCGACTGTCCAAAACAAGGCGAATGAGATCCCCAAACAGGAGGCCATTACTCAGGAAAAATGTGCAAGTCTGTCTGAGGCCGTGAGCTCCTATTCCTCGCTGATGCTCTCTGTGGAACAGGAAGATAGAGCAGAAATCAAGCGTCTGGAAAGAGAAAAAGAGCAGATTGAGCAGAAGATAGCCCAAATACAAGCAAGGGAGCAAAGTCGTCTCGATGCAGCGGCTGGAAAGAGGAATCAGCTCGCCAAGCTTAAAGGCGAGGCAGAGAACAGTCAGAAAGGTACATCGACCTTGAAAGCTGAATTTCAGAATTCGAAGGCAAAACTTGCTAGACTAGGCTTAAAGCTGTTCGAACTTTCATCTATGCCCCCACAGTAAATTGGGCTTCCCTTAATGTATCTGAACATCTTTTTTTTTAAATATTGGATAAGTATTCCTCAACCAACCCATACGCGAGGCCCAGACCTATCCGGCCTGTTTTGCATAACCTTAATTGATCCCTATCTGGAACTACCAATTTTCCAAGATACGGTCAACAGTCAAACTGACATTTAAAACTTTGTGATTCCCCGTGCCTGCAAACGGTTGAAGACCATAAACATCTTCATTATTTCGACGTGACTAATGATGTGAAACCCTAATTAATCCCAGCCGTTAGATTTCACTCGCCACCCGCTATAAAATGGAGCCCTTAGCGTCGAAACTAAGATCATCTCTTGCTTGTCGTTCAATATGTCTATCTTATTTTCCAGTTTCTCCACCAAGCCTCTATGGCTTCCTAAGTTTTTTCCTCCAGATCTTATGGAGATGTTTGTCGAAACACCTTGAGTTGCATAGTCTGGTATTAAATATGTTCTAAGTACCATAGTCTGGTATTATGCCCCTTAGAGAACATGGAATGCGGATAGAATCTCCAAAAGAAGGAGCTCTTCTATTGTTCTCCAGGGTATAATAGCTGCTGGTGACTTAGAACCTATTCGCCATCATGACGGTCGCTTTCCTTCTGTGATCTTTCAGACTCCTGTTAGTGACCAGATGTGACCGTCGGTTGGCATCCACATCCTCATCCCTTAACTCTTCTTTCAATCCTCAAGGCCTTCCCTTTGAGGTAAGGTTCCAAATAAAGGTATTGGTGGATGAAGAAACTTACGGGATGGTGAAAGCGATGAGGATTGGAGCAGGAGATCGGAGGAGGAACGATACACGTCCACCCCCAAAAGAATCTGTGAAACAGATCCTCTTCTCTCTTTCGTTCACGAAGTTTAGAAGTATAGGATTTTATGTAATTTTGTACTTGTAAAGCTCTTGACCGCAAAGTCATTCTTGAAATAGAATCAATAAATTTATATCATATTGACCTTGTCGAAAAATAAAAAATTTGCTGGGGACTAGACTCGACATGAGTAAATTTGCTGTTTTTCATGTTGAATGAACAAGAAATTGTTGAAGCCAAAAATTGTTGACAACCATAAGCATTGATTCTCAATTCGACTAAGTAAACGAACCCTAAACAGATTCATAACAAAAGAAAGCAAATTACAAAACTAATGAACCTTGAACAGATTCATAACAAAAGAAAGCAAACTACAAAACTAATGAACCTTGAACAGATTCATAGTCTAAATTGTTGACATATCATTGGTGATCTGCACCATTATCGGACTGAGTCGCCAAATCCAAGTATGAAGAGTATCCTATGTATTACCCCCCCTAGTAACCTTAGGCTGAGGCGAAGTATGCTGCCAAAGCCAAGGGGACTAAGGTAGAGTGTTCGTGTATTGAAATGAGGTCTTCAAGGCGAAGTTTGCCCCCCGGTCTCGATCGTAGCGAGTGGCTCTTCATATTCCCAAACGCTAGGGAAGTATTTCTTAAGGTGGCGCCCATTAATGGGGTTACGATGGACCTCACCCTCCAAATCTCTAAGTTGATAAGCACCTTTGCCAATAATCCGATCAATGACAAAGGGGCCCTCCCATTTGGGAGACCATTTACCACGTCCAGTATCTCGTTCGCCAAAGGGAAGCATGGCCTTCCAAACCAAATCGCCTTCACCATAAGACTTACCCTTAGTTCTTTTGTCGTAAGCTCTGGCGATCTTTTTCTTTTCTAATACGATGTTCTGTAAAGCGTCTAAGCGCTGCTCATCGAGATCCTCATGCTCCTGAAACATCGCCTGAACGTAGTCATCTCCGATTAATTGATGCTGCTCGCGAACTCGGAGAGAACGAACATTGATTTCCAAAGGAAGAACAGCATCATGGCCAAACATCAAGGCATACGGAGTAGTGCCTGTAGGAGTTCGTTTAGACGTACGATATGCCCAAAGAGTATTGTCCAACTCCGTGTGCCAAGTTCGAGGATTGTCCTCCAGCATCTTTTTGATGATAGAAATAATCACCTTATTGCTAGTTTCAGCTTGACCGTTCGATTGAGCGTAGTACGGCGAAGAGTGCAAAAACTGAATGTCATAATCCTGAATGAACGTCTGCGTATTCTCTGCCATGAATGCTGCCCCCCTGTCCGCCACAATACATTCAGGAATACCATAACGGCAAATGATATGCTGAAATATAAAGCGAATGACTGTTGCTGCGTCACAATTTCGAACAGGGATGGCCTCCACCCATTTGGTGAAGAAGTCTGTGCCAATCAGTAAGTACTTATGTTGGAGAGAAGAGTTCGGATGGATTTCCCCAACAAAATCAAGTGCCCAACCCCTGGCTGGCGAAGGTTTGATGATAGGCTGCATTGGGATATTAGGAATCCGTTGAACCGGTCCATGAATCTGGCAATCAACACAGCCTTGGGCAAAGCTGATGCAGTCTTTAAGGATAGATGGCCAAAAATAACCATAACGGCGGATTAGCCACCTCATCTTTGATCCGCTTTGGTGCGAACCACAGACTCCCAAATGGACTTCGCGCATTAGCCTTTTGGCTTCTACGCCGAAGACACATCTGAGGTCTACGCCTTCCTCGCCCCGGCGAAGCAACTCATCATCCTTAAGTAGGTAATTTGTAGCTAAATACCTGGTTCGCCGTTCGGATGGGGCAGAAGGATCTTGTAAATATGTAATGATCGGTTGTCGCCAATCAACATCAATAGTATCAAGGGTAGCAACCAACCAGTCGCCTCGCTGCTCCCTTCGTGCAGCGAAAGATGGTAGCGTCCTCCGTTCAACTTTCAAGATGCGTTCCTTAACACCGTTGGCTAGAGTAATGCCAGTGGCGAGCTGTGCCAACTCGTTGGCTGCAAAGTTCTTTTCACGAGGGACGTAGTCGAGCACCACATCAGCGAATTGATCCAACAACTCTGATGCTCGCTCCCAATAATGGACTAGGTGGAAAGAGACGCATTTGTAATCCCCTAATAGCTGTTTGATGATTAATAGAGAATCACCATATACTTCGATCTCTTTAGCGTCCATATCCAGTAATAGTTCCAGACCAATAATAAGGGCTTCATATTCAGCCTGGTTGTTTGTGCAGGTCCCCTCCAACTGAAAAGAATAAGAATGGCTTATCCCTGATGGACTTTGGATGCAAATTTCTGCGCCAGCCAAAGAGCGTGTGCTACTTCCATCAAAGTACAGGATCCATGGTACCGTGCCAACCATGTTGACGAAAGGGATAGGATCCTCAACCGATTCGTCTAGAGGATGATGAAGTAGGAAATCGGTGACCGCTTGACCCGTCATCGCCTTGAGAGGTGTATATTGCAATGAGAATTCAGAAAGAGCCAAGACCCACTTCCCAATCCTACCCCTCAAGATAGGTCGAGTAAGCATGTATTTGACCAAGTCCGTTTGAGCTACCACTATGGTGGTAAAGGAAAGCATGTAGTGGCGGAGCTTGGTCGCTGCAAAATACAACGCTAAACAGAGACGCTCGATAGGAGAGTACCTTGTTTCTGCATCTAAAAGGGTTCTACTGAGATAAGAAACCGCGTATTCAACTTTCTTACCCTCCGGCGTAGTTTCATCCTGAGCCAAAAGCCCGGCAACTGAATTGTTAGATGCAGAGATGTATAACTTGAGTGGGATCCCCGGTTTTGGCGGTCGTAATACTGGCGGACTGGCCAAATATTCCTTGATCTTGTCGAACGCCGCTTGATGCTCGGGTCCCCAAACGAAGTGTTCATCTTTCTTAAGTCGCAATAAAGGAGAGAAAGGAGCAATCTTCCCAGCTGAGTTAGAAATGAAGCGTCGGAGAAAATTTATTTTGCCCAGCAAGCTTTGAAGCTCCTTCTTGTTCCGAGGCGCCGGGGCGTCTAACACAGCTTGTGCTTTGTCTCCCGCTACCTCAATACCTCTGTCATGTACCACCAAGCCAAGGAAATCGCCAGCATGAACCCCAAAAATACACTTTGCTGGATTCATTTTAAGCTGATGCTTCCTCATCCGTGTAAAGACAGCGCGAAGATGACCAATATGGTCTACCCTGGATTTAGACTTAACCACCACGTCGTCAATGTATACTTCTAAAATGACGCCAAGGATGTCATGAAAGATTAAGTTCATAGCGCGCTGATACGTAGCCCCCGCATTGGTTAGACCAAATGGCATGCTAAGATATTCAAAGGCTCCAGCAAAACCTGGACAACGAAACGCAGTCTTATGAATGTCCGGCTCGTAAATTGGTATTTGATGATAACCGGCTGTGCCATCCATGAAAGATAACATTTCGTGCCCTGCCACTGCATCCACCAAAAGATCCGCAATAGGCATAGGGTATATATCCTTTGGTGAAGCAGCATTTAGATCTCTGTAATCAATACAGACCCTGATTTTGCCGTTCTTTTTCTTAACAGGGACCACATTCGCCAACCACTGTGTATATTGGGCCGGACGAATGATTCCTGCATCCGCCATGCTCTGAACTTCCTTCTTGACCGCCATAGCGGTTTCGGCGTTCATTCGCCTTTGTTCTTGCCGAACAGGGCGAGCGCCGTCCCTAATAGGTAATCGATGGCACACTAGATCTTTGGACAGTCCAGGCATATCTTGATACTTTTCCGCGAAGCAATCCTTGAACTCTTGCAACAAATTGATTAATTGCTACCTCAGGTCTGGTTCCAGCTGCTGACTAATCCCAACCTCTAAAGGTTCCTCAGGTGTACCGAGATTAATCTTCTCTACTGGGTCACGTACCTTAGGCGGAGTATCGTCTAAAGCAGCTGGTGCTGGTGGAATGGGTTCTACTTCTTCCGTAGTGATGACGTCGTCTTCATCGATACACTCAACTAGAGCGACCGTGTCCGAAGCTAGTTGCTCCGCTCTAAACATTGCCAGGCGCTGGAATAAAGAGAATACATCCTCTGTCTCCTCAACTGTAAAACTGTCAATCATGCTGACAATTGGTTGGAAATCGATGGAAACAGGCCGAGAACAGTCTGCCTGAGCCTGAGCTAATCCCCACCGTGTTAAGTCAGTGGAAGTCACCCCGAGTGGACGACCCTTACTATCAACCCCATCAATCACAAGAGGACGCATAGTGCTGTAGTAATAATCCGACTCCAAAGTATTAGTTGCTATAGAAAAGGGACGCTCGTCCGCCTTGATTAGAACTGGTTTATCAGAAACTGGATCCCACATTAGCATCTCCTGATGTAGTGAGGATGGGACTGAAGATGTTTTATGTATCCAATCACGTCCCAAAATCATGGAATATGGGACTGTAGTCTCCGTCACGAAAAGACCCTGACAAGCATTGGAAGGCCCGAGCTTAACTCGGAGTACGAGGAAACCAGCCGTTTGAGCCACGGCGCCCGCAAATCCTCTAACCTTAATAGAGGAGTTTTGGATCTTGTCCGCGGGAATCTGAAGTCGTTCCACAGTACTAAGCGTAATGACACTCACCGCCGCACCATTATCGATGAGGATTCTGTTGACCTGGACACCCTCCACCTCTGCCGTGACGTAGAGAGGTTTGAGATGTTGAGTCATTGTAAAAGTGGGCTTAGTGAAAGTCAAGTGCGAACTATTCAGATCAGCGACCCGCTCATGGTCACCAAAAGTTGGTAAGGAATTCAAATCCTCGTTGGCGGGAAGATCTTCCTCGCCTGGCGCTGGAATGAGACAAACCGGCTTGTCCGCCGCCTCCTCTTGTATAAAATACGCCGTAGGAATTGGTTGAGACAAAGCATAGCTAGAGGATAATATGAAAACCATATTACAATCCAGAATCGGTTCATCTCCATCTGTAAATCCTTCTTCGTCGTCCAGCATCTCATCATCCGCGTCCGGCATGTCTCTATCAACCCCTGATGAGCTCGTAGGCGCTTTAGTCTGAGACGTTATAAGAGCTGCCTTTGCTTGCTTCACAGCGAATTCAGTCTTCAATTGCTGAGCTACGAACTGAGGGAAGGGCTGATCACCTTGTTGACTGACAGACTTCTGACCCGTGAGAAGTTGAGTTGTCTTAGCCGATGATCTGCTGAGGCCTGGAGTAGATCCTTGAGTTTCTGGTTGTATGTCAAGGACCTTAGTAGTTATTGATGTAGAAACTGCCGTCATCCCCTTAGGCTGCCATTTCAGAATAACAGAATCTGTCTTCTTTATTTTATCAGAGGTTGGTTTGACAGACTTAGGTTGTGGTGGAACCTCGGCGGCTGAATGCAGAGGCAGCCTTTCTGGAGATAATGCTAGCTTCCTGCGAGGAGTTTTCTGAGGTGCACCATCTGCTGCTGTAGGATGCGCAATCCTTTCGTGAACATTCTTCCTTTGAGTTGGTGACCTCTCCTCCTTTCGTACACGTCGAGTATCAATATAAGTCTTAGACTTATAACGCTTGTAGGCGTCACGTACATGCTCCACAGGCATGGAGAGTTCGTCAGGAGTCACCTTCCCTTTGTTCAAAGCCTCTAAAGTCCTTCTCGCTTTACCATACCGCTTTTGAACATTCCTAGTTGGAGGGACTGGTTCCTCTATGATTAACTTAGTTCCTGAAGGCCCGGGATCTGGCCGGGACCTCGCTGGAGTAGCGAACGCTGTCGTTTCCTGGTGATGATATTTTGTCCGCTTGGGGTCATCAAACCTAGAGCGAACTGGCCAAGGAGGATTCCTCTTGGCCGTTGCGAGAGCCTTTGCCGTTGCCTCCTCTAGCGCCTTCATCAGCTCTTCATGAGTAAGAGGTATTCGACAATTTATCTTACAATCGAGGCATAGCTGAGCCCTAGGTATGGTTATCAGTTCTTCCTTGACTGGCGGATTAACTGGCTTGTTCACTCGCGAGGTATCATTGGGGTTGTCCTGATCGATGGCATTTATCCAAAAGTGCTGAAAGGGCACCACCGCGCGATTATCAAACTGGAGGAAACCCTTATTCAACAAGTCTTGGATTTGATCCTTCAAACCAATGCATGTAGATGTACTATGATCGTTTGAACGGTGAAAAGCGCAATGGGAGCCGCCTGACCTATCCTGCTAATGTTGCGCCAGCATGAAGTCAGGAACAACCATCCCCCTTTGGCTCAATTCTTGCCAAATTTCCAACGCCTTATTCGCGTTGTAGGTATAGGTCTGGAATTTAGAACCCTGTTGACCAGGTTCCAATTCTCCACCTTGATAAGGAATCAGAGAAACCATATTTACGTCTGGAAAGGGTTTAGTCTCTGTCCATGTAGGTTCCTTCGGAACGTCCATTACCATGAGTTTATCATTAATCCAAGTCTGGATTTGATCTTTGAGCTTAACACAATCCTTAGTATAATGATTAGTCATGTTGTGAAAATTGCAGTACTTCTTACCAGCCATGTAGTCGGGCTTGGGTATGAAGCCACCTTCATGTTGGAGCCGTCCCTGTTTAAACAACTCGTTGATGATCTCCGGTGCTTGATGAGCGTTATAAGTATATTTCTCAAAAGTGGACCTCAAAGGCAAGGAAACCATAATCTTAATAGGATCCTTGGCGAACCTTACGCTTTTCGGTTGTAGGGGTTGGCGACCCAACACTTCCACAACCGCTACGTCTTCTTCATCTTTGGTATCATCAACCCAAGTGACTATGGGCGCTGGTTCAGCATCTATAGTCGCCACTGTTTTAGTAACAGGAGGAACAAGTGTCTTAGGTTTTAGAGTTCCTGGATAATACGACACTGGAATGCTCTGTCTCTTGCTGTTCTGAGCCCTTGTTTGGTCGAGGAAGTGTTGATGTCTGGCTAACCTATTGGTTAAGTCTGCCATATTCGTCACATATACTTGCTGGAAGTGCGCCTGGATTTCCGATTCGAGCCCCGCAATCGCCAGCTCGACCGTGGTCTCCTCCGTTAGCCTATCCTTGCATTTAGCTCGAAGGAGCTTGAAACGCCTCAGATAATCGATGGCGGACTCGTCAGACTCCTGGTTAGTATCCGCCAGAAACTTAATGGTTACCTTAGCCTCTACTACCCCGAACATAGTCCTAAAGAGACCCTCCATGGATTGCCAATCTGGAATAGAACCTGGCGCTAGGTCTCTATACCAAGCTAAAGCTGACCCTGTGAGGGAAGTTCCGAACAACTTCAGCTTAAGAATGGGATCTTGGGCGTAAGGACCACATTCGTTATGGAAACGAGTGATGTGGGTCTCGGCATCTTCAGAATGTTCGCCCGAAAAAGGGGTAAACCTTATATGCCTGAAATTTGCGGGCCATGGCGTCAGATTTACCGCCAGTGCAAGTGGATTGGTATAGGTCATACCGGGATCCGGCAAACCTTGCATGACCCTCAACTGTTCCTGAAACAGTTGTTGTACTTCGTTGCGAGTCATACCACCCTCAACGTCCTCTTCTTGAGCTTCGCCTTCATTGTCAGGTGGTGGGTTCACGTTCCGACCACCTCTCCTCTGCTGTCTATTCGGGTTGACAGCTTCAAATCCCCTGTTATTAGGCTTAGTATTTTTGTTTGGACCCTTCTCAGTTACCTTTGTGAACTTTAGTAGAGGGGTCTGTTCGTTCGGCTCAGCTACCTCAGTCTCGAAGCCCATATGCATCAGCTGTGCCAATCGCTCGACAGTGGCATTGGTCTTGTCCAATTGTTCCTGCTGCTGCATCATATGAGCTCTGAACTCCTCCTGCTGTTGCTGGAGTTGCTCACGGAAGTCAGCCTGATGCCCCCTCACTAATCTATCAAGATTCTTAGAGAGAGAGCTAATATTATCGGTATTCCTATGAGCGTGATCCGCCAAAGCATGAATGTTAGTCATATGACCAATCTGTTCAGTCTTCAACTCCTTCAGCGTAGCTTCTATCTTTTCTAGGATGACATCGGTAGCCTGAGATTTAGATATTAGAATGCCGAAAGACTCCATTATTTCTTCAGTAGAGGGTGTCCGAGGCGGAAACACTCCATCCCCTTTATGGGCTTCAGTATCCAATGGAGCCACGGCGGCGTTTGGGATGTCGGCCTCTTGATGGCGATCAGTGACACCCTCCAAGGTTTCGGGACCTTGGTTAACTCCTTCGAGGCCCTCAGTTAGGTCCTCGATTTCAGGTCTGCCATCTCCGAACTTGGCTTGTAGTTGGGATTCGGACAGACCCCTACATGCAGCTGAGTTATGCTGTTTCAACAGCTGATGTTCTGGTTTCTTACAGAACGACATTGGTCGTTTATAGATATTGGCTTGCGCAATCTCGACACGTGTCCCACTGGGCGTGCCAAAATGTTCGCGTCGGTTTTGACACCTGTCGAACTATCAACACGTGGGGGTGGCGGACGTAAGTTTCAGTCCTGGTGCGAGCGTGCCAGTACCTTTGGGTTAGGTACAACCTTGGTGGCGGACGACGTCTGGCGAATGAATCAACCTTGGCGAGCGGATGACTCTGGCGAACGTGTTCGTCTGCTCCCTGCTACCTGACTTCTCGATCAAGCAACTGTACGCGGGCGTTGACAAACCGGCGTAAGGGCTCGAACAAGACCTAAGTAAACAATTACTAGGATTTTTCCTCAACCTTTCGGTAGATTGAGATATCTTACTTCGATCCTGAGATGCAAAGCAGAGCTATATATCAAGACCGCGGATGGCGTTCGTCCAACCTTTCAGCAGATTGGGAAAGACTGTTACCGGGGTAACGACTCGATTTGTCACAAGGCGTGACGACTGGACTCGATTTGTCTCAGCGACGCTTCGACACGAACGCAAGTCACTTTCGACAACAACGGCAGGTGTACGGCGACCAGTTGTGGTGGGCGTAGGTTTGCGGCTTGGTTGGAAGAGTGTCGATTGCAGTTGGTGGAAGGCTGTTCGCAAGAGAGAGTGCTCCGGAGAGGCTTGCAAGATTTGCAGGGCAAAAGCTTGTAGTTGTATGGTGTTGAACCCTTTTTACGTTGTCCTAGAGTTCTTTATATAGTGATCTCAAAACCCCAAATACGTATGTAACAAGCATATGGATTCTGATATCGAATAGGATTGTATTTGTTAAATCAACTCCAAGTCAGACTTGAAGAAGGACTCCAAAGCTTTTCCCAGACAGAAACTGATTTAAATGAAATCAGATTACCCGCCAATGGGTAACCTTACGGGCCTCAGCCCAAAGCCCTGGATAAATGTAATTTAGGCCCAAACAAAGAGTCTATCTATCTGTCATTCTAAACCGAAGACGAAATTCATTTTTCTGCTACAGTAGTTGATGAAACTAAGGAATCTGGTGGCTAGCTCTACATTTCTAGGTATAACATAACAATCTGGTTCTAAATGAAGTCAACAAATAAGGGCTAGCTTCAACTCTTCTAGTTAAGATCAAGGCTTGCATTGGTGGCCGGTGTGCCTCTCGATCAAGTGGATCGAATTTGATCGAGTTGCTTAAGAGTCAAGCAAGTTGTGGCCTCCAGCAGCCTCAAGGTCGATCCTAAACAGCCTGCTTAATGAAAGATGGAAAATAATAGAGTTGACTCTTCAAGTCTAATCAATTTGTTAGAAGAGACTTCAATTCTTGTTTACCAATATTTATATATCTATGTTATCACCGACTTCGTGTTTCGCAATTCTACGATTCATACTTCTCCATGTTGTTAAATCGGTTATGCCAATTATACTTAATGGAGGTAGCTGGTCGCGCCAACCTACGTTAAAAATATGGGGATTTTCTTGTCAAACAATTCATCATCATAGGTTATATTGAATAAGAATTCATCACATATAATAGGTTATCCCAACTATAAATTTAAATGCTTGCCCCAAAATTAAAACTATAATTCTAGATCGTTTAGATTTTTCTTGATTGTGATTCCCAAAGAAGACAAAAAAAAAAAAAAAAAAAAAATATATATATATATATATATATATATTCAGAGCGGAGCCCCGCTCTGAAATTAAAGAATGGGGCTCCTTATTTGACTCATTTTCCGGTCAAATTTCTACATCTCCACCGTTCAGTATTTAGGTATATGCGTGTAGATCACTTCTATAAATTTTCAGCTCATTTGGTGATCGTTAAGGTATCAAAACGATAAAAAATCAATGAACAAATTGAATCTGTCCAATATGAACCATTCGTGTTAATCACGGCTAGGAATGTTTAAACGATTATCAAATTTGATGAAACTTTGCAAAAGTGATCTACACCCATATACCTAAATACTGAACGGTGGAGATGTAAAAATTTGACCGGAAAGTGGGTCAAATAAGGATCCCGCTTTTTAATTTCAGAGCGGAACCCGTTCTGGATAGGGACTATATATATATATATAGAAAACTTTCTTTGCTTGAGTTGTGAGTCTGGATCCAACCACGAAACTAGAGGGGAACTGAAGTGCTGCATCCCTCCTTATTTTTGTGGAAAGATATTGAAAACTACATGTTTCATGTATAATCAAGTTAAAAAAACTCTAGTCTCTACCAAAGAGTAACACTACGCCGGCCAGCCAACACCACTTTCCTTTGCTCCGTCCGATAGATTGCCTTCTTGGCATGGTTCAAATTTAGTAAGGTTTTTTTTATTTTTTATTTTTATCAAAATTTACTTTAAAGCGCAGTTCACCCGGTTTTTGTATTCTAGTCACATCCATATCCGGATCAATTCATTGTTGAACAAACACAGTATGTGAATAACTGACATTCCCTCCAGGGACGTAACCACGTCAAGGGCTGGTTGGGCTACAGCCCAAGGGAGATTTGGGGTAAAAAACTTCTAGGTATATATGTATCTCAGCCTATAGCTCAAAGGAAAAAAAAATTACTTACTGAACTGCACTTCAACTTTCATCGATTGATGACATTGTTTGATTTTGGTCTAACCATAATTAATAATAGAAGACAAGACATGGAGTTGCATATTCAGACTCTTAACTTGTATTGATTTCATCGTTTCAGCCGGTTAGGTTACAATGACATCGGAAATTTTTTTGCGCTTCGCACAAATATAAGGGGCACCAATAAATTAACCCAACCAATGCTTGGTTCTTGCCTACGTCCCTGATTCCCTGTCGAATGATTCTAAGTTCTAAGAGGTCTTAGAAACAAACTAGGAGATGAACACTCGAATGAAATGAATAAGGGCGGGAAATGTAGCTAAGCTATGTCTTAGATTTTGCAAATGCATGCGATAAATAAAGAGTAGGGTATGGCAGGTTGGCTCAGGGCACTAAAGAGTGATAATTTAAAGGGTAAGAGGTTGGTAGAGGGATGATACTACGGACAGTTGTTAGTTCCTTGACGCTTTTTAATTAGTTTATTTTGGACCTATAACTAAACAAGTGATAGGTTACCCACCACTCCCTATCTTCCTCATTTCTCCTCCTCTCACAACTTATCCATATTTCCTTCCATTATAAAAATCCCATGCCTTCTTCGACTACAAGACAAAACCCCAATAAAGAATCTATCAACATATTCAAATTCAATATTAATATTAATGTTCATTATGAACTTTAGAAATAGTAACTATACCATCTTCTGAATATCTTCGATAAGGGAGGTAAGAAGTGAGAAAATGTTTGTGTTCTTACCGTTGAAGCATAAGAATTATCATCTTCGATAAGAAGCGAGAAAATACTTGTGTTCTTACCGTTGAAGCATAAGAATTATCATCTTCGATAAGAAGCGAGAAAATACTTGTGTTCTTACCGTTGAAGCATAAGCATAAAAATTATTATCTCTGTAATATGTGTGTCGTGATGTAGTGATTATTACAACTGACTATTCTGATGCATTATAATTCTTTCGGCTAATAAAAGATTCTACCTATTCTGAAAAAGAAGAAGAAGAACCCAACAAAAGCATAACTATTAGATCTGTTTACCCTTCTTTTTAAAAAAGGAAGAAGATCTATTTATAAAGAGAGGAACCTCAATATGAGAATTGAGATGAGGAAGATGCATGTCTCAACGTAACCAACTTATTTACCATAAAATTGGCTTTTCTCTATCCTTAAATTGGCTACATTAAACTTAGCTCAATTACAACTAGATTATTTACCAACTCTTTCTTAACTTTGTTGGTAGCAACAACCACCAAAAATATCACTATTTGTAAATTGTCTTCAAAACTTTAAAAACACCGGTTGAAGATTTGGTGTGAGTCTGACAAACCCAATTTGTCCTTTCAAGAGGAATAAAGAAATTTATATATTTTCTTTTCTCAAACAGAAGATAATTCACATTCAGATAAATGATCAAAGTAATTTCCCCAATCAGCTGTACTGGTATTATACTAAATATGCTCTAATAGTCATAAAAATTAGAGACATAAGAGGGAAAATATCAGAGAATTCTCAAGGGATTAATATCAGCAATCTCTTTCTGATTTCTTCCCCACTCGACTTAGAACTACATATTACAATTTCATGACTCCCTCCAACTAATCAATCTTATTTCATCTCCAAGCTTCTATAATCTAACACCCCATTTTTCAATCCCAAGAAATCATAAGCAATATTACTAGTGCCAGCACTTGTGGCACCAATATTATCAATCCCACAGCTACTGCAACTCTTCGAGTCCTTTAACCCCAAACTGCAAGAAAAGCAGAAACCCCTTCCTCCACTCTTCAAAGACTCAGCTGGCTTGGGCTGGCTAGGAGGACTAATTCTAAGCTCAAGATTCAAATCTGGACACTTTTCTTGAACTGGGTTAATTAGTGAGTCGACCTTGCTGCCCACAATCCCAACACTGGTGCTGATTTTCTGGTCTTCTTCTTTAATAGCAGAAGAAGCAGCAAAAGAGATAGTGGTGGTTGTGGCAGAGTCTTGAGTAGTTGGTGTTTCATTGAGTGGTCTGTGAGTTGCAGGGTCAATCCCTCTTGTCAAAAGCTTCCTTCTTATATGGGTGTTCCAGTAATTCTTTATCTCATTGTCTGTTCTTCCCGGTAGTCTCCCAGCAATCAAAGACCATCTAAAAGAGAATCCAAACAAAACCCATCAATGTTAAATAACTCAAAAGCTTGCACACAACTTGAAAAAGAGCGTCTTTTTGTTCTCCTAGTGGGACTATGAGGATATAAGTCTAGTGCTTACTTGTTTCCAAGGAGGCTATGGAGCTTGATGATGAGCTCATCTTCTTCCTCAGTGAAATTTCCGCGCTTGAGGTCCGGTCTGAGGTAGTTGATCCAGCGCAGCCTGCAGCTCTTGCCGCAGCGAAGAAGGCCGGCGGCTTTGGGGAGCGAGCGCCAGCAGCCTTCGCCGTGAGCTCGGATATAAGCAATGAGGCGATCATCTTCTTCTTTGGTCCAAGCTCCTTTGTTCGTGTGAGCCTTCTCACAGCAAGGAGATCTCCCCATTAAACAAGTTCAAGACTTTCGGATAGTTCGAACTACCTGCTGCTGTGGTGCTAGAGATGTTGTTGTTGTTGTTGGCTTGGGGTAGTAGTAAGAACTGGAAATGGTAGAGGAGTCTGCTATTTGTATTTGCTGAAACATAAAGGCCGGCCCTTGTGGAGGACTTGGCGTATGATTTTATAGGCTTTTGACTAAAAAAGAGAGAGACAGAGAGGGAGAGAGAAGGGACCCTAATTGCTTCTAGATGCGAGTTGGTGAGACAGGTTAGAGGGGAGTGGCTGGTGGCCTCTCTTCACTTGATGATATATATTATGGCATCAATCAATTATAATAAGTTAAAGTGACATTAACTGAGGCCCCTACAGGTAACCCTCAGGTAGGTGTAAAGTAAGGTATGGAGAAGATGGGTGAGGTATTTCGATTGTTCTATAGTGCTACGAAGTATTAGAATCGTAAGTGAGTCTTTAGATTAGTTCATTATGTGAGACGAACCAACGGTAAATAAGTTTCAGAGCACAGTAGAATTTCTTTCTGATATGCTGGTATCCAAAAACTATAGGTTAAGATAAATTCGATTTGGGTCGCTAGACAACATAATAGAATTAAATTAATGGTGTAGTTGGTAGGTGCTCAATTGACCATACTCACTGACCAAGAGACTTGATTTGAATTTTTGATTATTTCAACTGATTTTGGCTTTGAATTCTTCAGAACTTCCAATGGAATGTCATCATGAATCCAGCTGATCAGTAAATGTAGATTGCAGGAGGTAGAGTGGGAAACTCAAGCGTATGTTTGGACTTGGACGAACTGAGGCAGATTCATAAAGCAATGAATTCTTTTATAAGTTTGTTGGTAGTGGGTTTTTGGGAAGAAAGGTCACAAGTGGTTTGGCTATTCTTGTGCATAAGTACAGAGATGGTAGTTGTGCTTCTTTATTCTATCGGTAAATGCATGAGAGAGAGAGAGAGAGGGCTTCTAGAAGAGTTGGGGAGAGATGATGAGAGGGAGGAGGGTGTAGGAAAAGATAATGAGTGTGGTTGTAGTTGTATGTGGGCTTTGGTTCACCCTCCACTTTTCCTTTTCATCCCCAACCTTGTGGTGCAAGTTTAGGCAACAAAAGAGGGGTACAGTTAGGGATGGGAAGCTGTTGATTCACCTTTTTGTTGTTATCTACCTCCCCAATTTGCATATTATTTGTTACACACCACGCCACAAATGCTCTCTCTCTCTCTCTCTCATCATGAAATTCAAGTGGAAGGTTGGAGATAAAAGGATCATGGGAAGAAGTTGTTTTCAAAGGGGGGAAGAGAGTGAGAGAAGGTCCACTTGTGTTATAATGTGTGTGTATTTCTTTCACCTACCTTTTCATCCTTTCTGAACTGTCCTGGCAGCCACCCTAGTCCAAACTCTGTTGAACCCTTTGGCATGATTCAATGATTTTTTTATCTCATCTCTCCTACAATCTACTTGCTATCCTTTCCTCCCCCTCAAAACCCACCTACATAACCTCATCCATAGCTCTTGCATTAAACCCATTAACCCATAAACTAGCAACTAAAAATCCCATCAAAGCCAGAAAACCATAATCAATCAGATGTTGTTCGTTAAACAAATTAAAGTGCAGAAGGTACTACTTTCTTTTCCTCTCACAACCCACATGTCTAACTCCCGCTAGCAAATCTAAGAGGGTGCCCTCCGTATCGGTTCAACGGACAAAGTGTCCAATGAATTGTCTCAAATAACTAACTAAGCAACACAAAACGTAATGTAAATCATCGAAATAAGAAGCAACGAGAGTGCATTGATTGGTTCTAACCTCTCCAGAGCGATCTCCATTCTCAACGAACTGCACTCAATGATCGCATTGTGTTAGGCTGTGTATAGATCACAAAAGTGATCAAGCAGCACAATGGTCTCTATCTGCAACCGGTTTTTCCTACATTAGCACATGGACAATGAAGCACAATTAGACACTAAACGTGGGATAAAGAATCAAATCAGAATTAGAATTAGGTAAAAAGAAATTGGTCAAGGGGCTTGATCAGGGTTTCTGGATGGAAGAACAATTGCACACAATCAGTGGTGACCAGCCAGCACAGCAACACGTGGAGATCATGTGGTGCTTAGGTATTGAGCCAGACAGTAGGGAACTGTCCTGTGAAACCCTTTACCAACCTCATTGGCTGCCCTCCCCTGCCAAACCGCAGGGGGTCCTATTCTTCAATGACCCACCCAATGGTGGATAAAAGAGCTTCATAAAAATTGGGGTTTCCTTCTCCTAAATATAAACTTTCTTTCCTAGTATTTGGTACCCCATTTAGATATAGACAACATCTTTTCCCTTTTCATTAAATTCCTACCATATATGGCCACCATCTACTCTCTTAGCTAAACTATCACCAAACAAAGTACCAAACCATGATTTAGGGATTTAACCAAAGACAGGTAAGCACATAATTGACACAAAAGAAGGTGATTCAGAAAGAATGCCGATCAGAATGAAGTAGGTCGAGTACTATATGGAGAATAATAACATACCTTTGGCGGATCATACCAGTTTTACAAAGGAAAGTGCTAATCTGATGTAAGAAGATGAATGAAAGAAACAAAACTGATTATCCAACCCAGTATGCCTCATCATTCCATACCCAACTTTCCTTGTAGGATGTCATATTCTATGATTATAAGTGCTCATGTCAGCTGCGCAATATATTGTTTTACTTCATGATGACTCAAATGTTTTGCTTGTATGTTTCTAATAGTAAATGTAGCAGCTAAGCTGCACTGAAGGGATGGTTATTAATGTCATCATAGATGTGAAGTACAGACCTCTCTCAATCTAATCGAAATTAACAAGGATGAAGCAAAATTCAATGTCACTTATTCATAATGGACCAAAAGTAATCAGCTGAGCAAGTCTACATTCTTTTGCGAGCTTCATATAGGTAGCCCAGGATCACAACAGCAGCACAAACTGCAACTCCAACTGCACCTTGTGCCAGTACGGTGCTATCCTTTGTAATAATCTTGGAGGAACTTGAAGTAAACCCAAGCTCAGAGAGTTTCTTATGTGATTCAGCATAATCTCTGAAAAATGCCTCCTCATCCTGCCACAAGCCAAATATTAGCAAAGGTGAACAGAAAGCATAACAAATAGGAACAAATCACAATCAGAACAGTATTTTCCCATCTTTTATTCTAAACATCTTTCCCTGCTGTGAATCCCATTTCAATGTAAACTTACTCCTCATCCAAATCACATGGAATATTTACATGTTCACCCCTCCTTTCTTTTCCATACAAACGTAGAGATGTAGACTAGTAATTGATCTAATACGATGCAAGTTCTAGAAGGAAACCTAATAAAGCATTACCTAACTTAACGAATAACAATGATACCATCACAAAAGAAAGAATGTGTGGGACTGGACCGCACAGGTCACCAACCATCCTCATCTCCATTATCAGGTCACCCATTTTGGCAGCCAATTCCCATCCCAAGCTAAGCACCTCATTCAATTCATTTAACCAAGAACCAGATTGGGAGAATGATAGCCACTCAAATGGTTCCTAACCTAACCGTAGTGATAGCGAGTGTGAAATTTATCCATATTAGCCTCATCTTAGAAGTGGCACAATCATCTGAAGGGCTGCTCTGTTTGCAAAATACAGCAATAAGCCCAGTCTAACCCAGTTGTTTAAAATCACCTCAGCAAAGTCTGGTATAAAATTGATTGTACTAATATGTAAGTGATCATCAAGTTTATGTCAATGCAGAAGCCACAGGAATTTTCATTTCAAAAAAAGTCATGGGGACTTTATAGAACTTGGATTACAAGGAAAAATAACAGAAAGCTATCATACTCAAGTAGGCTCCATTCCAAGTGCAAAAGAACAAACGCTCTTAATCCAGACCAAAAGTCCAAAACCAGTTTTGGTGGGATACCAGGGGGTAAAAAAAAACTAAGCTAACATATAAATAGCTCAATCAAACTATCAAATTTCAAGTTGTTCGCGTAGGGTTGACCAGAGGGAACATTGGATAATGTTGTAAAGGTACCACCAGCTTCTATGTAATAGTGAAAGTAGTTCCAAAAGTTATATGTAATAGTAAAGTAGTTCTAAAAGTTCCAAGACTGTTAATCAAGCAGGACTGAGCTATATTTCCAGCGGTAGAATAGAACAAAAAAGCTCAAAATACCTTTGCATATAGTTCAACAAATTTACGGAACTCAGCATCATCTAATAGAGCTGTATCAGATGGGAGCTTCAGCAATCCCTCTGATTCCCCTTTCAGCAACTCTCTGTTATCAACAACGAGAACACATGCATTCAGACCAAAATGGAAAGAGTGCATGCATAATTATATACATTACAAAATTTTCATTGTCATTTTCATGTCTTACACAAAGTATGAGTTATCAAACTTCAGGGGTTCATGAGTCCAAGGACCATCAAAACCAGATCTCTCTGGATGTGCCCTTCCCTATAAGACCATAAAAGATTTACATGGATGAGCATTTGATCTATCTAATATCAAAGAAAAGCCACAAAGAGAAACAAAAGGAAGATTTACCAGCGTATGAGCCCCAGAGAGGGCAACAATATCTTTGTCAGATAAACCCATTCGATAGAAGATGTCCCTCAGATGTGGTGCACCTATAATTGGAAGTTCATTCATCAGATATAACTTCTGTCACTAATAGAAAAAGAATTGAACAGCCAAAGTTTTCAAATGAAATTGCAGAAGCAACGCAAACCAACAAACATGGCATCTTCACATAAGGCTCTAACACACTCAAGTACATTAACAAAGATATGAGAAAAGGAGCCCAGGACATGCCAGGGCCTGGGGTGGCGGAAATCAACATGAGAGAAAGCAGCTTCTACATATGCTATGGGTTAACAGAGACACACTGTGAACCATCCCAGAGCTTCAAAAATAATTCCTATAACTTCTAATTATAATCCAGAGTACTTTAAAGAAAAGCTTACTTCTAATTCCCAGTACATATGATAATGTTTTGACAACAATGAACAAATAAAACTAGGGAAAGCAAATTAGAAAGCCAGAGTTGTTGTGTTGTAATGCAAGAACAGCATTTGGAAACCTAGTACTAGGCGATGTAAAGAAACTGTCCAGATATACGAATCAGTGACTAGTATAGTTGCATCAAAAGATCACCACATGTTGGACTACGGAATTGTGGTGAACACAGGTGATATGCTGTGACTTGGATTACTTCAGTCTCCCCACGCATCATATCTGTTTCACATTTCACTTTTGAAAGACATAGGACCTCAATACAAAATCCATTTCATATCTGTTTCACATTTTTTTAAAAGACATAATTGAGGACCTCAATGCCAAATCCATCATATTGCGCTACACTGTATATTTCTATCAGATGGAAACTCAAACTATTTATACCGATCAGAAATTGGAAGAAAATAATGAATTAAGTTGACATTACTGAAAAGGTAAAATCTGAAATGCTCTATTATTTGTTCTCCTCATTTTGCACTGCAACAACACCAAATCGAATGCCAACATATAACAGAAATGTTACTAGCGAACTGCTCATCTAGTCTAACTAAAAAGTCCTAAAACTTCCTGATAATGGATAACATCATTCAAGAAGCAACAACCAAGTCGAGATGCTAAAAGCAAACCAGTATATTTGCAAAGGTTGTATGAAACTTGCAAAAACTATCTAAGTACCTCTTTTAGCATCTGGAAGTCGTCCTTCCTTGGGAGAAATTTTTGAATCCTAAGCATAACAACAAAACTTTTAGATAGAAATGCTTGACAAACAATTTGAAAAGCAATATGAGGAAACCAGATGCTTCTTGAAATAAGAAAGAAGTGACCAGTACATACCTTCCTTCCAGGAGTAAAATCAACAGTGGGGCCTCCAGTGACCTCAACAGCAACAACACCAGCAAGCTAAAAATAAAGTAATTTTATTCTTCAATAGCTTCTTTACAGAATCAATGCTACATCCAAGAAATTCGAGGAAAATACTTGTACTATCATTTGCAAACAAAATCAATTTTGTAAAACTATAATCACCTGGTATAAATCTGCATATGTAATCTTTGGATGCTTAGACTTTACTTCCTCTGACATCAGAAAGAGAACCATCAGTCAGACAAGTATGATGAATAACAACTGCATCAATGTAGTTACTGTAAATGAGTAATCATACTATCTTACATTATAGCCCGAAGCACATACAATTATTTTAGTAATGTTACAAATATTCAACATTTGACAGCTGGAATACAGACATGCTTATGTTATTATTAAATTATTATCCCCCTGTGCATTTAGAAATGAAGATTCTAAAGCTAATCAAACTCTCCTCCAGTCTTCTCAATTACATATTAAGATAGTCCTGTCTACAAGGACCAGAGCAATCGGAACTGCACACAAGACCAGTAGTACCATACACTCTACATTAAACAACATTTATATCTTTGCTCCCGGTTCACAGCCACGACAGAATAACCGGTCTACATTAAACAACATTTATATCTTTGCTCCCGGTTCACAGCAACGACAGAATAACCGGTCATGCAAGCGACAATCACAAGACAAAATTTAAACCATTATAGCAAGATAGCACAACAGTTCTCAATTCTCATATATGGAATTTAGTTTTTCCAAACTCTAACAACAAAATTAACAAGAAAAAAAACTCGACCGAAATTCAAACACGAGCAGTATGTACACACCGCAAAAATCAACAGCCTTCTTCAATCCGCTATTAGAGCCGTGAGTATACTCTTCCTCATTCCTAATTGAACCATTAGGTCCACCCGTCTTCGTGTTCACATCGTAGGTACCAGCATCATGCCACCTATCACATCACGGCGATTAAATTTCTTAACCAAAATCCGTACAAGTAATTACATGCAACTCTGAACACAGTGAGTGACATTTACGATTTTCAGTCAATTTTCTCTTGAATTTTCTCAGTAATCGAAGAATAAGCGAACGATTTTCAGTCAAATTTCTCAATAATCAAATAGAGAGAGAGAGAGAGAGAGAGAGGGAGCGTACGCTAATCGGAGCATGATCGGAGCGCAGTTTCTGCTGGAAATGAGAGCACGGAGATCACGGCGAGCCTTATCGACTTCTTTCAGGTACTCTCTGCCAACGACCAGCGGCGCCATCGGAGCGAGGACTGAGTGCTACTGCGGCGACTCGGAGGGAAGAGGAAACGAACAGAGAGAGAGAGAGAGAGTGAGAGTGATGAGAGCGATGAAACAGAAATGGGGTTATAAACAAAGAGCGAGGTAGTTGGACTAATCACGCGCGCTCCACGAGCCCCATTGCTTGATTTTCTTCAATCTCAATATTTTCCCATCTTAAAAAAAATTAAAAAAATAAATAAAAAATAAATCCATCTCAAAATTTTACAACTCTTTTGCTTAATTTATTTTTCAGACTATAATTTAACTTAGGAAATTAAAATAGCACTTCAGGGCTCTCTTTAAAGTATTGAGATCAAAATAGTCTAATAATATTATCTCGCTACATGAAGTGTTACGTTTAAACGTTTCATCTTCGAGAAAAAATTACAAGTTTGACGGCCAAATTCAGACACATTACTTCATTGGCACGTAGAAGAGCAGAGGCCGCTTTTACTTTCAGTTACCTAAAAGAGTATAGGCAAAATAACAGCTACAGTAATGCACATTTTATAGAGATTGTGTCTATGCCTGTGTGAAATGAACGATTTTCAATTTAATCATGCTTGATGCTAGTGAGGTTTTGACTCATCACATTTACACGATGTTAGGTCAATTAGCAAACCTTTTCACCTCAAAATAATGTTGTTTGCGTTGCTTACAGTAAGCAGAAAATTCTCTAGTAATTCAACTCTATTTTTTTCTTTAGCAAGCTTTTTTGAATCTACTCTCATTGAGATTACAAAATAGAAGGCCCACGAGAACTACTAATTGTGTTATTCAAAGATAAGTATTTATGGCTATTGCATGATTCATATATTTTCATTGTGAAAAAGAAAATTTTTGTATAATGTTCATAACTTTCGTGTGAGAATCTTCAGTACCGCATCTTCTTCACTAGAGTAATCCACCACAGCCAACCCAGATCTGCTACAACGCAGACCATTTTGGATCACCTAGCCAGTAGCATCATTATTACAACCATGTACACGAAGAAGCAAACCGATTTTTGCTTAGAAGATGGTATAGGAATCCTATATCATGTGAAGTGTTAGTGTCGATCCTGTTTCAATCCTCCAGTTTAAAAGATAAAAGAGAAAGAAAAACTTTAAGCTCATTCAGCAGTTCTCCATTGCAGCTCTAGCTGGACCTGTCCATTCTTCGAGTCTATGAGGTGGTACTTCTGGTTGATTCGTTTGTTGGAAACGACGTCGGAGAGACTGATTTGGACATACCCTAGAGATTCCTGAATCCAAAAGAAAGTATGGTTCCAATCATGTATCAGAAAAAGAAAATGTGAAAAGACAAATTTGTAGGATCCAGATATTCCAAGCATGCTACATTAATCAAGCCTGTAGAAAGAAAATGTTATTGCACCTCTCTTTATCAAAAATTATTGGGGGGAGGGGACTTCAACCTTGGGACCTTTGACAACAAACCATGATACCTTTCTGATCTAAAGCTATTCCACAGATTATCAATATGAACAACGGATCAAGAGGATGTCACATTCTAGTCTATTTAGATAAGGTCAAGATCACTCAAGATGCGGCATGCTTATCCCAGTAGTTACATACAATAGAATCTACAACAAATGTTCATTTTTGTGCAGTATATACTTGCATACCATGTAAGAAACCATATATGATCCTCACCTTTCCATGCAGCAGTCCCAATTTTGATGAGGTACTGACTACCTCCACATGTAATTTATCATTAGTGGGAGGTTCTTCAAGCATAAATTGAAACTGTTCTTCCCATCTTGGATCTCTACTCTTCTTTAGGTGCTGCATAATCAAAATAAGATCATTAGCATACACAATGTGATAATAAGATCATAAACAACTCTGTATAATATCACCATTCAAGTAAAATATATGCATACATCCTCCTCTGGCTGTGAGTGTCTGTGTCACATGCATAAAAAATGAAAATCTAATAATAATAATAATAATCCAAAATCCAGCGTCTTTAAATAATTTATAATCTCATTGAGTTCACAGACTAATCTCATTGAGTTCACAGACTCCATTGTCCCTTACCATCCTTCTGACAGAGAATCTCACCACCAATGTAACTATGAAGGATAACATAGATTACCTAGATCTTACACAGGGTAGTACACGGTATAACCTAAAAATTCAAGTGAGGAACGCATTAAACATCCTATTCTGTGGGACTGAACAAGATAGGCAATTTAATTTAAAGAAGAAAAAAAAGAAAAAAAAAGAAAAAGAAACACTAAAACATTTCCCTTATTAACGTTTGATAGAAAAATGGTATCGACACAGACACATACAGTATAATAGATTACCTAGTTTTACACAGGCATACGGTAGAACATTTGGCAGAGAAAAATCTACACTACATTCAAATACTGAAGGTTCAACGTTCCAGTAATCATACTCAACCATCCATGAACACAAAAGAGCAAGTATATCAAAACCAGGATACCTCAAAAAGAAGAATAAATAAATTGGGTAGATTTATATTTTACAATTTTCCAAGAACCCTCATACCTTGGTCCTTTTTTCCTCCCCTCTGAGAATAAGTCGTACAGATGGATTACAATGGTGCTTTCCTTCAAGATCTTGACCTTCATGAACTATGACAACAAGCAAACCTCCACCAGGTGGGGTTCCTTCAGGAGCCTTCTCTAATGTCTGTGTTTCTTCATACCCTTTCTGCATGTCCTCCTCTGCAAAAGGTTTATAAGTCAATTCCAACTCAATCTGCCCACGGTTCTTCTCATTCTGAGCATCATTTAAGTCCTTAGTTTTAAGGAGGTCCATAGTCAAAACTTTTGGCTCATCATGGGGGAGATCTTTCAAAGGTATTACATTGATACCCATTCTCTCATGTTTTCCCACCTAAAAGAAGGGAAGAAATGCTTCAGATATACATAGCTAAAACAGAAAACATGACTTCTGATTGATAAACTGGCATTATATACCTTATCCCAGTCATAAACCATTAATTCTAACGCCTGAGTTTGTGGGTCTTTAATAACCATATTAAATTCCTCATTCCATTCAGGGTTCAGGTTCTTGTGCTTAACAGTGGTCTTCTTTGATGGCATATTGCTCTCTGTGAGCTTTAGTTTTACATAAGGATCTGAAGCACCAAGAAGATCTTTCTTCCTTAGCTTCATTGCCCTCAGAACCTTCACATGGAGAAGTCCTACAGGCCTATTAAAGGCTCTGGAAATTCAAAGAACTTTTTGTCAGCTACAAGAAGATCCAGAAAGTACTTGCCATGTAATTCAGATGAATACTAAAACATACTTTGCTGGGTCCATGATTGGTACTTCAAGAGTTTTTGGCCAGAGATACATGTTAGCAACCTGGTCTTTGATAAACTCCTGCGGGAAAGCCATTTATAACACAGTCAAAACCAATATTATAAACTGATAAGTACATCAGCATGAGGAAGAAGTCTTCTAAAAAAAATACAACATTAACACTTCTGCAACAAGTTAGTTACAGCAAAGCCAGTTCTAAGGACCCTACTCCAAAGTAGGACTGAGATATGCACATGAGAATAATATTGCTAGCTCATAGAATCTTGAGAATGTATTTATACTCAAAATGTATTCCACTCAAACCCCCTGCCCCAAGGAATGAAACCCAGTGAACCGAGGATTACAATATCTGCCAACATATCCCTATTGCCAACGTCTCTCAGTGGGGAACTTGTCTTTCATAAAAAATAAATCTCCAATACTTGTTTAATATACGGCATATCTGCCTGTACTTTTTTTGGGAGGACTCCTGGGATATCGCCTGCGACTGATATTTTAATCCTTGTTCTAAAACATATTGCATTGTATCTGCCACATGAATATATTACCTTTACTGCATTCATATGGTACATGCACTCGCAACTTTAGATATACACTATCAATTTTTTTTTTCAATCTTTATACATGCTGCACTAAATGAATTGTGAAATAACTCCAGTGTACTGAATTGTGAAAGAATCCTTATCCTGTCTAACAGGTAAAATGAGTTGATGACACATTGATGTCAAATTGTACAAATAAAAAGCATAGTAACTCCCAAAATGATATTCAGCAAGCTAGTAAAGGATGATATTAGATAAAATTAGAATACAGTCTGCATACTCCCATGATCAGCAGTAGTATTTCATCTCGAAGGAGGATACCTACCCATAAAGTTATGATCTCTCAATCAGGTTTCTAGCGTAAACAATAAATATCTAGGCTTAGCAAGTGTATAATTATGTATTGAAGAGGATACGCATCTGCAAATGACATCCAGAGAAAGTCAATAATACCTGGACATATCTGTAAAGGCCAGGTATTGACATAAGATCAGCGCCTATAAGCTTTACTCCAAAGTCCACATAAGGCTGCAAAAGAGAGGGAAAATGAAAAAAATAAAAAATAAAGAATTAAATAACCATAACATATACAGACTATTCCAGCGGCAAAACCATATGGAATAGATTTACCAATGAATATTCCTGATGAAACAAAAATCAGCATATACCAGGATAATCTGGACTTCCACAATGGATTTGAGCGTATAAAGTAAATCATGTATGATATGGAACTCCAAAAGGACCGTATCATAAAACCAACCAGATAACCAACTCCCAAGGCATAATTTAGCACTTGCATTATCGATCATAGTAGCTTAAGAAAGACATCGATTCTTGAACAAAATATATATAACGAATCTAACAAATATTCAAGACAACAAGTCCCAGATTAAAGTTATATGCTGCACATACCCTGTCCATGAGAGATACATTGATTTGGGCAAAACAAGGAAAGCTTGGGACCAAGGGCTTCAAAGTAATACGTGGTGCAGCAAAAACTTGCACATCGACCACCTGAAATAAACCACACAACAATATCTTAATAAATCACACAGCAAAAAGTCTCTCTCTCTCTCTCTCTCTCTCTCTCTCTCTCCACCTGAAATAAACCACACAACAATATCTTAATAAATCACACAGCAAAAAGTCTCCGTCTCTGTCTCTCTCTCTCTCTCTCTCTCTGTCTCTGTCTCTGTCTCTGTCTCTGTCTCTCACACACACATCTAAACTAACTAGAGCATTTTCCTAGCAAAGTGAAAAGCAAGACCTGAACAGTTGCTGTGATTCCGTATGCTTTAGCAGCAACAAGGATATTAGGATTTGCAGCCCATTTAATGGAGGGTTCCATAATCAGCTCCTTCTCATCAGTTACATAAACTTTCATACCTAAAGATAACAAGATTTAAAGTAACATAAAATGCAATGTTCTGAAAATTCATCAATACAAAAGTAAATATATATGCAACCACGACACAAGACCTACAAAGTATACTAACATTAAGTATATCAATTTTCGAATTATCACAAGAGATGAACCATGCACAGTCCTTGAAGAGGAAACAAGAACCTCTAAGGTGCCTCTGATGTATGATCATAAATTAGCCTCAAAGTTAAACAAAGGATCCCCCAATGTTATAAAACTCAGAAACTTGGTCGTGAAAGAAACTTCAAAGTGAAATATTGGGTCAGCTAACCTTGAAAAGTTGGTGGAAGGGAACCTAACGTCAGCTTCTTAAATTCAACAGAATCAATCTTGTACTTTGGTATTTGCTCGGCAATTATAGGCTTTGCAATATCTTTAGCAGTTTTGCAGATCGCCTATAGAAGAAAAAAAGAGGAAGCCATGAAGCTTAACCAGAAAGTCGAGAACAGATGAAAAAGCAACGAGCTATGCATAATTGAAGATGATTAAAACTATTGATCACCTTATCAAGATAAGGCCACATATATTCAAGAAACTTGTTTAGCCAATCAAGCTGCAGAAGGACAAAAGGAAACTATCAGCAGGAACATAAGCTCTAAAACCCCCTATGCTGTTACGAGCCACAACATAACAGAAAGAAAAGAAAAGGTTGTGACAGAGTAACTACATACGCGATCATAGTCTGGATTCTTCACCCAAAGAGGTATCTCAGGAAGCATCCGCTCCAAAGTTTCCGAGTCTTGATCAACCAACGGCCGAATTTTGGGGTTCTGAACAACAGCAATCAATTACCATTAAGCAAAGGCAGATACAGATACAGATGTGGTGCGTACATGAAACATGCACACATTTTTCACCAATCTTTATTCTCTATATACTCTATATACAGATGTGAGCTGATAGTTTTGATAGAGCGATGCATCTATTTCACGTCTCTTCTATTTCGGAACCATCTAAGTTTCTCCAGATGCAAAAACATGTAGATTCGTGCATTGAGATTACAAAAGGTAACAGAAATCAACGATTTTCGACAATTACGGCTGAGCAAGTACACGAGATCTCTCAAAGCTGTCATAACTTCCACAGTTTCGTGCTCAAAGCACCTACATTGCTTTGCTAACTTCACATTTTTACAGCTGACAGTAAAACCTCACCTCTCCACTATCACACACAACTCGAAAACCGAAACTCGAACCATATCCGCATACAAATAACATATACTCTCTAGCATCCGATAATTTCCAACACGATCAGCGAAATGAAACCTCTAATTCAATATCAGTTACGCAACAGAATCAAGAACGGAAACAAATTAGCGAAACGAAACAAGCAAAACGAGAAATGAAATCACATCATATAGAACAAAGCTTTCTAGGCGCATTGGATTAAACAACGAAGATGAAACCCTAGAAAATTGAAAGGAAGTATTGCATTGTAATCAAGAAGAAGAAAATTGAAGAGCGAACGAACCTCAACATCTGAGGATTGGACGTAAATGAAGAGGAAATATCCGGCGACGAGTCCAATCGAAATCCCTATTCCGAATCCAAAGAAGCCAAAAATGGTGCTGAAGAATCCCATCTTCTCTATCACGCTTTCTTTTTTTCTTACTCTGAAATCCTCCACAAAATCCCCATTTTCTTTCTCTTAAAACTCCTCGGATCACTACGCTACCGCCTTAAATTCCAGGAATTATGAAATGACGTGATTGTCCTCGGCCGGGTTTGCCTTGTGGAATGCAAGGTGGTGGTGGCAGTTTCGGAATTAGAGGGGTTGAGGAGGGTCCCGCAAATAGGCAGTGGGTAACGTATTCGATTTGAATCCAAATCGATTACCAGAAAGGCTCGGTTTGACTAAATTGGAGGATACGTGGCGGATCTGTGAGATGCCACGTGGAAATATTATTCTTTGGTCTGCTGGAAATGTCTTGGTAGTGCCACTTCAGATGGGTGTGGGCTCGGGTCCCGGATCTTCCCAGTACAATGGCAACTATTATATTCTTGCTAGTAGGTACTAGATTTGTATGGACGACTTCTCCTCATGTCTTGTGTAAGTGTTTTGTTTTTTGTTTTTTTATTTTTTTTTTTCTGAAAAAAAAACACTTATAGGAGAGATAGTAGGAGAAATAGAAAGAAAATAGGGGATTGTAGATTTTTTTTCATTTTATTTAAAAAAATTATTTTGTAAATATCGTTATTGTTCTTGTGATTTAATTCATTCTCAAAGTTTTTTAATCTTTCAGAGACTTTTCTGTAAAAAAATTCTGTTTTGGCTAACAAAGTCTCTTCTGTTAATTAAAAAATTTAGAAATTTACTGTGTGTGTTTTTTTTTTTTTTATCAAAAAGATATTCATTCATGAAAATATGAAAGAGTACATCAAGGAGTGTATAGTGGTCTCATTAAACCTCCCAAAGCATAAAGAAGAGTATTATATACTCCATTTTACGAAAACTAATTAGCCTTAACAACAATAATAAATGAAAGTCACTCATGCACTAGCCACCATCGGTACATAGAATAAGGCAATAATAAAGCTTCCCTAACTACCCGATGTGTTGCATTATTAATAAATTAGCTACTCGGTGTGCTGCATTATTACTAACTCTAGGGACAACACCCCAACTACAAGGCTGAAAAGGACTCGACAAGAATTTAGTTTCATCCATCACAGCTCTAGCTCCATCTACACTAAGGTCCTCCTGCGTTGCATCTAAAGCCTCAAACATTGTCTTTGCATCTCCTTCTAATACTATATGTGTGAAACCAGTTTGAAAGCAAAAGTGGAGTCCATTGACTATTGCTACTAATTCACACGTATGTGGACTTAAGAATCCAACCCCGAGAATTGCCAACACTCCTACACATTCTCCTAATTCATTTCAAATAACCGCACTTGTTCCAAATCGTCCATTTTCAATATCCAGCGCCCTATCAACATTAAGCTTCACCAGATCTGCCTCCGGTTTCAACCAATGTTGTATCCTAGGAACACCTTCCTCTCCACTCTCCAGTTGTCCCAACCTATACTCTCGTTCGTCTACATTCATTATTCTCAAATAGTTATCCCACCAACACCCAGCCTGCTTTATCAAACAAGCTGCCTCCATCCCCTCATTACCATGAACTACTTTATTTCAGTGGTGCCATATTTGCCAAGCTGATAGGAGCATAAAATGTGACGTTATAATGTCTGAACCTTTGCACTTTACTTAGTTATTTCCCTTAAAAAGATCATTATTAACTTCTTTTTGTTTTAGGTACTTTGAGAAGCAATTATGGAAGAATGGGAGCTTAATTGATGCAACCGAAGCATGAGATATGAAGTATAGATGCATATGTAAAGATTTGAATGCCCAATTGGATAAGAAAGAGCTTAGAAGTCAAAGAATTAATAGTTGCAAAATGACTCTTGAAGAAGGAAAATCCTGAAAACTGCATTATCCCTTATTTTCTTCCACTTTTGGAGTTCAATTTGGGATTTGTTCGATAACGTTTTGGTGCAGAAGTTTATATTTACTTCAAGCCTGCATGTTGTACTTCAACTGCAGCCAAATAGCTTCCCCAGAATCTCAAAGACGACGTCAAAAATTCAAGCCAAAGAGGTGCTGATGTGAAGACAATTTCTGCTGGCAGTTTTTCTCTGGTTTTGGAGAGAGAATTCTGTATATCTATAAAGCTTATCTCTGTGAGTTATCTCCCAGATTTGAAGATGGTAATTTGTACTTCAGTTTAGCCACAAGAATCGCTAAAATTGATGGGGTTATGATCAAGTTATGATGCTCCAAAGTTGGACAAAAAGTTAGCAAAGTTGGAAATTCTGACATTGCATTTCGGGAAGGCAATAATCAAGGCTGAGTTTGGGCAACGTGTCAATGGACTTTCTGAAAGGTTTTTGTATGAAATTAAAGCCCAACATATGAAGGATATCTCAAGGGAAATTCACGTTCAAAAGAGTCCAAGAAGTTAATCGAAACCAAGAAGGAAAAATCAGTCTGGATAAGGAAAAGAAAGAAAAGTTTGTGGGCAAATTAAATTGGACTTGCTTATGTATTTAAAGTACTACTTCTGCCTCTGCTGAAACATCATGAGAGAAGAGAGAAAAATCCCTTTTGCTATTCTCTTTGATGAGAACACCAACCAAGAAGAAGAGAAGGAGCAGCTGTGACGACCATCATCCATCACCGTTCACCATTCTTCCTCTTTGTCTATCAGTTTTTGTTTCTTATTTTCACCATGTTTTTATGTGATTTCTCTACAAACATGAGTAGCTAAATAATTTTTGTTAGGGGCTAGTATGAAGCCCTAAACTATGATTTAAATTCCATAAGACAATTTCTTTGTTTCTAACCTTTGTTGTGTGATTGTTTCTTAGTTCTGAGTCAACAAATCTTTTATATGTATGTGTTATGTGGTGGCTAATATATGATTTATGCATGTAATTGAAGCTAGGTTAAATAGCAATTCACATAATCGTCTTGTGATGTTAATCGTAGTAGTGAAGCCTCTCGCCAAGGTGAGTTCCAAGAAAAAGGAATGCAACTAGACACGCTTGTTGTACTAGTTTGTACACTTAGATTGACAACCTTCCATGTGTGCTTAATGCTTTGAGGCTTGCTAAATGTAGGAGCCGCTTGTGATCTCTATGTTGTTGTTTTCAAAAGATTCTAGTAACGGCGCTTGTTCTTGCTAGGATACCATAGAGAAGTAATATAAGGTACTTAACCCGCTTGTTGGTTTTGTAACTTAGTCAATCTCTTTCACATGACTCAGTAAAGAACTTAGGGATTGAAGTTTGAAATTTAGATTGTGTTTAGTGGTGAATTACGATCCTCTAGCATATTCATCATCATTGTTACATTATTTTATAGTTTTGTTAATTTACTTTGATATCTAAAATCCCAAAACCCCAAATTTATATATTATGTTTTTCTTCTATCTTTTCTAATCTTACCATCTACTTCTTTCATCTTATAGATATTGTGTGGATTTCGGAGTGTCCCTCAAATCTCTGGCGTTGAACGATCCCTCTTTCACTATATTGCAATTGACACTACAACGAGAATTAAATTGTGCATCCATTTTGGACAACCAAAACCCAACACATAACCACTCCAACTCATAATCTCAAGCAACTAAATCCCGTGCATAAATAAATAAAAAAAAAAAACTTCCTTACAAACTGAACATACCTTTGTAAGAAAAGTGAGCTTCCACTCCTTCCTTGCTACTGAACAATCTCACAGAGCATGCACAATGGATTTCTCTTCTGCACCACACCTTTGACACCTTCCAACATCACATACATGTCGTTGTTCAATAAAGAAGCATATGGTAAAAACCCCGAGCACGCCCTCCACAAGAACACTTTTATCTTGTTTGGTAAGTGAAGACCCAACAACCGTTTCCATCCTCTGTACAACCCAACAACCGTTTCCATCCTCTGTACAACATATAGTCTCCACCTAAAGATTTTTAGCCAAGCTCTGTTGGCGAAGACTTTTTGGAGAATAATGCACACTCCCAACTCTTTGGTGGGTAAATTGTTACGTGCAAAGTATTTCCCTGAGAAGGAATGGATGGTGGCCTCGGTGATGAATGGGGCTTCGTTGATATGGCCAGGCCTAGTTTGGGGAAAAGATGTCCTAGAGGTTGGTATGCGTTGGCGAGTGGGTGATGAGAACCAAATTCGGGTAAAACTGGACAAGTGAATTCCACAACCATACAGTTTTCAAAAAAAAAAAAAAAACCTCTAATTCTCTGCCTTTGGACCTTCCAGTTGTTGATTTGATTTTACCTAATAAGGAATGGAATGTGGAGATGATCAGTAATCGGTTTTTGGAGTTTGAAGCTCGCACCATATTATCTATCCCCTTAGCTAGAAATGGAGGAGTTGACAAGTTGATTTGGCATTATAATCGAAAAGGCATGTACTCTGTTAAATCGGGATATTGGGTGGCAATCCAAGAGAGAAATCGAAAAGATTCAGCATCATTTGGCAGCAAACCACGTTTACCTCCTCCTTTACCCCACCAGAAATTAGTAATTTTGACTGAAAAGCCTTCTGAACCCCTTTAGGAAGTCGAAAAACACGTATAGTGTAAGTCGGAATTGCATGTGGCACCGCTTTAATAAGTGTCAGCTTAACTGGTTTAGATAAAAATTTGCTCTGCCAGCCCACAAGATGGTGGTCCAATCTCTCATTCAGTTGTTTGTACACAGTGGCGGATCTAAGGTCCGAAAGTTAAGTGAGCAAAAAAACAATTATAAGGAATAGTTAAAACTCTTGAAAAGACAAAATACAATTTTTACATAGTATTCATCATGATTTCAAAATAGATATAAGAATTACAAATCAAAATAGTCCATAAGAATTATTACATAAATACTACATACTGGATGCTACATATTCATGAAGCCAACAGAGGAAACACATAGGGAAAAAAGAGAGGAGAAAGGGAGAGAGACACCGGGAGATAGAAACAAATGAATGGACTAAACTAATTAGACCATTCTTCTCTCAAAAGGAAAAAAACACAAATTAAACAAATGATGTGGGTGGAAGGCCAGAATCAAGACTAGGTTGTGATAATGGTGGTGTGCCTAAACGGAGGTATTTCATTGAGATTAGTACCCCTCTTTAGCCTCTTTATTTGAGATTTCGATTAATTAGTTTGCCTTAATTGAGATTTCGACTAATTAGTTTCCTATTTGCCTAGCGGAAAAAAAAAATTTTAATTGGCATGTCCCATTTTTTTTTGCCCAGCGGCTGCTGGATGCGCTGTCTCTATAGTCCGCCTCTGTTTGTACATCTCCTTCTTATTCTTTCCAGCAATAGTTGGTAAACCTAAATGCATCTCATGAATCTACATTCCTAACATATGCTTCAATTCTTCTTTTTTCTCCTGGCGAATACCCGGTCCAAAAACTATTATTGACTTCTTAGAATTTATTTTATGTCATGTTGCCACCTCATACAATAGGAGAATTTATTTCAGGTTCTCCACTTCATGTGTTTCCGCGCAAGCGAAAACAAAACAATCATAAGGAAATAATAAATGAGACATGGATGGTGTCATACAACTAGTATGTACTCCATAAATCAACCCCATCATACATGTATGAGAAAGTAGGTTGGACAATCCTTTCGAACACAATAGGAAAAGATAAGGAGATAGCTGGTCTCGCTGTCGCAGACCCGTCGTTGTTCTTAAAAAACCTACCACCTGTCCCTACCACAAAACCGAAAAAGAAGTGGAGGAGACACATTTTAAGATCAGTTGCATCCACGCTTTGCAAATTCCAGTTTTAACATCATATGTTTAAGAAAGCTTCATTCAACTCTATCATATGTCTTACTAATATGTAAATACAACCATATTTTAAAAATGTAGCAGAAAACAAACCAATAAATAGTGCATATGCAGCCGCTTTAAATGTGGAATTGAATTTTGAATTTCATACACTTGTTTGTTTGTTTGAATGATCCGAGCATCGATTAGGACAACAAGCCGACGTGAAAATGTATAAGTTCAATTGATAATGAATAACCAATTGAGCATGTTCTTTACTCAAAACTGTTGATCTTGACATTGTATGCTTTCCATACTCGAATTGTTGTCACAATTCACCATTTAGAGACAGACAACAAACAAGTTTGGAGTTTGGTAATGCATTTCTAACCTCTTAACTTTTCCAAAAACATTATGCTTAGTAGATCAATCCATAGAGGTGTTACACTTTCGCTACCAAATATAAACCTCGTAGCCGGATCATTTAGAATTGAAAAATAAAGAAAACCAAACAAATTCATTTCTTTGAAGATGTGAACCAAAATAGGGAATAGATTTTAGATAACTAAAAACAAACACAATTAATTTTTTTTTTTTTTTTTGGTCATCTCTCAAAAAAAAAAAACTGAAATATATTCAGAGTTTCCAGCATAGCATGCAATTGCGATTACTTTGATGCTAAATGTTTTAAGGTGATACATATGTGCTCCACAATACTAGTACTACTACTAAAGGAGTTTCTGATGTTGAATAACAAGTACAAATGCAGGATAATGGAAAAGTTGTGACAATTTCAAGCTCTCCAAACTTCTTGGTAACATCCTTTTGATCAAACTCCATTATCGACCCTCTTTTTCCTCATACTAAAACGTCATTTGATGATGAAGTTGGGGAAGTTGAAAAGCTGGTGAAGATCTTGTATGCACAAAAAAAATGGTTGGGTTGTTGGAAAAAGAGGATGATGCTCACATATCTGAAGATGGAAAACTAGTTCTCGACTTCCTCCAAGCAATTTATTCTACTGAATTACGGCAAGCTAAGTTAGATGTTTCTGAAGAAAAGAGAGCACTACAGGAGAAGTACGAAAAACAACTGATGGCTCACAAATCCGAAGATGGAAAACTAGTTCTCGACTTCTTCCAAGCAATTTATTCTACTGAATTAAGGCAAGCTGAGTTGGAATTAAGGCAAGCTGAGTTAGATGCTTATGAAGAAAAGAGAGCACTACAGGAGAAGTACGAAAAGCAATTGATGGAAGCTGGCAGGATGCTTGAGGCATCAATGTTAGAAAAGGCCATACTTGCACTGGAAGATGCACTTTCCAAAGGATTACCAATCCATAAAGAAATAGAGGCTTTGAACACTTATCTTGGAGGCACTAGTAAAGATTCAATTTTGGATGTCGTCCTCTCATCAGTCTCATGCCTACCTGAGGAAACACTAAAGAATGGAACTGATACGATATTACAGTTGAATCAAAAGTTTATGCCTTAAAAGAGATTCTACGTGGTGGTGGCGTTTCGGTGAAAGAAGTTTATCAATCTGGAGATGGGATCGAGTTTAGCATCAACAAAGTGGAGTACTACATTGGTGGAGAGAAGATAGTTTTGACCCTAGTTCCTTCTCCTGGTGCTGGCATTTTGGTGAAGGAAGACCAATTCGAGGATGGGATCGAGTCTATCATCTATAAAGTGGAGAGCTACCTGGCTAACGGAAAGTTGGTTGAAGCAGTTGAGACACTAGAAGGTGTCAAGTGTATTATAGCAACATAAACTGTGTGTGATTGAGTGAAGCGTGCTAGGAACAGGGCTATCACAAAGGGAGTTCTTACATATCTCAAAGCATATTCTACAATCATGAGCGTCACATAATTTGGTTAGTCTTTTTTTTAATACAAAACAAATATTAAAAAAAAAACAAATTACAATAATCCTTTGTCTTATACTTGCGGAGTTGATATCAATTTCAAGCGACATACATTAAAAAAAATAGTAAGTTATGATTGGAATATATGATAAACATCTATGGGCGTCGATAACTATTGAGAAATTAAGATCAATTGAATAAGAAACCTATAGAATATGAAGCATCAAAATAAGACATCAAACTAGCTTACCTAATGAGTATACCGGCCTATAAAAGATCCAAACTTTTGAACAAAGAATTTTGAGTAAACAATGTGTTTTAGTTCTTCCAATTTTATATAAAGATCAATTCATTAGGTAGTCCAAAAGAAACGAATAGCAAAATATCGATGCGTTTCACTACTGTTTGCTTTATATAAAGTGTGATGGAGAGAAGTTGTAGCAAACTTTGCACGTTAAGAGAATGTGGTTAGTTTTTGCACGTTAACAGGAGTTAGAAGATATAGCCGTGAGCTGTTTGAGGTAAGATAATTAACTAGAGGAAAAATGACCATTTGATTCAATTTTAGGGGCCTCTGTGCCCAAACCAATGACCACTCTAAAATATTGTCCAATTGAACAAAAGTTAACCACACCTATTGCCCAATTGAACTCATCTTCACTAAAACCTAATAAATTATGACTATTTTGCCCCAACCCTTATAATCACATGCATAATCATCAGGCTCCGGTCACCGACCACCGGAATCCGATTACCGGACTTCGATCACCGGCCACCTGCCGCCGGAAACTCGCCGGAATTCATCATCAGTCGTCGAACTCTGATCACCGGAATCTTGCCAGATTTTATTTTGTCATCGGAATCTCGTCGAATTTTTTTTTTCTGATGTCATCGGTCACCGCCGGACCCCAAATACTGACTCCTAATGATCCAAACATTGACCCCTAGTAACTCCTAATATTATTTACTGACACCAGTAACACCGATAATAAATTACTGACACCCAGTGACACCCGATAATAAATTAATAGTAATACCCCTTAGTGACCCCAAAAACTGACCCTCAGTAACTCCTAATATTATATTATTGACCCCATTAACTCATAATATTACATTAATGACCCCCAGTAACTCCTAATATTACATTACTGACACCCAATAACAAATTACTGACACTCAGTAACACCCCGTAACAAATTACTGATCTCTAGTAACTCCTAACATGTTTTTTGTTTTCTGCTATGCAATACAACATTTTCCATATCCATTTTTTACATAACTAATCTTCAAATGAAAGAAGAAAAAAGAAGAAGAATAAGAAGAAGAGAACAGGTGCATTAGAGTATAACTTGCAAACTTTTGAGCCTCGTCGGAGACGGCTTCCTCTACGCCAACGGGAGATGGCTTCTTGACTTTAGATCTGAGAATAGAACAGCCGACTGAAGAGAGAGAGAGAGAAAGAAAGAGAGAGAGAGAGAGATGATTTGAAATGATTTTGGGGTGAAAATGTAGAGATGAAGTTAGTTTGGTGAAATTGTCAGAGATTTGGGTATTTGAGTTAGACACTTTGGTCTTTTTGAGAAGAGTTCTTCATTTGGATAGCAAACATTGGAATGGTAAAAAATTGCCCCAATTTTGGGCATTTGGTCATTATCCCATTTGAACTTTATAAGTTGGGCAATCAAATTTCAAACTGGAGGCAGGGCAATCAAAGATAATAAACACCCAAACCCGTCTTTGCTCAGCTTTTAAAAATGTGGGAATTGGTCATTATCGCGAAACTTGGATATTCAGACACATGACTCATATAAAATGTACTACACCTCGTTGGACAGTATTGAAGACCTACACGGTGTAACAGTAGGAGTTGATGACACTACTTAACTTGCAGAGACCATAAAGTTTAACTATGACAAATGTTAGTACAACGTCAACAAGTATACGATATGGAGACAAATGCAAATTTTACATTTTCTCGTGCTCGACTTACTTAAGTAGCTAGCCAAAAAGAGAGTGTAAACTTGTATACGAGTAAAGACAAGTACAACATCCTAATTATGTAGCCAGCAAAATGATAAGATTTGGTTTTTAACGTGAAATGGGAATTGTGTGTACAAACAATTTAAAAACATGATCAATCCATTTAAATGGGCTTACAATAAACATGGTTTTAGAAGCATGTATACTTGTCTGGATGCGACTATAATCCCCAACGAATTTTCTCAATTCTCAATTCTCATAGTCCATGGCGCAAGCCAATTGACTTCTCAATTGCTAGTGGGCTAAGCAGGGTACATAAGAGGAAGACATCAACCTAATAAGAAGCGGACATAGGAGTCATAGGAGGAAGAGTTCGTCCAAGATGAAGCTTATTTCTTGTAGAATAAGTGATCTGATATAGCAAGCAATCTAACGTCTCTCCATATGTTATGATCATGGTGGTGGAATAGAGTACCTAATATTCTAGCGGTAAAGACTAAGTAATAGTATAACCCCAACTTGTTTAAATAATAGAACTTTGTAGCGTTGTTTTCCATGAGTAAGACCACTAGTTAGAAGCCCATCAAGTGAAATGTATCATACTTAGTTCAACAAATTACCTTTGTTAAAACCTAATTTCTTAAATTCACGAAGAAGTAGGAAACTACAAAGTATAAAGATAGAGAAAAATAGAAATTTAGATTATGATTGATGGACGAGACGTTATCCGTTTTAAGAAATGCCAAACTAATTCTAACTCAATTTCGACTGTTATGGTTATGACTGGGCATGGGCCGGGACTGGATTCACCTGATCCCGGTCCTGTCCTTAGAGATTTTAAAAGGGACGGGAAATGACGAGATTAGACTTTTTGAAAAGTGATCCCGCCATGCCCGTATCCTGTTCGGGACTGGGACGGGACCGGGACATTTCATCAATTTAAGCAATAAGTTCATAAATAAAACAAAATTCTTGCAATTCAAAAGCAGATGTTCACAACAAGCTTCTTCATTTCGCCGAGCAACAAGCTTATTCCCTCTAGCCATCAATTGGATAACAGGAAGAGGATGAATTTAACCTCGAGGAGCCTCCGGTGCTGGTTTTTGTGGATGGAAGGGAGAAATCGTGGAGGATTTATGCTCTTTGAAGACTTGATCGGTGCTTTGGGATGTCCTTAGTAGCGCGACACGAGATCGATCAGACTAGATTTCGATGGGGTAGAACAGTGGGCTACTGATGACGGCGACTGTGATGGGGTGCCAAGTTCGAAGGTAGGGAGAGGGAGAGGACACGTGAGAGAGTCTGAGAGAGTGAGAGCGATCTGAAAGAGAGGTTTGAGACTGAGAGGGCTTGGACTCTTGGGGCTGAATAGTGAGATATCAACGACTGATTTTTTTTATAGCTTTTATGATATCAACAGCTGAGATCAAGTCAAAATGTATATATAATATAATTATTTTAATTTTATATTTAATACGGGATGAGACGGGACGAGACGCAACATACCTTATTTAGCTGATCATGATCTTATCCCGTTGTTTTAAAACGGGATCAGAAGAGATATGTATTTTTCAAATAAGAATCTCGTCTCGTTCTGACAAATTTAGGGACAGAATTAGGACGAGATCGGGATTTCGGGACCAAATGCCCAACCTTAGTTATGGTGCGACGTATGTTCAACTGAGGCTGGAATATTTCACTAGAATTTGAGTATACTTGGATTGGAAAGAAAGCTACAAACCAATCAAAATCAAGGCCCAGTTTGAGATTGCTGTGCTGTGAGCAGAATTGCTTTTGAATTTGCTGTGAGCAGAATTGCTTTTGAATCTGCTGTGAATAGAATCAGCTGAGGTGTTTGGTAAACTGTTTTTAAAAGTGCTGTGAGAACCAAAAAACAATTTCGTGTGTTTGGTGAGTTATAAGTAAAAATTGTTTTGGATGGTATAATGACAAAAATAGGAATGGTTATAAATTGATATTAAAATAAATAATTGTTTCTTTTGTATATAATTATAAAGTTAATTCATAATATTACATAAGATTTCTTAACACCATAGTAAATTATTGATTATTATTTAATTAGATTAGTATATCACAATCTAAGAAAAAACAAATATTACCATTTGTTACAAAAATAACTGATTCCTACAAAAGCATCTCTTACCCTGCTTCTCCAAAATCCACTTTTAAGAGAATCAATTCTTCTAAAATCAGTTTTATGGGTTGTTACCAAACACTTAAAATTAGGTCCAGAATCACTTTTGACCCCAAAAACAGCTTGGGAATCAATTCCAAACTTAGGCCAAATCAAGGATCCTTATTAGGGCTAACGCGGTGGAGCTCAGTAATTACGACAAGTAAACTGGGATAGACGGACAGTAACAACTTTATTACTATTCACCTATAAGTAGGCTGATTTTTATTGCCCGTAATGTAAAACTAAAAACTGAATTATAGCAACATAAAATTATAGTTTTGAGTAAAAATCTCTATATATATTAGGTCTCCTTCCCCTTTCCTTTATTCCCTTCGTCACTTTTTAGGGTTTTCAATCCCTTCTTCACTCCTCTCTCTCTCTCACTCTGTCCTCTACAATCAAAAAGGAAGGAAACTTGAATTCACTCCAATTCTGTATCCCAAAGCTTTTCAATTGGGCGTTCCTAGGGTCTGAAATTGATAATAGTTAAGAAAAAGTAGAACCTAGGGTTTCAGATTGGGGGTTTTTGAGGTCGAATTGGATCTCTTCGATTTCCGTGATTATGCGCAGGAGATGATCGGATCAGATTTAGCGTGATCGCCGCTCGTGGTGGCGAGCGAGGACTCGTATTGAGGGGGTTGTTGTACTTGTATGGAAACTCGTAGCCGGAAGCGGGCGGAGGCCACCTCATCAGCCCCTTCATCATCTACTTCTTCTGGTCGCACCACCACCACTCGCTCCGCCAAACGCTCTCGTCTCTCTTCCTCTACTTCTGTTAACCCTACACCAATCTCCACGCGCTCTTGGGCCTCCCGGGCCACCAACAACAACAACAACCAGGACGCAACCGCTGTTCCGGCATCTGCAATGGACTCGACGAACGAATCTTCCGGCTCGCGCGGCCGCCGGAGTAGGAATTCCGACAAGGATGGCTCGGATAAGGGCAAGGAGAAGGAGCACGAGGTCAGAGTTAGGGATAGGGAGAGAGAAAGAGAGAGAGAAAGAGAGAGGGCGTTGGATAGAGAAACCGAGAGGAATTTAGGGCTGAACATGGACGGCGGAGGCGGCGACGACGATGATGACAGCGAAGGCGGAGTTGGGATGCTGCATCAGAATTTGACTTCGGCTAGTAGTGCCCTGCAGGGACTTCTTAGGAAAATTGGTGCCGGTCTAGATGACCTGCTGCCGTCATCGGCAATGGGGTCGGCTTCGTCGTCCCACCAGAGTGGGAGGCTGAAGAAGATTCTGTCGGGGCTTCGAGCTGATGGGGAAGAAGGGAAGCAGGTGGAGGCATTGACTCAGCTGTGTGAGATGCTTTCGATTGGGACTGAGGAATCACTCAGTACTTTTTCAGTGGATTCGTTTGTGCCTGTGCTTGTGGGGTTGCTTAATCATGAGAGCAATCCTGATATTATGCTTCTGGCAGCTAGAGCACTCACTCATCTTTGTGATGTGCTGCCTTCGTCCTGCGCTGCTGTTGTGCATTATGGTGCTGTTTCTATTTTCTGTGCAAGGTTGTTGACCATAGAGTATATGGACTTAGCTGAACAGGTAATATAATTTGTAGCGAGTTAAATGAAAATTAATGTAGATACTAAACGGAGACGTTTTAGTACTCACTGTGCTAAATGCTACTTTCTTTGAAGCAATATGCAGTCTAAGTTTTTTTGTGTATGTATTTCTACATTCTGATAAATGTGAGTTATTACAATGTGAACAGTCGCTGCAAGCTCTGAAGAAGATATCTCAGGAACACCCAACTGCCTGTCTACGAGCTGGTGCTCTTATGGCAGTGCTATCTTATCTGGATTTCTTCTCCACAGGAGTCCAGGTAATTTATTTTGCAATTTTTTTTCGGTAGCTGAAGAGTGTCATCTTTTTACTTGGGATCTTCATTTACTGTTTCTATGTTTCAGCGTGTTGCATTATCAACTGCAGCAAATATGTGCAAGAAACTTCCTTCAGATGCATCTGACTTTGTGATGGAAGCTGTCCCATTATTGACAAATCTTCTGCAATATCATGATGCCAAGGTACTTGCTTTTCTCAGTTTCAAAGTTAACAGCAATCATGAGTAATTTTTGTTAAAATTGAGGATGTGCTCTTTGTTATTGCTGTAGGTTTTGGAGCATGCTTCTGTATGTCTAACCCGAATTGCTGAATCATTTGCATCATCCCCTGACAAACTTGATGAACTATGTAATCACGGATTAGTTGCTCAATCTGCATCCCTTATTTCTACCAGCAATTCTGGAGGTGGGCAGTCATCTCTCAGTACACCTACTTATACGGTATGTAATGTCTTTTCTATGCATTTTCTTTTGAAATTTTGTCAAACTCAGTATGTATGCATGATTACGTGTCTGAGGGTTTCAATATTGACTTGCAAACCATCCAGGGTTTAATCCGGCTACTTTCAACCTGCGCAAGTGGCTCTCCACTAGGAGCTAAAACTTTGCTGTCTCTAGGGATAAGTGGCATTCTTAAGGAAGTACTTTCAGGCTCAGGCAGTTCTTCCAACACTACAGTTTCTCCTGCTTTAAGTAGACCAGCAGAACAGGTAATTATTGCTGCATTTGAAGTTGAATTCTATGTTCTCAGTCTTACTCTTTCATATGCATATTTTAATTGAGAAGTATGTGTTACGGTAAAGGTGGCCCATAAACCCTATAGCTCCTAGTTAACCCACACATACTAAAACCTTAACCCCATTAATGGTTAATAGTAGTTATGAGACGGAGATTTTTCAGTTGACAGTACTAAATATCTTACCTTGCACCCGCAGACTAGAGTTGAAACTTAAATATATTTAGTTTGTTGTAATTTTCATGGTTTTGATGTCCAAGTTGAACTGCACAGGTTGTGTTTACATTGCTTGTATGAAGTTTTTATTTATTTATTATTTTTTTTTAATACACCAATCTCATGCATAACCAGTGCTTTATGCATGAGCAGAGTTTCTTAGATATATAATTATATGGAGTTTCTTTTCTAGTTCTTTCTCATGAAGGGCAGTTCATTGTCCTAGAGAGCATAATAACCTACATTCTCTTGCAATAGCAGTGCAAGATTAGGGTTTTTCAGATTATCTCATCATATTGGTTTTCTTTTCACATATTTTCCTTGTCCAAAATGAAATTGAATTTATACATTTTACAAATACACCAATGAGAAGTTGTTGTGTAGCCATGGTTTGAAATGTTAATTGACGTGGGTTGAAATTGTGAGTTATGAGGTGTTCAATTTCGTCCTCCACTATTGAAGTTTGTTCGGTCTTAATTGGCTTGGTTTTAATAATATATGTATAATTTGGTTGCACTTCATTCCTTATTTGTGTTAAGCGTGTCATTGAATATTGCAGTTTATCTATCATTGACATCCTTTTTATTTTTCATTTTCTTATCCCTCCCTACTGCCTAGATTTTTGAGATTGTCAATCTTGCAAATGAGCTGCTTCCTCCACTTCCACAAGGAACCATCTCCATGCCATCCAGTTTCAATTTGTTTATGAAAGGACCTGTTGTGAAAAAGTCATCTGGTAGCAGTTCTGGGAAACCAGAAGATACCAGTGGTAACAATCCTGAGATTTCAGCTCATGAGAAATTATTGAATGAACAGCCTGGTCTTCTTCAGCAATTTGGAATGGATCTCCTTCCTGTTTTAATACAGGTAAGTTTTTTCTTAAGTCTAATGTCTAGTTCATTGACCTATATTGATGATAATTGATGTATGGACATCTTTCAAGCAGATTTATGGCTCTAGTGTAAATGGCCCTGTTCGCCACAAATGTCTATCAGTCATTGGAAAATTAATGTACTTTAGCCCTGCAGAGATGATTGAGTCCTTGCTAAGTATGACAAATATTGCAAGGTATCTTATACGTTAATCATATATCTTCTGTTATGCTGATACTGGGTTATCATAGATTTACAGCTACTAATTTTTCTGTTAAAATGGATTTGTTAGTTTCTTAGCTGGTGTTTTGGCATGGAAAGACCCACATGTCTTGGTTCCTGCTCTTCAAATTGCCGAGATACTCATGGAGAAGCTTCCGCAGACGTTTTCCAAGGTCTTCGTCCGAGAAGGTGTGGTTCATGCTGTTGACCAGCTTATTTTAGCTGGTACTCCTAATTCAGTTACTTCACAAGTCTCTTCTGCTGAAAAGGACAATGATTCTGTGCCGGGATCATCATCATCACGTTCTAGGCGGTATAGACGTCGCAACAGTAACTCGAATCCAGATGGAAATTCATTGGAAGAATCGAAGAGTCCTGCTTCGGTAAACGTTGGTTCGCCTCCAAGTTCAGTGGAGATTCCAACTGTCAACTCCAGCCTTCGTGTAACTGTGAGTACATGTGCAAAAGCGTTTAAGGACAAGTACTTCCCTTCAGATCCTGGGGCTGGTGAAGTTGGAGTCACTGATGATCTATTACATTTAAAAAATCTCTGTGTGAAATTGAATGCTGGTGTCGATGACCCAAAAACAAAAGCAAAGGGAAAATCAAAAGCATCTGGGTCTCGCCTAGTTGATAGTTCTGCGAATAAGGAAGAGTACTTGATTGGTGTGGTATCTGAGATGGTAGCCGAACTAAGCAAAGGTGACGGTGTATCTACCTTTGAGTTCATAGGTAGTGGTGTTGTCGCAGCTTTACTGAACTATTTTTCTTGTGGTCACTTCTCAAAGGATAGAATTTCAGAAGCTAATTTGCCTAAGCTTCGTCAACAAGCCCTCAAGAGGTTCAAGTCATTTGTTGCTGTTGCTCTTCCTTTCAGCATTGATGAAGGAAGAGTAGCACCAATGACTATCATAGTTCAGAAGCTACAGGGTGCTTTGTCCTCCTTAGAGCGGTTCCCTGTTGTACTGAGTCACTCATCTAGGTCATCTACTGGAAGTGCACGCCTCTCCTCTGGACTCAGCGCATTATCCCAGCCCTTTAAGTTGCGACTATGTCGAGCACAAGGAGAAAAAGCTCTCCGAGACTATTCATCGAATGTTGTACTGATCGACCCATTAGCGAGCTTAGCTGCTGTTGAAGAGTTTCTTTGGCCTCGCATCCAGCGAACTGAATCTGGTCAGAAGACTGCTGCATCTGCTGGAAACTCTGAATCTGGAAATACTCCTACCGGAGCTGGTGCTTCATCTCTGTCAACTTCAAATCCTGCTTCTACCACTCGTCGTCATTCAACTCGTTCCAGAACATCTGTGAACATAGGTGATGCTGCTAAGAGGGAACCTTCACAAGAGAAGAGCACGAGCTCATCCAAAGGGAAGGGTAAAGCAGTTTTGAAACCTTCTCAGGAGGAAGCAAGGGGCCCTCAAACGAGGAACGCAGCTCGCAGAAGAGCAGCCCTTGATAAAGATGTTCAAATGAAACCTGTAAATGGGGACACTACTTCTGAGGTATGTTACTGCTACCAAAATAATGTTTAATTGTTTTATACGACACTGGTGTCTTTTTATTTTTAATTTTAGTTCATTATGACAGATATTTTATAGAATAGAAATTCACACTCCCCAAATTACAATCTGCACTCCCACTATCACCTTCAGTGTTTTTCTACGTTGTTCTTAGATGTGTTGCCCATGTTACCCTTACATTCACAACTCTTTTCTTTTACCCATTTCTACCAGAAGCAGCATGCATCTAAGAACAACATCTAAGAACATCTTAGATGGGCAACACATCTAAGAACAACGTAGAAAAACACTGAAGGTTCTAAGAACAACGTAGAACAACATCTAAGAACATCTTAGATGGGCAACACATCTAAGAACATCTACCAGAACATCTTAGATGGGCGACACATCTGATACTGGTTCTGTCTCTTGGTTAAACAATCCAACAACCGTATTGATCAATTCTCTGTTCTATAAGATGGATTTTTAATTGTTATTGTACTGAAAATAATAATTGCAAAACACGCGTAAAACCAAATCAAATATAAAAGATGTTTGCTTCAATTAAGTGTGCAATTTGGGATCAATCTTGGCAAGGAATCTGGGCAAATTTAATGATCTATTTCTTTCTATTTTGGAGAGGAATGAAGTGTAGCAGCTTCATATATCTAAACCAATAATCAATATACAGACTGTTCTTTTGGTTTTGCGTCCCTGGTAATATTTTCCCCATTTGAGCTATAGAAGAAATAGAAGTTGAAAAGAGATGAGAGATAACTAGAGAGAAAGAAATGAGACTCAGCAAAAGTGAAAAGGCCACTGAGAAGAGAGAAGGATAGACGGAGAAAGGAAAAGGCAGAGAGAGAGAGTTCTTAGAACTAGAAGTCGATGATCCTAAGGGCTAATGTGGAATACAAGAATGGAATAGTAAAAGTACATGTAGAAATTGTTTAAAGAGTCAAAGGGGACTGCAGATTACAATTTGGGGAGTGTAAACGATTTTTTTTGCAAGATGACAATCAATTATGTTCATTTGGGTGTCCTTGTGGTTTAGCTTCCCCTTCCATATCCCTTTAAAGGACATGATTTCTTTGCCGGAATTGTAAATCAGTTTTCTTATAGATTTGTATGTTTTTATGATCGTGTAATATCTTGCTGTTATTGGCATACTTTATTCTGGTTGATTATGTCCTACATCTCCCTTGTCTGAACTGGCATTTATGTTTCATTAATTTGTAGGATGAAGAATTGGATGTATCCCCTGCTGAGATCGATGATGCGTTGGTTATTGAAGACGATGATATCTCAGACGATGAAGATGATGACCAGGATGATGTATGCTACCTGACATTTTTACAATATTATGCAGATAGGAGTTTGTGCGTGACATGCTATTAACCGCTTTTATCTATATGTGCCATTCAGGTTCTCAGAGATGACTCTCTTCCTGTTTGCACGCCAGACAAAGTACATGATGTGAAGTTGGGAGACTCCGCTGAGGATACTACTGTAGCTTCAGCAACAAGTGACAGCCAGACTAACCCTGCTTCTGGGTCTAGTAGCAGAGCTGCTACAGTTAGAGGATCAGATTCTGCAGACCACAGGAGTAGTAATTCTTATGGTTCTAAAGGGGCAATGTCATTTGCTGCTGCGGCAATGGCTGGGCTTGGGTCAGGTAGCCGGGGTATCAGGGGAGGTAGAGACAGACAAGGACGCCCTCTTTTTGGTGGTTCGAGTGATCCTCCTAAGTTGACCTTTACATCTGGCGGGAAGCAACTGAATCGGCATTTAACTATCTATCAGGCCATTCAGAGACAGCTTGTGTCGGATGAAGATGATGATGAGAGGTATGCTGGCAGCGATCTAATGTCAGGTGATGGTAGCAGGCTATGGAGTGATATTTACACAATCACTTACCAGAGGGCAGACAGTCAAGCTGAGAGGGCATCTATTGGAGGAGCAAGTTCAACGCCCCCGTCGAAATCAAGCAAATCAGGTGCTTCCAATTCCAATTCGGATTCCCAATTGCATCGGATGTCACTTCTTGATAGCATTTTGCAGGGAGAACTTCCTTGTGATTTGGAAAAATCTAATCCTACTTATAATATACTGGCACTACTGCGAGTACTGGAGGGCTTGAATCAGCTCGCACCCCGTCTGAGAGCTCAGATAGTTTCTGATAGTTTTGCTGAGGGGAAATTCTCAAATTTGGACGAGTTGAGTACAACTGGTGCTAGGGTCGTTTATGAGGAATTCATTAACAGCAAACTCACTCCTAAATTAGCCCGCCAAATACAAGATGCTCTTGCATTGTGCAGTGGCAGTCTTCCTTCGTGGTGCTATCAGTTGACTAAAGCATGCCCATTTTTGTTTCCTTTTGAGACCCGAAGACAGTATTTCTACTCAACCGCTTTTGGATTGTCTCGTGCCCTGTATCGTCTTCAGCAGCAGCAGGGTGCAGACGGTCATGGATCAAATGAACGAGAGGTTAGAGTTGGGAGATTGCAACGCCAAAAAGTCCGTGTCTCTCGTAACCGGGTTTTGGACTCTGCTGCGAAAGTGATGGAGATGTATTCGAGCCAGAAGTCTGTACTTGAAGTAGAATATTTTGGTGAGGTGGGCACTGGGTTGGGCCCTACACTTGAGTTCTATACACTTCTAAGTCATGACTTACAGAAAGTTAAACTTGGTATGTGGAGGTCCAATTCTTCATTGGAGAAAGCACCGATGGATATTGATGGAGATGATCAGAAAGATGGGAAAAACAATGGTGACATTGTCCAAGCTCCTCTTGGGTTGTTTCCTCGTCCCTGGCCTCCAAATGCTGTTGCTGCTGATGGTAACCAATTTTCTAAAGTTATTGAATATTTTCGGTTGGTGGGCCGTGTAATGGCGAAGGCTCTTCAAGACGGGAGGCTATTGGATTTACCTCTATCAACAGCATTTTATAAACTATTGCTCGGTCAAGTAAGCTAATCACCTAGATCCTTTTCATGTGACTGCTTGGATTTAGGTTTTTATTTTTGGTTTTAAATGTTAAATAATTTCATTCTACAAATTGTTTTGTTTTTCTCAGGAGCTCGATTTACATGATGTTCTTTCCTTTGATGCTGAGCTTGGGAAGACTCTGCAAGAATTACATAACCTTGTTTGCCGGAAACTATATCTAGAATCAATTGGTGAAAATCGTGAAGCAATTGCTGAATTGTGTTTCCGTGGGGCTTCAATTGATGATCTCTGCTTAGACTTTACGCTTCCTGGTTATCCAGAGTATGTGTTGAAACCTGGAGATGAAAATGTAAGAACAAGAATCTTCTGCTGTCTTTCTTTTCTTGTACCTCTTTTTAAATTTAAACTTTTGCTATCGTTCGAGATGCTATAACTTACAAAACTATTAAAACTGCAGGTTGATATCAATAACTTAGAAGAATATATATCTTTAGTCGTCGATGCAACAGTGAAGACTGGAATTATGCGGCAGACAGAAGCATTTAGAGCGGGGTTCAATCAGGTAAGTTATTCCTTTAGATAGTTTTTACATGAGACTTCTGCCAGTTTAGTAGCATTACTTATCATTCCAGTGTTCTGTTGCGATGAAATTTATGAAGCGCTGCTCTGCAAATGAGTTTTTTCATACTTTCTGTTAACTAAGGGAGAGAGTGCTTAGACAATCAGGGGGCATGTTCTGTTGATGTAGAATAATCTTGCCTTGGGTTTTGTATGTAGCAGAACCTGGCCTGTACTGAGATAATTCTTATGTGGTTGAGTGCTTTCTATTGTTGATTTGTATCTCTTTAACTATGTCTCTTTTCCTCCACACCTATTTGAGTTTCTGATTTTGGGTGCTTCCTGTTTTTGTTATATGTCACAGAGATTTGTCTTTTTCCCATTTTAACCCTTATGCTTGCCATGGACCAGGTGTTTGACATAACATCCTTGCAAATATTCACTCCACATGAATTGGACTATCTGCTTTGTGGCCGTAGAGAGTTGTGGGAGGTGATTGGTTTTCTCTGTACGAAGTTATTTTTTTTATATCTACTATTCTTATTCTGATTATTTTAATGCAACTCTATGCAGACGGAGACTCTTGCTGATAATATAAAGTTTGATCATGGATATACGGCGAAGAGCCCTGCAATTCTTAATGTAAGTTGTGTCCATGTTCTATGTATTGAAGAGAGTACTTTGTCTATTTGTGTGTGTGTGTGTGTGTATATATATATATATATATATTTTATATCTTACGGTGTCTTGTAACCTTTTCAGTTGCTTGAGATCATGGGTGAGTTCACACCCGAGCAGCAGCGCGCCTTTTGCCAGTTTGTTACTGGTGCACCCAGGCTTCCCCCTGGTGGTTTGGCGGTGCTGAATCCAAAGCTCACCATTGTGAGAAAGGTACTTGGAGATTCTATAGGCTGTTTAACATGCCTCATCTTCACTCAAACTTGTAATTGGTCGCTCATACTGTAAAGTGTGTTGACGTTTCCTTGTCTGCTGCAGCATTCTTCAACTGCAAATAATACAGCAGCTAATGGGACTGGGGCTTCAGAATTGGCAGATGATGATCTTCCTAGTGTTATGACATGTGCTAATTACCTAAAGCTTCCTCCTTACTCTACCAAGGTATTTGCATTTGGTATTTTGGTCAAGCAATAATGCATGCTGATTGCCCGACTATAATTTTTCGACTGTGGGTGATGGCCTGATGGGTTGGTGTTTCTTGTTCAAACAGGAAATCATGTACAAGAAACTACTCTATGCAATCAATGAAGGGCAGGGATCCTTTGATTTGTCATGAGGTTCTGGGACTAGCCATTTGATCCGTGTATATTACATCAAACAACTAGGACTGGTTACTTTCTTTGCAAGTAGGCATTGGATGGTGATTTTGATGTGAAATTGGCATTTGTTCTCTTACTCAAATAATGGCTTCTCATTGGTGCGGCTCTGAAAATGTCAAGATTGTCGAGGTCAGTTATCACCATCTGTTTCCGGTTCCGAGTACTTTTGGTTTGTTCCATTGGTGCTCGGTGCTCCTTTTGTTTATAATCTGTGTTCTGCATTACACACTTTGCTTGTGGTTTTGTATAATTATTTAATCATGCTTCTTAATGGTGTATTCCTCTATGTTCAGGTTGGGTCGACGCAAGTTTATGCTGTAAAGAGAATGTTCCCAGAGGTCAGCCACCAGGGGACTGTAAATAAATAGAAATTGTTGATTTTGTTTTGTTTTTTTTTTCTTCTTCATCCTTCTTTTTGGTCTTATAGGGTATATCGTAGAATAACAAGTATGGCAAATATTTTGGAATATTTTTATGCCTTTAATTTTATTTCTAATTCTGATATAGCTTCAATTCTGATTCTATCATGTGCCTTTTCAATAAATTAATTCCAGGGTCATAGTGAATATGTTTTATTCTAGTGTTACTCAAGCTTTTAGATACTCTTGAGTGTTCCGTCTCAAGGAAAGTTAACGTAAATAGTGAATGGCCACTCTGAGATAACTTCAGGTGGGTATTTTAGATTTGCCAAATACAAAGGGTAATTCATACTGTGTTAGTGTATGAAGCCTCGACTTTTTCCCTAGAATAACATGTCAGGTCCTGAAGTTCGTGTTGTTTACCTTGCATGTAATATTTGGTTTTGTTATTTGCAATTTGGTTAATGCTAATGGTCATTATTTTTGTTTCATTTTGATTTTGACCTCTTTAAAACAGAACAATAACACTTCATTTTGACAATGAAGTAGTGTGTAGTCATCAAACTGCTGAGAATAGTACCCACAAGGTCCAGCTCAGTTGGTAAGCAGACTGAGTTACTTAAACAAGGTCGAATGTTTGATCTAAAAGGCCTTGTGGGGAGGTCCAACCCTCTACGGAGTGCTGAGTGTCGCTGCGTCTTTGGCGCGGCACTACTGAGACTTCGGTATAAAAAGATCAGGTTAAACACCTGAGAGCCTACTTGTGGTCTCTTCTCAGTACTCTCGTTTTAAAAAAAAAGAAACTGCTGAGAATAGTAATATTTCTTGGTGGGGTGTTGGCTTCTTTTATGGACCGTGTTTTCTTCGTGATCATTAGATTCATGGACTTGTTCTTTTGCTCTACTTTAAGAAAAAGAAATAATTCGTGGCTTCCACCAGCTGGTAAATTAAGACGAAGCAAATAAGTAGTTCCCGTCTAGCGTCCGCCTAGCCATTCAAAGAACCCGGCTAGACCCGCTCAACCGTTCAAATTGCCCGTCGATTATCCATCTAGACCCGCTTAGCGTCCGTCTAGACCTGTCTAGTGTCTGTCTAGCCCTTCAAAGCGTTCGCCAAGTCCTATAAAGCGCCCTGGCGTCTGCTAGACCTGCGTATATAACGCCTAGCCCTCTGCTAGACCTGCTGGCGTCTGCTAGACCTGCGTATATAACGCCTAGCCCTGTACAGCCAACTAATTTGATTACCTTACAAATTTTCTCTTTTTTGTTTTTTTGTTTTGTTGTTTCGTTTATGTATTCTGTTAGTATAGAAAGATTATTTTACCTTTGTCATAAAAAAAGATTATGTTACTTTTAATAAAGGTATCACATGTGTGACATGTACTCATCACAATATGTTTCTGACGGAGCTGTGACAGAAAGTTGCTGGAAGCATCACGTTGACGTTGAAATATAACTTTAGGTATCATTGCTCATTGGTAGAGTTGCGAGTCTAGATATCATGTTCACCTTGCCTCCTGAACTTAAGACACTGATGCATAATTTTTCTCTTAGAAGATTAATTCTACTATTTGTTACTCTCAAGTAAACAACCAGACCCAGAGATTGATGTCTACCTACTATGATCTTCTCTGTCGGTCTGAAACATTTCCTCTTATGGTGTCATCGTTGTTGTTGGAATTAAAATTAGATGCCCTAATTGCACTAATTCATGACCGTATCAAAGAACTCATGCATGCAATCCAGAAATTATTGTGTTATACAATAGTTGGACTTGTTATAATGATATTCAGAATACATGAATTATAAGCAAAATATGAAATCTAGTTCAACATGGACAATGACTTGTGTACTCTCCTAGTTTCTTTAGGAATCTGTGTATTGATCCCTTAATCTTAGAAACCTATTCGGATTCTATGAGAAGAATACTGCAGTAATTCATACAGTATCTAATTAGGATTCTTATGCTTCAAGTAGTCCTTTATGGAAGGACTCCTTGATCCTTTGATCCTATATAAATAGATGGTTCTGTCCCTGTTGTTCCCATCGTATTCTAGCCTTTTGTTCTGTCCATATTGTTCGCGTCGGTTTTGACACCTGTCGAACTATCAACACGTGGGGGTGGCGGACGTAAGTTTCAGTTCTGGTGCGAGCGTGCCAGTACCTTTGGGTTAGGTACAACCTTGGTCGCGGACGACGTCTGGCGAGCGAATCAACCTTGGCGAGCGGATGACTCTGGCGAACGTGTTCGTCTGCTCCCTGCTACCTGACTTCTCGATCAAGCAACTGTACGCGGGCGTTGACAAACCGGCGTAAGGGCTCGAACAAGACCTAAATAAACAGTTACTAGGATTTTCTACTCAACCTCTTGTAGATTGAGATAATCTTACTTCGATCCTGGGATGCAAAGCAGAGCTAAGTATCAAGACCGCTGATGGTGTTCGTCCAACCTCTGGCAGATTGGGAAAGACTGTTACCGGGGTAACGACTCGATTTGTCACAAGGCGTGACGACTGGACTCGATATGTCTCAGCGAGGCTTCGACACGAACGCAAGTCACTTTCGACAACAACGGCAGGTGTACGGCGACCAACGATGGTGGGCGTAGGTTTACGGCTTGGTTGGAATAGTGTCGTTTGCAGTTGGTGGAAGGCAGTTCGCGAGAGATTGCTCCGGAGAGGCTTGCAAGATTTGCAGGGCAAAAGCTTGTAGTTGTATGGTTGAGAACCCTTTTTACGTTGTCCTAGAGTTCTTTATATAGTGATCTCAAAACCCCAAATACGTATGTATCAAGCATAACGGATTCTGATATTGAATAGGATTGTATTACCTTAAACCATCTCCAATTCAGACTCCCAGTAGGATTCCAAATCCTCTCCTAAACGGAAACTGATTTAAATCATATCGGATTACCCGCTAAAGGGTGACCCTCTGGGCTTCGGCCCATAGTCTCGGGTAAATGTAAATTTAGGCCCAAACATTGCCCCCCAGCCTTCGAAATTAAAAGCCCATTGAGATTGAAGAAGGTTGAGAAAGCCCGTTCGGACTCATTTAAAAACCTGAAGAATGCGTCGTTCCCTCTAACCGATGCAACTTTACCAAATTGAGCTCAAAAGACTGTTCAATAAACCCTAAACCGCTTCCAATCATTCCGATTCAGAAATTCACAGACCCCCTTTCAGATTCTATAAAGCTGTAATCTAGGAACATCAAAACCAACCCAAACTTCACATCATTCATCATGGCTCTAGAAATCAAGCATTCAGAAGCGCTTCGCGGAAAGAAAAAGATCCAAAATTCCGTCATCGAGGTCGGAAGTCCCTTCCAAACCTCACTGACCTCACCAGATGATTATAACCGTGCCGGGCTAGGTCCAAGGCAACGAGAAATCACCCCTCAAGGCATATCTTCATTCGCGGATCACTGTCGTCCGCCTCCAGTAGACTTTCGCGATCAGGACATCATACTTCAAAAATGCTCAAGCCATTTCGAAGCCCCCATCACTACCGGCTGCTGGCCTCTACCAACCTCAGACATGGTCAAATGGTACAAAGCCAGACAAAAGATAGATGCCCTGAGATGGCGCTGTGCTGGAATAACAGAAGTCCTCGACCTCTGTTTCAATCTAAACCTAAAAGGTGGAAATCGATGCGCCTTCTTGCCCCTAGTAAGTTTCTGGAATCCATCTTCCAACACCTTTGATTTCTGATTTGGTCAAGCTAGCATCACCCTCCTAGACCTGTACGCTGGGCTAGGATTTCCTTTAGGTACAAAACCCTTTGAGGCGGATGATTATCCCCAAGACCGAGTTCCATCTACCGTCATCTCCATCACCGGCAACTTAAGTTATCAAGCATGGATGAATGAATTCAGCAAAAAGAATGACGACATCGGAGGAATCTGTTTCCTTGATTTTTGGCTCAATAAGTTCGTATTCTGCTCAACCGCCTCCAAGATGTCAAGAACCTACAAAAGGATGGCTGAAATCCTTTACGCCCATGAAGAGATAGGCCTCGCTCAAATAGTCCTCGCACACCTGTACCGGGGACTTCACACCTTGTCCATGAATCCCTTCTGTCTCACAGTTCCCGGACCGCTCTGGATTCTAGACATATGGGCGAATATGTACTTTCCGGGACTCGCCTCAGAGCCGAGAGACGTAGGTGATAACAGAATAACGGGCGCAGCATATGTTGGCCAACCGCCTATGTATGGGCAGGGCTATGCAGCATGCTTTGACATCATATACCAAACGGATGCGCCAGGCTTCTATTCGGAAGCTCAGATGCTGCTATCTCGCACGCACCCTCAGGCCCTGAAAACCGGCTTCTTCCCCTCCGAAGATCAAAGTGACTCAGGGAAGAATCTCTTCTTACAATGCATATCCATGGCGGATCTTCCACTGTTTTCCTCAAACAGAGGCGGTCAAGGCTCAGAAGTATATGCCCCTCATCTTTTCGCTCGTCAGTTCGGTTTTACGCAACATGCTCCCTACCCGCCAATCCAAAGCTGCAATTTGTTCTCGGCTTGGCGGCCAATCCAAAGCTGCAATTTGTTCTCGGTTTGGCGACCAAGCAAGAGTACTCCTGTGACTCCTAATGTTCCATGCTCCTCTTGCTTGCGTCCTACAATCCTCCCAGCTTTAGAACAATACCCAGAGCTGGTAATTTCCAAGGCAGCCACCGCTGACTACGAAGCTTGGTGGAAAGAAGTTCATGGGAAGGCCTTTCAAAAGGAATCCCTTTATTACTTTGAAAAGGTATTCAGAAGACATCGCGAATGCCTCACTGACTACGACGCTTTGGTGCTCGACGGGGGTCCTTTGCACCCTGAACTAGCAGTTGAAGAAGCCCAGGTAACCATTCGCCTAATTGCAACTCACCCTACTTATGGATAAGTGTAGAAAAACCACTAACTGATTCTTATGCCACAGATCTCCAAGAGAGTCCTTCCCGCCATAAAGAAAAGGAAAACTCCTCCAACTCCTCCAGCAGCGGCCCAAAGCAAGAAAAAAGCAAAACCTCTTCTTCCCGTGACTGGAGAAGAAGAAGAAGATGAGGAAGACAATATGCCAGTAAGTTTTACTAATCCGCCAGAATCTGCCATCCATTAACTGTTCTTTAGACCAAATTATAAGCCTAATGTAGTTGGCGAACTTTCTTCCTCAGGGACTAACTTTGAGATAAAGTAGGAGACCAACTCCCAGTACTACTCCCGCCACACCTAGACCAATCGAAATTTCCTCTGGTGAGTCCTCCAGCTCCATTAATTCACCTTCAAGTGGTCCCGAGCCTGGACTTAGAGTGCCAAAGACTTGGGGAGAAATTCAATCCGCCTGGCGAGAGTTTGAAATTTTTCTTGACCAAAGTCGGAGAAAACCTCCAACTGATGCGACTCCACTAAACTGGCTTCCCCTTGATACATGTACCATCCACACTCCTCTGGCCAATCCTCCAAGTCCAGCCTCAATTAATCCTCTGACCAGTCCGGCCCTCTCCGCAGAGAAAGCTGTGGAAGGAACATCATCCGCCAGTGCTTCAACAACACCAGCGACCATAGCGAAAACGCCAAGGGTGATACATCTAGAACCGGACCTTAGGCCAGAAAAAATCGGGGTAACCATGGAAGAGTTCCTGAAAGCAAACCCAGACGTGGACATAGATGCCGACTCCTACCAAGACGTGCCCCCAGCTTCCCCTCAAAGTGAACCTGCGGAACCAGCCATTCCAGTGGTAGAAATTCCGGCGGATACCCCCTCAGATCCAGAGGTACCCTTCTAACAACCCTTATTCCGTTCAGTTTTAGATTGTTAAAGTATTAGCTCTCATCATACCCGCGTTCCTTTCAGGTGATAGAGACTCCCTCCCAGCCTAGGAGTATTGAGAGCGTTGGCGAACGGAGCTTGGTCCTGTTCTGCCCTCAACCAAATATCCAAAGCCAGGGTCCATCCGTATCCAGTTCTCCTCAGATTGCCACTCCTGGTTCCAAGTTCATCCCACGACTTAGTGATGATCCATTACTACAGCCGCCAGCTCCTCAAAAGGATGCAGCCGAATTACAAGAAGCCTGGGACCTCCTCAGCCAAGTATATCAAGAAGATCTCACGGATGTACAAGTTCGTGAAAGGATCCACAGCGCGCTGCAGACCGTGAAGAACCAAACTCAACTCCTACCCGCCATAGCTCAAACCAGGATAAGGGAAATTCTGGTCATCCTCCCCAATCTCCTTGCAACTTTCCAAAACAAGGCGAGCAATATTCCAAGACAGGAAGCTAACGTCAAGAAGAAAACTTCAACCCTGTCCAAAGTGGTGAACTCTTACTCCTCGCTGATGCTTTCTGTGGAACAAGAAGACGAGGCAGAAATCAAGCGTCTGGAACAAGGAGCATATTGACCGTAAAATAGCCATGGTGCGGGAGAGGCAACAAGGTCGTCTTGATGCAGCATTTGAACAGAGGACTCAAATCGCCAAGCTCAAGAGCGAGACAGAGCAGAGCCAAAAAGATGCACAAAAATCAAAGGCTGAACTCCAACACTTGAAGGCCAAAATAGCTAGACTAAGTCTTGAATTGTTTGAATTTTCATCTATGCCCCCCGTGTAAAATGGGCCTTCCTTGTAACATCTATTTTTTGATAATATTGGATAAGTATCAAACAACCAACCCATACGCGAAGCCCAAACCTGTTTGGCCCGCTCAAGCAATAACATAGCTTTGAATGATCCTTATCTGTAACTGTCAATTTCCAAGATATGGTCAAAGGTCAAACTGAAGTTTAAACCTCGTGATTCCCCGTGCCTGTAAACGGTTGAGGACCATAAAAACCTTCAATATTTTGACAAGACCGATGATGTGAAACCCTACTTCATCCTAACCGTTGGATTTCACTCGCCATTCGCTATAAAATGAAGCCCTTAGTGTCGAAACTAAGATCATCTCTTTTATGTTGTTCAGTATGTCTATTTCATTCTCCAGTTTCTCCACCAAGCCTCTATGGCTTCCTGAGTCTTTTCCTCCAGATCATATGGAGATGTTTTGTCCAAACACCTTGAGTCGTATAATCTGGTATTAGTCATGTTCTAAGTCGCATAATCTGGTATTATGCCCCATGGACGACATGGATTATGGATAGAATCTCCAAAAGTAGGAGTACTTCTATTGTTCTCCGGGGTATAATAGCAGATAGTGACTTAGAAGTCATCCGCCACCATGACGGTCACTTTCCTTCTGAAATTCTTCGAAGTTCTGTTGGTGTTCAAAAGTGGCCGTCGGTTGGCATCCACATCCTCATCCTTTTGTTCTTCTGCCAACCGTCAAGGCCTTCCCTTTGAGGTAAGGGTTGTAACGGAGGTATTGATGGCTGAAGCAGCATACGGGATGGTGAGACGGATGATGATTAGAGCAAGAGGTCGGAGGAGGAACGATACACATATATCTCCGAAAGAATCTGTGAAACAGATCCTCTTCTCTCTTTCGTTCAAGAAATTTAGAAGTATAGGCATATATGTAATTCCATACTTGTAAAGCTCTTGACCGCAAAGTCATTCTTGAAATAGAATCAATAAGAATTTTGTATTGACCTTTACCGAAAAATAAAAAATATTGCTGTTTTCCGTGTTGAATGAACATAAATTGTTTAGAACCATAAACATTGATTCTCAATCAGACTAAGCAAACGAACCTTAAACAGATTCATAATGAAAGTAAGCAAATTAAAAGACTAATGAACCTCAAGTAGATTCATCTTCTATATTCTGTAAATCATTGGCGAACTGAACCGTTGGCGGACTGAATCGCCAAGTCTTCTATGAAGAGTATCCCTTGTATTGCCCCCCTAGTAACCTTAGGCTGAGGCGAAGTATGCTGCCGAAGCCAAGGGGACTAAGGCAGAGTGTTGGTATGTTTGGAAGGAGATCTTCAGGTTGGAGTTTGCCCCCCGGTCTCAATCATAGCGAGCGGCTCTTCATATTCCCAAACGCTAGGGAAGTACTTCTTAAGATGACGCCCATTGATAGGGTTACGATGGACGTCACCCTCCAAGTCTCTAAGTTGATAAGCACCTTTGCCAACAATCCGATCAATGACAAAGGGACCCTCCCATTTGGGAGACCATTTACCACGTCCAGTATCTCGTTCGCCAAAGGGAAGCATAGCCTTCCAAACCAGATCACCTTCACCATAGGACTTACCCTTAGTTCTTTTGTCGTAAGCTCTGGCGACCTTTTTCTTCTCCAAGACTTTGTTCTGTAAAGCATCTAGTCGCTGCTCATCGAGATCTTCATGTTCCTGAAACATAGCCTGAACGTAGTCATCTCTGATCAACTGATGCTGCTCACGAACCCGGAGAGAGCGAACATTGATTTCTAAAGGAAGAACAGCAGCATGGCCGAACATCAAGGCATAATGAGTAGTTCCTGTAGGAGTTCGTTTAGATGTACGATACGCCCACAGAGTATTGTCTAGCTCCGAATGCCAAGTTCGAGGATTATCCGCCAGCATCTTTTTAATGATGGAAATGATAACCTTATTGCTAGCTTCAGCCTGGCCGTTTGATTGAGCGTAATAAAGCGAAGAGTGTAAAAACTGAATACCATAATCTTGAATGAACATCTGTGTACTCTCCGCCATAAACGCTGCCCCCCTGTCCGCCACAATACACTCAGGAATGCCATAGCGGCAGATGATATTCTGAAATATGAAACGAATGACCATGGCTGCATCACAATTTCGAACAGGGATGGCCTCCACCCATTTGGTGAAGAAATCTGTGCCAATCAGCAGGTACTTATGTTGGAGAGAAGAATTTGGATGGATTTCTCCAACAAAGTCAAGTGCCCAACCCCTGGCGGGCCAAGGTTTAATAATAGGCTGCATGGGGATGTTAGGAATCCGTTGAACCGGTCCATGAATCTGGCACTCAATACAACCTTGGGCAAAACTGATGCAGTCTTTGAGGATAGATGGCCAAAAATAACCATAACGGCGGATCAGCCACCTCATTTTCGATCCACTTTGATGCGAACCACAAACGCCCAGATGAACTTCGCGCATTAGCCTCTTGGCTTCTACGCCAAAGACACACCTTAGGTCCACACCGTCCTCACCCCGGCGAAGCAACTCATCACCCTTGAGTAGATAATTAGTAGCTAAGTACCTAGTTCGCCTTTCGGATGGGGCAGAAGGGTCTTGTAAATGTGCAATGATCGGTTGCCGCCAATCAGTATCGATAGTGTCTAGGGTAGCAACCAACCAATCACCTCGTTGTTCTCTTCGTGCAGCAAAGGATGGTAATGTCCTACGTTCGACTTTCAGGATGCGTTCTTTGACGCCATTGGCAAGGGTAATGCCGGTGGCGAGTTGTGCTAATTCGTTGGCTGCAAAGTTCTTTTCACGAGGGACGTAATCGAGCACCACATCAGCAAATTGATCTAACAACTCTGATGCTCGTTCCCAATAATGTATTAGGTGGAAAGATACGCATTTGTAGTCACCCAATAACTGCTTGATGATTAGTAGAGAATCACCATATACTTCGATCTCCTTGGCGTCCATATCCAGCAGTAGTTCAAGACCAATGATAAGGGCTTCGTATTCAGCCTGATTGTTTGTACAAGTCCATTCCAACTGGAAAGAATAGGAGTGGCTTATGCCCGATGGACTTTGGATGCAAATACCTGCGCCCGCCAAGGAGCTTGTGCTACTACCATCAAAGTAAAGGATCCAAGGCACCGTTCCAATCATGTTGATAGAAGGGATAGGATCCTCAACCGATACATCTAAAGGATGATGAAGTAGGAAGTCGGTTACTGCTTGACCCGTCATCGCCTTGAGCGGTGCATACTGTAAAGAAAACTCGGAGAGAGCCAAGACCCACTTGCCGATCCTACCACGTAAGATAGGGCGAGTAAGCATGTACTTGACCAAGTCCGTTTGAGCGACCACAATGGTAGTAAAGGAAAGCATGTAGTGACAGAGCTTGGTCGCGGCAAAATACAATGTCAAACATAGGCGCTCGATAGGAGAGTATCTTGTTTCTGCGTCCGAGAGGGTTCGGCTGAGATAAGAAACAGCATATTCGACTTTCTTACCCTCCGTAGTAGTTTCATCCTGAGCCAAAAGCCCGGCAACAGAACTATTAGACGCAGAAATGTATAACTTGAGTGGGATCCCTGGTTTTGGCGGTCGTAATACTGGCGGACTGGCCAAATATTCCTTAATCTTATCGAACGCTGCTTGATGTTCAGGTCCCCAAATAAAGTGCTCATCCTTTTGTAGTTTCAGTAAAGGAGAGAAAGGAGCAATCTTCCCAGCTGAGTTAGATATGAAGCGTCGAAGAAAATTTATTTTGCCCAGCAAACTTTGAAGCTCCTTCTTGTTCCGAGGTGCTGGGGCGTCTAAAACAGCCTGTGCTTTATCTCCTGCAACTTCAATGCCCCTTTCATGTACCACGAAGCCAAGGAAATCACCAGCACGAACCCCAAAAATGCACTTGGCTGGATTCATTTTGAGCTGATGCTTCCTCATCCGCGTAAAAACATCACGTAGATGGCCAATATGGTCCAACCTGGATTGAGACTTAACCACCACGTCATCGATGTAAACTTCCAACATGACTCCGAGGATGTCATGAAAGATTAAGTTCATAGCACGCTGATATGTAGCCCCTGCATTGGTCAGGCCAAACGGCATGCTAAGATATTCAAAGGCTCCGGCAAAGCCTGGGCAACGGAAGGCAGTCTTATGAATGTCCGGCTCATAAATTGGTATCTGAAGATAGCCGGCCGTGCCATCCATGAATGATAACATTTCGTGCCCCGCGACTGCATCTACTAAAAGATCCGCAATAGGCATAGGGTATATATCCTTTGGTGAGGCAGCATTGAGATCTCTGTAATCGACACAGACCCTAATTTTACCGTTCTTTTTCTTAACCGGAACCACATTCGCTAGCCACTGTGTATATTGGGCTGGCCGGATGATTCCTGCATCCACCATGCTCTGAACTTCCTTCTTGACTGCTAAAGCGGTTTCGGCGTTCATTCGCCTATGTTCTTGCTTAACAGGCATGGCGCCCTCCTTGATAGGTAAACGATGGCATACCAAATCCTTGGACAAACCAGGCATATCCTGATATTTCTCCGCGAAGCAATCCTTAAATTCCTGCAGTAAATCGATTAACTGCTGCCTCAGTTCAGGCTCCAGCTGCTGACTAATCCCAACTTCCATAGGCTCGTCAGATGTACCAAGATTAATCATCTCCACTGGGTCACGGACCTTAGGAGGAGTGTCGTCTAAGGCTGCTGGTGCAGGCAGAATGGTTTCCACTTCTTCAGTGGTGATGATGTCGTCTTCGTCGATACACTCAACTAGAGCGACCGTATCCGAGGCTAACTGGTCGGCCCTAAACACCGCCAGTCGCTGTAGCAAAGAGGCCACAGCTTCTGCCTCCTCAGCCGTAAAACCATCAATCATGTTCACGATTGGCTGAAAGTCGATGGAGACAGGCCGAGAACAATCAGTCTGAGCCTGAGTTAATCCCCAACGCGTTAGGTCAGTAGAGGTCACCCCTAGCGGACGACCCTTATTATCAACCCCGTCGATCACAAGAGGCTGCATAGTGCTGTAGTAATAATCCGACTCCAAAGTGTTAGTCGCTATAGAAAAGGGGCGCTCGTCCGCCTTGATCAAAACTGGTTTATCAGAAGCTGGATCCCACATGAGCATCTCCTGATGTAGTGAAGATGGTACTGATTACGTTTTATGGATCCAATCGCGTCCCAAAATCATCGAGTATGGGACCGTAGTCTCTGTTACGAAAAGACCGTGACAAGCGTTAGAGGGTCCCAGTTTAACCCTGAGCACGAGGAAGCCAGCCGTGGGAGCCACAGCACCGGCAAACCCTCTAACCCTGACAGAAGAGTTCTGGATCTTCTCTCCTGGAATTTGAAGTCGCTCCACAGTACTAAGCGTTACAACACTCACCACCGCGCCTGTATCAATAAGTATTCTGTTCACTTGGACACCCTCCACCTCTACTGTAACGTAGAGAGGTTTGAGATGTTGAGTCATAGTAAATGTAGGCTTAGGAAAAACCATGTGCGAGCTATGAAGATCAGTGACCTCCTCATGATCACTATATCTTGGTGAGGAATTCAAATCTTCGTTGGCGGGAAGATCTTCCTCGTTTGACATTTGAATAAGACAAACCGGCTTGTCCGCCGCCTCCTCTTGTATGAAATAAGCGGTTGGGATTGGCGTAGACAAAGCATAACTAGAGGATAATACGAAAACCATATTACAATCTAAAATTGGCTCGTCACCGTCTGTAAAACCTTCTTCGTCCTCCAGCATCTCATCATCCGCGTCCGGCATGTCCCTATCAACCCTTGACAAATTTGTAGAAGCCTTAGGCTGTACAAGTATAAGAGCAGCCTCTGTTTGTTTTACAGAAAAGTCGGTCTTCAACTGCTGCGCTACGAACTGAGGAAAGGGTTGATCACATTGTTGATTTATAACCCTCTGGCCCGTGAGAACTGGAATCGGCTTAGCCAATGACCTGCTAAGGACTGGAGTAGATTCCTGAATATCTGACTGTATTTCAGGGACCTTAGTGGTTGTTGATGTAGAAACCGCCGTCATCTCCTTAGGTTGCCATTTCAAAACCACAGAATCCACCCTCTCTGTTTTGTCAGAGGTTGCATGGACAGGCTTGGGCTTCGGTGGAACCTCAATAGCTGAGCGCAGGGGTGTTCTTTCTGGGGAAAATGCCAGTTTCCTCCGCGGAGTTTTCTGAGGTGCACCATCCGCCACTGTAGGACGTGTAATCCTTTCATGAACATTCCTCTGTCGAGGTGGCGATTTTTCCTCCTTCCGTACCCGACGAGAGTCTATATAAGTTTTGGATTTATAACGCTTATAGGCGTCATGTATGTGCTCCACGGGCATGGAGAGTTCATCGGGAGTCACCTTTCCTTGGTTCAGAGCATCCAAAGTCCTTCTCGCCTTGCCATATCGCTTTTGAACATTCCTAGTTGGAGGGGTTGGTGCCTCTACTACCGGTTTCGTTCCTGAAGGTCCAGGGTCTTGCCGGGACCTTACTGGAGTAGCATAAGCTGCTTTCTCCTGGTGATGATATTTCACCCGCTTGGGGTCACCGGACCTAGAACGTTCTGGCCATGGATGGGTCCGTTTGGCCGTCTCAAGAGCCTTCTCTGTCGCCTCCTGAAACGCCCTTATCAGCTCTTCGTGGGTAAGAGGTATTCGACAATTTATCTTACAGTCAACGCATAACTGAGCCCTAGGTATCGTTATCATCTCTTCCTCGACTGGCGGATTGGCTTGCTTGTCCGCTCGCGAGGCGTTATTGGGTTTATCTTGATTGATGGCATTTACCCAAAAATTTTGAAGGGATGCCACCGCGTCATTATCAAATTGCAGGACTCCCTCATTCAACCACTCTTGGATTTGATCTTTCAAACCAATACATGCAGATGTGCCATGATCATTTGAATGGTGGAAAGAGCAATAGGCTCCGTCTGACTCAATGTTTTTGTGTTGCTCTGTCATGTATTCAGGAGCAACCATTCCTTTCTGGCTCAAGGTTCGCCAGATCTCCAGCGCCTTGTGCGCGTTGTAAGTATAGGCTTGGAATCTAGAACCCTGTTGACCAGGTTCCAGTTCACGACCTTCATGAGGAACCAAAGTAACCATGTTCACATCCGGGAAGGGTCGAGTCTCCGTCCAAGTAGGTTCCTTAGGAGTGTCCATCACCATGAGCTTGTCGTTAATCCACTTCTGGATCTGGTCTTTGAGCTTGACACAGTCCTTAGTATAATGGTTAGTCATGTTGTGAACACTGCAGTACTTCTTGCCCGCCATATAGTCTGGTTTAGGTATGAAACCGCCTTCATGTTGGAGTCGCCCTTGCTTGAACAATTCGGCGAGAATCTCCGGTGCTTGATGAGCATTATATGTATATTTCTCGAAAGCAGACTTCAAAGGCAAAGAAGTCATAATCTTAATAGGTTCCTTGGCGAACCTTACAGTTTTCGGTTGTAGGGGCTGGCGACCCAGCACCTCTACAATCGCTACGTTGTCTTCATCCTTAGTATCCTCAACCCAGGTGACCGTTGGCGCTGGTTCAGCTTCTATAGTCGCCACCGTCTTAGCAATAGGAGGGACATTGGTCTTAGGTTTCAGAGTACCCGGAAAGTACGATAATGGGATGCCTTTCCTCTTGCTGGTCTGAGCCCTTGTTTGGTCGAGGAAGTGCTGATGTTTGGCTAACCTATTGGTTAAGTCTACCATATTCGTCACGTACACTTGCTGGAAGTGAGCCTGGATCTCCGGCTCGAGCCCTGCAATTGCCAGCTCAACAGTGGTATCCTCCGCCAACCTATCTCTGCATTTAGCTCGTAGAAGTTTAAAGCGCTTCAGATATTCGATGGCGGATTCGTCAGGTTCCTGGTTAGTATCCACCAGGACCTTAATGGTTATCTTAGCCTCGACCACTCCAAACATGGTCCTAAAGAGGCCCTCCATGGATTGCCAATCTGGAATAGAGCCTGGTGCCAGGTCTCTGTACCAAGCTAATGCTGATCCCGTTAGGGAAGTTCCGAACAACTTCAACTTAAGAACAGGATCCTGGGCGTAAGGGCCACACTCATTGTGAAAACGAGTTATGTGGGTTTCCGCATCTTCAGAAGATTCGCCCGAGAAAGGGGTAAACCTTATATGCTTGAAATTCGTGGGCCATGGTGTCAGGTTCACAGCTCGTGTAAGTGGATTGGTATATGTTATACCAGGATCCGGTAAACCTTGCATGATCCTTAACTACTCATGAAACAACCTCTGTACGTCGTCGCGAGTCATAACACCCTCAACGTCCTCCCCTTGATCGTCGCCTTTGTCATCAGATGGTGGGTTTATCAACCGACCACCTTTCCTCTGCTGTCTGTTCGGGGCAGCAGTTTCAGACCCTTTATTACGAGGCTTAGCTGTTTTAGTTGGACCTTTCTCCATTGTCTTTGTAGGCTTGACTGGAGAAGTTGTGTCCTTTGGTTCAGAAATCTCAGCCTCATAACCTAATTGCACTATCTGTGCCAATCGCTCGACAACGGCATTGGTCTTTTCCATCTGATCCTGCTGCTGTATCATATGGGCTCTGAACTCCTCCTGCTGTTGCTGGAGTTGTTCGCTGAACTCGGCTTGATGCCCCGCGACTAAGCGATCAAGACTTTTAGTGAGAGAAGTGATATTTCCAGCATTCCTCTGTGTGTGTTCCACCAAAGCCTGGATGTTGGTCATATGACCAATCTGCTCGGTCTTTAACTCCTTCAAAGTAGCTTCTATCTTCTCTAGGATGACATCAGTAGCCTGAGATTTAGATATTATAATGCCAAAAGATTCCATTATCTCTTCAGTGGAGGGCGTCCGAGGTTGGAAGATTCCATCTCCATCATTGATTTCAGTACCTAATGGAGCAATTACGGTGTTCGGTATATCGCCTTCCTGGTGGCGATCAGCGATACCCTCCAAGTTTTCGGGAGCTTGGTTACCTCCCTCGAGGACCTCAGTCAGATCCTCGATTTCAGGTCTGCCGTCTCCAAACTTGGCTTGCAGTTGAGATTCGGACAGACCCCTACATGCAGCTGAGTTGTGTTGTTTCAACAGCTGATGTTCTAGTTTCTTGCAGAACAACATTGGTCGTTTGTAGATATTGGCTTGCGCAATCTTGACACTGGTCCCACTGGGCGTGCCAAAAATGTTCGCGTCAGTTTTGACACCTGTCGAACTATCAACACGTGGGGGTGGCGGACGTAAGTTTCAGTCCTGGTGCGAACGTGCCAGTACCTTTGGGTTAGGTACAACCTTGGTGGCGGACGACGTCTGGCGAGCGAATCAACCTTGGCGAGCGGATGACTCTGGCGAACGTGTTCGTCTGCTCCCTGCTACCTGACTTCTCGATCAAGCAACTGTACGTGGGCGTTGACAAACCGGCGTAAGGGCTCGAACAAGACCGAAATAAACAGTTACTAGGATTTTCTACTCAACCTCTTATAGATTGAGTAGAAAATCCTAGTAACTGTTTATTTAGGTCTTGTTCGAGCCCTTACGACTCGATTTGTCACAAGGCGTGACGACTGGACTCGATATGTCTCAGCGAGGCTTCGACACGAACGCAAGTCGCTTTCGACAACAACGACAGGTGTACGGCGACCAACGATGGTGGGCGTAGGTTTGCGGCTTGGTTGGAATAGTGTCATTTGCAGTTGGTGGAAGGCAGTTCGCGAGAGATTGCTCTGGAGAGGCTTGCAAGATTTGCAGGGCAAAAGCTTGTAGTTGTATGGTTGAGAACCCTTTTTACGTTGTCCTAGAGTTCTTTATATAGTGATCTCAAAACCCCAAATACGTATGTATCAAGCATAACGGATTCTGATATTGAATAGGATTGTATTACCTTAAACCATCTCCAATTCAGACTCCCAGTAGGATTCCAAATCCTCTCCTAAACGGAAACTGATTTAAATCATATCGGATTACCCGCTAAAGGGTGACCCTCTGGGCTTCGGCCCATAGTCTAGGGTAAATGTAAATTTAGGCCCAAACACATATCAGAAGCTATTGGTGGTGAACTAACAGAAGGCAAAGCCTAGTTGTTTGTTGTTTCAGGTTCAAGCTCAGACATGGATCCGATCAGAGGAGCAGATGGTATGAAGTTGTTCTAATGTAGTATTAGTGTTCTTACTGTATTCTTGGTTTTACTGAATTGGTTTTGTTCAAGATTTATGTTTTGGTTATGAGAATGATGTTTGTTATGAAATAACATATTGTCCTTTCTATTTCCAGTTCCAGAACTCATGAGTCATGAGTCACGACCATTAGAAAATAGAGTCATCAACATTGGGGTCCCTCGGCGGCTCTGCCTGTTGGGGTCCCTCGACGGCTCTGCCTCTTGGGTCCCCGACGGCTATGACCCTCCCAGTTTATGACGTTATTTGCCAGCTAAAAGAGAGCCAGTTCCATATTTGAGTATTCTCTCATTGATTTAAGAATCATTAAATCCCCACCATCTCGATCAACTCACCAAAAAGAACCCAACTTTCAGCTAGACCATTAAAGATGGCAGCAACCCAAGTCCCAGAGGTGGTTCTTGAATCCTCCAATGGCCGCAGGGTCATGCCTATCCCCGGCTTCGGCACAGCCTCCAACAACTTACAACCGGAGGTTTTGATACAAGCTGTGGTCGAGGCCATCAAGCTCGGTTACCGTCACTTCGACACGGCTTCTGTTTACGGCTCTGAGCAGATGTTGAAGAATGCTTCTTGTTTTGTCTCAGTTAGTTTGGTTCTGGTTGATTCAGTCTGGTTCGGGTTGATTCAGACTGGGTCGGGTTGATTCAGACTGGTTCGGGTTGATTCAGTCTGGTTCTGGGTTGCTGTTGCTACAGTTCTAGTTTCTGTTTAGTTAGAGTTGGTTTCAGCCATGCTGCAGACATGTTGCTCCATACTTGCTTATCCTTTTCTTTCTCCTTCCTCTTTGATATATATTGTATACCTCCAATCTGTAACTAGTGTTGAACAATTATCAATCAAGAGAAAACTTCTCCCAAAGCTTTTTGCTTCTCTGTTTTCTTTTTGAATTCTTGTTCCTAAATTATTCATGGTATCAGAGCAGGTTGATTAGTCGCCTGCTTCTGCTTACCCTTGCTCCTTGCTCAATTTGAAACCTTTGATTCAGTATTCATTATGGTTGAATCCTCCGTTTCTTCCGAGAGCAATCCATCTAATTCCGCTGCTACTGTTATTGACTCTGATGTCAATACCAATCAGCGTCTTACTCTTACTCTGTTGAACGAGTTCAACTTTCACAGTTGGTCTAGAGCTATTATCCTTGCTCTAGGTGGAAAGGGAAGGCTCATATACATCAATGACTCGATATCAATGCCAGCTCCTCTCACTGAGGGATACGATTCCTGGCTATCCAAAGATCATCAAGTCATGTCCTGGCTCTGCAACTCAATGGAGCCTCACATAGCTCAGATCTTCAACTACTCTGAATCAGCTACTCATCTGTGGAAAGCTCTGAAGGAGATGTATGGCAACCTGAATAATGCAGCTAGAGTATTCCAACTGAAGAAGGAGATTTCTGATCTTTATCAAGAAGAGATCTCTTTCTCTAAGCCTCTAGGAACTCTCACGGTTCTGTGGATTGTGCTGAATCAATTCAAACCTCATATTGTAGATGCCAATATTCTTCTCAAACGAGCTGAAGAAGACAAGATCTTTCAACTGCTTGCAAGCCTGAATTCAGACTATGAAGATCTAAGAAGTATCATCTTGATGAGTACTGATCTTCCTTCATTTACTAGTGTATGTGCTACCATACAGAGAAAAGAAGTGAGAAGTAAAGTGATGAACTTGGAGGTCAAGGCAATCAATCCTGAGGTTAGAGCCTGTACATCCAGCTATCAGTCATCGGAATCCAAAGCTTATAAGGGAAAGAAGCAGAACTTGTTGTGTAAGCATTGTGGATCCACCACTCATGTGATTGAAACCTGCTGGATTCTCTACCCTGAGCTCAAGGCAAAGTTTAAGAGAGAAAGGGAGATGAAGAACAAGTCAAAGTTCAACTCAAATGAAGGATATAATTCAAAGTTGGTGACCTCTGCATTCACTTATGAGATAGGGGATTTCACTGCTAATCCTGCAGCTATGATCAATGAGTTTGCTAATTATCTTCAGCAAAAGCAGCTCAATGGTGAAGGTAGCTCTTCAAATGGAAGCCACACAGCTCTGCTTGGTCATTTTGCTAGTTTTTTGGCTGACTCAGATCATGGTTCAGGTTCTGATAAGTCAGGTATGCTACAAGCATTCTCTACTACTTTGGATATGAATGATAAGTATGATTGTTGGATTGTGGACTCAAGAGCTACTGATCATATGACCAATCAACTAGAAAATCTGAAAAACTTTAAAAAACTTTCTTCTAGTGTATCAGTAGCTAATGGAAAAGGTGCGACTGTGTCTGGAAAAGGGAAGATTAGACTTTTATAAAAAAAATCATTGAGTCAGATGCCTTATTTGTGCCTTCATTTCCATTCAAACTTCTTTTTGTAGGAAAAATCACATATCTTTTAAGATGTTTTGTCATCTTCACTCCTGATAAAGTGTTTTTTCCGGATATCATCACCAAGAAGATGATTGGTGAAGGAGTCTTTAGGAATGGACTTTATTACTTCCTAATGAAGTCTTCTGCTCATCAAGCTCTTCAAGCTAGCTCATCTTCAGTCTTCTCCTTATGGCACAAGAGACTTGCTCACCCTTCAGACAAAATGTTGTCTATTTTGATGCCAAACTGTTGTAATGATATTAATCAGTGTGATGTATGTCAATATTCTAAGTCTTCCAGATTGCCCTTCACTCAATCTCTGCCTAGGTCTAGTTATCCTTTTGAAATCATACATTCTGATATTTGGGTCCTGTTTTGAAATCTGTTGATGGATCCAAGTATTTTGTAACCTTTGTTGATGATTTTACAAGGATTACTTGGTTGTATGTCATGAAGTCTAAGAGTGATCTCTTTGAAATGTTCTATGATTTCTGTAACTTGGTAAAAAATCATTTTTCCTCAAAAATTCAGACCTTGAGGTCAGACAATGGTTCAGAATATGTCAAACAAGATGAGAAATTTTTTGAGTGATCATGGGATATTTCACTAGACCAGCTGTGTTGGAACTCCTCAGCAGAATGGAGTGGCTGAGAGAAAAAATAGAGACATTCTTGAAAAAACTAGAGCTATTCTGTTTCAGATGAATGTCCAAAAAAATTCTGGTCTTATGCAGTTCAAACTGCTACCTATCTTATCAATAGACTTCCAAGTAGAGTGTTAGGATATAAATCACCTATGGAAGTGTTGAAGAATAGGAAAATTAATATCTCCCATCTCTGGATTTTTGGTAGTGTCTGTTTTGTTCATATTCCGTCAACAAAGAGGGATAAATTGGAACCAAGAGCAATTAAGTGTGTGTTCTTGGGATATTCTTCCACTCAGAAGGGCTACAGATGCTACAATCCCACCACTAGAAAAATCATTGTTTCTAGGAATGTTAAGTTTGATGAAGGAGTGCCTTATTTTACTGATCAAGGTAGACTAAATGGTCAGGGGGAGTTGTATGATGATTTAACTCCTGTCTACTATGGTCCTACTTATGATGTTGACTCCTTGGCTACGACTCCTGTCTCTCAACCTCAGAATCTATCTGACTCTACTCCTCAATTGTCTGAGGTTAATTCTGCTCATCTTGTAGTTGATATCCCAGTCAATGATTGTGAAGATCATGACAATCTTAATCTGGCTGAAATTGAGGGAGAGGAAATAGAAGTTGAACATACGGAACCTGATGTAGCACAAGCTGCTCCTCCTAGAAGAAATCCTAGTCGGAATAGGAGAAGGCCTGTAAGGCTCAATGACTATGTTCTGTTGACCTCCAAACACTCCATGACCAATTACTGTTCCCTCAAGAAGTTTTCTACCAATCACATTGCCTTCTTAAATAGTCTGGATAATGCTTGTGAGCCTAAGTCTTTTGAAGAAGCTAATCTGCATCAAGATTGGAAAACAGCTATGTCAGAGGAGCTATCTGCTCTCTATAGTAACAACACTTGGTCTGTGGTTGATCTTCCTCCTAGAAAGAAAGCTGTAGGCTGCAGATGGGTGTATAAAACTAAGTTCCATTCAGATGGCAAAATTGAAAGAAAGAAGACTAGATTGGTAGCTAGATGTTTCACTCAGACCTATAGTGTTGACTATAAAGAAACATTTGCACCAGTTGCAAAAATGAGCACATTTCGTGTTCTTCTGTCAATAGCTGTCAACAAAGCATGGAGTTTGCATCAAATGGATGTTAAAAATGCCTTCTTGCATGGAGATTTGGAAGAAGAAGTTTATATGAAGTTGCCTCCTGGACATGTGGATAGTGGAAATTCTAAGAAGGTGTGCAGATTGCATAAGGCTATCTATGGCCTAAAACAGTCCCCTCGTGCTTGGTATGCCAAGCTAAGTTCAGTATTAGAAGAAATGAAGTTTCTAAGAAGCAATGCTGATTCATCTCTCTTTGTCAGAGATGGAAATCAAGGTAAATTGGTTGTTCTAATCTATATTGATGATTTGATTATAACTGGTGACAATTTGGCAGAGATTTCTGCATTAAAGCTTGCTCTTTAGGAAAAATTTCCAATTAAGGATCTTGGTCATTTGAAATATTTTCTTGGTATAGAGATGACATCATCTCAAAAAGGTCTATTCCTAAACCAAAGAAAATACATATTAGATCTTCTGGAAGAGGTGAGCATTCTGCATTGTAAACTTGCTCGCAGTCCCTTGTCATGCAACTTTCAATTGGAGTCTGCAGGTCATTTACTCTCTCATGTTAGTCATTATCAAAGGCTTGTTGGTAAATTGATCTATCTCACAATTACTAGACCTGATATTTCATATAGTGTGAGCATTGTGAGTCAATTCATGCATGCTCCCAAAACAGGTCACTTAGGTATTGTGAAAAGAATTCAGAGGTACTTGAAGGGCTCTGTTAGTAGAGGTTTGTTGTTTAAAAACAATGGAGGGACTGATATTGTTGGCTATGTTGATGTTGATTGGGCATGAAATGTGATAGATAGGAAGAGTACTACTGGTTTCTGCACTCTTGTTGGGGGAAATATGGTTACTTGGAAGAGTAAAAAACAATCAGTTGTTGCAAGATCAAGTGCAGAAGCTGAGTATCGTGTCATGGCTTTTGCAGCATGTGAATTAATCTGGCTTCGAGGGCTCCTTGAAGATCTTGGTTTAAAAAATTGTCAGCCTTTAACTCTTCACTGTGATAATCAAGCTGCTATGCACATTGCTTCAAATCCTGTGTTTCATGAAAGAACGAAACACATTGAAGTTGATTGTCATTATGTTTGAAATCAAGTGCAAAACAAGGTGATTCAGACTGTTTACACTCGCAGCCATGATCAGTTAGCTGATATTTTCACCAAAGCTTTTCCTACTGCTCATTTCCTGCATATTCTTTCCAAGCTTGGTTCCATCAATCTTCTGGAAGAATGCTTCTTGTTCTGTCTCAGTTAGTTTGGTTCTGGTTGATTCAGTCTGGTTTGGGTTGATTCAATCTAGTTCGGGTTGATTCAGACTGGTTCGTTATTTTATATTTATTTCATTTTGTTAATAAAAATACACAAGAAATTTATTTTTGTACAATATTTTCTACAATTATATCATTATATTTGTGACCTAAACACTACTTTTGTTGAGATATTTGAGTTTTAATCATAGACAAATTATATCTTATTTCTTATTAATTAAAATAGTGGTTCGACAATTCAATTTTAGTTATCCACATAATTTTTCTTATTGACAAATTATATCACGTAAGGTATGCGTTATTTTGGAAAAAAAGAAAAGAAAAAAAAGAAGAAGATTATTTTGAGTAAGTAGACATAATTGTACAAAAAATAAATTTCTTGTGTAATTTATTTAAAAAACGAAATAAATATAAAATAACGAAAATACCCCTCATGTCCTCGGTATGTGACTCTTAATTAGATGGATACCTTTAGATTTGACGGAGGGGGTGCAAATCAGCAGTTTTTGACAAGTTGAGGAGGTAAAATTTCGCAATTACAAATTCGGGGTGTAAATTAACAATTTGAGCCAAATTCAGCGTGCATTTTGGCTATTTTGCCAAACAGTAATGATAGCTGGAAAGCAAATCGATTTTTCCCAACAGTATACTAGTTGAAACAGGAAAGGATTAACTTCAACATGTATTGAAGTTGGGATGGGATTCTCAATGCATGCATGGTAGTGTTGATGACTTAATGGGCATTACTAGTAAGAATGGTTTCATATTTTCAGTTTATTGACATTTGTATGAAGGGATCCCTTGTATGAATCGACGCTATGGAGCTTGTAATTGCATCACCATGCACATTCATCACGAACGACAGAACAGTTGTTTTCTTGCTTGGCTGAATTGGGTTCAATCTTTTTTCCTGATAGTGTTTTGACGCCTAATGATTCTGTTATAGGTTTGCGATGTTCTAGTCGAAAACAAATAGTAATAATATGGTGGATTTTAATTAATTCAATGACAAACGGACTACGATGTAAGTATAGTTCATTGAATCACTTATAAATGTATTCGATTATTAGCACAGGGAAACCACTAAAGCTAAAAGTCGTATAGACATTACTTTAAACTTTGCTGGTTTTCTGACTTGGATAAACTAACAGTTCAATTCAGCGCATTCCTATAGATCAGCAAGTTGGCAAAAACATGCATAAAAGTCAAGACTGACTAAGCCATCGGTTACGTTTATGAATAAAGAAAAAAAAACTGGGGAAATAGACAGAGCAATCAGCACAACACAGAAAATAAAGAGGAGATCCAAGGATATCCCAACTCTACTGTTTAGGTCTAAATTAACATTTACCCGAGACTATGCGCCGAAGCCCAAGGGATTATCCATTAAAGGATAATCCGATATATTTTAGATCATATTCCTTCTAGGAGTAGATTTGGAGTCATCTAGGATTGGAGGTGGTTATCAGAATCCATTATGCTTGATACACAAGTATTTGGGGATTTTGAGATCACTATATAAAGAAATCTAGAACAACGTAGAAAATGTTCACAACCATCTAACAACAAGCATTTGCCTCGCAAATCTTGCATGTCTCTCCGGAGCAATCTCTCGCGAACTGCCTTCCACCAACTGCAAACCACCGTTCCAACCTAGCCGTAAACCTACGCCCACCATCGGTCGCCGTACACCTGCCGCTGTTGTCGAAAGTGTCTTGCGTTCGTGTCGAAGCATCGCTGAGACATATCGAGTCTAGTCGTCACGTCTTGTGACAAATCGAGTCGGTATCCCGGTAACAATCTTTCCCAATCTGCAAGAGGTTGGACGAACATCACTCCGCGGTCTTGATTAATAGCTCTGCTTTGCATCTCAGGATCGAAGTAAGATTATCTCAATCTACAATAGGTTGAGTGGAAAATCCTAGTAATCATTTACTTAGGTCTTGTTCGATCCCTTTACGCCGGCCTGTCAATGCCCGCGTAACAGTCGCTTAATCGAAAAGTCAGGTAGAAGGGAGCAGACGAATACGCTCGCCAGAGTCATCCGCTCGCCAAGGGTGATTCGCTCGCCAGACGTCATCCGCCACCAAGGTTGTACCTAACCCAAAGGTACTGGCACGCTCGCATCAGGACTGAAATCTACGTCCGCCACCCCCACGTATTGACAGTTCGACAGGTGTCAAAACCGACGCGAATATTTTGGCATGCCCAGTGGGACCAGTGTCAAGATTGCGGAAGCCAATATCTAAAAACGACCGATGTCGTCGTGCAAGAAACCAAAACATCAGCTGCTGAAACAGCACAACTCAGCTGCATGTAGAGGTCTGTCTGAATCTCAGTTACAAGCCAAGTTTGGAGACGGCAGACCTGAGATTGAGGATCTGAATGAGGTCCTTGAGGGAGATAACCATACTTCTGATAACTCGGAGGGTATCGCTGATCGCCAGGAGGTAGTCGATATCCCAAATACCGCGATAGTTCCATCAGTTTCTGAAACTAATGATGGAGATGGAATTCTTCAAACTCGGGCACCATCTCCTGCGGAGATAGTAGAATCTTTTGGCCATGTAATATCTAAGTCTCGGGCCACTGATGTTATTCTAGAGAAGATAGAGGCTACTCTGAAGGAGTTGAAGACTGAACAGATAGGTCATATGACAAACATTAATGCTTTGACAAAGCAACAACAGACGAATGCTGGACATATTACTTCCCTCACTAAAAGTCTTGATAGATTAGTGAGGGGGCATCAAGCTGAGTTCAGCGAGCAACTCCAACAACAGCAGGCGGAGTTCAGAGCACAGATGCTGCAACAGCAAGATCAGCTGGAAAAGACAAATGACGCTGTCGAACGATTGGCGCATATGGTGCAATTAGGGTTTGATGCTGAGATTTCTGAACAAAGAGAGCTAACCCCTCCAGTAAAGCCTGGGAGGACAATAGAGAAAGGTCCAGCTAAAGCAGCTAAGCCACGTAATAAGGGGTTTGAGACTGCTGCTCCGCCAAGACAATAGAAGAAAGGTGGACGGATGATAGATCCGCCATCTGACGAAGAAGGAGAAGATCAAGAGGAAGACGTAGAGAGCTTTATAACTCGCAACGAAATACAGAAGGTGGTTTTGGAACAATTAAGGATCATGCAAGGATTGCCGGATCCTAGTACAACTTATACCAATCCATTGACACGAACTGTGAACCTAACGCCATGGCCCGCGAATTTTAAGCATATAAGGTTTACCCCTTTCTCGGGTGAATCTTCTGAAGATGCGGAGACCCACATAACTTGTTTTCACAAAGAATGTGGCCCCTATGCCCAGGACCCTGTTCTCAAGTTGAAATTGTTTGGAACTTCCCTAACGGGATCAGCCTTAGCTTGGTACAGAGATCTAACACCAGGCTCTATTCCGGATTGACAATCCATGGAGGGTCTCTTTAGGACCATGTTTGGGGTTATCGAGGCTAAGGTAACCATCAAGATTCTGGCGGATACTAACCAGGAGCTTGATGAATCCGCCATCGACTATTTGAAGCGCTTTAAACTCTTGCGAGCTAAATGCAGAGATAGGCTACCAGAAGATACCATTGTCGAGTTGGCGATTGCAGGGCTCGGGCCGGAGATACAAGCTCACTTCCAGCAAGTATACGTGACGAATATGGCAGACTTAACCAATAGGTTAGCCAAGCATCAACATTTCCTCGACCAAACGAGGGTTCAGGCCAGCAAGAAGAAATGCGTCCCACTATCGTACTATCCAGGTACTCTGAAGCCTAAGACGAGTGTCCATCCTATTTCTAAGACGGTGGCGACTATAGAAGCTAATCCTTCGCCAACGGTCACTTGGGTTGAAGATGCTGAAGACGAAGACAACGTAGCAGTTGTAGAGGTGGTGGGTCGCCAGCCACTACAACCGAAGAACGTAAGGTTCGTCAAGGAACCTGTTAAGATTATGACTTCTTTGCCTCTGAAATCCGCCTTTGAGAAGTATACGTATAATGCTCATCAAGCTCCGGAGATCCTCGTCGAATTATTCAAGCAAGGGCGGCTCCAACACGAAGGTGGTTTCGTTCCTAAGTCAGACCATATGGCGGGCACGAAGTATTACAGTTTTCATAACATGAATAACCATTATACTAAGGACTGCGTCAAGCTCAAAGACCAGATCGAAACGTGGATCAATGAGGGGGTCATGGAGATGGAGACTGCTAAGGAACCTACTTGGACGGAGACTCGACCCTTTTCAGGGGTGAACATGATTACTCTGGTTCCCAACAAATGCCAGGGACTGGAGCCTCGTCAACAGGGTTCAAGGTTCCAAACATATACCTACAAGGCGCAGGAGATTTGGCGACTCCTGATCCATAAGGGAATGACTGCTCCTGAATACGTGCCAGAGCAGCACCAAAGCATTGGGTTAGACGGATCCTATTGTTCTTTCCACCGTTCAGATAATCATTGCACATCTGCATGCATAGAATTGAAAGATCAAATCCAATAATGGTTGAATGAGGGAATCCTGCAATTTGATGATGACACGGTGGCATCCACTCAACACTTTTGGGTGAATGCCATCGGCCAAGATGGACCCAATGACGCCTCACGGACAGACAAGACAGTGAATCCGCCAGTCAGGAAAGAGATGGTGACGGTGCCCAGGGCTCAGTTATACCTTAACTGTAAGATAGATTGTCGTGTACCTCTTACACACGAAGAGCTAATGAGGGCTCTTCAGGAGGCGACAGAGAAGGCTCTTGAGACGGCCAAACAGACCCATCCGTGGCCGGAACGCTCTAGGTCTGGTGACCCCAAGCAGGCAAAGTATCATCACCAGGAGAAAGCAGCTTATGTTACTCCAGCAAGGTCCCGTCAAGACTCTGGACCTTCAGGAACCAAACCAATAGTAGAGGCACCAACCCCCCCGACTAGGAATATCCAAAAGTGATACGGCAAGGCTAGAAGAACTTTAGACGCTTTGGACCAGGGGAAGGTGACTTCTGATGAGCTCTCCATGCCCGTGGAGCACATACGTGATGCCTATAAGCGTTACAAATCCAAAACTTATATAGACTCTCGTCGGGTACGAAAGGAGGAAAAATCACCACCTCGAAGAATGAATGTCCATGAAAGGATTTCACATCCCACAGCAGCAGATGGTGCACCTCAAAGAGCCCAGAAAAGACACCCCTCCGCTCAGTTGTTGAGATCCCACCAAAGCCCAAGTCTATCCATATAACCTCTGACAAAACAGATAGGGTAGATTCTGTCGTTCTGAAATGGCAGCCTAAGGGGATGACGGCGGTTTCCGCACCAACAACTACTAAGGTCCCTGAGATACAGTCAGATACTCAGGAATCTCCTCCGGTCCTTAGCAGGTCACCGGCTCAGCCGGTTTCAGTTCTCACTAGTCAGAAGTCTGTAGGTCAACAACGTGATCAGCCCTTTCCTCAGTTCGTAGCGCAGCAGCTGAAGACTGATTTTTCTGTGAAGCAAGCAGAAGCTGCTCTTATACCTTCACAGCCTAAGGTGGATACGAACTTATCACGGGTAGATAGGGACATGCCGGACGCGGACGACAAGATGCTGAAGGATGAAGAAGGCTATACGGACGGTGATGAGCCAATTCTAGACTGTAATATGGCTTTCATATTATCCTCTAGTTATGCTTTGTCTGTGCCGATCCCAACTGCTTATTTCATATAAGAAGAGGCGGCGGACAAACCAGTATGTCTTATCCAAGCGTCAGACAATGAAGATCTTCCCGCCAATAAGGATTTGCTTTCCTCACCAGGACACAATGACCATTATGAGGTTACTGATCTTCACAGCTCACACATGGTTTTCCCTAAACCTACGTTTACAATGACTCAACATCTCAAACCTCTCTACGTTACAGCAGAGGTGGAGGGTGTCCAAGTGAACAGGATACTCATCGATACAGGCGCGGCGATGAGTGTTATAACACTTAGTACTATGGAACGGCTGCAGATTCCAAGAGAGAAGATCCAGAACTCTACTATAAAGGTTAGAGGGTTTGCTGGTGCTGTTGCTCAAACGGTTGGCTTCCTAGTGCTCAAGGTTAAACTTGGACCCTCTAACGCTTGTCACGGTCTTTTCGTCACGGAGACTACAGTCCCGTACACGATGACCTTGGGACGTGATTGGATCCACAAAACATACTCAGTACCATCTTCGCTACATCAGGAGATGCTCATGTGGGATCCAGCTTCTGATAAACCAGTTTTGATCAAGGCGGACGAGCGCCCTTTTTCTGTAGCGGCTTGCTCGCTGGAAGCTGATTATTATTACAACTTTATGCGTCCTCTTGTGATCGACGGGGTCGATAGTAAGGGTCACCCGCTAGGGGTGACCTCTACTGATCTCACACGGTGGGGATTGACTCAGGCTCAGGCAGATTGTTCTCGGCCTGTCTCTATCGATTTTCAACCAGTCGTCAACTTGATTGACGATTTCAAGGCTGAGGAGGCAGAGGCTGTGGCCTCTCTGCTACAGCGGCTAGCGGTGTTTAGAGCTGCCCAGTTGGTCTCGGATACGGTCGCTCTAGTTGAGTGTATCAACGAAGACGACGTCATCACCACGGAAGAAGTGGAGAACATTCAGCCTGCACCGGCAGCCTTAGACGACACTCCGCCTAAAGTCCGTGATCCAGTGGAGAAAATCAACCTTGGTACATCCGAGGAACCTATGGAAGTCGGGATTTGTCAGCAGCCGGAGCCAGAACTGAGATAGCAATTAGATCAATTTGCTGACGTGGTGCTCGATTACGTCCCTCGTGAACAGAACTTTGCAGCCAACGAATTAGCACAGCTCGCCACGGGCATTACTCTTGTCAATGGCGTCAAGGAACGCATCCTGAAAGTAGAACGCAGGACGTTGCCATCTTTTGCTGCAAGGAGGGAACAACGAGGCGATTGGTTAGTTGCTACCCTAGACATTATTGATACCGATTGGCGGCAACCAATCATTAAATACTTACAAGACCCTTCTGCCCCATCTGAAAGGAGAATCAGGTACTTAGCTACTAATTATTTACTCAAAGGCGACAAGCTGCTTCGCCGGAGCGAGGAAGGCGTGGACCTCAGGTGTGTCTTTGGAGTAGAAGCCAAGAGGCTAATGCGTGAAGTTCATCTGGGTGTATGTGGTTCACATTAGAGTGGATCAAAGATGAGGTGGTTGATCCGCCGATATGGTTATTTTTAGCCATCTATCCTCAAAGACTACATCAGCTTTGCCCAAGGTTGTATTGAGTGCCAGATTCATGGACCAGTTCAACGGATTCCTAATATTCCCATGTAGCCTATCATCAAACCTTGGCCCGTCAGGGGTTGGGCACTTGACTTTGTTGGGGAAATCCATCCAAATTCTTCTCTCCAATATAAATACATGCTGATTGGCACAGACTTCTTCACCAAGTGGGTTGAAGCCATCCCTGTTCAAAATTGTGATGCAGCAACGGTCATCTGTTTCATATTTCAGAATATCATCTGCTGCTATGGCATTCCTGAGTGTATTGTAGCGGACAGGGGGGCAGCGTTTATGGCGGAGAGTACACAGACGTTCATTCAAGATTATGGCATCAAGTTTTTACACTCTTCCCCGTATTACGCTCAATCAAATGGCCAGGCTGAAGCTAGTAACAAGGTTATTATTTCTATCATCAAAAAGATGTTGGAGGATAATCCCAGAACTTGGCATACTGAGCTAGACAATACTTTGTGGGCGTATCGTACCTCTAAACGAACTCCTACAGGAACTACCCCCTATGCCTTAATGTTTGGCCATGATGCTGTTCTTCCTTTGGAGATCAATGTTCGTTCTCTCCGGGTTCGTGAGCAGCATCAGTTAATTGGAGATGATTACGTTCAGGCTATGTTCCAGGAGCATGAAGATCTCGATGAGCGGCGACTAGACGCTTTGCAGAACATAGTCCTGGAGAAGAAAAAGGTCGCCAGAGCTTATGACAAAAGAACCAAGGGTAAGTCCTATGGTGATGGCGATCTGGTTTGGAAGGCTATGCTTCCCTTTGGCGGACGAGATACTGGACGTGGTAAATGGTCTCCCAAGTGGGAGGGCCCCTTTGTCATTGATAGGATTGTTGGCAAGGGTACTTATCAACTTAGAGATTTAGAGGGTGACGTCCATCGAAACCCTATCAATGGGCGCCATCTCAAGAAGTACTTCCCTAGTGTTTGGGAATATGAAGCGCCACTCGCTATGGTTGAGGCCGGGGGGCAAGTTTCGGCCTAAGGCCTCCTACCAACACAATAACGCTCTGCCTTAGTTCCCTTGGCTTTGGCAGCGTACCTTGCCTCAGCCTAAGGATACTAGGGGGCAATACAATGGATACTCCTCATAGAAGACCCGGCGGTTGAGGATAGAAGACCTGGCGGTTGAGTCCGCAAGCAATAAGTAGAATGTAGAAGATGAATCTTCTTGAGGTTCATTAGTCTTTTTCGTTTTCTTTTATTATGAATCTGTTTGAGGTTCATTTACTTAGCCTGGTTGGGAATCAATGTTTATGGTTCTCAACAATTTATGGTTGTAATAAATACATTCAACACGAAAAACAACAATGTTTCTGTTTTTCGGCAAGATCAATTAAGGGGTTTATTTACATTTCAAGAATGACTTTGCGGTCAGGAGCTTTACAAGTACAGAATTACATATATGCCTATACTTCTAAATTTCTTGAACGAAACAGGAGGCACATGATCTGTTTTACAGATTCTTTTGCCCATGGAGGTGTCTCATATTCCCTCCGACCATCCGTCCAGATTGTCATCTATCTCACCGACCCATAGGTTGCTTCAGCTGTTGGAAGCAATCAGGCTCACTGAGGAGGAAGCGGGAGCATGAACGGTTAGCAGAAGACCAGAAGAAAAGAAATTTACACCCACCGTTCATAAACAGCTTGTAGATACTGTTTTTCACTCCTAAACTCAACCAGGATGGTGCCTAAGCCACTATCCGCTATTATACCCAGGGACAACGTGGAAGAAGTTCGTTCTTTTGGGATTCTATCCAGGATCCACGTTATCCAAATGGGCATAATACCAGATTATGCGACTTAGGACTTTCATAATACTAGATTATGCGACTTAGGACTTTCATAATACCAGATTATACAACTTAAGGTGTTTGAACAAACATCTATGTATAATCCGGGGGAAAGGACTCATGAAGCCATAGTGGCTTGGTGGAGAATCTAGAGAATGGAATAGACATGCTGAATTCAAAAGGCAATGAAAGATATGTTTTTGTTGCATACTAAGGGTTTCATTATATAGCGAATGGCGAGTGAAATCCAACGGCTGGGATAAATTAGGGTTTCCCACCATCGGTCAAATCGGAGTTATGAAGGTTTTTATGGTCCTCAACCGTTTGGTGGTACGGAGGATCACGAGGTTTAAATTTCAAACTGACCACATCTTGGAAATTGACATTTGCAGATAGGAATCATTAAACGCTACGCTGCTGCTTGAAGATGGGCCGGATAAGTCTGGGCTTCGTATCAGGGTTGGACTTTTGATTCTAATCCAATATTATATGAAGGATAAATGTTACATAAGGGCCCAATTCACTCGGGGGGCATGGCCTGGAGTTCAAACAACTCAAATCCTAACCTTCCTATCCTAGCCTTCAGATATTCGATTTCACCCTGGAGTTTCACTTCTTCTGCTTGGCTTTCTTCTATCCCGGCATACCGCCACCTTCGGGCGTCTATCTTCTGCCTCTTGACATACCAATCCACCATGGTCCGAGTTGGTAGAGTCCAGCAACCAGGGGTGATGGGAACCTCAAAATGGTTCGTGGATTTCCATTCTCCACAGTTGATGCTATAACCGCGAAACGCAACCGGTGGCGGACGGCACTGGTCCACAATGGAGGATAGGGCTTGGGTATTGAACTCTTATTGCTTGGGACCTAGCCCGGCACGGCCGTAGTCATCAGGTGGGGTAAGGGAGGTCTGAAATGGGCTTCCGATCTCGAAGACGGAATCAATGATTCTTTTCTTTCCGCGGAGAGCTTCTGGGTAGTAAATTTCTGAGGCCATGGTTGAGAGGTGAAGAAAAGCTTGAAATTTCAGGATGAAATTGGCGTTTCTTGATTAGGGCTTTATAGAATCTGAAAAGAGGTTTTGTAAATTTCTGAGGCGGTGTGTTTGGAAACGATTGAGGGTTTCGTGAACAGTCTTCTGAGCTCGAATTGGTAAAGTTACATTGGTTAGAGGGAACGACGCATTCTTTCAGGTTTTTAAATGGGTCCGGATCGGGCTTTCTCAATCTTCTTTAATTTCAATGGGCTTTTAATTTCGAAGGCTGAGGGGCAATGTTTGGGCCTAAATTAACATTTACCCGAGACTATGGGCCGAAGCACAAGGGGTTATCCATTAAAGAATAATCCGATATATTTTAGATCATATTTCTTCTAGGAGTAGATTTGGAGTCCTTCTAGGAATCCGAATTGGAGGTGGTTATCAGAATCCATTATGCTTGATACACAAGTATTTGGGAGTTTTGAGATCACTATATAAAGAAATCTAGGACAACGTAGAAAGGGTTCACAACCATCTAACAACAAGCTTTTGCCTCGCAAATCTTGCAAGCCTCTCCGGAGCAATCTCTCGTGAACTGCCTTCCACCAACTGCAAACCACCGTTCCAACCTAGCCGCAAACCTACGCCCACCATCGGTCGCCGTACACCTGCCGCTGTTGTCGAAAGTGCCTTGCGTTCGTGTCGAAGCATCGCTGAGACATATCGAGTCTAGTCGTCACGTCTTGTGACAAATCGAGTCGTTACCCCGGTAACAATCTTTCCCAATCTGCAAGAGGTTGGACGAACATCACTCCGCGGTCTTGATTAATAGCTCTGTTTTGCATCTCAGGATCGAAGTAAGATTATCTCAATCTGTAATAGGTTGAGCGGAAAATCCTAGTAATCATTTACTTAGGTCTTGCTCGAGCCCTTTACGCAAGCCTGTCAACGCCCGCGTAACAGTCGCTTGATCGAAAAGTCAGGTAGAAGGGAGCAGACGAATACATTCGCCAGAGTCATCCGCTCGCCAAGGGTGATTCGCTCGCCAGACGTCGTCCGCCACCAAGGTTGTACCTAACCCAAAGGTACTGGCACGCTCGCACCAGGACTGAAATCTACGTCCGCCACCCCCACGTGTTGACAGTTCGACAGGTGTCAAAACCGTTCATGCACTTTTTTAACCATACAATAAGCTAGCTAGGGCATTTTCAACCCAAAACTGTTATTTCATCAAGTCATCAACACTCTAATATGTTCACTTGTAGCTTTAATGGCTGCACACTGCTTGGATAATTAGTGTCTTCTTGGTACCAGGGCAGGGATCACCAGCCTTGAAGAAGAGTTTGGGGTCAACTGGGATTTATTTCAGCCATTTGGCTACCTTAGGATTCACAAATTGGCCAAATTGCTACCCATATCCCATTTCCATTACGTTTTTTTGTCAAGGGCCAACACGTGTGGGTTTTTAGATATGTGACTATGATTTAATGATAAAGACCCTTCCATTCTTAGATATTTAACTTGAATAGTGTACTTTCTGTCGTCAGATGCATGAGTTTTACTTGGTCCGAATCTATGCATAAGTTGGATATATATATATATATATATATATTTTTTTTATGTGTGAAATGGATGCATAAGTTGGTTTTGGAACTGAGATACATTGAATTTAAAGAAAATTACGAAAGGACCCTCCCGTGTTGTGCACGTGCTAGCCTTTAACGAGAATAGTTAAAAGAAATGGAATCAATTTATGTTTGGGTAGTAATTTGGCCAATTTGTGAATTTTAGGATAGTAATTTGGCCAATTTGTGAATTTTAGGGTAGTAATTTGGCTGAAATAAATCATAAGATAGCAATTTAACACTAAGAGGAAAGCTAGGGTAGCAAATGGGCAAATTTGCCTACATTATCATGCAAAGCACCTAGTCATCGTATCAAAGAATTCATGCATGCAATCCAGAAATTATTGTCCTTTCTATTTCAAGAACTCATGATTTGGGGTCCCTCGGCGGCTCTGCCTCTTGGGTCCCCGGCGGCTATGACCCTCCCAGTTTATGACGTTATTTGCCAGCTAAAAGAGAGCCAGTTCCATATTTGAGTATTCTCTCCTTGATTTAGGAATCATTAAATCCCCACCATCTCGATCAACTCACCAAAAAGAACCCAACTTTCAGCTAGACCAGTAAAGATGGCAGCAACCCAAGTCCCAGAGGTGGTTCTTGAATCCTCCAATGGCCGCAGGGCCATGCCTATCCTCGGCTTCGGCACAGCCTCCAACAACTTACAACCGGAGGTTTTGATACAAGCTGTGGTCGAGGCCATCAAGCTCGGTTACCGCCACTTCGACACGGCTTCTGTTTACGGCTCTGAGCAGACCCTGGGAGTAGCCATAGCCCAAGCACTCGAGCTCGGTCTCGTGGCTTTTCGGGACGACCTCTTCATCACTTCCAAAGTTTGGTGTAACGATGCTCACCCTCACCTGGTTATTCCTGCTCTGAAGAAATCGCTCCGGAATCTTGGATTGGAGTACCTTGATCTGTACCTCATTCACTGGCCGATCAGTGCCACGCCTGCGGAGCTGGATCAGATAGAGGAGAAGGATCCAATGCCTTTGGAGAAGGACCAAACGCCGATGGACTTCAAGGGTGTGTGGGCAGCTATGGAGGAAGCTCAGAAACTTGGTCTCACCAAGTCCATTGGAATCAGCAATTTCTCTACCAAGAAGACTCAGCATATGCTCTCTTTTGCTACTATTCCTCCTTCAGTCAATCAAGTGAGGTGGTCGGTCCCTTTTTCTTCTTCCTTGCAATTGTCGTAGGCTAGTACGTAGCATTATTGATCTGTTTTGTGTTTATATATTAGGTTGAGATGAGTCCATTTTGGCAACAGAAGAAGCTCAGAGACTTTTGCAAGGCCAATGGTATAGTTGTGACTGCCTTCTCCCCATTGGGTGCCATAGGAACCAGTTGGGGCACAAATCATGTTCTTGAAAGCAAAGTGCTTAATGAAATCGCCGAGGCTCGTGGAAAGACTATTGCTCAGGTATGGTTAATTGATGAACGACATTCAAGTTTTGTTGTAGAAATTATTGGTACACTACCACCCATTATATAGTTTTGAGAAACGTATAGAGTTTCCGACTTAGTTAGTTACTTGATCTGGTTGCAGGTTTGTATTAGATGGATTTATCAGGTAGGGGGAACTCTTGCAGTGAAGAGCTACAACAAGGAGAGGTTGAAGCAGAATCTGCAGGTGTTCGACTGGGAACTAACAGAAGAGGACCTTGAGAAGATCAATCAAATCCCACAGCACAAAATGATGACTCGAGAAGACGAATTGGTAACGGCTACTGGACCATTCAAGTCCCTTGATGACTTATGGGACGGAGAGTATTAACTGTGCACTGTATGAGAATGCGTGTTTATGAAAATAAGGTGCCAACTGCCAACTAGGTCATGTATCTATGCCATGCATTGTATTAGACTCCGGAAACTAGGCCATACCATTTTACAACTCAACTCTCGTTTGAGGTCTTCAACAGAGGACCAATCACTGATGTTAAAAAGTCTTTCCAAATAAAACTACAATCAGCTTTGAATGTATATGAAAAAACGATATGATTGCAAACTACCTTGTAGATGAGATCAGTGTTGTCCTTGGTTTTACCCGCCATGAAGAAAGCAATCCTCAGATCTTCTCTTCTTTGTAAGTTGAAACTTAATCTAGTTCTCCTATAGTGGCTCCGAGAAAGTAAATAGACAATGCTCCCCACTTCCTCCTAGAGCACATAGGAGATCTTTTATTGATAGCGTATTAGCCAATATTCTTACACACAGCGCCTTGTCGAAACGAATCTTCTGGCATCGATCTCCTTTCTAGCTGTATTAAAACATGACGTGATGGACACCATCTCATTATTGATGCAAAAAATGCATAATTGCAGCCACATATAGAACAAAACCAAAGTAAGATAAGCGCATGCAGAAGCAAACCCTACTACCCTAGCCAACTAATTGGCTCCATAGCTTCATTCACAACGGTATATCTCTCTTCTTTGACCGATGCTGAGTTTTGGTTTTGGATTATATTGTGAGAGAATGATATGAAGCACTTGACATTGCAAAAAGGGACAAATGTGTGACATGGGCTAGCTTCACCTGTATGGTGGGTGAGGTGAATTACACTTGTGAGTCCTGTTCTGATTGTATTCGCCACTGTTCGGATTAGTGAAATGAATATGAATATATTTTCTTCTAGTGTTACTCATGCTGTAAGATACTCTCGACTCTTGAGAGTGTTCGATTTCATGCTAAGGAACTTGAATATAAATAGTGACTGACCTGAGAATTGTTATTGGGAGTCGATGACTGTATTGGTAATGGTGTTCTCCAGTTCCAGCCCATGGATTAAGCCGAAGATACTAAGTTTTCTAACTAGAATGAATAGCATCATTTTGTGAGATAATTATTGGTGGGTACAAAGATAAACATCTTGTAGGCCAGTAGGTTCCATGAGTACTAGATATCTTTACGAAGTGTAATTCATAATGTGTTAATTAGTGTAAGAATTCGAGTCTTGACTTTTGCAATGTGGTCATTGCTAATGGCCTTTAAATCTGTTTCATTTTGATCACATCTATTAACCCAAAAAGGAAATCATCAATTGTGACAATGAAGTAGCTAGTCATCAAACTACGTACTGAGAACGGTACGTATTATTTCTGAAATCCAGATCAAAAGAGATCTTTTCCCCCTGCTTATGTGTATGTTTTTGTATTGGTCATAGATATGGAGAACCCTGGTTTCCACATACTGAGCTTGTGAGAAAATGGAGGCTGCCCTGATGGCCTGATCCAAGGTTCTTTGCATTAGTTGGCTGCAATAACCTGGTATAAAATTGATTACCGACATGGATTAATGCTATGTCTGTATAATATATGTCAAACGGTGACAAGCGTGGCCCGTGGATCAACTGTACCGATATTGTCCCAACTTGGCCACCTTAAAGGTGTTGGGTTTTAATCACACAAAAGACCTCGGTACAATTGGGTATTATCCACTCACTTATAAGTTGTATTTTATTTGTCACTTTTCTGATGTGGGATCTCTCCTCTCTAACACGCCCGCTCACGTGCAACCTAGCTCTAGGTTAGAATGTGGAAGTGAAATATTTGAAAGCCCACAACGGGAGAAATATGTGTTTCTGCACAAACCCGTAGGCCTGGCAGAAGCACAATAATAAAGATAGAACATGAACACAAGGATATATAGTGGTTCACCGTGCCATCGGAGGGCACGGCTACGTCCACTTGGAATACACTATAGCCGGCTAATAAGCCATCGGTGGTGGTTACATGCCAATAGTAGCAAGTATCCAAGATCAAGAGTCCTTAACACTAAGGGGGAAGCCTTCTATTTATAGGGAAGGAAGGCTCCCTCCTTTACAACTTCTCCAATGTGGGATGCTTATTACACTATTACACAATTCCTTACTCACGAAGCTACTTCAGGAGCCCGGTGGCACGCCCTCCAGGTGCGGCACCGGTGATGTGGAACAATGGAGATGTAGCCGGGGTTGCGGTCTACCCGCTGGATGTCGGAAGTAGGACCTATGACACCGGTTGCACGGTCCACGAGGTCGCCGGATGTGCTTGGCGGTGCACCATATACACTGTCAACAAGTCCCCCAAGTTTCCGAGTAAGAGTGCAATCTTACTTGGGGAGTTAATTATCATGTGCCGCCAAGCATAGGTGGTGACCGAGTCACCCCTACTACCACCAGTCCCCCAAGTCCCTAAGTGAGATTGGGCTCTTACCGGGCGTTCGAATGCCGAGTCTCACCCCTCCGCTCGAGTGCTACTGATGTGCTCCTAGTAGTAGTCCCCCAAGTCTGTGCTGGAGATTTGACTTGGCCGGGAGTGATGAGGAGCCGGGCATGATGAGGTGACGGGGGAGGATTCGGGTTTGACCGGTCCTGACTCGTTGAGGCTTGATCGGGCAGAGTTGGCGGAGCCGCTGCTGAACAGGACCGGGCCTGCTGAATCCGGGGTGACCCGCTGGCTGGGGTGACCCGCCGGATAGGACCGGGCCTGCTGAATCCGGGGTGACCCGCTGGCTGGGGTGACCCGCCGGATAGGACCGGGACTGCTAAATCCGGGGTGACCCGCTTGGCTGGGGTGACCCGCCGGATAGGACCGGGCCTGCTGAATCCGGGGTGACCCGCTGGCTGGGGTGACCCGCTGGATAGGACCGTGAGCGGCCGAGGCTCTGGCGCAGTGGTGCGGAACTGGGGTGCCCATGCAATAAATGTGGAGCGGGGTGAAACCCGGAGAGTGCATGAGATCTCGACCGGGCGTTCTGCCATATCGGAACGAGTCGGAGAGTGCATGGGATCTCGACCGGGCGCTCTGCCATGTCGGAACGAGTCCCCCAAGTTCCAAAGGTAAAATAGCTGCCAACGGCAGGCCGAGAGTAGTCCGGTGACTCGGCCCAGCTTGTGCTGGAATAAGCGTGGGGTAAGATTGCTAGCCTGCGGGGAGGCCTGTCGGAGCGTGGAGTAAGCCAACAGGTACCCCGGTGGGTGTTGCGGCCATGTTGAAGCACCGGTTAACACTGGCTAGTTCTTCTCAGCTTGTGTTGGAATAAGCGTTGAGGTAATGTGCAGGTTTGTTAGCCTGCGGGGAGACTTGTTCTGTGTTAGAGAAACAATCTGCCCGGTGGGGTGGCGTTGAGATAACGAGTCTCGCCATGTACCCCCAAATGTATCACAGTTCAGTGTGATGCAGGGTTTTTATCCTGCTGGACAAGAGTACATGTGTTAGATGTAAACTCGCCCGGGTGTATAAAGCCCATGCGTTTCGAAGCCTTGAGTTGTTGCTAGCCCGTCCCTGCCCGTAGGCGAAGGAAAGTGACTAAACCGATGGAATGCCTTGGAGCCGGTTGAATGTCACATAACTGGTGGAATGCCACGGAGCCGGTTGGATATTACATAACCGGTGAGAGCCACGGAGCCGGTTGGATATTACATAACCGGTGAGATGGCGCTAATGTAATGCGATGCATAATGATATGTGCAGCACTGATAGGCGCATAATGATATGCGTGCAACGATGCATACTGATATGCGATGCATTGCAATGCTGAGATGATCAACCGATGCATAATGATATGCGCAGCACTGATAAGCGCATAATGATATGAGTGCAACGATGCATACTGATATGCGATGCATTGCAATGTTGAGATGATCAACTGATGCATAATGATATGCGCATCACTGATAAGCGCATAATGATATGCGTGCAACGATGCATACTGATATGCGATGCATTGCAATGCTGAGATGATCAACCGATGCATAATGATATGGTGCTCGTGTTTTTATCACATGTCTAATTATCAATATTCCCCAACAGATTATGCACAGGTGAAACATGCGTTGAGTAATAATAAATAAGTTAGAATACTTAGCTTTGGAGAAAGCTGCCGGGTGTTGGGATAGCATGCGGGAATGATTCCCGGGTTGCCCGGTGAATGTCTACGGGTGTAGAGAGCAGCTTGGGTGTCCAAAGAAACCAAGTGGGTGGCCAAAGAAAATTGAGGGAGCCTTCTGCCCAGCTTGCTGTAGGCCAACCCAGGCCCGGCCCAAGATGCCGACCCGCTTGTCCCGTTGAACGGGAAGCTGACTTTCCCCTCCGCTTTTTGAATTTCCTCTTTTCCCTCCAATTTTCTTCTTCTGTAATTGTTTCTCTTCTCTCCCTTCTCGTCCAGTTTTCTCTCTTCTCGTCGTAGCCGCACCGGTCTCCACCGGAGGAGGGAGACGAGCCTTGCCCGGAGAGGAAGAGTTGCTAGTACCCGGAGGGGAGGACGATTGGCATGCGGAAGAGAGGACAACCGGAGATGGAGCCACCGGCGCCCGCACCCGGGGATGAAAGCCACCGTTCTCGCACCCGAAGAGCAAGGAGGACATGCACTGGAGAGCGAGGCTGCTCGTCCGCCCGGAGATGACATCCGCTCGACCGCCCGGAGACGGCGTCCGGAAACCGTCCGGAGATGTAGGCCCGTCTGCCGGAGAGGAGAGCTAGCAGGGGGAGGGTGCCCAAGGCAAATTCGTGGGTGTCCAGGGGAGATTTTCGGTCAAACCAGCGTTGACCCGCTGTTGTAGCCCGCTCCGGCCCGGCCCGATATGCTGAATCTGCTGGCCAGCGTTGACCGGGCGAATGAAGATGACCCTGCTGACTCTTTTTGAATTGGGCGGGGTCCGGTTTTTCCGCCCTTTCTTCTTCTTTCTCTGCCTCTGCATGCCTTCTTCCTCTCCCTTCCGCTCTGCTCTCGCTTAGCTCGGCCCATGCCCGGAGACCAACCGGACTGGAGAGCAGCCACCGGCTCTGGAGCGGTGAGCCAGGGACGACCCGAACCGGAGGTGAATACCGCCCGGACCGGAGAGGAGGAGTTGGAGGATGACCGCCCCGCACCGGAGAGGAGGGAGATGACCGCATCGGAGGGTTGACCCGCTGACTGGCCGAAGATGTTTCCATCGGTGCCCGGAGACGGAGACGACCCGCAACGCAACGGAGGACACCCGCACTCACCGGAGGAGCCGATCCGCACCGCACCGGAGGTGGACAACTCAAACAACAGTTCCGAACCGGAGGGGCAAGCCGGTGGGGGAGGAGTGTGGTTGCACGGGCGCGGGTGCGGCCGTGGCTGCGCAGAGACGAAGGTTGACCGAGCCTGCTGGGCCGCTGACCGGTTTGACCGGGCGGTTGACTCATGATGGGCAGGTTAGCTGGACAGCTTGACTGTTGGCCTGGGCTGGGCTGCCTGCTGGCCAGGTTGAGCAAGATTGGTGGCCTGCTGATTATTTGGGACCTGTTGTCCGGACAGCAGCTTGCCGGCAGAGCAACACAGCTTTTTGTAATCCTTCCCACAGACGGCGCCAATTGTTTCTGCACAAACCCGTAGGCCTGGCAAAAGCACAATAATAATGATAGAACATGAACACAAGGATATATAGTGGTTCACCGTGCCATCGGATGGCACGGCTACGTCCACTTCACTATAGCCGGCTAATAAGCCATCGGTGGTGGTTAAATGCCAAGAGTAGCAAGTATCCAAGATCAAGAGTCCTTAACACTAAGGGGGGAGCCTTCTATTTATAGGGAATGAAGGCTCCCTCCTTTACAACTTCTCCAATGTGAGATGCTTATTACACTATTACACAATTCCTTACTCACGAAGCTACTTCAGGAGCCCGGTGGTACGCCCTCCGGGTGCGGCACCTGTGATGTAGAACAATGGAGATGTAGCCGGGGTTGCGGTCTACCCGCTGGATGCCGGAAGTAGGACCTATGACACCGGTTACACGGTCCACGAGGTCGCCGGATGTGTTTGACGGTGCACCATATACACTGTCAATAATATGAAAGACCTACAACGGGCGAAATATAAAAAGCCCACAAAACGGGCGAAATACATAAGGAACCCATATTCGGACCCACGAAAGATTGGAGACGCAACTAGAGAGAGACCTTCTCTGATACCATGTCAAACGGTGACAAGCGTGGCCCGTGGATCAACTGTACCGATATTGTCCCAACTTGGCCACCTTAAAGGTGTTGGGTTTTAATCACAAAAGATCTCGGTACAATTATGTATTATCCACCCACTTATAAGTTGTATTTTATTTGTCATTTTTCTGATGTGAGATCTCTCCTCTCTAACTATAAGAACACTTCAATGCTAGTTATGATATGTTATTTCATTATTGATTTTAATGACTGTAAAAGTGTTTCTAGACCCAGAGAATATTTGATGTCTACTTTTTGAATCAATCAACAACAGTATTCTCAAAAACTTTCTAGACCCAGAGACTAATCCGCACTGAGATATCTTATCAAAACGCTTGCTCCTCTGGTTACCAAGAATAAATTGATATTTAACTTCAATTAGCGTCGGCGGGATTCGAACTTGGGTATGAGAGATTCTCACACCAAGATTCTTATCAACTTGACCAATGTGGTGGTTGTTTTTGTTGGAATTAATATCATATTATAATGGAAAAAATTCACACACAGTACCTGAACTTAGGTGGTCAGGTCAGTTTGATACCTCAACTTTTTTTCGTACGATAAACATACTCCAACTTATTTATCCGTACCGAATGTGTACCCACGTCACTGTTTTGATGACGTGACACCTCTGTTTTTGTATCAAACTGACCTGACCACCTAAGTATAGGTATCAAACTGACCTGACCACCTAAGTTCAGGTATCAAACTGACCTGACCACCTAAGACCACGTCATCAAAACAGTGACGTGGGTACACATTCGGTACGGATAAATAAGTTGGAGTATGTTTATCGTACGAAAAAAAGTTGAGGTATCAAACTGACCTGACCACCTAAGTTCAGGTACTGTGTGTGAAATTTTTCCTATTATAATTCATGACATGGTACATATACAATCATGCAAAGCACCTAGTCGATCAACGTATCAAAGTAATAGGCATATTCTCATGCATGCACTCCAAATTATTGCTGATGGCCTTTCGATCTGTTTCAAGCACTCGTGAGTCATGACCACTGCTAGAGTACTCAACATTTGGGGTCCCTCGGCTGCTCTGCCTCTTGGGTCCCTCGGCGGCTCTGGCCTCGTACACAATGACGTTACTTGCCTACAAGAACAGAGTTGCATGGTGTCTTCTAGCTAGGATAGAAATATATAAATCCCCACGATGTCAAATTCTCAATCCCACAACTCACCGAAAAGAACCCAACTTTTCAGCAAAACCAATCAAATATGGCAGTAATTCAAATCCCAGAAGTGGTTCTTGAATCCTCCAATGGCCGCAGGACCATGCCTGTGCTCGGCTTTGGCACAGCATCCAACAACTTAGAACCGGAGGTTTTGATACAAGCTGTACTCGAGGCCATCAAGCTCGGTTACCGCCACTTCGACACGGCTTCCCTGTACGGCTCTGAGCAGACTCTGGGGGTTGCTGTAGCCCAAGCACTCGAACTCGGACTCGTGTCTTCTCGGGACGAGCTCTTCGTCACTACCAAGATTTGGTGTGACGATTCTCACCCTCACCTGGTCATTCCTTCTTTGAAGAAATCGCTCCAGAATCTTAGATTGGAGTACCTTGATCTGTACCTGATTCACTTGCCCATAAGTGCCACGCCTGCGGGGAAAGAGGAGAAGGAAATGCCGTTGGAGAAGGACCAAATGCCGATGGACTTCAAGGGCGTGTGGACAGCTATGGAGGAAGCTCAGAAGCTTGGCCTCACTAAGTCCATTGGAATCAGCAATTTCTCTACCAAAAAGACTCAGCATATCCTCTCTTTTGCTACTATTCCTCCTTCAGTCAATCAAGTGAGTTGGTCAGTCCCTTTTTCTTCTTCCTTGCAATAGTAATAGCATTGGAGTGTAAAACATTGATCAGTTTTGTGTTTATGCTTTAGGTTGAGATGAGCCCATTTTGGCAACAGAAGAAGCTCAGAGACTTCTGCAAGGCCAATGGTATAGTTGTGACTGCCTTCTCGCCGTTAGGGGCCATAGGGGCCAGTTGGGGCAGCAATCATGTTCTCGAAAGCAAAGTGCTTAATGAAATCGCCGAGGCTAATGGAAAGTCTGTTGCTCAGGTTAATTGTTCAACATTTTGAAGATTTGTTGTAGAAACTCCATTTAGTTTGGAAAAAAAAAAAAAAAAACTTAAAAATGTACATATAGAATTCCTGACTTAGTTTGTTGTGGTATTTAATCTTGTTGCAGGTCTGTATTAGATGGAATTATCAGGTAGGGGGAACTCTTGCGGTGAAGAGTTACAACAAGGAGAGGTTGAAGCACAATCTGCAGGTGTTCGACTGGGAATTAACAGAAGAAGACCTTGAGAAGATCAATGAAATCCCCCAGCGCTTCATGATGACTCGAGAAGAAGTGCTGGTTACAGTTACTGGACCATTCAAGTCCCTTGATGACTTATGGGACGGAGAGTACTAACTTTACACTATGAAAATGTATGTTTATGAGTTTATCTGCATCAAAATAAGGGTGCCAACTAGGCCATGTATCTATTGATAAATCAAAGGAGAAATCAGAGGACACTAATGTTGCTGATAAATCAAAGGAAGAAATCAGAGGACACTAATGATGCTAATCGTATCAGCTCTTAATGGTGAATATAATCTCCTTATATGACTGAATCAATCTCTCATTTATTTATTTATTTATTTATTTTGAATTAGTAGTCAAAAATATATTGCTCACCTTCTGAACATCGTGTATAGCACCATTATTTTCACAGACTCAAATCACTCATGAATAAGCTAGAATAAAAGGTAACAATCCATGAGTTGAGTCTGTCCTTGATTCAAAATTAAATTTGACTATAGGTCATAAAGACCAAATCTATCCAAATCCACACAATAGGACCAGCAGAAACCAAAGTACTAGTCCAACACCCTTATTTTCTCATTCTGTTTATGTACATTAGCTTGATTATAGCAGAAGACTTTGTAGGTAATATTGTCTATTGATGTACATTGATTGTATATGGCTATAATGCCTCAAACCTTTGTAATATATAAACTGCTGCAATCTCTCGTTTGAGATGGGCAACTCATTACAATCACAAGCCTAATCTTTCATCTATGCTATGCATTGTAACTTCTGTTTGACAAGGGAAATTCTATTTTCTGCTTGGAAATTGCATGTTATCCTGGTCATGAACATTTACACCGTAGCAATTTCAGATCTACACCAACTTTAACTTAACCCGGGTGCATAAAGACCCACAAAAATATCTAAAAAGCAGCTAATTAGATTAAAAAGAGTACGTTGCTACAACAAAATATCTAACTAACTTTTGAGTAAAGGAAGCAGTAATGATAGCTGGAAAGCAAATCGATTTTTCCCAACAGTTTCCTAGTTGAAACAGGAAAGGATTAACTTCAACATGTATAGAAGTTGGGATGGGATTCTCAATGCATGCATGGTAGTGTTGATGACTTAATGGGCATTACTAGTAAGAATGGTTTCATATTTTCAGTTTATTGTCATTTGTATGAAGGGATCCCTTGTATGAATCGACACTATGGAGCTTCTAATTGCATCACCATGCACATAATTCATCACGAACGACAGAAAACAGTTGTTTTCTTGCTTGGCTGAATTGGGTTCAATCTTTTATTCCTGATAGTGTTTTGAAGCCTAATATGATTCTGTTCTAGGTTTGCGATGTTCTAGTAAAAAAAAAAATAGTAATAATATGGTGGATTTTAATTAATTCAATGACAAACGGACTACGATATATGTAAGTATAGTTCATTGAATCACTTATAAATGTATTCGATTATTAGCACAGGGAAACCACTAAAGCTAAAAGTGTTAAAAGGTTAATGCTTTCCTGGGAGAACTAGGAGACAGTGTGGAAAAGCTGATATGCTTTCCAGCAGCTGCTTCACTGTTCATTCCCACTGAGATCTTTCAACTTAGATATTTGTAGTATCATAGTACTATAATTTGTCAAGTTGATCTCTAGCTTACTAGCCTTAGATATTTTGTAGGTTACTTTGTGCCCCCTATAAAAGGGAAGTGTTTACACTGTAATCTTTAAGAATTTTAAGATCAAAGAAAAACTGCATAAGTTCAGTCATCTAATCTTCTTCACACACCCACTCGCCACACCGTTCGCCAAGAACAGAGTGTGAAATACTTCGCTCGTCAGAGTTAAAAGTTGAAGTATCATGAATTCTAACATGGATTCCATCATGGTATCAGAGCTCTGTTGATCAATATCAACTGGGGTGTACCATCTAATTGATTCAGAAACAAAAAAAACAAACACAAGTCTTATTTTTTCTGTTACTGGTATGGCTACATCAGGAAGTTCAGAAAACAGAGTTCCAATCTTCAATGGAGAGAACTTTGATTTCTGGATAATCAAAATGGAGACCATGTTCATCTCACGAGATCTATGGAGCCTCGTAGAAGAAGGATACAAGAGACCAGATGCAGAAGAGGAGCAAACAATTGCGCAAATGGCAGAACTGAAGTCGAACATCAAAAAGGATGCAAGAGCACTCAACATCTTGCAGACTTCGGTCACAGATGAGATTTTTCCCAGAATCTCAAATGAGAAGACAGCCAAAGCAGCATGGGATGTACTCAACCTTGAATACAGAGGATCAGTAAGGTCAGAGCTGTCAAGGTACAATCTATTAGAAGAGATTTTGAGTATACAAAAATGAATGATATTGAGTTGTTAGGTGATTATAGCACCAGATTGACGAATATAGTTAATCAAATGAGAACCTACAAGGAACCAATACCTGAGGAGAGAGTAGTACAGAAAATCCTAATGAGCTTGAATAGGAAATATGATGCTATAGTTAGTATTATAGAGGAGACTAGGGATCTGAAAACTCTAGGAGTTCAGGATCTGATGGGGACTCTGAAAGCTTTCGATCATAGGTTGTCTAGTCATGATGAAGAGGCTGAAAAGGCTTTCCAATCACTCAACCTTAACTAAAACAGGAGTGAGCCATCTAGTTCAAATTCTAAGCAGAAAAAGAACTGGAAAGGTAAAGGAAAGAAGTGGGAGGAAAAATCAAATCAGCGGATGAAGAGCAACAATGAGGAGAGTAGCAACTCAGGGTATAACAAATGCACTGTCTGTAATAAGCTTCATGCAGGCGAGTGTTGGTTCAAAGGGAAACCAAAATACTCAAACTGTGAAAAGTTTGGTCATGTGAAGAAGGATTGTAACTACAAGGGAAATCAACAGGCGAACAACATTGAAGCGAGTGACTCAAACATGTTCTGTGTTACTCATGCTGCGAGTGCTGCAGTAGAAGAAAATGTGTGGCTTGTTGATAGTGCTTGCAGTAATCACATGATGGCGAATGCCAATCTTCTACATGATATAGACTGCAACAGCATCACAAGAGTGAAAATGGGAAATGGAATGATGGTGGATACAAAAGGCAAGGGAAGCATTGCTGTTGAAACCAAGTCTGGAAAGATGTACATCAGAGATGTGATGTTGGTTCCAACTCTGGATAGCAATCTGCTAAGTGTCGGACAGCTCATTGAGCACAAATATCACCTTCATTTTGGTGATGACACTTGCAAGATATATCAGAAAGGGAGCAGCAAGAACTTGATGGTAGAAATCCAGATGAAGAGGAACAGAAGTTTTCCTCTGACCCTCAAATATGCAACTGAAAGTCCAAGAAGAATGGAGCTAAAGGATGATTTCTGGCTCTGGCACAAAAGACTTGGACACTTGAATTTCCAGAGTCTGAAGTTGCTGCATCAAAAGGAAATGGTGCAGGGTCTACCAAAAATAAATGATGCAAATGAAGTGTATGCAGGATGTGCATTGGGGAAGCAACACACACTCCCATTCCCGAAAGGAAAAGCCTGGAGAGCAAAAGTACCTCTAGAGCTGGTACATTCTGACGTTTGTGGTCCAATGAGAACTACAACTGATGGAGGAAACAGATATTTTCTGACCTTCATAGATGATTTCACAAGGATGACTTGGGTTTATTTCCTAAGACAAAAGTCTGATGTGTTCGCCGTGTTCAGAAATTTTCAAGCAATGGTGGAGAGACAATCTGGCCTCAAACTGAAGAAGTTAAGAACAGATAGAGGTGGCGAGTACACATCAAATAAATTCAAGAAGATCTGTGAATACATTGGGCTGGAAAGGCAGCTCACTGTAAGCTACACGCCACAGCAGAATGGCGTAGCTGAAAGAAAAAACAGAACGATCATTGAGATGGCCAAGTCCATGCTCCATGACAAGTCAGTAACTCAAGTATATTGGGGAGAAGCAGTAAATACTGCAGTGTATTTGATGAACAGACATCCAACTGTTGCTGTCGAAGGAAAGACTCCGTTTGAAGCATGGAGTGGCAGGAAGCCAAGTGTAAATCACTTGAGGGTGTTTGGTTCAATCTGCTATGCACATATCCCAGAGGAGCTGAGATATAAACTGGATGAAACCAGTGAGAAGTGCGTATTCATGGGATACAGCTCTCAATCTAAGGGCTATAGGCTCTTAAATCTGCAGAAGAAGAAGATGATAATCTACAAAGATGTTCTCTTCAGTGAGAATTCATCATGGGATTGGAGCCAAGCACTACCAGAAAAGGGGTTATAGCCGACGATATGGGAAAAAACGGCCGACGAAATAGTACCTCGTCGGCTATAACCCGTTATAGCCGACGAACTACTATTTCGTCGGCCACATCGTCGGCTATAATATTATAGCCGACGACTGCCGACAACTCGTCGGCTATAACTATAGCCGACGAAACGTTTTTAGTTATAGCCGACGAGGATGGTATTCGTCGGCTATAAGAGTTATAGCCGACGAAAAGTTTTTGTTATAGCCGACGAGGGGGGTATTCGTCGGCTATAACTCTTATATCAGATCGACCTTCTGCATCAGGGAGCTCATTCGTCGATGAAATCGTCCAAAACGCTCTGAAATCGTCCAAAACCTCGGCCATAAGCTTGAAAGGTACGTATATTGCTGTGTGTGTTGATTTAGTTGGTTATATGCAGAGGTGTATTAATTTAGAGTTTAATTAGAATAAATGTGTGATTAATTTGATATATATATATATATATATATATATGTGTTGAGATGAGATTATTAATGGGTTGATATATATGTTGTATTGGTTAGATAGAATTGAAGTTTTGTTGAAGATTAGTGATTGATTAATGTTGATTTATAGGTGATTTTAGATGAATTTGATGAAAAAATGTATATATATTAATTAATTTAATTGTAATTAAAAATATATTGTTGGTATATATAAAAAATACATTGTGTTTAATTAATTAGGGAGATTGACGATGTTTTAATTAATTTAGGGATGCATGTGTATATATATATATATATATATATATATGTGTGTGTGTGTAATGATGAATTTTTTAATTAATTAGTACGTACGTAGTACGTGCATATATACATATCTATATATAGCTATATTTATTTCTTGAATTTACAGGATGGACAAGAGTTGGATTACCCTTGGAAGATGGGATCAGGCGTATCATGATGGAGTTAGGAGTTTCCTGGATTTTGTGATGGCTAACTGTGGAGACACTACACTTCATTATTGTCCGTGTAAAAAGTGCAAGTGTGCCACCCCACGTCACCGGTTTTCCATAGAGACAGTGGAGCAACACCTGGCTAGATATGGATTTTGGGTCCTATACACTAATTGGATTTATCACGGTGAACCAGAGTTTGCGGGTCGTCATGATCATGGACAATTTGCCGAGAGAGGGAGTTCCTCCAATGATCCGACAACGAACTGGATCAACGATATGTTTCCTCGTGAGAGCGGTGTCTTTGAGGAAGCACCAGATGTGCAACTCCCACCTCCGGAGATGGAGTGTTTCCCTGATATTGAGCCACTCGAGCCATTACCCCGATCTCCGGTCAACACAAGTGGTATGGAAAAGTACAACAACCTGATCGCATTGCAACAGACTCCGTTGTACCCCGGATGCAGTAAGACTGTCCTTGAATCTGTCATGGGAGTGATGAAGATCAAAACGGAGAACAAAGGCACTGTCAAATCGGTTGATGATTGGCTTCGGCTATGGGGTGGGGCGATGCCCCCCGGACATCGGCTTCCTACCAGTCATCATAAGGTGCGACATATCCTTAAAGATCTCGGCCTTTCCTACATCAAGATTCATGCATGCAGATACGATTGCGTTCTGTTTTACGGGGAAGGACTTGCAGATCTTGAATACTGCCCATTATGCAATACAGAGCGGTATAAGTTCACTCCTAAAGGGAACAAGAAAGCTGTGAAGATACTTCGGTACTTCCCGCTGATTGATAGGCTTGAGCGGTTGTTCATGTGTGCTTTCACGGCCGAAGCTATGAGATGGTGGGCTGAGAGGAATGTGCCTGACGATGACACCCTTAGACATCCCGCCGACGGAGAGGCTTGGAAGAAGAACGTGTTGGAGTTTCCCGAATTTGCATCAGAGGTTCGAAATGTTTGGCTAGGGCTATCATCCGACGGTTTCAACCCTTTTGGCAAGAAAGAGCTTCAGTACAGTGTGTGGCCAGTTATTTTGATTCCGTACAACTTTCCACCGTGGATGTGCATGAAGAAGGAATATAACATGCTCACATTGTTGATTCCAGGCCCAGGTTATCCGGGAAAGTGTCTCGATGTGTATTTGAGACCCGTAATTGAGGAGCTTCGGTACTTGAGTCTGAACGGCCACCTGGTCTACGACCGGTTCAAAAATGAGATGTTCCGGATGCATGCCATGCTTGTTGGCACGATCAGTGACTTTCCTGGGAGGGGTATGTTGTCGGGCAGCGTCACCAGGGGTTACAGGGCTTGTTCAGAGTGCATGACTGTTGATTGCTCCAGTCCTCATTGCAGCAAGATTGTCCAGATGCGTCACCGTCGTTGGCTTCCGCATGACCATCCATTTAGGGACGATGCACAGGCTTTTGATGGGACTGAAGAAAGGGGCTGGGCACCCGAGCAATGGACAGGGGAGGAAATATTGGCAGTGTTGAATGAGTATGACTTTGGTCCGCTTAGCAATCATCCCGATGTGTTGCGCACGATTCCAGAGAGGCCGGATCGGTATAGGTTCTGGTCACACAAGAGCATCTTATGGGAACTTCCTTATTGGGCCAGGTTGGCTACCAGATACTACCTGGATGTCATGCATATAGAGAAGAACGTGGGTGAAGCCGTGGTTGGCACAGTTTTGAATTGGGAGAAGAAAACAAAAGACACCCCCAAGGCACGCGTTGATCTGAGAAATATGGGACTGCGGGACCATTTGTGGTTGAGAGAGGGCAGGAGCAAAATGCCCCAAGCTCCTTACACCGTCACCAGGGACCAGAAACATGAAATCTTTGGATGGCTGAGTAATGTCAGGTAACTTTTTATTAATTAGGCATGTATTCCCTAAAGAATCCATCTGTTGTTGGACGACTATATATGCATGAAATCTAATTGTTGTTAATGGCTATGCAGGTATCCTTATGGCTATGCGGGTAACATAAGCAAGTGTGTTAACTACCGAGACAACAAGATGTACGGATTGAAGAGTCACGACTGCCATGTACTGCTTCAACGCCTCTTCCCTATTTTCATTCGAGCGTACTTGGAGGATGAAGTGGTTGAGCCGTTGGTGGCGTTGTCAAGATTCTTCCAGAAGTTATGCGCTAGAGAAGTTAGAAAATCAGACCTCATGAGAATGCATGAGGAAATCGTTTTTATCTTGTGCAAGTTCGAGAGGATATTTCCCCCAAACTTCTTTGACATCATGCCTCACCTGATGATCCATCTTCCCCAACAATTGTTGCTTACCGGTCCCGTACACTACACTTGGATGTATCCCATCGAAAGGTACATGTTATTCATAAATTTGATTTATACATGTTTTTAAATAAAAGTTGCATGCTCTTAACACGCACTTGTTAACCTTGCAGACAACTTGGAGACTACAAGAAATATGTGCACAATAAATCTGCGCCTGAGGGGTGTATTGCTGAAGCTTACATTGCGCATGAGTGTGTAACGTACGCCAAGTTGTACTTGGGAGCGATGGAGGACCCCCCACAACATCCAAGTCGAGATGACCCCGAGTTCAACCTATCTATCGTCGCCAACTCTGTTGTACCATACGGAAGCTTCAAGAAAAAGGGTGTGGACAAGTTGCCTGACCATGAGGTAGGGATTGCCCACTGGTGGGTTCTAATAAACTGTCCGGAGGTACAATATTGGAAACGTCACCATCTTCACAGCAAGGAAGTTCGCGGTGATGTCGAGTACCACAACACGACGTTTGCAGACTATTTTCCACAATGGGTAAGTGTATAAATATATATATTAGATGGCTTTCTTTTACAGTTCCCTATTCTTTAATCATAAACACACCGAGTGATTTGAGTTATATTTTTCAGCTGATGCAAGTGGCTGCGAGGGGTGGTCATACAAATTACTCAGAGGAATTGAGGCTGTTGTCGATGAAGCCGATATCTTCCACAGTCCGCCCAATGTGTGATGTCAACGGCGTTAAGTATATATGTGAAGCTAGAGACGGGGAACGCAAAACACAGAATTGTGGGGTGATGGTCGATGGTGCAGAGGGGGGCGTGGATTTTTACGGTGTCCTACAGTCAGTTGTTGAACTCATTTATGGGAACCGCATGAAAGTCCACTTGTTCAAGTGTCGATGGTTTGATACTAGGCCGCACCGCACACGGATCGATCAGTACGGCATACTTTCGGTGAATACCGCCACTAGTGTGTATGAAGACGACCCCTTTGTTTTCGCCACAGCGGCCAAAAAGGTCTTTTATCTTGACGATCCTTTGAACAAAGGCACGTGGAAGGTAGTTAACCATGTGTCTCAGCGAGACATATACAGTGCTACCACACTTGGTGTGAGCACAGAGTGTCAAGAAGCGACCGCATACCAAGAGCCGGACGCCGGCGACATTCCGGAATCCTCCACCATCCGCGATAATAATGTGACGCCGGGCAGAGTGGTCCGACTTCCTAGGGGTCAGGTGCCCATGTATGATGTTAATCCGAATCGTCTATATCAGCCCGACGATGACTCAGACGACGAGTACGAGCACCGGTTGCCAGATATTAACTACTATACTACGTCTGACTCAAGTGATGAGGATGATTCTGATTATCATCCTTAGTATACTATTTATGTATGTATTTGTGTACGATGGTGCATGCATGTATGAAAATAATTTTTGTCCTTAATTACCGTTTTTCGAATTTATGGGAAATTGTATTGATTTGTTTGTGCGATATTCAGGAATTTATCAGGTGAAATAGGCAATTTTCAGGCCCTAAATGGCAAATTTTCAGAAAGATCAGCGTTATAGCCGACGAAATGGACCATAATTCGTCGGCTATAATGCCCATACTTTAGCCGACGACTTGCAATTCGTCGGCTATAATGCCCATACTGTAGCCGACGACTTGCAAGTCGTCGGCTAAAGTATATTGACCGAAACCATACGTAGACCGTTCAAATGCAAAAGTGTCGTGAAATAAGATACGACCGAAATATTGAAATACGACTACGGTTGAAAAATGGGAAGATTCGGACAAAATCTGTGTGCCGAATGTTGCGGTTAGGTGTTTTTTACTTCCGTTTTCCTATGGGTAGCCTGACGGCCGGTAAATATTTGGAGGAAAATTTTTATACGGTTAGTTGCGTCGCATCGATTTGAAACTATTCTCTGTTGAAGGTCAGGCCAAAAAACGTCATCTAGACGGGCCAATTGCCGTTTTAAAGCGTTTAGAGGTTTGACCAAGCAGTTTGACCGATCCGATCGACCCTTTAACGTTGTCAGATCTAGTTGTATTTTTTTTCATACATGTATTTAATCTTAACGGTGATATCTGACGGTTGGAATAGATTTTCAAAACTTTTAGATTCGAAATCGGAACATATGCACTAATGTTCCTTAACTTATTTACTAAGTGTTTAAGTGAATGTATAGTTTCAAATAGTTACCATACGTAGACCGTTCAAATGCAAAAGTGTCGTGAAATAAGATACGACCGAAATATTGAAATACGACTACGGTTGAAAAATGGGAAGATTCGGACAAAATCTGTGTGCCGAATGTTGCGGTTAGGTGTTTTTTACTTCCGTTTTCCTATGGGTAGCCTGACGGTCGGTAAATATTTGGAGGAAAATTTTTATACGGTTAGTTGCGTCGCATCGATTTGAAACTATTCTCTGTTGAAGGTCAGGCCAAAAAACGTCATCTAGACGGGCCAATTGCCGTTTTAAAGCGTTTAGAGGTTTGACCAAAACTTGACCAGGGAATAGCCGACGAAATCCTGAACTTCGTCGGCTAAACTCTTGCGATCCGCGCCGTTTCATTGTCCGCCGTTGGATGGGCGAGATCTGACGGCTGCTGAGAGCGTAAAGTATAGCCGACGAGATTCATATTATAGCCGACGATGTGCATATTATAGCCGACGATAGACTTAACTTCGTCGGCTATAACCGGCCCGCAAAGCCCAACTTCGGCCCGGCCCGGATTTCGGCCCTGCCCGTCAGAGTATAGCCGACGAAATTCGTCGGCTATAACTATAGCCGACGAATTAAAATAACATCGTCGGCTATAGTCCTTCGATTTAAACCGAAACAGAGGGCGCCTCCCTCATTTTCCAGAAACCCTAAATCCCTAAATCCCCACTGCCGCAGCCGCCCGTCCCTCCCCGACGCCGACCGACCACCACCGACGCCGACCGAGCCTCCCCCTCCCTACCCTCCCCCTCCCCGCCCCCTCCCCGTCGTGCCCGACCCCTCCCCGACCCGAAACCCCCTGCCGCCGCCGCCCCGAGCCGCCGCCCCGAGCCGCCGTCCCGAGCCGCCGTAGCCGCCCCTGCCGCCGTAGCCGCCCCTGCCTTGCGTCGCCTCTGCCGCCCCTGCTGCAGCCGCCCAGCCGCAGCCGCCCCTAGCCGATCCGAAACCCCCTGCCGCCGCCGCCCCTGCCGCCGCCGCCGCCGCACCGCACCACCCGTCCTCGTCCAGACTGCACCACCATGTCAGGTAGTCCCGATCGAGCCTCATTTACGGTTTTTATTAATTTTGTCGAATTTTGTGAATTTTAGGGTTTTTGTGAATTTTTTGTGGAATTTAGGGTTTTTTTGAAATTTATGGAATTGTGTGGATTTTTTGTTAAATTTGTTAATTTTGTGGAATTTATATACTAATTTTGTGGATTTTTTGTTAAATTTACGGTTTTTATATACTAATTGTGGAATTTTGTTGAATTTATATACTAGTATACTAATTTATATACTAATTTATATATAATTAGGTATAAATATTTTTTTTCATTTTTATGACGATATATATATATATATATTTTTCGGAATATATATATATATATATAATTAGGTATAAATATAGTTATGTATATATATAATTAGGTGTATATATATTTAAAAAAGTTTTTTATTTTTTTTGTGAAATTTAAGGAATTTTGTGTTATATTTCGGAATATATATATATAATTAGGTATAAATATATTTAGGTACGTATATATATAATTAGGTATATATACATTGAATGATGTTTTTAATTTTGTTTTGTGGAATTTTTGTGCAATTTATGGAATTTATATACTAATTGTGCAGGAAACCGGCGCTTTGTAGACCGATGGCTTGGCAGACGGACCGAGAGCGACCCCGACGCTCAGGCAGGATCCAGCCGTGGGGGGAGCGGATCCAGCGGTCGTCAGGGCCTAGGCCGGCCTTTGAGTCGACGAGAGGAGACGTTGATGGGATTGACGCCGAGCGATCCACGTGGGGGCTCCTCGTATGAGTCGACGGGAGCGGGCCCTGACTCGAGTGTCGGAGGAGGACGCAGAGCCACCAGACCCCAGTGCACTTCAGCACTGTTCCAGGATCGGCAGCCGACCCCACCGCGCGCCGATCTGGACCCTCCAGAGATGCTCCCTGTCCCCCCACAGCGACAGCGTCCACAGCTACGGGGCCCACCGTCAGGGGGAGCAGGCCCCTCAGGGTCCACGCCCCGTATGTCTCCGCCATCGGGGATGTACATGGTCCAGTTCCTCCCTGCCATCCCTGAGTACGACGCCAGGGGGAGGCAGATTTGGAGGCACGACCGGCCTCACGAGATTCCCTGGGAGGAGGCCTACTTCTACAGTCCTTTCGACTCAGAGGACTGCCGCGGCCTGTGGGCCGTTCGTGAGAGGGACAAGCAGTACAACGACGCAGGTAATTGGTTAGTTTAATTAATTATTTACATTGTTTAATTAATTATTTAATTAGTTAGTTTAAATAATTATTTAACTATGTGTTCATTTTAACAGGCGTCCTCGTCAATAAACCCGCGGGGACGAGACGGACCAGAGGGCCAGCGAACATGTCCACCCTGGAGAGGGAGCTGGCCGGTGGGATCAGAGAGATCCTGCCCGGTCCCGGTGAGGATGGACGCCCGATTGAGCGGAGAGACACCACCACCAAGTACATCAACGCGACAGGCATGCTCGTGCGGGACAGGGTCCCACTGTTGTGGCCCGACTGGGGCTCTGTGCCCGATGAGATCAAGGCGCGAGTGTACAATGCACTGTCGGTGAGTTAAATATGATTTTTATTATAGAAAATAAACAATTATGAATTCAGTCCTTATAACTATATAAAAATATTTTCTAATTAATTTATAATGTTGCAGCAATGGTTTAGAGTCCATCCTACCTTGGACTGGTGGAGAGACGAGCAGCTGAAGAACAGGTTATGTGTTTTGCTTTTTTTGGTATAAATATATTTATTGGCAGTGTACGAATATATATATCTAACAGTTGTGTTCTGTTAATATAGGTACTCCGAGTGGAAGAACGAGCTGTCCACGCACTACAGGACGTACCATGTGGAGCAGCGCTTGGGGCGAGCTGCAACCCCCCACGAGTTCCGGTACAGGGAGTACGAGTGGCTATGGCTGGTAGCCTACTTCGGGAGCGACAGGGTCTCGGTAAGAAAATTTAGCCTGGTAGTATATAACTTTTTAATGTTATTTAATAATTAAATTATGTAGTTACTTAATTCAATTAATTAGTTAGTTAGTTAGTTATTAGTTATTAAATTAAGTCAGTTGGTTAGTTACATAGTTAGTTAGTTCGTTACTAAATTAAATCAAATTAAATTAAATAAAATTAGGTAGTTAGTAAGTTAGTTAGTTACTAAATTAAATTAGTTAGTTAAGTAGTTACTAATTAAATTAGTTAGTTAAGTAGTTACTAATTAAATTAAATTAGTTAGTAACTAAATTAGTTATTAATTTTATTTTGGTTAGTTCCTAATATTTTAATTTAGTTACTAATTTATATTTGCGTTTATATGTTTGTTGTTATAATACAGAAAATCTCGCGGACGAACAGCGACAACCGCAGGAGGAACGAGCACCCCCACCACGGCGGCGCCCGCTCCTGGAGGCAGTGGGCAGAGATGGCGAGGAGGGACCGACCGCTGAGGCCGTTGTCGTGGATTCATGCGCAGATATATCCGGGGCGTCCCGACCAAGTGGTAAGTATTCGTCCATCTTAAATAAAAGTGTTTCATGAAATTAATTTATATATATAATTTTTAATTCGTTTATTATATTTTCTTGTCAATTAGGCGGAAATAGATGCGGAGACCGACGCGATCACCTTCGGGATCGCGCGAGACACTCTGGGAGACGGGGCGTCCGACGAGGCGATCGCGGAGTTTGCCTCCACGATCGACACCCTTGAGCCGCGCTTGGCCTCTCAGATCATGCACGCGGCGGTAGGGACGGGGAACAACTACTTCTACCAGAGAGGCCTAGGCGCGGCGGGAGATGGGGTTCTCAAGTTCACGCCGGCCAATCCCAGCACGCAGCGTGCGGCTTCGACGAGAGGAGACTTGCAGACGCAGCTGCAGAGGACTCAGGCGGAGTTGGCGAGGGCGGTGGAGGCGCTCCAGCAGGCGGAGTTGGCGAGGGCTGCGGAGGCTTCGGCGCAGCAGGCCAGAGACGCATCTGTGGCGGAGATGTACCGATGGATGCAGCAGTCTTGGGAGGCCCAGCAGGCTGGACTCCAGCCCCCGCCTCCGCCACAGATGCCCCAGTTCGTCGTCCCCACTCCCCCCCCCGCATCGGAGTACGCCAGCCGATCAGGACAGCCATAGCCACCGGAACTCGAACGATCCGGTCGACGACGCTACGCGTTTAGGGGGTGATGATGAGTAGATATATATAGTGGGTTAATTTGTACAGTATGTAGGATATTAGGGATGGATTGATGTGGATATTTGTTGGATATTTGGATGTTTGTTTGTGCATTTTCTGCAGCCCCCGAAGACGAAGAGAAATTGGGCCCGAGTAAAATTTTTTAATTTTTTTAAATATTTAGGGGTTATAGCCGACGATATTGGCATTATTTCGTCGGCTATAACAGTTATAGCCGACGATTTTTACCAAATTTCGTCGGCTATAAGGGCTATAGCCGACGATGTTTACCATATGTCGTCGGCTATACCCTCCCGGCTTCAGGCAAAAAAAAGCCGTTCCTGGTACCGGCGATTGTTATGGCCGACGATAGTGTCGTCGGCTAAAACGGACGTATAGCCGACGATAGTATCGTCGGCTATACTTCGGGTTAGGGGCAGTTACGTAATTGTTAAAGCCGACGATCTTCTCGTCGGCAATGTTCGAAGTATAGCCGACGACGCTTTTTTCGTCGGCTATACCTGGTGTTTCATAAGCCGACGACTTACCCCGTGTGTCGTCGGCTATACTATAGCCGACGGAGCAATCCCGACGAGATAATAGCCGACGATACTTCGTCGGCTATGACTATAGCCGACGAATTAATGGAAACGGCCGACGAGATGGCGTCGTCGGCTATGACGCCTTTTCTGGTAGTGAAGGTTCAACCCAAAAGAAAGAAGGAAAAGTTCAAAATGAACAAGAGGATCCAGAAACTCTGGAACTCAATCCGCAAGCAACTCACTCGCCAGAATCTCATTCGCCAGCGACAGATCCGCCAGCGACTCATTTGCCAGAATCTTCAGGAGCTCAATCAACACCAAGCTCGCCTCCAATGAGAATGCGAAGCTTGAATGAAGTGTATGAAAGCTGCAATGCATGCTTATTTGAGCCAGAAAGATTTGAAGAAGCAGTGAAGGAAAATGAATGGCGAACTGCAATGCAAGATGAGATAAATGTGATTGTGAAGAACAACACATGGGAGCTAGTTGACAAACCAGACAACAAGGATGTCATCGGTTTGAAGTGGATATACAAGACCAAACTGAACTCAGACGGGTCTGTACAAAGAAACAAAGCAAGATTGGTGGCGAAGGGATACTCGCAGATACCCGGAGTAGATTTCAATGAGACCTTTGCACCAGTGGCAAGGCATGAGACCATAAGAGGTCTGATTTCCATTGCTGCACAAAAGAGTTGGTATCTACACCAACTTGATGTCAAATCGGCGTTTCTAAATGGAGTGCTGAAAGAAGAAGTGTTTGTGGAACAACCACAAGGTTTCATCATCAAAGGCAAAGAGCAGAAAGTTTACAAACTGAAGAAAACTCTATATGGCCTGAAACAAGCCCCAAGAGCTTGGTATGGTGAGATCGATTCCTATTTCACAGCAAGGGGTTTTCAAAGGAGTGAAAACGAACCTGCCCTTTACACAAAGACTGAAGGTAAATCAAGCATTCTTATCGTCTCCTTATATGTTGATGATCTGATATTTACCGGAAGCTGTGAAAAAATGATTTCAAATTTCAAGTCTGATATGATGAAGAAATATGAAATGAGTGATTTGGGAATCCTGCATTACTTTCTGGGAATTGAAATAATTCAAGCAGTGAAGGGAATCTTCATCACCCAGAAAAGATATGCGAAGACTATACTAGAGAAGTTCAAAATGCTTGGTTGCAATCCAGTTGCAATTCCTCTAGTGGTCAGAGAAAAATTCTCCAAAGAAGACGGGAGTGGTCCTGCGGATGAGAATTTATACAGAAGCTTAGTGGGAAGCCTGCTATACTTAACTGCAACAAGACTAGACATTATGTATGCAGCAAGTTTGATGTCCAGATTTATGCACAATCCAACCAAGATACATTATGGAGCTGCAAAGAGAATCCTGAGATACATCCAAGGAACAATGGACTTTGGAGTCCTGTATGAGAGGAATGTAGAACCAAAACTCTTTGGGTTCTGTGACAGTGACTGGGGAGGTAGTGTAGATGACTTGAAGAGCACATCTGGATATACTTTCACACTAGGAACATGGGTATCCTCCTGGGCTTCAAAGAAGCAGAAATCAGTGGCATTGTCCACAGCTGAAGCCGAATACGTCGCAGCTTCACTCGCCACTTCACAAGCAATATGGCTAAGGAGAGTCATAGAAAACTTTGGTGAGAAGAACAGAATAGCAACAACCATTCTCAGCGATAACAAGTCTGCAATCGCCATGAGCAAGAATCCTGTCTATCACAGTCGGGCAAAGCACATCGCCTTGAAGTTTCATTACATCAGGGATGCAGTCGAGGAGAATGAGATTGATTTGGTGTACTGCAATACAGACGACCAAGTTGCTGATATCTTCACCAAGGCACTCGCCAGAGATAGGTTTGAATACCTACGAGGCCTGCTCGGAATGATAAGGCAAAGCATTAAGGGGGAGTGTTAAAAGGTTAATGCTTTCTTGGGAGAACTAGGAGACAGTGTGGAAAAGCTGATATTAGGGGTGGGCATTGAACCCGCTTGAAACCGCTTGGACCGGAAAAACCGAGCCGAGCCGGCCGGTTCGGGCCGGTTCAAACAGTGAGTTTAAGGTGGTTTACACGGGCCGGGCCGGTTCTCTTATTGTTCGGGCCGGGCTCGGTCCCTAAAGTTTTGAATTGATAAAAGCCCGAAAGCCCGACTATTACAATATTTACTCTATTTGGGCCAGCCAGCCGTCCAGCCCAGCCGTCTCTAAAGCCCTAAAGTAAACCCAGCCGTCTAAGAGTCCTGACTCCTAAGCTCTCCGGTCTTCGACTCTTCGCCATTTCACTTTCAAACTTCAGCAGCTGGGTAGGTCCTTCGACTCTTCGCCGTTTCAGACTTCAATAGCTTGGTCCTTCAACTCTTTCACAGTTTCACTTTCGCAACTCTCAGTCCCTCGCACTGTCTCACCTTCGTAACTCGTAAGTTTTAAATTTCAGTAATTATACAAAAGCAAAACGAATTGATGATTGATTAGATGTAGACGTTGAAGACACTACAAGTCTGCAATTGTGCAGGCGTTGAAGGAGTTGAAGACACTAAGATTGATTCCAATTGTGATTCAGTTTACTTCTGCAGTTTTGTGATTTAGTTTACTTGAATTGATTCCAAATTTCCAATTGTGTAGGCGTTGAAGACACTGCATTGTGGGCTTGTAATCTCATGTTTCCCATTTTAATATGCTTTACCAGCAGTCGGTTTATTCATTTGTTTATAGTTTATACTACTAGATGCTTATTTGTTGGCCATAATAAATTTTATTTGGCCCGACTGTATCAATCACAAATTTCACTTGCCCATACAAAGTTACTGCCAATTTCATAATCCTATGACACAAATTTGGAGAGTTAAGACTGCTAAACATACTCAATCATTACCTTGGACCCAGTCGATCTCTCAGGATTAGTAGTGTATTATGTATTATGATTAATAATGTTGCACTATTGGTTTAATTGACCAGTTGTTGATTTCTGCCTGCACATGTTGATGTTTTCCTGCTGCTGCTCTGTTGGCCAGTTGTGGCATTGTGCTTCTGCTTGTAACTGATTCAGTTGTATCACTTGTATGTGTTGATTTCTCTGAAATTTTATATGAATGTCAATATGTCATACTGTTCACAGTGTTCAGTAACTGCTTGTAACTGACTAAGTGTTGATGAACTTCAGTTTGTTCTTTAGTTCTTTAGTTGTAATTTAATACTCTTAATTCTTAAATGCAGAAGTGCAGGAGCAGCAGGACAGTGTCGAGATGTCAATTTCATCATTTTCATGTAGCTCGATCAGTTGTGGGTCATCAGATAATGATGTAGGTAATAGTGTTGAAGTTGAAGAAGTAGAAGCTGAAACTGGGAATGATTTGGTTCAAGCCTCTCAGTTTGGGAATGAGAACAACAAGGAAGCTGAAGCTGAACCTTCAGTGGAAGGTGTAGATGTAGCACCAGCAGCAACTCAAGCTTCACGAGGTGTGCCAAGAAAGAAGAGAAGAAGGGGTTATGCAGCTACCACAGGGACTTCTAGACATACATCAATGGTGTGGAATCATTTTGAGAAGTACAAAAAAGATCTTTATGGTGAACGAGATGGGCAGAAGCAGTATATTGGACATGAGTGGCGCGCAACCTGCATACATTGCGGTACTGATTTCAAAGCGGATTCTACCTTTAACGGTACTAGCACTTTAAAGAGGCATATAGAGAAGGTCTGCAAGATGTATCCGGGTAGGGAAAAAGTTGGTGATGATGATGGTCAGCAACATTTAGTTGGTGATGGTGATGCAGAACCAAAGTTAACACATCAAAAACCTTGGTCTGTTGATCGTTGTACGAAAGCTGCTTGTGAGATGATAGTTATTGATGAACTGCCATTCAGCCACGTGGAGAAGGAAGGGTTTAAGCATTTTTGCAGTGTGGCTGTCCCTAAATTCATTCCGCCATCTAGAAGAACTATTGTAAGGTGCTTCTGGAAGTTGTATGAGGAGAAGAAAGATGAGCTCAGGAAGCTGCTAAGTAGTCACAGAGTGTGTTTGACGACTGATACTTGGACTTCAGTGCAAAATATCAATTACATGGTGTTGACAGCGCACTTTATAGATGCTGGTTGGAATTTACACAAGAGAATCATTAACTTTTGTGTGATTCCCAATCACAAAGGTGTAACAATTGGAAGGATTTTGGAGTCTTGTTTGTTGCGATGGAAGATTGATAAGGTGTTGACTATCTCGGTTGATAATGCAAGCGCTAATAAGGTGGCCATTGATTACATTCGAGGGAAAATGGCAGGATGGAAGTACCCGCCGGTGTTTGGAGGAAAGTACATTCATGTAAAGTGTTTTGCTCACATCGTGAACATCATTGTGAAGGCTGGTCTGTCCATTATGGATAAAAGTTGTGCGGCAATAAGGAATGCGGTAAAATATATTAGAAGCAGTTCTAGCAGATTGGATATCTTTAAGGTGTGCATGGAGAAGGAGGCATTAGAAGGGAACATAGAAACTGCAAAAATACCAGCATTGGATCTTCCAACAAGATGGAATTCCACATTCTTAATGCTTGACATAGCTTTACAGGTGAGGCCAGTTTTTGAGAGGATGGATAGGGAGGAAATGAATAAGTACAGAAGCTATTTTGATGAAGAAGAAGAGCCGGAGGAGGAAGAAGAGACTGAAATAGAAGTTGTGACACGACAAGAAAGAAGAAAAAGAGTTGGACCACCACAAGAAGTAGATTGGGAAAAAGCTGAGATTTTTGTGAAGTTTTTGAGGGTTTTTTATGATGTCACAATGAGATTGAGTGCGACCAAACGCCCCACTGCTCATAAAGCCTTTCATGACATTGTAGCAATAGAAGGGGAGATTGATGCATTATTTCTGCCACTGGAAATGATTGATGGAAGTGAAACAACACAGCTAATGTTGGAGATGGCTGGAAAGATGCGGTCTAAATTCTCTAAATATTTTGGAGCAATTGAAGACATGAATCAGTTGTTGTTGGTAGCCTTGGTCTTGGATCCTAGGTTCAAGTTGAAGAACATAGCTCATATATTTTTACATGAGCTCAAATATTCTGCTTCGGAATCAAAAGCCAACAGGTGTCCTTAACTGATATTTATAGAACATCAACCAATTCCTCTTCAATGAGTAAGAGTTCTAAAAGTAGCACTGGCACAAGTGTTAATGCCGGAAGCACAAAAGCAACAGCTGAATCTTCATCCAAGTCCAAAAATGTGAAGATGTCAGGGAAAATGGCCGACATGTTAGCAGGTTGGCAAAAGGCTCTAGCTGAATCCGACGAAGTTGCTGTTGAGAGTGAAGTTGATAGATATCTCCGTGATCCGATCGAGTGTCCACCACCAGAAGAAGCAGATAATTGGAGAATCCTTCATTGGTGGAAGTTGAATGGATGCAAATATCCAAATCTTGCTCTTGTCGCAAAGGATATCCTTACTATCCAAGTCAGTACAGTTGCATCAGAATCCTCCTTTAGTACTGGTGGTAGAGTGGTTGATCCTTTTAGGAGTTCTCTAACTCCTAAAATTGTGGAAGCACTTATTTGTTTGCAAAATTGGATAAAGAAGAAGGATCAGTCCGACATTGAATATTATCTAAGCCAAGGAGAGCTTGAATTTTATGAAAAGATGGAAAAAGGTATGTTTACTGAACATGCATAAAATCATTGTGTGTTTGACTGTTTGTTTACTAACTTACTGTACTTACTTGATTTCATACATTGTAATTTTTAAATCTTAACTTTTAAGTCTTTAATGAATTGTAGATGCAAAGAAGCAAAAAGAAAAGGAAAAGCCTGCAAAGGGTCACGGAAAAGATAAGGTTGTAGCTGAAAGTGAAGATGAAGCACAAGTGGAAGTTGTGGCATCAAAGAAAAAGAAAACAAGTGCAGCTGTTCCTGCTGCTGTTCCCCCTGCACTTGTTCCTGCTGCTGGTGTTGGAACCTCCAACTCGAAGCCTCCACCAAGGGTTATGAAAATGATGCTTGCATCAAAGACGAAGAAATGTACAAATATGTTTGGTTGCTTGATGATAATTTTTCATATGATAATTGGTTGTGTAGTCGTGTAGATAATTGGTTGATGAAATGTATGTAACAGTTGTTTAAGCATCTGTGTGAGTCGAAGTTGGATTTTAGAAACATGTTGCATTGTTGAAAAGGTGTGTCTAATCCATTACTTAATAAGATTTTATGATAATGGATATGTCTTAATAGTTGAGACATTTTATGTCTTAATAAGAATGCTTAGTAACGTACCAATTTCTATAACGACAATGGTTATTCTTATTCAGTGTACTAGTGACTAGTGAGAGTGTCTCATACATAAAGTTGCAAGCTTATGCGTCTTGTTTGCCTTGACCCTCTTTGAAGATCTAGAATTCAACTCCACTTCCAGTAGTCTTATTACATTGATACAGTTTCAGTGAATGGTGCATATTAATCGTCTTTTCTTGTGCCTGCTCAATGGAACAACCTTCATGTTCCTCCAAGTAGCACCTCACATACGACCCATCGTTCCCATCTTGATTCTCATTTTTAGCAAGTTTACATTGTTTTTGCTTTGTCCGTATAAATAGAATTTTCTGCACATTGACAACTTATCATGGATAACAAAGAAACCTGTTTTTCCAATTACAGATTTTAGACTAGGTAGGTACAGTGGTACTGTTTAATCACTTAATTTTTTTTTTATTAGGGAGAAGATGAAAAGGATTGGAGCATTAGAGTTGGAGGCTTGGAGCAGTGGAGGGCTGGAGGCTTGGAGCAGTGGAGAGCTGGAGCAGCAAGCCAACAACATACTTTTTTAATATTTTTTTTAAGTTTATTTTCTGGTTTCTGTTGAACTGTTGATACTTGGTGAGATTTAAACTTTAAGTTTTACTTTCTATTGAAGACTTGAACTGCTGAGCATAAACTTGACTACTTGAGCTTGGTTAGGCGTTAGTTTTTCTATGATTATTGTCTTCGTTTCATCCATTTTGATTGAGTTTACATAATTTCATTACGGGAATCTCATATAATATGTTTACAGAATTACAAGGGATGAAAATTGAAAAGTGAATACATCATTATACATTTATACTACATGTTTATTGCAATTACAAGGATTTACAGGTTTTCTGATTTTCAGAAACACGTTGCTAATAAGGGACCGAAAGGCCCGAAGGACCGGTCCGGACCGGCAAAGGCCCGGCCCTAACCGGTCCTTGAATTTTTAAGAAAAAAACCGGCCCGAAATTCTGTGACCGGTCCCGGTCCCGGGCCGGTGAAAAATAAGTCTGGCCCGGCCCGTGCCCAGCCTTAGCTGATATGCTTTCCAGTAGCTGCTTCACTGTTCATTCCCACTGAGATTTTTCAACTTAGATATTTGTAGTATCATAGTACTATAATTTGTCAAGTTGATCTCTAGCTTACTAGTCTTAGATATTTTGTAGGTTACTTTGTGCCCCCTATAAAAGGGAAGTGTTTACACTGTAATCTTTAAGAATTTTAAGATCAAAGAAAAGCTGCATAAGTTCAGTCATCTAATCTTCTTCACACACCCGCTCGCCACACCGTTCGCCAAGAACAGAGTGTGAAATACTTCGCTCGTCAGAGTTAAAAGTTGAAGTATCATGAATTCTAACATGGATTCCATCAAAAAGTCGTATAGACATTACTTTAAACTTTGCTGGTTTTCTGACTTGGATAAACTAACAGTTCAATTCAGTGCATTCCTATAGATCAGCAAGTTGGCAAAAACATGCATAAAATTCAAGACTGACTAAGCCATCGGTTACGTTTATGAACGAAGAAAGAAAAACTGGGGAAATAGACTGAGTTCAGTACAACACAGAAAATAAAGAGGAGCTCCAAGGATATCCCAACTCTACTCGTTCATGCACTTTTTTAACCATACAATAAGCTAGCTAGGGCATTTTCAACCCAAAACTGTTATTTCATCAAGTCATCAACACTCTAATATGTTCACTTGTAGCTTTAATGGCTGCACACTGCTTGGATAATTAGTGTCTTCTTGGTACCAGGGCAGGGATCACCAGCCTTGAAGAAGAGTTTGGGGTCAAGTGGGACTGTACATGTAGTCTTTCCCAAGCAATGCTGCTCAAAAAAATAAATTAAAAAAAATAAAAATAAATAAATTCATTGGTTAGGTCACTAGCCGGTCAAATTTTATATCAAGCACTGTGATTTGAAAAATTTGCTATATATCAAGTAGAGGGTAGTTGCTTACATCTTCGACGACCTTCTTGGATTCGGGAGCACTGCATTTTCCCATTATCAAGGCTCCACAGAAGCCTTCAGAATCGCCATAGCTGGCGAATTCAATAGCACTGATCTTCTTGTTGTCTGGACAGTTGAGGAGAGCTGATGGTTGGAGACTTTTTCCAGGAGCTGGTGTGAGCTGGCCGCCCTTTCTATCCCAGTACTTAACATGTCCCGGATAGTCCTGTCCAACCATGCTGCAGATGGTGTCTCTGTTGACTGTTACAATCTCAATGTCTTTTGGGTCTGATGGCTCCTCCTCCAATATAACAATGAGATTCTTAGGCTTAATGAAGGATCTAGGGATGTGGTACCTGATTAATCATAAGACCATATTATATTTTGGCTTGAAATGATATGACAGTGTAACAATTGTTCAAATGTATCAAGTTTACTTACTCGGATTGAGTAGGCTGTCCCTGAGAAGAGATGAAGGACATCCAATGACGGCCGATGCCTATACCATTCACCCATATCATTCCCTTTCCCATACCAGTCATTCGGACAGCACAAGGGTCTGTTCCTGGAGGTGCATCAAAAGTTGCCTGCAGTGAAAAAAGCCAAGTTCCAACTTGGAAAAACCCCATAGTTGAGAATTTGTTTGAATGAAATGTGATCAAATTGGACATGTTACCTTGTACCATGTGAGAGCCCTTCCTTTACCGGCTGCCTTAGTCCATTTTACTAACTGAGATCCCTTCTCAGTGTACACTTTGAGCTTTTCACCATTTAGGCCGGCCTGAAACATGGTAAAGAATATACTTGCATTACTTGTTGGTTTTTAATTATATCTGTAAAGACTGAAAAATTGATGGCACATACCCTATGTCCCCAGCCATTTGCAGATACATCGATTGTTCCGGTGTTCAATCCTAGGATTATTACAGAACGAGGCCCTGCATACCTGTGCTCCATGTATGCTCCACTATCCTTCATTGCCAAAAAGCAAATAGTCAGTGCCTGTGTACAAACTCTATCAGTGTAACCATCATCAAGCATTGATGAAACTTACTGGGAGTCCCACTGTTATGCCGAGCAGAGATATATGGTTCACCCCTCGCTTCATTTTAGCAGGTGCCTCAAACACGAAACCTTTTTCTGATTTTTTACCGTGTGAAGTTCCTGAAAAACTTATGCACCTTAGTTTGCAGAACATGGGGGTGATAGATGCACTCTACCACTAAAGCTTACAAATTAGTCACTCCTTACCAACATATTCATCATTGACAAATACAAGCATTGCATGACCAAGACTTGGAATTTGTACAACTGGGCTGTTAGATTCCTTCATCGGCAAGTCATATGGACCTAGGTCAATGCTGCAATCAGAGTAGTACACAATTATGTCATGTTATATATATTCTCTCTTCTACTAAGATCTTGGTTTGGTGGCTTCGATCAGATACAATTCACTTACCTAGTTGTGTACCATGCATAGTCTGTGGTATCTTTTAGCAAGCCATAGAGCTCCTGTAGTTCCCTACTATTGACTGGGACTTGCGCTACAGTTGCAATGGGTTCGGGAGACATTTCCCAGTTCATTTGTCTACTAGCCGTAACTAAGTTCCTTGAATTATGTTGGGATACAATTTGTTGAGTATTGAAGACCACAGTCTTGCAGTCGGGGAGGACACTAATGGAAGCTGGTGGCAGGAGATAGTTCCGTCCCCTCCAATTTACTGTTGCTTCCATGATCGAATGATTATTGGCTATGAAAGCAGCACATTCTATTCCTGGCTTCTCATAGAAACGAACCTACGTACAAAAAAGATGAAGAAAACCAAGACCTATCGGTGAGAACTTTCTTCTTGTTCTTCCTTCCTTTTTACAATTTGTAATGGGGTGTTTTAGATACTTCACCTCAGTTTCTGGCCCCAACCTTTGTTCTCCGGGAGTTCCAGTTAGCAACGGCTTCTTGCATAGATTTATAGCCTTGTGCAAATCTTTGAGGTGGCTCCATTTCGGTTCCCTCTGCAAAGCTGCATATACATAATCAAATCAATAACCGAAAGTTGTGTCACACGCAGATGAAAGAATAAATTTCAGATCCTTAATTACCATATTCATCAAGAGGAGCCTCATCGTAGTACCGAGTCGTTGTGAAAATAGAACTCGTTCTTCCAAAATTTGTTCCACCATGGTACTGCAAGTACAGTAACAGCATATCGCGTGCTTAATTATATACCCTTATGTATGTGTCGACTATGCCATTGATGGTTTTTTATAGAATTGTAGCGGTGGCTGGTTAGTTCTACGTTACCATGTAGTAGTTGGTTAGAGATCCACCCTTGGAGAACCACCGGGCAACTGAAAATGCAATGTTTTCTGCTGCTCTTTGTGAAAGAGGGTCACCAAAACATCGGTACCTGTATTGATGAAAACAAAGAGAAAAATGCGTTCAGCAAAAGATGGATAAAAAGGATCAATAGACAGTTGCTGAGAAGTTTATGTACTCACTGAGCTGTCCAATTTTCAGTCCATAGAGCAGGCTTGTTGGGTTTGTTAGGTCCTACAAAAGTATCTCCACAGTGCCTTCCGTTGCATGAATTAATCTGTGCAGGAAATCAAGTTTCAATTATGAATGAAGGTCTGAAAATAACAATAGTAAAACGAGTAAACTACTGGAACCACATTGTAATCTCTTAGTCCTACCCTTATTGAAGACGTGGTCTACCTAACATGACTCTTCATTCTTTGTTCGACTACGACTAACTTGCAACTCAACTACTTACCACTGGATCAGGAGCATCCATTTGCTTGCACATGATCCATGGCACTCCAATATTCTGTCCAACTGCCATATTTGCTGCCCACTGCACATAACTATCTCCCTTCTCTCGATATGCAAGTTGGACATGAGTGTACTCATTCTCAATCTATTTCATCAAATAAAAACTCGACCATTTAGCCCAAATGAGAAAAATAAGAAAGAATTCTTGGAAGATAAATAAGGGTTTTTAAACCTGAGCTAAGATGATTGGACCTCCTTGTGGAGAAAATAGCTTTTCATCCTTCATCATCTTCATTATCTTGGTCACATACTCCTCCATGTGTTTCTGCAAAGCACATTTATAATCAAATTAAGCATCATGTAATTGTGCACACTGTACTAATAAGATTTCAAATTGAACCAATTGATCAATTAGTACCTTGTATGGTGCATTATCTGATCGGAAAATGATATCAGGGACCTCTCTCAGCCAATATGGAAGACCTCTAATAATATAAAGTTTGAATCAGTTGATTGTTCACAATAGAAATTGAAGAGATTCAATATCAGAATTATCAATTTTTATTTTATGATAAAATTTTATGTCTTATACCCATGGTTCCATTCTGCTTGGATGAATGGTCCAACCCTGAGAGTAACATACATTCCATTCTCCTGGACCATCTTAATAAACTTGACCAAATCATAGTTTCCCTCAAAGTTCCACTGCAAAAATACTAGAACCAGATTAATAGTCCTCAAACCAACTCACATTCTCCATGTATTTTTTTTTTAAATTAGACACATTACCTTGCCTTGCACAGGCTCATGAACGTTCCAAAACACATAAGTTTGAATCACATTCAGACCTCCCTGTTTAGCCTTCTTCAGAATATCAGGCCACATCTGAACGGCAAAAAGATGAAAACTATATGACCACAAACATTCCACTAAAGTAGAGAGAATAGACAGAAACCACTTAAAAATGGGTTTCTTCTGACTGCAGCTCAATAGATGTGTGATGCACAACTAAAAACCAGGCGAAGGAAACAGAATGTACACATCAAGAACTTAAAAATGGTAGACAAATATGAATAATAACTCGAGCAAAAACAAGCGGAAAAACAAAACCAAGAAGAGGATCGGGATCCAAAAGACTTACTTCCACCGTGCTACGCGGATAGTGAATTGAACCCGAAAATAGAAGCTGATGTTTCCCATTAATGATCAAAGACCTTGCATCATACGTCACCGGACCATGTTCAAGCTGCTTCTTTACGCCCGGCGCTTCCCCCTCCTCTGCAGTGTCCCCAAAGGTTTCTTCATCACCGTCGCCCCCAGCAGCAGCTGCCACGGCGCCCCCTTCTTGTTTCGGCTTGTTACCTTTGACATGGACTAATGTGGTGGAGACCAACAAAAGTAGAAAAGAAATCAACAGCACCCTTGGTGCCACCATTGTACTGCTAACCTTTCCTATAAACTAAACTCAAATTAAACGAGTGAATCTTCTACCTGGCTCATCAAAATGTGCAAGTAGGGAGAAATGAAAGTATGATTTGCACTGCTAAGATCTTTTTTTAAAGATCGAACTTTTGTGACGCAACCTCCTAGTGTCCTAGTGCTGAATCGAAATTGATGTTTAGTTGTGTTTGTTAATTAATATCAAGGTCCTAATTTGCTATTGTTAGAAAAGAGCAAAGCCGAGTTTTTAGGGTTTGAATGTGGACTGAAATATATGCATGGCCTTGGTATTATGATTACACTACTGATGTAACAGACCATCCGATACGGACGGCCGATTAGCCCCAGATTTCCATGAAATATGCCACTGATCTAATTAGCATTGTTTTCCACTACCTTTTGATTCCATATTTGGACTAGATCTCTGTGATGCATTATCCTTGTTCATATGCAAATTTTGATTAGTTTCCAAAACCATCCTATGTGATTGCATGCATATATATCGGCAGTTTATATCCAAATTTGTATGATTAAACCTCTAAAGGAAAACAAAATATCACAACAATTATTAGCCCCCTATGATAAGACCTTTAAGCATTTTGGCTTTTGAGGCGGCTTAATTGATTCCTCACTAGTCACTAGTACGTACCAAAATGGTTGTGATTTATATGATAACAGCAAATAGCTCTCAAGCATCAGGAAATTTTTTTTTTCTTTTTGGTCAAAAGCAACAGGATAAATTTGCTCTCTTTTTTTCTGTATACTATTATTTCTCCGCGGTTCATATTGTGATATCATTACACATTTACACACATCGTTACATTATATGTGATATCATAATACACATCATTAGACAACTATTTCATTAAATAAAAAACCTCCAAAATAGACACCTTATAATCATTTTGCCAATGTCTTATTCAAAACATAAATCGTTAAGACATGACACATTGCATCTCCTTAGATTTAATATTTTTTTTTTTTTTTTCACAACTCCAACGAAAACATTAAAACCCCCGCCAAATACTTTAACTATCGATTTGAGTTCCCGCCAAACAAAATGAAAGCCTTCATTGGATCTGAAGCTCCCAACTCTTTTTATCACAACACCAGAAACCAGACAGAGCCAAAGCCAACCATGTCAAACCGCGGAGACGACGACCTCGACCTCCTTCTCTCCCTGCAAGACAGGGTTTTGGAAACCCCACCCGGCTCTCCTTCACTTTCCCCAGATACAAGTACCCACCAACTCTCTTTCTCTTCAATATTTATCATTGGGGTTGGTCGTTTTTCGCTATGGATCTCTAAATATCATCATGGGTATCTCTCACTTTCTTGAAATGTTTAATGGGTCTCTCTCAAAATGTTTAATTTCTGTGAATTGCAGGGTATCTTTCCGACGAGGATGAGTTGTCCCGCAGAATAAAAGGGCCGGCGGACATGTCTGTATTCAGGGATGCTGTACAGGACTGCCTCGATTACGATCACAAATCGCCACAGAAGGTCACAAAGTTGAAGCAAAGCAGTTCCTCCAATGATTCCGAGGTTGAGAAGTATTCGGGTTTGCGAATAAGGTTAGCTTACATTGATCAAATGTACATTCTTGTTGTTTATTCATAGGGAAGTGTGTGATTACATATCCTGGGCTTGGTTATATTGTACTTAAAGTTGTAGTAGATAAAATATGTGTAAAGAATTTAAATGAGAAACCATGGAGTTGGGTTTAATTGATTATACCCTCTTCTCTATTGGTACAGGAAGCAGTTGCTGACTCCTTCAGAGCTCAAGGATCGGTTTTCAGACATACGTTTTGTTCGTTTACCCAACATTAAGTAAGCTTCTTCTTTTGACATTCTTTCAGCTCTTGGTTGGTTTAAGATATGGAAGTGATATTCTTTCTTTTAGGGTAGTTTACTTCACAACTTGTAATCAAAATGATGATTGAAATGGGTTATGATGATGGGTTAACTGTTGGGGTTATCTAGGAACTATCTGGTTGGGGAAACTCTATCAGGATGTTGGGCAACTGTTGGAGTGTTGACTGAGAAGGGGATTAAAAGAACTAGTTCTACGGGGAAGAGCTACTCGATATACAAATTCGGGTGTTTGGATGAAGAGACCGTTTCTGTTTTCTTGTTTGGTGATGCTTATGAGAGGAACTGCAATGAGAAGGCTGGAATGGTGTTCGCACTCTTTAATTGTAGCGTGCGCAAGGATGCTAAGGTATTGTCTTGTTATGTAGTGTTCTATGCATTTTGAGTAACCTTTTTTTTATTTTATCATCTGAGATTACTAGTTTGTCTGAATATGCAGGGTGCTGGTTTTTCTTTGAGCATGTTTTCAGCCAATCAAATAGTGAAGATAGGAACTTCAGTTGATTATGGAGTTTGCAGAGGAAAAAGGAAGGATGGAGTGGCTTGTACTTTAGTCATAAACAAGTATGTAACATGCTGTTCGTCTATCGCCTTATTTCAAAGACGTATAGCTAAAAAGCTACAAGTCCTGTCATTATATGCATCTCTATTTGTACAGGTTTCTGTACCTTTTATTTATAAATATTTATAACAACATTTCTCTTCTTTTATTTCAGGCGCCACGGAATATATTGTAAATTTCATAGATCGGTACAAATATAAATCATAATTGTTTATCCTATTTGTCTGATTTTATCTGTTGAAAGGTAAACTTACTAACTGTGTTCCCTGTATTCCAATTTCTTCAGAAAGAATCACAGAAGTATTCTACTATGCGAACTGAGCTCAAGGGAGGGTAAGTAATGACTGGTAACTGCTTGACATTGTGTGGATTTGTTTAATCTAGAGACTGAAAAGTTCTTAGTTGCATAATAAAAGAAACCCTTTTCCCATTGGTGCTACAGTTTGCTTGACTAGATTTTAATGCTTCAGGAATTTGAGAACAGGATTTCGGAATCCCTACCAGCCAGAAGGAGTTTTTATGGTCGATCCTCTGGCTGACAGAACAAACTTGAACAAGCGTAAGCAGCCGGTAAAGCTATTGTCTGTTGAAGGGCTTAAAAAGGCATTAAGGTTTGTCAGATACCATATTTATAAAATGTTTATGCATCATTTGATTATGAAGCAACTCTATGGTTGCCATAGAAACTAAAACCTTCACATGTTAGATTTTGTAGTCCACCGTCTTCGGAGAAGACAATTGTTTTCATGCTTATACCTAGCAAGATGTGCTATTAGAAATGCAATCCCAAATGATGAATTGATGATCACTACTGAGCAGAATAGAAGTTAGCTGATATTTATAGGGTTCATAGTATTGATGCATGCATCTCTATTCTGCTCAGTAGTGATCATGTGTGAATAGAGATGCATGCATCAATACTATGCATGCAATTCTGTAACCAGCAAATTTATAACTGTTTTAATTGATTTGGTTATTGATCTATGTGAACAGTAAAGCAGACAAAGTGACTACAAATACACATTCACAAGGGTTAAGGTTTTTGGCCAAGGTCACAGGTTAAGAGTATGAACCCTATATTCTCTTTCTGGGAGTATTGTCTGCAATTCCTCATTAAACTCCTTCGCACTGCAGGGATGACAGATCCAAACAATGTGATTAGAGAGACAGCAATGCAAAAGAAACAAATTTCTAGCTTAGAGAACAGGTTTGATTCAAATTGTCCTACGATATTTTTAATCTTTACATTTAGCAAATAAAGATTGGTTAAATTTTCCTCGTCACTGAAGATTATTTTACTATTTCTCAGGAAATTGTCTACCACAAGCATGAGTTCATCTGCAGTCATCAGAAACCAGCAAGCAGATGCAAAAAGGATGAAAACTGGAAAGGATAATAGTCTGGCAGACAAAACAAAGCAGGGCACAGGAAAGATGATAGAATTAGATTACTATATTAGCTCGGATGAAGAGTTGTGAGCCTTGTATACAATATTTCTGAACATCTTGGCCAAATCAAAACTGAATTCTGATTCAGGAGAGTGACATGACCGAGCTTATAGCCCCTTCCTATCCTACACTGGGTCTGATGGTTGGGTAACCGCAGCTCCTATGGAAGGCACTGCTCCTAGTTTTAAAGCCGTCTTAAAGTTCCTGAAGACTGATAAGACCAAGTAAGTTACGATCCTGAATTTCTGAAGCCCCAAAGCCAACTACTTACTCCATCACCAAAGAGTTGAGCAAAGCAGATAACTGGCTTTGCCTCAGAGGCAAAATTTTGTAAGATTCTTACCAAATTAAATGTACTCTCAATCATTTAACTGCTTTAAAATCATAGAGTATGTGTTAGAAGCTGTTATTTCATTTTTGTTTATTTGTTGCAACATTTTATGACACATTAATGGGGAAGTTGATCTGTTATCTGTTTTGCCAATAAAGGCAGGTTTATCTTATGAGAAGTTCAGAACTATTCCTATTCTCTCTACCTTTCATGTGACTCTCTTTGGGATTATATGCAAACCTTTAAAAGAGATTGAAAAACTGATGTTCTGTAGTAACCAGTTTTTTTTTTTAACTTCTGTGCATCCAACAAGCTTGTGCAGTGTATCCCAGTTGAACTATTGCTGGTTGAACACAGATGATTTACATTGCTCATAAAAGTCATCATATTTGCCTTTATGTCAATAATTTTTGACAGAGTATTACCACGGTCATTGTACGTCAATAATTGTTCAATGCCAGGTAGTAGTACAAGGGACCCAATTCCTAGAAAAATGGTTAACCATCGGCTTGGCTCTGAGGCGGCCGGAGTACGGCTCCGGTGGCTGCCTGTTAGTGGCGTGATCCCGGCCACTTTTCCCACGTGGGGAGGGTAGTAAACAACGTCCAAAAAAAAAAATTTATTTATTCTCTATTTTTCTCAACTCTCCACGAACCACGATTATGTAAGTCTCTTCTCCATATTTTGTTTTCCAACTTTCCTGTCCATATTGGAGCAAGATTGCATCAAAAATTTGACGGATGAGTTGAAGGTGATCGTATGCTGTCTAGGTCCGACTCTCATAGAGGTTGATGGTTTCTTTATGAATTATACATTTTGGTCCTTGAATAGGAGGATATGAATGAGTAATAACGGAGGTTGAGACAATGGGATCAAAATGATTATTTTTCTATACTTTATAAAACATGGTTTAGAAACCAAATTCAAACACCTTAACGAGTACCTTATCAAAATTTCTCATCAAAACTTGGTACAATAGTGCGAACCTTTTTGTTTTTCCCAATCGGCTGAGTTTTGTCTGTGGCCGGATGTTGCAGTCAGCTCTTCTAATCATGCTCAATTACTCAACTCCGGATAGTTACCGCAGTAGAATGATCTCTTCACCCAATTTTTTGTTCTTCACACTCATCCAGTTAGCTTTGGTTGTCTTGATCTATTAGAGGACCACCCAGAGAATAGGACAGAATGTACTCACCAATTCAAACGGTTCTCTATGCTTTATATGTTGTATGAACAACCCAGTTGGAGAGAAAATGAAAAATATGCAAATTTAACTTTTTTTATTGTTTTTCCCTTCCTTTACTCTCTCCTCAGATGTTCATACCCAACATCTGGTATCAGAGACCCTGATCCATGAGGGGCATCCAAGTGTCTTCCAATTATCATACTACCACACCACCACCTCCCCACCGACCACCTTCTACCCAACAGCTCATCCTGGCCTCCGCTACACCTCAACCCCATTCTCCAGGGGAGCCTCCCATTCGTCAATCCCCACAAATCCAGGAGCTTCACTCAGATGAGCCTTATAACATGTTCCAACACTCAGTTGAGCTGCTTCAAACCCAACAGGAAGACCTGCAAACTCGGGTAGACACATGTTGACAGTAGCCGCAGAGGGGCTACAGTAGGCCCACAGACCCGCAGCAAGTGCACCAGGGCCCGGCCCGAAGCCCAGGACCGAACCACCAGCACCCGGCCTCGGGGTCCAGCAGTATATCCAGCCACCAGAGACCCTGGGACCGGGGGCGCCTGCCTATCAAAGAGGGCACCAGAGTGTACAAACAGAAGGAAGCCAGTCCCACATCGAAGGGTGAGGCCAGCCCTCACCCCCAACCACCTATATAAGGGCCCCAACTACCTTCCTTAATGGGTAACTTATCTCACTCACCGCTTACATACGTGCTCAAGTTATATATATTCCAACTATACTGACTTAGGCATCGGAGAGGAGAAGACCGGCCCGCCCGGTATTCCCCTTAGTAAGCAGGTTTGCAGGAGATCAAGTTGGATTCATCTGTGTCTATCAGGCCCCCGGGTTTGAGCATAAACAACACAATCGCCCAGAGTTTGGCCAATATGTCGCAACAAACCTCAGCTTTCCAACAGATGCTTTTCAGTCGCCTGGAACTGGTTCCGGTCAGTTCCACGGCAACGCCACCTGCTTCCACTTCTTGGCAGCTAGTTCCTCCGACTCCGGGAGTCACGCTGGCTCCTCCTCCTCCTCCCCCACCAATTTCTCAGCCTTGGCTTACCTTTGGCTCCATACCACCACTTCCCGATGACGAGTCGCCGAAGCGAGCATCAAGCAATAATAACCCTACAATCGTTAGTAGTATAGAATAAGTAGGGATCGTTCTAGCCGGGAATTAAGGGTACCTAAAACATGAGAATGTTAACACAAATATTCACAAACATATATGCACACAATTGTCACACTTATATACATATATACATATTTACACACGAAATTATGGGAGATAAAAGGCTCGGCAGCAAAGCTGCCTCTAAATTCCTAGACATGAAATTAAATCCTAAGTTACTATATACAAGGTTGGTCGACATTCTTCCACAAAGCACTAACACGAAAGCACTCAAAACACTTAGCAAATTGACAAAACAAGATACACGGCAAGAGTACACAATATCCTAGATCCGACTTAGTTCCAATTGTAATTAGAGCCTCAACGGTTATCTAATCATCCTAGACTTCTCAAGTATTTTAGAAAACACTCAACGTCGAATCCTAAAATTATACTAATCATGTTTGAAAACACTCAACGTCGAAGACAAACACAAAGAGTAATTAAGCACAAGAGTCTTTTAATTGGAGACATATCAATCAAGCAAGGCGTCACCACTTCTTGTTAACATGCATAGTCGTTTAAACCTCTCTAGTCCTATTTGTTTGACGGATACAAGACCAATACTCAAAACACACCGCGAATATGCTAAGTACCAATCTTTGAGGCACACGGATTTAAAGACTAAACCAAGACCGAACTACTAGAATCAAAGTGAACATGCTTGCCGAATCCTATTCTATCTCTTTACTTCATATTTTCCTTACTTTTTAACATGCAATCCGTATTCTTACATCCAAACACCAATTAAAGATAAAGAAAACGAATTGAACATGAAAATTATAAAACCAAACTTCACTCCAAACAATACATAGACATAAAGTTTGAAACCAAGAATTCATGCTAACTTCATAGACAAAGTTTAACATAACTACATAAAAATAACAAAACCGAGAGTAGGGAGTGGATCACACTTTTGTAGACACCTTGATGACTTCGACTCGTGTGGATCCGATGGATGGTGGAGAAGATGGCTGCTCGGCAATGGTGTAGTGTCGGCAGGATTTTTAGGGTGAGGTGGTGGTGGTGTCGGCTAGGGTTTTTATGTAGGACTCTTGGGAAATTTAGGTAGAGCTTTGGCTAGATTTTTGCTTTGGAATGTGACAAGTTTTTTGTAGGAAAACATGGCTTTATATAGAGGCAAATTCGGCAGAAACCCTAGGTAGAAAACCTAGTCCAAATCGGCAAAGGCAATCCTTGTGCAACAAGGTTTTGGTTCCTTCTTTTCTTGGTTCTTCTAGGAAACTTCTTTTTCTGATTTTCTTCCTTAGATTGGGCTGCATATCTTCATGGACTTCTTGTGTAGGCTTGACAACTCCATTTGGTGAGCTTGATCCATGGAAAAATGCCCCAAACCCGCAAGAACACAAGACCGGCAGCAACTCGGCTGGAATGACCTTGCTCCAGTAAATCCGGCATATCTCCCTTCTCGGAGCTCCAATTGATGCGATTCTAAGTCTCAGATAAACTAGACATATATAGCCATCTCCCCATAAAAAGGCTCGATCAAATTCCTTGTGAGTCGTCGGGAATGATTTTTCGAAGTTGGGACAAAGTCCCAGGAAAATCCCGGAAGTCCCTGGATTGGTTTGCTCGAACTGCTGTTTTGCAGCCATCTTTTGGGTGACTTCCTGAACTCCGATTGATCTGAAATTTTAACACAACATTCCTCAGTATATGAATATTAAGCACACTAAATTTCATTGAATTCGGACAAGGATAGATCATATTTTTACTCATCTCAAAATCGCGAAAAAGACATATTTTGCACTATTTTCCAGATTTCTCATACTTAGTCATTTTTCGGACAATAAAGCACATTTTACCAAAACTCTACCAAAAATGACACTAACTATATTATGACTCTATCTTAGATAAATAAGAGTTAAACAAAGCATAAATGAGGGCATAAGCATATAATATCATCGCACATTGTGCTCCTATCACCCGACTGGTTTAACCCTCCCACACTTAGCAACTCACCTTGTACCGCGGGCCCGAGCACTACTACTACCATAGTGCCTCCAACACCACCAGCTGTTGCTCCTCCTACGTACGCCACCACACCGCACCCTTCTCAATTCCACCTCCCTCCAGTTACCCCAACCCAAACGCCCCCGCTGCACAACCAGCTTCATCCACAACAACCCCCGGTAGCCTTTATGTTCCCACCCCCTTACTATCTTCCACCACCCCAACCTCAATTCTTCCGCCCCCCGGAACCCAATCATTTCCGGTCACCAAAAATGGATTTACCCCGGTTTAACGGGGAGGATGTGATAGGTTGGCTTGCTATGGCGGAACGCTATTTGCAGGTGCAGCGTGTTCCTCTGGCGGAGAGGGTCTCGGTGGTAGGGTCTAACCTTGGGCCTGACGCTTCTATGTGGATGACGGCATTTGAGCAGCGCCACCCAGAAGCTACGTGGGAAGAGTTTGTAAGCGCCTTCACAGATCATTTCGGCGCCGGTACCACAGCCGATTTTAAGGCCCAACTCTCTCATTTGTCTCAAACATCATCGGTAGAGGTCTACATCACCACCTTCACCAAGCTTTCTTGCCGTACACCGGACTGGCCGGAATCCCAACTCATTCTGATGTTTATTGGGGGCCTCAAATTGGAAATTCAGCACGAAGTTGCAATGTGGGAACCCATGACGTTGGCTAAGGCGCAACGCTTAGCTCGACGTTGCGAGGCACGCATAGCTGACTTGCGCTCACAGCGCAGCCACAGAGCTCCTTCTTGGTCCTCCCACCCAAGACCATATTTGGCCTCCAATTCCAGTACCCCTCAGCCCCCTCGGACTGCTACCACAACTCCCAATGCTCCTGCCATCAATCCTCCCATCTGCACCGGACCCGACGGCCAACAATTCCGCCATTGGTCCAACTCGGTGCAGGCCGAGCGCCACGCAAAAGGTCTCTGCTTTAGCTGTGAGGAGCCTTGGTCACGGGCCCATGTCTGCAAGAAACCCATACTTGCAATTCTAGAGGCACCAATGGCACAGGTGGAGACAGAACCACTCCCAGGCACGGACACAACCCAGGCGGATACCCAGGTCGAACCCATTGAGGAGGAATTTCCGGTACTCCCACTTCACGCCATATCCACCACGGCGGCTAATGAAGTGATGCGCCTCACGGGTTACATTGGTGACACGCCAATCTCAGTGTTCATCGATTGTGGCTCGGCCCGAAATTTTTTGAATCCGGCGGTGGCTCACAAATTGGGTCTCAAAATATCTCGGCCTACTGGGTTGTAGTTCCGTTCAGCCTCCGGCCACACCATCTTAGCATCTGGTGAGGCCCAGGATGTAACGGTTACGATGCAGGGTTACACACTCCACAACTCATTTCTGTTGTTGCAGGTTACAGACTGTGATCTGATTTTAGGCGCAGAATGGTTGTCCTCTCTTGGCTACATAGGCTGGCATTTCAGAAACAAGTGGATGGCTTTTGTCGTGGCGGGACAAAAGTATGTGTTGCGTTGGAATTCCTCTCAAGGTACGGAGGAGGAAGACAAAGAGGTCCTGGACCTTATCTTGATGGACCGTTTTGAATACCCACAACCCCTCCACTCCTTGATTCCCTCCACCCACCCCACCATCTCTGCCTTGCTGACTAAATACTCCCCATTGTTTGAACCATTGGTGGGTCTCCCTCCAGTTAGGGCCATTGATCACAAAATCCAGCTTCTATCAAATTACAGCCCAGTTAATGTGAGACCTTATAAATATGTCCACTCACAGAAAACCGAAATTGAGGCCCAAGTCAAAGAAATGTTGGACAAAGGCATCATACAACCCAACCGTATCCCATTTTCCTCACCGGTATTACTTGTGCGCAAGAAGGAGGGCTCTTGGCGCTTTTGCGTAGATTACCGGGAGTTAAACGCCATAACAGTGAAGGATAGGTTTTCCATACCCATTGTGGACGAGCTTCTTGACGAGCTGCATGGTGCTCGCTATTTCACCAAACTTGACCTCCGTTTCGGGTATCACCAAATTAGGATGTGCCCCAAAGGTATACCTAAGACGGCCTTTCGTACTCATGAAGGTCATTATGAGTTTTTGGTGATGTCCTTTGGGCTCTCTAATGCCCCCTCCACGTTTCAAGCTCTTATGAATGAGATCTTTAAATTACTATTGCGCAGGTGCGTGTTGGTTTTCTTTGATGACATTCTTGTATATAGTAAGGATCTCATATCTCATTTTGAACATCTTCAAGCTGTGTTTGATATACCAATGGCTCATGGTTTGAAAGTCAAATTATCAAAGTGTTCCTTTGCTCAAGAATCGGTACAGTATTTGGGTCACGTGGTGTCAGTCCAAGGTGTTGCTATGGATCCAGAAAAGGTGCAGTGTATTCTAGATTGGGCCAAACCCATGACCATCAAGTCTCTGCGTGGGATTTTGGGCCTCACAGGGTATTATAGGTGTTTCATGAAGAACTATGGCACCTTGGTGGGCCCCTTGACCAACATGTTGAAGGCCCAAAACTTCACTTGGACCCCTGAGGCAGAAGAGGACTTTGTGCGTCTTAAGAAGGCTATTACATCAGCCCCAGTTTTGCGCCTACCTGATTTCACCCAGGAATTTGAGCTTGAAACCGACTCCAGTGGAACTGGAATTGGGGCAGTCCTTGCTCAGCAGCGCCACCCAATTGCTTTCCTCAACAAAGTCCTTTCTCCCCGTAACCAAGCCTTGTCAGTGTATGACAAGGAGATGTTGGCCATTCTCTTTGCAGTGGATAAATGGCGTCACTATCTTTTGGGGCATCCCTTTGTGATTATCACAGATCACCAAACTTTGAAGCACTTGCTGAGCCAACGGATCACCACACCATCTCAACACAAGTGGCTTTACAAACTAATGGGGTATAACTACATAATTCAGTATCGGCCAGGCTCAATGAATGCTGCTGCTGACACACTCTCGAGACAGGCGAAGTTGTGTAGTATCCTCAATGTCTCCACCCCAATTTTTGATAGCCTACCTATCATTGACCGAGCTTGTCAGCAAGATCCTATAGCAGCTGACATCATTCAAGCTCTCCAAGCACAGAGACCAACCAAAAATAATTTTGAGCTACGTCAAGGTAGACTTTATTACAAAAATAGAATTTTTGTACCACTAACCTCTGATACTCGTTGCAAGATTCTGGACGAGTATCACTCTTCTCTTCAGGCTGGTCACTCTGGGTATTTGCGCACTTATCTGCGTTTAGCCCGCAATTTCGCCTGGCCGGGTATGAGAAAGGATGTCAAGAGGTTTGTGGCAGCCTGTGATCAATGTCAAAGGCAAAATTATGAGGCAATTCATCCACCTGGCTTGCTCCAACCATTGCCGGTGCCGGCTGAGACATGGGAAGACATCTCTATTGACTTCATTGAAGGGCTACCCCTTTCCAGCGGCAAAAATTGTATTCTCGTTGTGGTGGATAGACTATCCAAATCAGGGCACTTTCTGGCTATCTCTCACCCTTACTCTGCCACAGACATAGCTGACGTCTTCTCTCGCGAAATTTTTTGTCTTCATGGGATGCCACGCTCCATCACAAGTGACAGAGACCCAATCTTCATCAGCATATTTTGGGAAGCTTTTTTCAAGGCTCAGGGTACCAAATTGTGCCGGAGATCGGCGTATCACCCGCAATCTAACGGGCAAACCGAGGTTGTGAACAGGTGCCTCGAACACTACCTCCGCTGTTTTGTAGCCGATCGGCCAAGTTCTTGGTCTTCCCTACTGCACTGGGCGGAATGGTGGTACAACACCACTTTCCACTCGACCATTAATATGACCCCTTACCAGGCTCTCTATGGCAAGCCACCACCATCGGTGCAGCGCTACATTCCCGGTACTACTGCAATTCAAGCTGCAGATCGTGACCTCCGAAATCGGGATGAACTCCTTCAACTCCTGAGATCCAACATGGTTCAGGCCCAAAACAGAATGAAGCAGCACAGTGACAAAAATCGTACGGACCTTTGACATTGGCGACTGGGTCTATTTGAAACTTCACCCCTATCATCAAAAGTCACTGGTCAAGCGTCCATCTCACAAGCTTGCACCGCGTTTCTATGGCCCCTTTCAGGTGGCGGCTCGCATCGGTACTGTGGCCTACAAATTGAAGTTACCTCCTCAGTCCAAGCTTCACCCGGTTTTTCATGTGTCGCTTCTCAAGAAAAAGATTGGCTCCAACCTCTCAGTTCCGGTGACCCTTCCCCCCACTGGAAATGATGGTACTCTTCAACTGGTGCCTGAGAAAGTTTTGGATCTGGAAGTGCACCGTCGTGGCTCTCGCTCTATAACTAAGTGGCTGGTCAAGTGGGTTGGTCTTCCGGACTCTGATGCTTCCTGGGAGGAAGCCCATACCATCATCAATCATTACCCACATTTTAGAGCTTGAGGGCAAGCTCTGTCTTTGGGGGGCAGGCCTTGTTGCAGTCAACTCTTCTAATTATGCTCAATTACTCAACTCCGGATAGTTACCACAGTAGAATGATCTCTTCACCCCATCTTTTGTTCTTCACACCCATCCAGTTAGCTTTGGTTGTCTTGATCTATTAGAGGACCACCCAGAGAATATGACAGAATGTACTCACCAATTCAAACGGTTCTCTATGCTTTATATGTTGTATGAACAACCCAGTTGGGGAGAAAATGAAAAATATGCAAATTTAACTTTTTTTTATTGTTTTTCCCTTCCTTTACTCTCTCCTCAGATGTTCATACCCAACACCGGACTACTCACTAACCAAACCCTAAACAAAAACAAAAAACTTAAACCCTAACCCGAAAACCTAAATAGCCATCCTTCAGAAAAGAAAAAAAAAAAAAAAAAAACCCTAGCGAAGTCTGTCGATGGCAACGGCTAGTTTGGTCTTCCAAACAAACCCGTTCACGTGGAAGCCGAATCGGTTCCGCCCCCTTCGTCCTCTTCTTCCCGTGCAATCATCAGTCAAACTCATCAGTACTGCAACCCCGAAACCTCATTTTTCTCTGCAGTACCATCGTCCAGCCAAAAAGCAGCTTCAACCTTTGGACCTCAAATCATATTCATCCACCTCTGGTCTGAAATCAAACTCATCATCTCGTCCAGCTGAAACAACATGCGTATGGAGATTTGTTGTAAAAGTGACGGCGGGTGTGGTTTTGGGTGCGTTATTGCTCATGCACAGACCCAAACCGGCAATGGCTGGCTCTCTAGGGTCGACTGGTCCTTGCAACCTGCGAGGCCCTCGATCGATCCCGCTGATAAGGATCCGGAGTCGGCTAGACGGTATAGGGCAGCGCGAACGTACGGTGTGGTGCTTACATTTCTCGAGACTGCGGGGATAACTTTATATCCTTTTGCAGCATACTATGTGTCGCTTGCTGTGCTAGCTCAACATATTGTGCGACTTGCTCTCCATAAGGTACAGAAGTATTGACCCGCCCCAGATTTGGACTGACCCTTCTGTGTATAACCATTGGTACCTTTGGTATAAGCGTCAAGCCGACTACTTCTAGCTTGATGTTCCTTATGATAGCTCATATTAGTTGGGCAGGACTTCATGCTCCATCTACTGTTGTCAACCTTAACATCCAGGTACATGCATGCTCCTGCATGCCATCTGTAATTGCATACTCACATATATCATTTGTTATAGCATGTTCCTTTGGGAAATATGGCATTCACTCACATGGTTGGGGTTTGATAATTCCATCCCCAAGGTTAATTTATCGAATGCTGGACGAGCGCTCCACGCGGATCTTAATCGGATTGCTGAAACAAATGCAGATACCTCAATTTATAAAGGTGTAAACAGAATTTTGACAGGTAAACTAACCTTAATACAGTTAATTGTTACCTATTCTCTGTGATCTTATTTGTTTCGTAAACCGGTAAGGGTAAGAGGAGGAGGTAGTATTATTTTGGGGAGGCCCAAGTCCTCTTCTTCAAAGGGCAGGAGAAGACGGAGGCCTAGAAAGATGTGCTATTAGAATACAATCCGAAATGATGATCACTGTTGAGTTGACTAGAAGTTAGATGATATGTATAGATGAAACCTGGCATCCCTATTCATATTCTTACATTACATGGTCATGAAACTCATGCACGTAAACAAAATTAAAGCTGAATAATACTTCTGATTCTGGAGAGTGATATGACCGAGGTTATAGCATCTTCCTGTCCTAAACTCGGTCTGATAGTTGAGTAACACCGAAGCTCCTATTCCAAAAGACTGATAATTAAGACCAAGTAACTTACGATCCTGAATTTCTGATGCCCCGCAGCCGACCAACTCCATCATGAAAGAGTGGACCAACGCAGATTCAATTCGCCCCTGAAACAAAATTTTGTAAGATTCTCCTCAAATTAATTAAATGTTGGACTCTGAATCATTTAACTGCTTTAAAATCGTAGAGTATGTGTTGTAAGCTGTCCTTTCATTTTTATTTATTGCTGTAACACTTTCTGGCCGGTCAGATAATAACACCATTAACAGGGAGTTGATCTGTTTATCTGTTTTGCCAATGAAGGCAGATTTTTCTTATCCCAACCAATTCCTATTCACTCTACCTTCATGTGATTCCCTTCGAAACTTAGGAAAGGAATGAAAAGCTGATGTTCTGTATCTTATCTGGGACTTCTGTGCATCAGAAAACAATGTGCAGTGTATCCCGGTTGAGTTTTTGCTGGTTTGAACGCAGATGATTTACATTGCTCATAACCCTCGTATTATATTTGCGTCTATGGTATTCATGCCAATAATTTTTCGATCACAGATAGTAGTACAAGGAACATATATTGTTCAAAATCTCATTGTATAAGTAGTACAAGGGACCAGCATTGGTTAACCATCGATGTCTATATATTATAGGCATGACAATGCTAGCACTGGAAACCAAAACGCTCTAGGGCTCTAAGGCACAGCACATGCTAGCTAGCAAACTGGCATGCAATACTAATTTTGTGCTTACTGCTTAGATAAAACAACACCATCATGTTGTTTGGGGCAGGGGACCTAGAATTCTTGACAAGGAGCCAGATGTTAAGATGTTGATGTGAGGATGGCTGGTCACTCATGCACATGGAATCATGAAGCTGGTATAAATCTTCCATGTGCTCCTCAATTTGTTTTCATTTCCATATCAATTTTTCATAGGTAAAAAAATAGTTGGGGATTTGGGATTTTCCACAAAGTTCTGCTATTGAATTTTACTCAGAATCTCTCTTCTATTTAAGTATGACAATGTGTTCCTTTACTAAATTGATACGGATCTTAGGCCGGTTCGTCTAATTGGTGAATCGAAATCGAATAGAAAATTTCATTATGATTAATCTAATTCATGAATTCATAACTGAAAAAATTGATAGGGCCGGGACTAAGTAGGACCTGTGAATTTGGCCACCAAAACCTTAATAGGGTTGTAACTACACCATCATAGAGCAGTGATCTGGAGTTCATCCTAATAATTTTTTCTTGGATTTTCTTTCTTAACCCTGAAGTCAGGAATACACAAAACAAAACCATTAGAAAAATACAAAAGAGACATTAGCCACCGAACAACAAACCAAACTTTGAAATAAAGCAAATTAAGTGCCTGTGGAACAGGTGATCCATCCTCGTTCAAGTACTTCAAACCATTTGAAAATTGATAGCCAGAATATGAATTCAGTTGATTAATCGCATATCATTGATAAAGAATGCTCATCTACTTCTTCACCCTCCCCACGTTGTGTTTGATCATGTTTTCACAGATTGGACGACTCACCAGGTGCTGATCATCATAAATCTTTGCAATTGGAATACTGTGGCAGGCCTCGACTGCCCTAAACGCCCGCCCTTGATTTCTCCTATTTCATTAATCCTTGATTTTAATTCCAATGTAGCTTGTGAAAGGGGTACATTCGATCCCTCATTATCGAGCATATATAGGATCAATATGTTTGATGCCATGATTGCCATCGTACTTGAGCACGTACGGGATCAAAATGTTTGTAGGGTAAAATGGCCAACAAATCAACTATATCCTAGAAAAAATGCGGAATTTTCTTCAGTATCCTCATGTATATGATACATTTATTTATAAATTTGACAATAAATTTTGTTGTCATTGTGGTAAATAGAGTTATTGTTTAAATAATTGTAGTTTTGTTAATTGTAATTACTTCACCTACGACATATTTACAAGTTTGTGAACAAATGGTTGTCAATGTGGTAAATTGGTTTAATTATATGTAAATATATAAAAATATGTTGTAAATTTGTTGTCAATATTATAAATATAATGTAGAAAAATGGTAAATTTTATTCAGATAATTGTAAATTAAAAATATGGTATAATTCAAGATATTATAGACGACCCCGAGAAATGCATCTCCTTGAATCTTACAAGCTTTTAATCTTGTAATATGAGACAACACTACATTCTCACTATGGCTATCTAGCTAGCTCGTTTTAGCGATGATGTATTTGTTCACTATACTCTCGATGAAAATATTTGTAGAGATAATTTGATCGAAAAGCTCTACAATTATTGAAGTCGTGTGTTCATAGTAAGGGGCTAGATAATTGCAAACTAAAATACTTCCATCTATGATTGGAAGAAGAAACAATAGCAAACTGATCGATCGAGGTGGTTGGATTGGCCATCAACCACTCAACCACCGAGAATTTGATAATTTACATGCATGGTTCTAGAGTGAGTGAGCATGGCAGGTCTGTAGGCCAAGACACAAAAAGTGGTACAATACAATTCTGGCAAAAAGCCAAGTGTCTTTTCATATATTTCTTGCATTTGTTATTATTCTTTCATTAAGTTGCCTTGAAAGCCAAGGTTCCCTAATCCAAGCATTGCTTCCAGAGCAAGCATCTGCGAAAAAAGGATCATATATATAATTAAGGTGCACCAAATCTTCATGTAGGATCCCATGCATATAATGTTCAAGATCGATAACAGATCCCACCTTTATATTTGAATAGAATGGTGAACAAATTATGATTTATTTAGGGAATTAGGTTTACTGGCTAGCAAGTTCAAGAGTTGAAAATTACTCCAATATAAAAAAATGAACTTAATAAGTTGCACTTCATATAATTTGGATTATTAGGTTCAGTGCTGACTTAACATGCATGTGCCCTGGCTTGAAGGACGTTAATTGACTATTGATACGATTCTATATGCGAAAAAGAAATTATGAAATAAACTTAAACTTAATCAACAACTGTCTAATTGGGGGTTAGTTAACCTCCAGCTGGTCTTGATCCAAGGGTACAACAGCCTCCATCTTATTAAGACTAGTGTGCATTTTAAAGCACCTAAATGTGTTCTTTGTTCACTTTGATTGCAATGCCACAGCCTCCATCAATTCCTCTCCTCCTTTGGCCTTTTGTTTTGTTTTGTTTTTTTTTTTTTTTTTGACAAATGTTCCTATTTTACTTTTCACAGTGAAACATAAGTGGTAGTTTGGAAGATAAAGAATAAGACAGTGACAAACAAACCAACTGGCTAACGGTGGATGGTGTTATTACAATGTTGAACTTTGAAGAGAAAACAGAAAAGCATGAAGTGGAAGTTGCCGATTTAGGAATTGACCAAGAACAGCTCTTATGATTTACAGATTCACATGCAAAATCTGATAGCGGTTTCCATCATACGCCCACAATCTATAGTATAGCCACCTCCAATCACAATGGCATTTTGCACATTGATATAGACGTTTTGAGACACCCCCTACATTAACTCATTAAGACCTCAGCATGACACCAAATTTAATATACCACCTCTCTACCCCCAAATAGGTAAACTTTATTCCCAAGACAGTAAAAAAAAAAAGTCAAATTTAAACAAGACAGTACTCTGTAATCTGTACTTGAATAGTACGTGTCTGTGATCTTGATTTTTCGAAAAAGGTATCTTGAAATAAAAGAAATCCCAAAAAGGGATTTTATTGCAGAGTTACTGGGATAGAAAGAAAACTAGAAAAGGGTTGAAAACTTTTGAATGGGGCCTGGAATTGAGTCATTTTGGTAACACAGTGTGTAGCCAATATCATAATACTCTTATCATTATAGCTGGCAAGAGCTGTCCTCTTTCTTTAGGCCCAGCATCTCCTCCATTCTTTCCTTTCAAAATCAAATCCCTCTGTTTCTCTCTGTCTCTCATTCTCATTCTCTCTCTCTCTCTCTCATCTCTATTGGTGTCAACGTGCTTGGGTTGTGGAGGGGTTAAGAAACCCTTCTTCTTCTTATACAATCTGGATTGGGTTTTTGTAGTTGAATAAGAAAGAGAGAAACTTGAGTGGATATGAGTGCGTCCAGGTTCATAAAGTGTGTCACTGTTGGGGATGGAGCGGTGGGCAAGACTTGTATGCTCATCTCTTACACCAGCAACACTTTCCCAACGGTAAAGCCCTCTTCTTTTCTATTGCTTCTTTGTTCTTTAGTCTTGGCTGCTGTTAAAGTTTGAGCCTTTGAAGAAAGGAACTGTGAAAGTTTGAGTCTTTGAGGGTTTTGTGTAATTGGGTTGCTCAATATGGGTTTAGTGTGGCAGTTCTTGTTGCAATTTGCTTGCTTTTGTTTGGTTGTCAAGAATGGAGGATGAAATGGCTTGGTGTTTTGGATTATGCTTCATGATTTTAGTAAAGAAACAAATTCTGGAAATGACAAATTGCAAGGGTGGGAGGGTTATTGTGCACAATTGATGAAGTTTTGATTTTGACATGAGCGATTTGAAGCTTTTTTACCTTTTCAAGTTGTACAATTGGTCTTTTTGATATACGCTTTAATTGGTGTAGAATGAACAAATCTTTGGTTGTTAATGGAATTCGATTCTTTATGTTTGAATGGAGCTTATCAGAGCCCTAACCTAGTGGACATTTTGTTAAAAGGGTTTTCTTGGGTTTGTTCAGTTGACTTTGACCCTTTCTATGATCTGTCTTTCCTGATATTATGCTGATTTTTGTCTCAACTAAGACATTAAGCTCAGAGAAGTGGACAATATTACTTACTACATTTTTTTTTGTTTTACATTTTTGTTTTAACCTTTAGTTCCAGCTTACAGAAGTCGTTAACCGATCATATGTGCTCAATAGAAAACTTTCTCGCTAGTACTTAGACTAAGCGTCTATATGATGAATTTATTGTAAATTCAAATAGCATGTCTGTAACTTTGATCATTTTTATCAAAACCTGTTTGTTTGTTTTTGTAAGTTTGTTGATATACAAGGTTGGATTATACAGAAAAAATCTTATTGTGTTTCTTTTGTTGCGATTTGTGAGCAGGATTACGTGCCTACTGTGTTTGACAATTTCAGTGCAAATGTGGTTGTGGATGGGAGCACAGTGAACTTGGGGTTGTGGGATACTGCTGGTAAGTTTGAAGCCCCGACATATTCCATCCTCATAGCTATCTATTGTCTTCTTTTAAACCAAGGCTTGATGTCTTACTTTTATGGAACAGGGCAGGAAGATTACAATAGACTAAGACCATTGAGCTACCGTGGGGCAGATGTGTTCTTACTTGCATTCTCTCTAATTAGCAAGGCCAGCTATGAAAATGTTGCCAAGAAGGTAAGACTTGCATCAAACACACTGTTGTCATCACTTGCAGAATTTTTTCTTCTTCTCTTCACACTGTTTTTGCTATTGTTTAGAGTTTGATGCCTTGGATCTAGCTTTTCTTTGTGTGTATTTACTTATTCCTTGCTCTGTATGTTTCAATGATCAGTGGATTCCTGAATTGAAGCATTATGCACCTGGTGTTCCAATTATTCTGGTTGGGACAAAGCTTGGTTAGATCTATACTCCCTTGCTTTACTTTTGCTTTCATATTACATTACATGCGATTACTACATACCATTTGTTTGTACTTTAATTCTCCAAATTATAGTACTTTACGTTTCCTTTATGATTTTGTTTCCTAGGCTCGTAAGGTTGGTTGGAAGCCATTTATAGTTTCATAGTTCATTTGCTCCATAATGCATTACTGTTCACTTCCACATGTTAATTCTTTGGCTTTCTAGCTTGCTTTCTCTTTTACTTGCCAATCATCTTTTGCAAAATCTCTTTGTATAGGTTGTTATCGTAAAGATTAACAGAACTCATAAACTTTTGCATTGGATGTTGTGAAATAGTGCGCATATAAGCTTTATCTGATTGAAGCACGTGATGTGTGATTCAAGGCATTGCAATGCCTGTTTTGTGTCTAAAGGATGCCTAGGCATGATATTCTTTTTTGTACATCTTTGTTGGAGATGGATAGATGACGTTCAACCATATGGATAGCATTCTAGAAGTTTCTGTGTTGGATTTTACATGATCAATAAAAAAAAAAATTATATCAAATATATTATTAATTCTTAATCACTATTGATCTGAATGTCCTTCGCTTTTAATTACCGCTAAATTTGCTTCATCTAGATCTTCGCGATGACAAGCAGTTCTTTATAGATCACCCTGGTGCAGTGCCAATTACCACAGCTCAGGTAAATTCTAGTTCAAACTAAGTTGATAATCACATTTTTCCTTTTTGATAAATCTTGATTCATGTAGTCAGTCCAACTAGTAGGACGCAGATTTAGTATCACCACTTTTATTTATTGGGTTCTTTTTTTCTTTTTCTTTTTTTGAAGGGAGAGGAACTAAAAAAACAGATTGGAGCTCCAATTTACATAGAATGTAGCTCAAAGACACAGCAGGTTTGTACTTTCTACCTAAATCATAATGCGGTAAACCCTTGGGGATTATGCCATGTGTCTAATTGCTAATGATGCTGGTGTCAAATACCCCTTATGTAAATGCAGAATGTGAAAGCAGTCTTTGATGCCGCAATTAAAGTGGTTCTGCAGCCACCAAAGCAGAAGAAGAGAAAGAAGAGAAAGGCACATGGTGCCTGCTCTATATTGTAATTGCTGAGATACTAGTGTTCCGAGCAGTGTGACTAATTAGTCATTTATCCATTAATCTCTCACAGATCGCAGCCACCGTTATCTTATCAATCTCAAGGAAGCAGAAGCCGAGCATGGTAGTTTCGACTGATAGATGTAACAGCTCATTTTACACATCAAGTTCGTTTTCTCTATCTGCATGTGTTCTGATTTGTATATTAGTGATGATTTGAACTACCCGTTTGGTGAACTCTTTATTTTCTTTGGGTTAGATTTCCCTAATGTACTCTATATATAGTACTGATACATTCTTTCATCAAGTTCAAGATTCTATATATGAATGGTAAATTGGTAATATACTATTTGGAGTCTGCACTCTGAAAGTTCTCATTAGAGACTCTTAACTATTGGGAGTATTATATGTTCAGACTTTAGAAAGAACAACTCTCTTATCTTACAATTTGACACGTTTTTTTGCAAACGTATGAGTAGGATTGCTGGATTTAACCATGTTAAAACGTGCGCTTATTATTTAGTCGAGCAACAAACAACTATGTACTAGCGATGCGTGTATTTTGAAGAAACGGTTCTAGAGTAGCTGTGAATATACTTGGACAGAAAGATCTGTTTGTATTTCGTTCGAGAAGATTTTCGAAGTCTTATGCGTCCATCGACTTCAAAACTATCCCATATTCTCAAGAACCGACCCACTTGAGCTAAACACGAATATCTTTTCTTTTGGAAGGTGGGTATGGGAGTCGTTCTCATGACATATGATTGGCCTAAAGGATCTTTTTCACTCAAAATCGTAGCCTTTTGGTAAAAGTAAAGCATGCCCTCACATTTAGAATCTGTTAACTCTCAGCTTCTTGTTCCCAAAATGATCACTTTCAGTAATTTGTTATAGTATCAATTTCTGTTCAAGGGGAAATTCAAATTGCAATGGAATATACATATATGGTCAACAGCTGTTTACATAAAAAGAAGAAGGAGATAGGTGTGACAGCAAACTTTGTTCTGGGAATTTGATTCTATGCCCACTTTCATCAGAACAAAAGTGTTCAATTCATGTACCTCTCTCTATCTTCATCGCACAACTCCTTAAATACACCCACCACCACATTCCATTTTGCAGGGTGTCAATAGATTGTATACCTTTTGGAAATCCATTCCAATTCTCTTGAATTTTTACTCAACCCTAGAGACTTGATTTTGTATTTGCTCAGATGGCTTCAAAGAGAATATTGAAGGAGCTCAGGGATTTGCAGAGAGATCCACCAACTTCATGCAGTGCAGGTATTAAAGAAATTTGAATTGATATGGAAGTCATTTTTGTTTTTGTGTTATTTTGTTGAGAATTTATAACGGAAATTATTCAGGTCCTGTGGCTGAGGATATGTTTCACTGGCAAGCAACAATCATAGGTCCAAATGATAGTCCTTATTCAGGTGGTGTATTTGTTGTTACTATCCATTTTCCACCTGATTATCCCTTCAAACCTCCAAAGGTAGAGAGCAAGTTAATCGATCTCTTCTGCCATCTAATTCCATTTTTTATATATTCTGGTTCTTATCGATTCCTTGTGAGATATACTAATTAATAGATCAAAAATGTTTGTTTTCAGGTTGCCTTCAGGACCAAAGTGTTCCATCCAAATATAAACAGCAATGGTAACATCTGCTTGGACATTCTCAAGGAGCAATGGAGTCCAGCACTAACCATATCCAAGGTGAGATACATATGAGTTTCCTGTTGCATTAAGGAATAAAGTCAAGAATTAACATGAAGCTTAAAATGACATTGCTATAGAAATAAATCACATAATCACAAATAAAAAAAGACGATCCGGATTCCGGACTCGTAGCTAACCAGATGAGTAAAACCAACTGAAACTTATACTTTGGAAATGCATGCGACTGCAGGTTTTGCTGTCAATATGTTCACTGCTGACAGATCCGAACCCTGATGACCCTCTTGTTCCTGAGATTGCTCATATGTGCAAGAGTGACAAAGTCAAATATGAGTCAACAGCTCGGAGCTGGACCCATAAGTTTGCCATGGGATGATGTGATAAACCCTAAGCCTAAGCTGTATAAGTGATTCATATATTCTCAGCTTTCAGTTATTTTATATAACCGTTATCATTATTACATCCAGCTTCTCTATTTCTTGTTGCATGTTAACCTCCAACTTGTAAATTGAGCTCTCTTTGTTCGAAATAAACGGCTGGATACTCTTTTGGAGTAAATTTTCAACATTGGTATTGTTTTCTTGCTTGAAAGAGAGAACTCCTTGAGACTGTCCTGCTCAGCCTTGTACCTGCTTTTATGAATTATGCTTATAAAATGTTTTAATAAGCCAAGAAAGTCAAATATAACACGATTTGGAAGAATAATTTCTGATATGTATTCATCTCACATTGGAAGCTATATAAAGAGGATACAAGATGTACTACAACCCTACTTGCTTGGTACTACCATGTATTACATATACAAAATAGGTAAGTACTAACTACGTACCTAATTTACATTCTTAAATTACATGACTCACGCTAACATTTCCCCTCAACTTGGCGCATACACATCAACCATGCCGAACTTGCTAAGTGAGTCATAAAAGGTCTTCTTAGACACTCCTTTTGTGAGTACATCCGCAAGTTGATCTTCTGAAAGAACAAAAGGAAAGCTAATGATCTTAGCATCTAAATTTTTCTTTATAAAGTGACGATCAACCTCCACATGTTTAGTACGATCATGCTGAACTGGATTCTGTGATATATCAATAGCTGTTTTGTTGTCGCAATATAACCGCATCGCATTTGGCAACTTAACACCCAAATCACGTAGCAGATTTCTCAACCACAACAATTCACACACTCCATGAGTCATATCTCTATACTCAGCCTCAGCACTAGATCGAGACACAACCTTCTGCTTCTTACTCTTTCATGTAACCAAATTACCTCCCACAAAGGTAAAATAACCTGATGTAGACATTATATCTGTAATATTTCCAGCCCAATCTGCATCTGTGAAACTACTAACCTCAAGAATGTTATTGTGTTTAGAGAACATTACTCCTCTTCCTGGAGCTGACTTCAAGTATCTCAAAATCCTCACAACAACATCCATGTGATCCACACTTGGATTATGCATGAACTGGCTCACTACACTTACTGCATATGCAACATCTGGTCTGGTATGTGCCAAATAAATCAAGCGTCCAACTAACCTCTGATAACGAGTCTTGTCGGTAGGAACTTGATCAGGATACTCTGCTAATCGATGATTCTGCTCAATAGGAGTGTCAATAGGTGTGCAATCTAACATACTTGTCTCTGTCAACAGATTAAGAATGTACTTCCTCTAGCACAAGTAGATTCCTTCTCTCCCTCTTGCTACCTCAATCCCTAAGAAGTACTTGAGGTCACCTAAGTCCTTCATCTCGAACTCAGTAGCAAGCTGTCTCTGCAGTCTATCAATCCCTATAGTATCATTACCAGTAATCACCATATCATCAACATAGATAATTATGACTCCTACTTTTCCTTGCTGATGCTTGAGAAACAAGGTATGATCAGAATTACTATGTCTGTAACCAATCTTTCGCATGAACTGTGAGAACCTCCCAAATCAGGCACGGGGTGACTATTTGAGACCATACAGTGACTTTCTTAATTTGCATACAAAATCACCAGTAGAAGTAGTTACATACCCAGGAGGAAGACACATATGCACTTATTCGGCTAATTCTCCATGAAGAAATGCATTCTTGACATCAAACTATCGGAGTGGCTAGTTCAAAGTTCAAACAAGCAGCAAACGAAAGAAGAACCCTGATAGTGTTCATTTTTGCAACGGGAGCAAAAGTTTCATTATAATCAATACCATATGTCTGAGTAAATCACTTTGCAACAAGGTGTGCTTTATACCGGCTCACTGATCCATCTGCGTTGTTCTTCACAGTAAACACCTAACGACATCCCACAGCCTTCTTTCCATGTGGTGGAGATACAAGTTCCCAAGTAAATCCCTTTGAAAAATCACATACATGGGATAAAAGGTTACGGAGCATCGAGACTCGGTATTTAACTAGGGAACAAATATCAAATGGTGTGACAGGTCAGGTACATATAGAATATTGTGAAGGGTTAAAACATGGGTTACACGGACTGACCATATCTCTAACACAGGAAAAGCTTCACCATTGGCATTAGTGACATATGACACGGGTGGAGGAGACAAATCAGTAATATAATGAGAATTATCATAAGTCATATGATCCGAGGCACCAGAATCAATAATCCAAGTATCAGAACGAACAAAGCTAGAAACTTTTAAAGCCATACCGATTTTACCACATGCTGGAGTCATATTAGTTATGGGAATATTCCCATTGTTGCAATATTGACCAACCGCATGAATAGATTTATGTGAGAACTCAACTCTCCAGCCATTCTTGCCATCTAACTCATAAACGACATTCTCTGCATCTTTACTGTGCACAAAATCAATGAAAGCATAACCCGGTGGCCTTCTTGCAACCCATATTCTTCTGATAATTTAGAAGCCGCGGAACTCATTTTCGAGTTCTCCTTCTGAAATCCAAGAACCCAAATTTCCAATATACACCCGAGACATTCTTTCGGAGCGGGTCGGATGGTTGGACTGGATCGGATATGAAAATGGGTCGGGCCGAAGCAGGAACCGGGTCGGGTCGGGAAGAAGCAGGAACCGGGGAACCGGGTCGGGTCGAAGATTTGACGCGGGTTCTGTCAAAACCTTGAACCGGATCGGATAGGGTTTTCGCGAGAGGGACGACGCCGGAGGAGCAGAAGCCGGAGGAGGAAGACGGGCCTCAGGACGACGCGCTGGCCTGAGAACGACGATCTTCTGGGTACCGAACCACGTCGAGCATATGGGACGCCGGAGAAGGAAGACAGGCCTGAGGACGCCGCGCCCGGTCGGAAAGTGAAGACGCGGCCTGAGGACGACGCGCCCGGTCGGAGAGAGAAGACGAGGTCTTCTGGGTACCGACAAACAGTCGACGCCTAAAGCAGAAGCAAGGGGACCGACGAGGCTGTTGTTGGCAAAAGTGTGCAGAACTTCTTTCCCGATGAGGCTGTTGTCGGCAAAAGTGTGCAGAACTTCTTTCCCAACGAGGTTGTTGTCGGCAAAGTGTCTGGCTGATAAAACCAAACCCTGGACCAAACGTAAGCGATCTGATTAGGAAAAGATTAACAAACCCTAACAATGGGGTTTAGTTGGAAGAAGACAAACCAACTTCACACGTCTGATAGAGAACCAACGCCAGACGAAGAATTGCAGCAGAAAAATAAAGAGACAAATTAAGTCTTTTCGGATCTTTGCTCTGATACCAAGTCAAATATAACACGATTTGGGAGAATAATTTCTTATATGTATTAATCTCACATTGGAGGCTATATAAAGATGATACAAGATATACTACAACCCTACTTACTTGATACTACCATGTACTACATATACCGAATATGTAATTACTAAGTACCTAATTTACATTTCTAAATTACATGACTCACTAACAAAGAACACCATATATGCTACTTTAAAAAGGCTCCAAAAAAAAAACAATTCCATGCCGGTGGTGGTAATATCGTAATGATCTCTCATTCTCATCATCATCACGAAGTCGACGAAGAAGAAGATTATTGTTCAATCATATGGCGGAAAGGCCTTATATATACAGAACTCACAGAGTTGGCGGAAAACCCTAACTAATTAAATGACCAAACCCTTGAAATGGGTTGAGTTTTCATCAAAGTTGTGATAGACAGTACAAGGTTGTCGCCTAATAATCTCATAAGATCACGGAACCATGTCATGTAATCACTCTGAAAGTGGGCTTGTTTATACATCCTTCACCTCAAGGCTTTTGCCTTTTGGGTGTGTACTGAACAAAATTACCAGTTAACCTAATTCCACTATCCCATATTTCCAAGGCCTATATCATACCAAGAGAATGAGCAGTGAATAACTAACTTATTTAATATGTGAATTGCGTCTTAGCAGCGTATATCACCTAATTAAGTCCTTAATACTCCAGAAGTGGTAGCTACCATTCACTGTCACTACCTGTTCCACTAAGAATCAGAGTCGTCATTCTTCTCTAGCACCCATTAGCTTGTCCCTTGCTAATCGAATCACACAAGTAGCTGAGTCTTGGCGATCTGATAATGCATATTACTAATTACGCACATTTGACATCAAATTCAATTATTCAAGGGTCATTCATGCCATATGGTCATATGGAGTGTTTAATTATGTATATATACGTACGTGTTTGTAATAAGTGTATGGTTGATTAGTGATTTATAAGCATATATGGTTGACATTTTTATGATTAAAAAAGAAGATCGGTAGGGCATAACTTGACCTACCATTGATTCTCCTAACAAATAATTTCCATGCATGGCTCCAAGGCAAGAAAAAGTTGATTGCACACAACCATGGTCCATCGGAAGTGACCCATAAACCGTCGGTGGCATGTGGAGAGCAGAAGTTAATGAACCCTTCTCTTGATTAATTTCTTGATTAAGATTATCGAATGAATAATGAACAATACAACACTTCCGTAATTAAAAATGATAATTTTTAACAAAGTACATATATTGTAATAATCACTAATTAATAAAGAGCACTGATTTATTAACGACTTCATTTGCTTTGAAACAGTAGTGACATATTGAAAGATGAGGGTGAAACAACTAGAGAAGATGAGAATCTTCTTAAGTCTCTCCCAAAGTCTCAAAGGAAAAAAGTGAAGTCTAAAAAAGATATAAGAGATCCTTACCCTGCCCTTAATCGGACGTCCGTGGTGCGTCTTAATCTTTAATGCAATTGGCTTTGCTTTTAGTTTTGTTTTGGTTGCCTTCTGGTTTTGTTGTTTCTTTTAAAGGGTTTTTGGTTTCATGTCTCTCCTTAGATACTATCTTTTTTATTTAATAAATTTATTTTAATTGAAAATAATAATAATAATAATATTGAAAGATATTCAGTTATGTAACACAATTACAAACCATAATGCCCAGTAATAAGTTGTGTCACCGCCGGGAAATAGATCTAATAACACTTAGCTTTACTCTACTACTAAACAACAACGATTATTATTTGCCCAAACTGTGTAGCTAGTTAAGAAAAAAAAAAAAAACCCTAGCCGCGTTCTCTCCCTAGCCTCTAGGACTTGAACGTTGACCAAAACTTATCTATTCTTCATGGACCTTCGGTCCCTGCGCACGTCGACCTCCAACCATCCAACGCCGACAACAGAGTTTCAACACCTCTAACAGAGACGCGGCGCACCCTCTTCTTTGAACCCGCATCAGAGGACTCTTTTTGGCCACGGCCAAGAAACGAGTCCGACTTCGCCGCTAATTACTTGAAACTCTAGGTCTCGGTATAGGGGCTCCGAAATTTTGGGAGCGTTTTTTTTTTTGCGTATGGCCCATGTGTTTCTTTCTTTGAAGAAAATGCCTATTGTAGAATCCAAAGAAAAATACTTAATTATATCAAAGTTTTGCATTTCAAAGTTAAATGTTCATTGTTATTGTAATATTACTATTGTATTTAATTTGATGTTTATTGGAATTTTTCTATCAAAAAGACCTTTCTTCTCCTTCTTAAACTTCATTTCATTTTCAAATTTAAATTTATTTACTACTTACCGCCGTACATAATTTTAGATTTTGGGAATGCCGTCTAGAGCCTCCAGTTTATAGCCAGCCGGTCGAAAGTCTGTTTTATTGGCGAAAGCAAAATTATCGGGTTCGTGGGATTTCCCGTAAAATTTGCCGGTTTTTTCACCGGCTTTAAATTAACACTTTAATGTCTGAACTTTTACTTCTGCAACCCAAAACACAAAAAAAGGTAAAGAGAGCAACATAAAATTACCAGACACACTTTCGTCCACTTTTGGCGGGAATTCACTCTTCTCGCCGACACAATTCTCAAACCCAGCAAAAAGAAAAGCATAATTCTTTTTTCATTTCTGATTTTCTTCTTCCCAAAACCACCCATCTTTGGACGTATATCTTTCCTGTTTTGAACGAAGTAAGATGCTTTTTAATCTTGAATGCAATTTCTGGGTGTTGAATTTAGTTGCAGTTGGTAGGCTTACGTTATTTGGCGACTTTTCCTTTTGATGACAAGTTGGGGTTGAATCGAGCCACGAGTGGGTACAAGATTTAGGTACATTATTTGTCTCCTCATATTTATCTTTTCCCTTTGATCTTGTGCATTTGCTTATAGTATTTGAACTTTCCAATCGGGTTTGGTTCTCTCTCTTTTGGGTCAAATGGGTTTTGTTTGAAATTTATATATCTGCAGTATTTAATTGGGAACCATTGACGGGGGCCATGTATGTCCACAAGCGTCAGTTACTTATATACTGGGGGTTTCATTCAGTCATTCATCTTCTAGCCTGAGTGATCATGGTGGCTTTTCTGTAACAGGGTTTGAATGTAAAGTACAAAGAAGTGGGAAGCTCCAACATCAGAAGAGATTTGCACTACAAGTTGAGGAAGGATTGGAAGTTGTAGACTTACACGTGGAGATTTTGAAACAGAGAAAGATCAGAGGCATAAACAAAATGAAATTCAAGGATTCCAAGAAGCACAAGAAGAATAGTAAGAAGAAGAATGTGGTCTTGGTTGGGATTAAAATTGATGGCCAAAGCAGAGAGCTTCTTGGATGGGCTCTCGCGAAAGCTGCTGAAGCCGGAGACTGCGTTCTTGCTGTTCATGTCTGTCGAAGTTCTGGTGAGCTTTGCAGATATAGTATCTTATGTTTTCTCTAGTTTTAAACATTGCTATGTTTTGGTCAGTCTTTTCATTAGCTAATTAGTTATATTCTGTTAAATTTTAATTTAGTGTAGAAATGTAGATTAACAGTTCCACAACGCAACATGCCTGACTATTTGGTAGGATAACTGATAACATACTCCTTGTGTTATTATGTACAGATCAGTCGGTGAGAGACAAGCCAATAGTGGATAGTTATGTAGAAGCTTATGAAGGGTTATGTAATATTAAAAAGGTTTGTTCATCTTCACTACTATTTCACTATATCTATATACTGAAAATTTGAGCTTCGATTATGAAGTGTCACACTTGAATTTCAGGTACACCTAATCAGTCAGGTATTGACAGGAAGATCAATCCGAAAGGCACTAGTGAGAGAGGCAAAGAACCATGAAACTATGGCTGTAGTTGTAGGCACAAGCAATCCAACCACTGAAGGGTAAGGGAGAGAGTGTGAAACTCCGGGAGAAAGAAGTTGCATTGGCGTTTAGTGTATGTGAATTGTTTTTTTTATTTTCTGATTTCTCCCTACACATAACATTTGTAGGGCTAAGGATTCTACTGCGAAATACTGTGCAAAGAAATTGCCTCCAAGCACAGATGTTGTGGTAATCGACAAGGGGGAAATTGTATACAGAAGATGTACAAGTGATGAACAATCAGGTTGGTATTTTGAGTCCTAGAATATAGATTCTACTCGTCGGTCTCTCATGAACACTAAATTCAGTTTCGGTTATGGCAGGTCTAGCAGGTGATGAGGCAAGGCCAAGTATGAGTCAGATTTATAATTCTCTTCCTAGAGGAAAAAGCCAATCTGAGTTTGGTGACTCTGAGGCTGAAACAGAAACTCTTAAATCATTTTCTGATAAGGCTCAGAGCTCCCAACCTAGTCCCATGCGTGACATTGAAGACCTGAAGAAAGAAAACAAGAGAGCTCATAATAGATCAGCTTCTTCACTTAGTATAGGAGAGTCTGCAGAGAAGTGCCTCGGCTGGCCTCTGCGTAGAGCAACTTCTGTGAGTACACAAATCCCAGGCACAAAGAACATGTCTGTGGTGCAATGGGTGATGAGCTTACCAGATCGTTCCCCACAGCAATCTCCTAAGTGTTCAGTTATTAGAGAAACTTCCTTTGAAGGAGGTATCAAGAGTACTTCTGCTTTGGAGGAGCTACCAAATGAGTTGAAGAGTCTCCTGAAAACAAATCGTTGCAGATGGTACAGTCATGAGGTTCTGAAAACTGCAACCTCAAATTTCTCCTCAGGTATTTAACACTGCTTTGTCCTGAGATTGCCCCCTTTTGTTCTCTTCTTAGGTTCTCAAGTGTTTCTGCATCTAAGATAATCTTTCTTTTGACAGAGAATCTTATTGGAAAAGGAGGATGCAACCTTGTGTTCAAGGGAATTCTACCAGATGGCAAGAAAGTGGCAGTAAAGCTTATGAAGTCATCCAAAGCAACGTGGAAGGATTTTGCTCATGAAGTTGATATCATCTCTTCATTGACGCACGTGCATATTATGCCTTTGCTTGGATTCTGCTCTGAAGAGAATGTTCTAATATCCGTTTATGATTTGTTGCCTAAAGGAAGCTTAGAGGAGAATTTGCATGGTAAGTGTCGAGTACTATAGTCCATGTGTTTTATTTTTCTTGGTAAACGCTCTAAGAATTTGATTCTGAATTGTAGTTGCAGGCAAGAACAAAGGCAAAGCTTTATTGTCATGGGAAGTGAGATTCAAAGCTGCTGTTGGGATTGCTGAAGCTCTGAATTACCTGCATGACGATTGTTCTCCACCAGTTATTCATAGAGATGTCAAGTCTTCAAACATTCTTCTCACACCAGAGTTAGAACCACGGGTCAGTAATCATCGGAAAAAAATGTGACTAATATATGAAGATCACATAACTTTTGACGTTAATTCATTGCTTGCATTCATTTGACAGTTATCTGATTTTGGCCTTGCAATATGGGAACCAACAACTACGTCTTCCCTGACTGAATGCACTGTAGAAGGAACCTTTGGTTATCTTGCCCCTGAATATTTCATGTATGGAAAAATCACTGACAAAGTTGATGTCTATGCCTTTGGTGTAGTCCTGCTTGAACTATTATCAGGAAGACAACCTATTGGCTCTGATGCTGACAAACAGCAAGAGAGTTTGGTCATGTGGGTAAGTCCACCTCAGTAATTCATTTCCTTCTTCTTTAACTTCTTTCAATTATTCAGGATCAATGACATTGAAACATATTCCAGGCAAAGCCTAAACTAGAGAATGGAGATGTTCATAACATATTGGATCCAAACTTCAATGGAAAGTTTGATGAGATTCAGGTACTGAGAATGGTTCATGCAGCAAAACTGTGCATCATACGCTCAGCTAGGCTTCGCCCTAAAATGAGTCAGGTACAACACCATTTTTTGCATATAAATAATTTGTAAGCAATAGATTCTGTGTAAGTATTAGAGCGAAGATCCAAGTTTCATGCTCTTTTATTTTCCTCCTCAGATAGTGAAGCTCCTAAAAGGGGATATAGATGTGGAAACATATGTTGGCCCTCCATTTTCTGATGTCGAGGATTCAGAAAACCGAGATGACAAAGATGATGAAGTTTATCCAAATTCAAGTGCAGAGTTACATTTGAACCTTGCACTGCTTGATGTTGACGATGATACAACATCTTTCAGTAGTATGGACCAGAGCAACCGTTCTTGGGAAGAATATTTAAAAGGAAGATGGAGCAGATCATCAAGCTTTGATTAGCTTTTCTTGTAAACTCTTGATCTTTTTTCTCCACTTGTTTTGAAGTTGTGAATCTCATACTCATTCAGATATGTACTTAGCAAATCTGTACAGTATAGGGAAATGAATGCCTCCCTAAGAGTGAGGTGATTTGTAGATGTAAACATGTACAGATCGATAATAAATGTAGAAGTAATAGTGTGCAAAGGAAAGTCTGCAGCTTATCAGATCTCAAAGGCTGTAATATTTTCGAACATATATATAGCATACCGTGCCAGATAGATGTGAACCTTCTCCTCCACCGGGAATCTAAATATTAACAGAATTGAAGCATCTATAGCTAGTTTGGAATTTGAAACTAGCCTACATTATCAAATTCTCAAAACATCAAGCTCTAGGCACTATAAAGTAAACAGATTAAAATGAGTGCAGATATTATATCAAAGTTTGGTTCATGTTGGTTGGCTTCGAGCTTGTTGCTACATCAATCCGATTACATGAAAGGCCAATAGCAACAACCAGACCTATTTGCAAAATGGCACAAGTTTCTCACACCTATACTTAAAATAGTGATGCATATGGATAGCAAAAATGATCATTACTAGCTGCACTAGTATTCTGATTTGTTTCATTCCTGAGTGGCCGTCTATCATAGAGCCACTGCTGATCACTAAACTCAGTGTTCAGAGTGTCCAAGGGAGGAGGATCCCAATTCAAAACCAACTCTCTAAATTGCGATTCAATCAGCAGAGAACCACTTTCAGAAATATCCTCAAGTTCTCCATAAGGGTAATGGAACTCACAGAAAGGCCTAGAACCCAGTATTTGTTGGAAAATATCAATTTGTTTGCTAGATAGTACTTGATGCATGCGCTTTTTCAGTTCAAAAAGATCAATGCCCGAGAGATGAAAGGAGAAAACCCAACAAGAACAGAAGCTTTTAGCACCATAACCATGGTAATGCTGATCATTAGGGTGCAATTCTATGCGCTTTCTCCTCTCTATGATTTGGAAATTTTCAGAAGAATCATGTTGGAAGTGGAACTCCATAGTCTCCATGGGCTGCGAAGGCTTTTTTTCAGTGAGGCTAGTGTCTAGATCTTTCCTTCTCTGCTCAGCAGTCTCCAGATTTTCCCTTCTTTTCCTCTTTTCTTTTCTTCTCCTCTTTTGCTTCTTCCTTTCCCTGTCAGCATTTAGCTTTAAAAAAAACTAGGTAGAAATCATCAGAATTACAAGGAATTAAGAGACCAAACTAACAAGAAATATCAAATAAAGTGATGTGAACATGCGATAAAGGAAAATCTATTATCTCAGACAACCCTAAACCCAACCAAAAGAAGAGTTATAAAAAGTTTTGCCTTGAATTTTACCTTAAAGTGACCTCTGTCTGGAATTTCTCTTTAGTCAAGTATACTATCTGTAAATAATACCTTCAATAACTATAAAATTTTATTATCTAAGCTAACAAATATAGTTGCTGCATCCATTCCTAAACATGCATATTCTCTTTTATGATGTCTAAAACCACAGAATGACAAATTCAACCCTTTTTCTGATGCAGTATTGCCCATCATGAGCACAAAATCACAAACTATCCAGAAGGATTGGACTGGAGTCTGGAAACGGTGTTTCAGACCAAGAACTTAACCTGTTTTTGATGTTCAAGCAAACTACATTCACATAATCACATTCACTAAATCATATGGAAAATCTAAATTCAGGATTCATACAAAACCACTCTGCTATCATCTAATAGTCATCAATATTCAAAGACGAGGGAAATTGTATGCCAAGTACTTTTCCTATTGTATTTTGTTTTGTTCGTTTTGTAAATCTTTTTTCTTTTTTTCTTTTTTAACTCCCCACAATTCTTCTGTGCTGAGATTCGAACTCATGTCAAATACAAAGATAGTTTACAAATAACCAACAACACGTACATATTAACAAAATAAACCATCAATTGTAAATGGAAACTGTTTGCAGTAAAGTACATTATTCACAACATCGATCAGTGTTAGTATCTTGCTTGATAAGTTTCATATTGGTGTGAAAAAAAAAGAAGATGAAAAATAATAACCGAGTCGATCGACAGCAATGTGGTTGTTCTATGCAGAAGAAATATCACACGGCTGTATAGATGCATTTACTAAAATTGCATTGGCAATTGAAGCACAAGAACATGACAAGAGTTTACAGCAGACTAATGTGCTTGGAAACTCAGATCTAGAAGTTTAGACTTTAGACCTGCCTAAAAAAATTGTGGCTATATGTAGAAACCAGAAAGAGAAGCTAATTCACTAGACAAGTAATTAATGCAAAACAGTAATGCAAGTAGCAGCTGCATAAAGTAACAGCAAGTTTCACACTGAGCTTTCCTAGATGAAGCAGGAAAGCATTGACTTCCACACATAGGTGATAGGTCTATCTGCTAGTGCATTCTGAACCAAGGGAAATATCTACTGAAAGTAGTGCATCGGATGAAGCTGAGTCTTCTGCCATATGAGGTGTATCCATGGCCATTTCAAATAGACTGTAGCGTCTCTTTATTGAGTTTATTCTGGTAAAATAAAGCTTTGGCATGGTTTGCCACCTGAGTAGGAGTCCTAGACTTCACATAATTTTTCGATATCCCACGCCAATCTTCTTTCTCCGAATTCTTAAGACCAATTAAGAACATCCGATGCTCCTCTTCTGACCATGGGATTGTGACTAGTCTTTTACCATCGGAGGGAGGCATGGCCCGGGTCGTAGCTTGGAGGAGAATCCGGTTTGGGAGAGGAGGATTGGTAGTATTTTTCTCACTGTTTGCCATTTCAATTCTCTTCGAAATATAAAATATGTGCTGCGAGCAATGGCTGCACTATATATATAATGGTTGCACTGTTGAACTTTATGCTTATCAATGAGAGAACTGGGTACGTTGAGTATCCTAATTCTAAGGAAGTCAGTTTGTTTACTAAGTCTGCTGGAGTCCCAAGTCTTTAGGAGTGAAGTTCATGAGTACGTAGGAGTCTTGTTTTGATAGAATTTGTGTTCAGTGCAATCTATATAGAATTTTTGAGTTGATTTTCAGTTACCCCAAAAGTTTATAGGCCAATACAAGAATAAAGAAACAAATCTCACAAATCGCTCAATTACAATATTACTAGCTTTCCTTTAATTTTTTAATTTTTTTATTCAGTTTTATTTGAGAGAGTTTGTAGGAGAAATAGTTTCAATATTATTTTTTTACTCTTTCTCCACCATGGCCTGTTCAACCTAGCGTTTCAGATGTTGACCATATATATGTGTGTATTTGATTACTAATATTAGAGATATAGGAGGAATAACTAGCTGTTCAGTACTATATACAAAACAAGAGTGGAGACCAGTATTAGTGCATTTTTAATCAAATTTATGCAGAAATATTACATGCATATTGCACATTAAATAGAGAATTTGAGACCAGTATTAGTGCATTTCTAATCAATTTAATTGGAAGAAGTCAAGGAACATGCTTCCAATTGCAAATTTAGTAGAAGCTGATTCTCGCTCAATACGCTTCTTTGTGCTGCAAAGCTTTTCAATGAGAGAGTTCTTGTCTTCCTCAAATGCTCGACATTTCTCTTCCCACTCTTCTACAAGTTCAAGATACCGATTAACCAAATTGGATTCAGTCACAAGATCTAGATAAATACGATGTGAGTCTAGAGTGGCGAGCACTGACTTCTTGGTTTCTTCCTCGAGCCTGTCATGAAGGTCATTGCATTTTTCTCTGCACTCACGCAAACAAGCTCGGTAGTAATCACAGTTAGCCTCTGCAGCAGCCAAAAGCTTTGTAGAAGCAGCATTTGCTTCAGCAATCAGAGAGTCAAGTTTGGCAGCTATAGAGATCTTCTCCTGCTCCCATTTGCGGCAATCTTGTTGATAAGCCCGACGCCTTGTCACCATATCCATGTCGCCGTCTTTATTCTCCTTAACCAAGGGAGGAGCTCGAGTACTACTAGTGAACAAATCCTCTTTCATATTCTCTTCCGATTTTTCATTATCTTTTTCCTCTTCTTCAGTTTGAGAGGATTTTTCTGGAATCAGCTGTGGAATATCATCCTCACTTTTATGTTTCTCTAATTGTTCAGCCTTGCTTGTAGGAGTTAAAGACATGGAACCGTAATTAAAGTACATGTCGAGAGCAGTGAATATAATGTAGAACGTGTAGAAACCGATTGCCACCATTACATTCCAAAGCTTTGAAGGCCAAACCATATATATGTGCAGAGCGCTAATAGTTCGATCAATGACCCATTGGATAGAGTAGTATGATAATGCATCTGCATTATAACAAAATCAAAACTAGGTTAAAATGTTTATACATAGAAATAAAATGAAGATTTAATTTTGAGCACATAAATATTGAAGCATATTTGAAGGTACGTACATCTGAAGGAGGAGGAAGACAATATCGGCAGGCAAGTGAGTATATTAATCTCATCACAGTAGTCAGAAGGGTGGCAATGTTGAGATAGGGTAGGTTGGGTAATAGAAGCCACATCACAAACCTGTCAAGTATGGGATAGCGAAGCTGGTTTAAGACGGTCTTGCTCTTCATCTTCTGTATAACATCTGCCATGGTTGCCTGGCTATATAGCTGCTGTAGCTAACCTATCTAGGGTTTAAGATCGATGAAAAAGGAGGCTCGGTACATAACTGGTCTCTATACATTAGCCATATATATACTGTGACCTACATATCAGATATATATGATCACCTACAATACCGCTAGCTGGTTGTTGATTTGAAAATATGTTGATAGTGATCATCTTATCCGGTACTTAAGTTCATTCGATCAGCCACTACGTGCAAGTAATCTAGTGCGAAAATATTTACAGGACTTTTGTCATGTGCATTCTACAAGAGATCGACCAACATGTACGTAGCGTCTTCTTACTATAGATGCACATAACGTAACGCTCGGCAATTTTTATTTTGCTTTCGATATAATTTTCTGATCTTTTTAGATCATGAAATAAAAATTCTCATCCGATAGCAAGACGACGTTGTCGGCACATCGTCTTACTGTCGGATGGGAATTGTTTATTTGGTCCAAGGAAACTTTGTGCGGGGAGGGTTAAACATGGTCTGTGTATGGTGTTCTTTGTGGAGATTCTAGTGAATTCCTGGTGAGGGAGTCAAAGCGCACAAGAGCGGTGGACCTCGTCGACACCGTCGTGGAGGTGTTGTCGAAGACGGCAAGGTTTGTGGGATGCTGGATTGAGAGGTGTGAGATTTCGAGACGACGTGGGTCGTGGTGGTCTCGCTAGGAGGGTCTTGACTACGTCAAGGCGGCAGGGTCGAGCGGAACAACACCAAAATTGCTTGCGCTCCTTGTTTCCGGCGGAGGCATTTATAGAATTAAGGTCGTGTGCCTATGGGCCTGTTTGGTTCACTTATATATTTGGGCTCCTTTTATGGGCTTTCTCTAGCTAGGCCTTGTTTTATTTTTATTTTCATTTGATTAGTTACATTGTCTTGGCTACGTTAGGGTTTAGTTGTCCCTTCTCTTAGAGCGAGGGTGCCATCTCTTCTCTTTGAGCGAGGGTTTAGAGTTTTTGTTAGAGAAGATTAGTCGTTGTGTTGCGGGGTGTGTCATGGTTATGGTGTCGTATCCATGAACTATTTTAACGTCGGTTAGTTCTTATTGTCAATGTAATGTGGAGTTATTTTTTTTCTTTTTTTTTTAAAAAAAGAGAATCTAAGAGTTTCACACCCACCTCCTTGTCGCGACTCGAACTAAGGACCTAATAACCTACTTCCTAGGTAATGATACTCTTTACCACTTGAGCTGTCCCATTTCGTTAATGTAATGGAGAGGTTACCTGTGCATATATGCTAATAATTTTGACATGTAGTTTTTGAAAGGGTTGTTTCTTCTTGAGGTTGACTGGAAAGATGTATTGAGACTTCTAGATTAGGTTAGGTTGCAATTGAATCCTTATCAATTCATCTCCATTGTAATCACTGGTGTTTTGAGTAGGGGGCATGTGTGGATTTTATGTCCACCATCGATATCTCCCTTGGTTGTAATTATATTTCGACTTCATTTTTCTAAAAAAAAAAAAAAAAAAAAATTCATTGAGATTCGATCACTGTTGGTCAATGATAGGAGCATAAAATGCGACGTTCTTAATATGTTTTACTCTTCATTTATACTTTATTTAACCCTTATTATTTTAGAATTGAGTCATAATATAGAGTCATGAGTATTTGATAGAGTTACAAAGAAATCGTGCTAAGAATAGATAAAAATGTACAAAAATGTCAAGTAGCCGATTTAGAGTTGTAAAGATGTTTTGATGGATTTGTTAAAGCCTCGGCTATACTTTTGATGGATTTTTCTTCTCTTATATGCAGGAGACATGTTAAGGATTGAGTAATGGAAGGACTTAGAGAAATTGGAGCAAAAGAAGCTTCCAACAATTGCAAAGCAAAATCGGATCCAGAAGTTCTAGTAATTTCCTGGAAACGTAAATCAACTTCCAGAATTTCTCCAGGACGGACCACAAGAAACTAGAAGGCGTGCCATATATGCATGGAAATATCTACGAGTCTAGTTTCTACAGAACTTAGAATCGCATCAAAAGTTTTACTGAGGATAGAGTTATGCCCGTTGCAAAGCAGCAAGGTCACTGCCCTGCCGAGAAGACTACCTACTGCCCATTTTTGGGAAATTCTGTGTTGCTGCACCAAAAGCCAATCCAAGTACACCAAATGATAATCATTGATCTACATGAAGAGTAGGAGAATCGACCAAGACAAAAGGAAGTGAAGAAAAAGGAAAGAATAAGTTTCCTAGCCCGGTTAGGAAGAAGAGAAGAAAAGCTGCCGGTTTGAAGAAAGTTTTCCCGGTCGAGTTAGGGAACCTTGCAGCCGAACCTTGGGCCATAAATCAATCGAGCATTGTTGTTGATTCAAGAAGGAGTCTGTTGACAGTAGCCGCAGAGAGGCTACAGCAGGCCCACAGACCCGCAGCAAGCGCACCAGGGCCCGGCCCAAGGCCCGGGACCGGATCACCAGCACCCGGTCTCGGGGTCCAGCACTCTATCCTGCCTCCAGGGACCCTGGGGCCGGGGGCGCCAGCCTGCCAAAGAGGGCACCAGAATGTACAAACAGAAGGGAACCAGTCCCACATCGAAGGGTGAGGCCAGCCCTCACCCCCAACCACCTATATAAGGGCCCCATCTACCCTCTTTAATAGGTAACTTATCTCTCTCCCCGCTTACATACGTGCCTTGGTTATATATATCCCAACTATACTAACTTAGGCATCGGAGAGGAGAAGACCGGCCCGCCCGGTATTCCCCTTAGTAAGCAGGATTGCAGGAGATCAAGTTGGATTCATCTGTATGTACCAGGCCCCCGGGTTTAGGCAGAAACAATTGGCGCCGTCTGTGGGAATCAGTTCAAAAAGTTGTGTTGCTCTACCAGCGGGTGGAGATCGGTTAGTTGTGCTCTTATTTATTCCATCGGGAAGAAGAAGAAGAAAAAAAAAGAGAGGAAGAAACCCTGCTGCAGCCCAGTTCCAAGTGGACAGCCCGGCCCGGTTGGCAGCCCAGCCCGGTCAACAATGTCAAGCCCGCCCGGTCAACCCAGCATGGTCCTTCGCGCGAGGCTTCGGTGCGGCAGAGTCCGGTTGCGCCAATTGTTTCACCCAACAGCAGCCTCCATCCCCCCGAGCGTCTCTCCCGTGCAGCATCTCCACCTCTCCCGAGCACCCCTCCAGTGCAGCATCTCCCGGTCCAGCATGCAGCCCAGCATCCAGCAAGTCAGCATCGCCGGACAGCATGGTCCTCCCGGCTTCGTCTTCCGGTGCAGCAGGGACCGGCCCGGCTTCGTCCTCCGGTGCAGCAGCTCCGGTGCGGTTCGTCAACCCCGGTGCAGCACGTCTCCGGTGGTGCTTATCCGATGCGGCTTCGCCTCCGGTCGGTTGGCAGGAGGACGGTGAGCAGTTCCTCTCCGGGTGCCATCCTCAGCTCGTCTCCATCTCCGACCTCCGGTGCAGCTCGTCTCCGGTGCGGCAGGCTCCTCCAGGTCCGGTGCAAGTGCAGGTCCGGTGCGCCTCGTCCTCCTGTGCAGCAGTTCCGATGCGGTTCGTACCCGGACAAGGGTGACCGGACGCGAGGGCTGCCGGACGAGAGTCCCCGGCCGAGAGATATGGAGTGCCACCGGACAAAGGAGAGGAGGAAACCCCGGGCGGGAGAGACGGCACCGGCCGAGAAGGGTCCCGGCCGCGTGAGCCACCGGCCGAGTGGGCCACCGGCCGAGAGGGGTGCCGGCCGAGAGGGAACCCCGATCCGGACGAGGAGGAAGAGAGAGAGTCTGGCCGAAGCAGAAGAACCAGAAGCAGGGAAAGGAAGAGAGAGAAATGGCGGGAAAAGGTGAGTTCAAATGTCCAGGACCGGTCAGCACGGGCCGGTTTGGGCTGCAGCACGCCGGGCCTGGTCAGCTTCCCATCCAACAGTATCATCCAGAAGGCAAATCTCCTCTTGGCACCCAGAAATTTTCTCTGGGCACCCACTGCTCCAAACAGCAAAATCAACCTACAACAGCTTCCAGCAAAGCTAAGTCTTCAATTCTTACAATTATATTTACTCCACCTCTATGCGAGTACTGTTATATATTTGGCAAGCATGTGAATAATTTTCCCGCATGATAATGAATGTGCATCATTACCTGCTACATCGGTAATTTTTAGCTTTGTGGTGCATTGCATAGTCTTTCATGTGTGGCTGGCCGGGATCTTTTCCTCCGGGAAACGGTAAGCCAGTAACAACGGCTGAGGCATTCTCACTGGGGGACTCGTCTCGATATGGCAGAACGCTCGGTCGAGGTCCGCCCGGTACCATGGGCATTCCAACGGCTAAGCCAACACTAACGAAAGACTATGCATGACATCTTCAAGCTACACATGCCTTCATTCTATACGTGATCATGATTTATGTGTTCCATTGATATATGTGTACATATCATTGGTAACCCCGGGCAGTATTCGTATCACCGAGCGGTAACGAATAACAACCCGGTGCTTGATTCTTGTATGTGGCTTAAATTCTGATCACTTGTTTATTCTTATTTGTTTTCTAAAGTACATATCATCCAGAGGCAAAAGGCAGTCCACCAGGAAACCTCGGCAAGAGCCTAATCTTACTTAGGGAATTGGGGGACTGGATGTAGTAGGGGTGACTCGGTCACCACCTATGCTTGGAGGCGCATGATGATCAAGTCCCCAAGTAAGATTGCACTCTTACTCGGGAACTTGGGGGACTTGTTGATGGCATATATGGTACACCGCCAAGCATGTTCGGCGACCTCGTGGACCTTGAAACCGGTGTCATAGGTCCTACTTCCGGCATCTGGCGGGTAGACCGCAACCCCGGCTACATTCCCAATGTCAGAGATCACCGGTGCCGCACCTGGAGGGCGTGCCACCGGGCTCCCGAAGTAGCTTCGTGAGTAGGGAAATGTGTAGTAGTGAGGGTTTGTGTCCCACATTGGAGAAGTTTTAAAGGAGGGAGCCTTCCTTCTCTATAAATAGGAGGCTTCCCCCTTAGTGTTAAGGATCTTGGTTCCAGGGCATTCCACCCTTGTACCACCGATGGCTTATTAGCCGGCTATAGTGAATTCCAAGTGGACGTAGCCGTGCCCTCCGATGGCACGGTGAACCACTATATGTCTTGGTATTCATGTTCTATCTTTATTATTGTGTATCTACCAGGCCCCCAGGTTTAGGCAGAAACAGAGTCCATGCAGCCCTAGTCCATAAAAAAATTCGGCAAAATTCCTAGAAGAACAAGAAGAAGAAATCCAAGTCAAATCCAGAAAAGAAAACTCTTTTCCTTGCCGAATTACAAATCTTTGTTCCTGCCGACTATGCAGTCTCTTCTCCTATATATAGAGGCATCCTCTCTACAAGAAAGGTTGTCACATCTTAAGTCAAAGCAGAAATCTAAAGCTCTACCAAATACTCTACCTTAAGTCTTAGAAAGAAAAACAAGCCGAAACCCTCTCACCACCATCCAGAAAATTCCTGTTGTATTACCTTCATCCTTCATTCGATCAACATACTTTGAAGCCTCTAAGGTGTCTAAAAGTGTGATCCATTCTCTACTCATGGCTTGTAATTCTTTTATTTTTTTATCTATGTCTATGTAGTTCGGATATTCTTTTGGTATTTGTTTGTATGTCGATGTATGAACAATTTGTTTATTTGGTTTTATATGTTTAATTCAGTGTCTGATTTCAATTCTTTGTGTTTAGCTAACTCTAAAGTTTCGGTTTCATGGTTCTGTAAAAGATAATGTGCAAACATAAATCGTAACTAAGTAATCGGTTAGAACTTAGGGATGCATGCTTTGATATAATTCTTGATTTCGTACTTAGTTAGTTTTAAGAATTCGTGTGCAACCGAGATTGCTGCTCTATACAATTGCAATGTATTGTGGGTGTCGATTTCATATGCCGTAGCAACATAGGTTGAACTAGAACAATAAGTCGGTTCGGTTTATGTCGTTGCCTAGGGTTAGAGTAATTCTTAAAACTTGCTTGTCTAATATGAATAGTGACGCCTTACATGTTAACTTGTTTCCAACTAAAAGAGTTCGTGCCTTATATGCTACTTGTTTAATTTCTACAATAAGTGTCTTTGAACCGGTTAGGTAAAGATTAGGGTTATGTAATAAGCTAATTCCAAGTATTTTCGTGAAGTTTAAAATCGATTAGTAAACCAATAAGGAGCTAATTAGGTTGGAACTAAGTCGAGTCTAGAATATTTCAAGCATGTGTTCGTGAGTCCCTACTTGTTACTTGTTTCGTTTTTTTTTTATAGTTTGTGATGAGTTTTTTGTGTGAAACATGTCGACCAAACTTGTACATAGTAGTTTTAGGATTTTATTTCGTGTTTTAGGTCTATAGGGCAGCTATGCTGCCGATTCACTTTCAACCCCCAAATGTGACATTGTGTGTTTATAATGTGAATATGTGTTTCTAATCTTTTACATGTCAGGTACCATTAATTTCCGGATAGAACGATCCATACTTGCTTTATACTACTAACGTCTTTTGTAGGGTATTATTTGCGCATGTTATTAACCCGGTTATGGCACTCGTCAGTCAATTGACACCTAAATACTAATTTTTTAATGTTTTTTCAATCTTGATCCAATATATATATATATATATATATATAAAATAAAAAATTAGTATAATGTCACATAAATTGAACAAAGAGATATATCGACTTACATCTAACACAATTTCCTACCTAGTTAGGAGTGCTGCAAAATCTTGGCCACTCAAAGCGACAATCAACATCGACAATCAATGACTATGGCCAAAACTATTAGATGCATGTCACTTAATCTTGTTCAAATTTGTCTTCTTTTATGAAGCGGAGTGAAATTTGCACACCTACAATTACAATCTACGCACCATAACCTATTTTTCATATTTTGAAATTTTGAAGAGACAAAATATATATATTTTTGACATTTCTTATAGTAAAAAGTAACGCATGGTATGAAAATTATAATTGTGCGTGTGTAAATTACTAACTTTCTGATAGGAGCATATAATGCGATGTTCTTAATGTGTTTTTCCCTCGTTTATACTTTGCTTTAACCCTTATTGTTGTAGAATCGAGTCATAATATAGAGTCATGAGTATTTAGTAGAGTTACATCAAAATTGTGCTACGTATAGATAAAAGTGTGGAAAAATGTCAAAAGCCGATTTAAAGAGTTGTAGAGATATTTCGTTGGATCTGTAAAGTCTCGACTTTGTATTTGATGAATTTTTCTTCTCTCATATGCAGTAGACATGCTAAGGATTGAGGAATGGAGGGGGTTATAGAAATCAAAGCAAAAGAAGTGTCCGAGAACCACAAAAGAAATTTTTGCCGAAAGTTTGAAGTTCCAGTAATTTCCTGTGCACATCACTCAACTTCCGGAATTTCCTCAGGACGACTCACAAGGAAATAAAAAGAAAAACCTTACATGCACTGAAATCTCTACGAGTTTAGTTTTTACAGAATTTAGAATCGCATCAGAAGTTTTCCTGAGGAGAGAGTTATGTCTGTTGCAAGACAGAAAGGTCACTGCCCTGCCGAGAAAAAAACTTACTGCCCATTTTCACCGATTTCTGTATTTAGGCACCAAAGTGGTTTCTTAATTCACCAAATGAGAGTTGCTGAGCTACATGAAGCATATGGGAACCGGCCATGTCAAAAAGAAATGCAAAATATGGAAAGAAGAAGTTCCCTAGTCCGGTTAGGAAAAAGAGAAGCAATCGGCCGATCCTAGGAGAAGTTTTCCTAGCTCGACTAGGGAGGCTTTCAGCGGAGTCTTGGGCCATGTATTCATCAAGCATTGTTGCCAATCCATTAAGGAGACCATGCAGCCCTAGTCCAATGAATAAAATCGGCAAAGACAAGTCCTAGAAGAACCAAGAAAGGAAGAAAACCATAACTGGATATAACAAGATTTCCTTGCCGGTTTTGAACAAAGATTTCTGCCGACTTTTCTCAACCTCTTCTCCTATATATAGAGGCCGAATTCTATATATAAAATCATCTCATCTCAAGCACAAGTACTAGCCTAAAGCTCTATCAAGTCTCTTAAACACCAAGCAGAAAAATACATTAGCCGAAACCAACACCACCACCTTCCATAAAATCCGAACCAACCTATACCTTCTGCCATGCGTCTTCAAGCTTCACATCTTCAAGGTTTCTAAAGTGTGATTCTACCATCCCATGGCTATTGTATTTATTTATGTTTGTTTGTGTTGTATGAACTTGTTTCGATTCTTGGTTTTCATTGAAACTATGTATGAACCCGATTTGAAGTTTGTAATATAGTTTTGTGATTTTGATTTGTAATTTTCGTGTGTGATGATAATTAGGACAGTAAGTATATGATGCATGTTTAGGACTTAAAATCGGTTAGTAACCTAAGGATTGTGTATGAAAATCGGTACTTAGTGTTGTCTTGAACATGATCTAGGTACTAGGTTTAATCGGTTAGAGTAATAACGAACTAAGCGTGAGGAAACTATTAGCTTTGATTTTTGTTGCTCGACTTAAGAGTTTAATACCTTAGAACTTGCATGTTATATAAGAAGATTGACAACCTTACTTGTTTACTTGTTTTCGATTTGCTTCTTAAGTTTTAATGTTAAGTCTTAATGAGATTAGCATAATTTCTAGGATAAAACGAAAGTGTGTCTTAGGAAGCTTGAGAAGTTTCACATCTAGGTAAAGGGTTTCCGTTCTAGTGAATATGGGCAGCCTGCTGCCGATCCATTTTCATCCCCCATTCGTGTGTTTTAATTTGTGTATATGTGTGAATATGTTTGTTTCTAACCTTTTACATATCAAGTACCCTTAATCTCCGGATAGAACGATCTCTGCTTGCTTTATACTAACTGTTTCTGTCTAAACCCGGGGGTCTAGTAGATACTCGATGAATCCAACTCGATCTCCTGCAATCCTGCTCACTAAGGGGAATACCGGGCGGGTCGGCCTTCTCCTCTCCGATGCCTAAGTTAGTATAGTTGGAATATATATAACCAAGGCACGTATGTAAGCAGGGAGAGAGATAAGTTACCTAATAAAGAGAGTAGTTGGGGCCCTTATATAGGTGGTTGAGGGTAAGGGCTAGCCTTACCCTTCGATGTGAGACTGGTTCCCTTCTGTTTGTTCCTTCTGGTGCCCTCCTTGGCAGGCTGGCGCCCCCGGCCCCAGGGTCCCTGAAAGCTGGATAGAGTGCTGGGCCCCGAGGCCGGGTGCTGGTGATCTGGTCCCGAGCCTTGGGCCGGGCCCTGGTGCACTTGCTGCGGGTTTGCGGGCCTGATGTAGCCTCTCTGCGGCTACTGTCAACAAGTCCCCCAAGTTCCCGGTCAAGTGCAATCTTGAATGGGGACTTAAATCTGTCTTGCTCTTGTCCCGCAGATCCGCAGAGTTACCAACCTACCGGTGCCCAGTCCCCCAAGTCCGCGTTAAAGATTGGGCGTGACCGAGGTGAGTACCTGTTACCGATGGGAAGCAATAGTACATAAAAACGTTTACACTATAAGCAGCAACATGCCTAAGTGTTGTGGTGCTATGAGCATGGAGCCGGGTGGAACCTGGTGAGTGTATGAATTGATGCCATGATGCCATGATGCGATGATGCCATGCAATAGATGTGTGCATGGAATGATAATGAGGCGTTGAAATCCGCCATGCAAGAAATGTGCACGGGATGATAATGAGGCGTTGAAATCCGCTATGCAAGAAATGTGCACGGTACTTCGGCCGGGCACTCTGCCCTATCGGTACGAGGCGGAGCTTTACTGGGCCTCTACCGGGCGATCTGCCGAAACGGAGCGGAGTTCACTGAGCCTCTACCGGGCTATCTGCCAAAGCGGAGCGGGGTGAAGTTTATGGGACCTCGACCGGGCGTTCTGCCACATCGAGACGGGCCCCAGGTGAACTTCAGTACTGGACCTCGACTGGGCGTTCTGCCATATCGAGACGAGGCCAGGAGTATGGGAACTCGACCGGGCGTCCTGCCATATCGAAACGAGTTCCCCATTGCTAGGCTGCAGGGAGATTTCCCCGGTGTTGCGGGCTGTTTAAAGCACCGGTGAACACTTGCTAGTTCTTCTCAGCTTGTGCTAAATAAGCGTTGAGGTAAGGGGGGTGGCATTGAGGTGACAAAGCTCGCTGTGCGGCCCCATGTTGATCGCCTTTCAATGCGATGCAGGGTTTTTATCCTGCTGGACAAGCGTGCATGGGTTAGATGCAAACTAGCCCGGGTGTATAAAACCCGCCGGTCGAATGTTCTCGACCGGGGTCAGCCATGGTACTGGGCGGAACTCGACCGGGCGTCCTGCCATATCGAAACGAGTCTCCCAGTGAAATGCCATGGGACCGGGTGAACTATGTTCCCGGTAGGGGGGTGGCGTTGAGGTGACAAAGCTCGCCGTGCAGCCCCCTTTTGCCGCAGCTGGTGCGATGCAGGGTTTTTATCCTGTTGGACAAGCGTACATGGGTTAGATGTAAACTCACCCGGGTGTATAAAGCCCAAGCCGGTCGAATGTTCTCATGACCGGGGTCAGCCATGGTACTGGGCGGAACTCGACCGGGCGTCCTGCCATATCGAAACGAGTCTCCCAGTGAAATACCATGGGGCCGGGTGGGTCCTATTCCCGAAATATGCTCTCGAGCCGGTTGGATGCGTCGTAACCGGTGGGCGGAACTCGACCGGGCGTTCTGCCATATCGAAACGAGTCCCCCAGTGAGATGCAGCTGGATGGACCTCGACCGGGCGACATGCCATATCGAAACGAGGTCTCCAACAGGATGGCGTGCAACCGGTTGAGTGATACTTAACCGCGAACTGCTACGGACCAGGCGGAACTCGACCGGGCGACATGCCATATCGAGACGAGTCCCCCAGTAATATGCGATTAAGAAGCCATGCAGCCGGTTGAATGATCATAACCGCGAACTGCCATGGTGCCGGGCGAGATATCGGGACGGGTGTTCATACCCGGATGGATACTCTCCAAGCGGTTGGATGATCATAACCGCGAGAGAGGTCTTCAAGCCGGTTCAGAAATCATGACCGGTTACTCTTACAGCAAAGGTGGCGTGCAACCGTGGAATTTGGGGAAGTGGGAGGGCCTGACTCCTTGGTTCCCGCTTCTACCTTCCTGTCGCCAGCGTGTGGGATAAGTGGCTGACATGCATTTAAGGAGGAAGTGCATCAGTCCCGTCAGTTATGATGGCATGGGCAGTTTACCAATGCTGGGACACGTGGCAGCGGGGGGCGGTCTTGAGATGAAGGGCCTGGATTCGCAGGCGTTTGAGTTGCCCTGTTTGTGCGTTTGGCGGGATTTCCATTGCCTAGGGCATCAGTTCCCTCTATAAAAAGGCCTCTTATGCTCTTCTTTTTGCTGTTGCTTCTTGCTTTGGAGAAACTAAGAGAAAGAGAGGAATCCGGCGACCACTCTGAGCCCTTCTTGCCCCACGAGATCCGTTTTCTTGAACGCTCTCTACCATTGCGCGCTGCTTTCCCAGGGCCGATTGTCCTCGGTTGAGCATACTAATCGGTAAGTTTGTTGATTTCTTTGCCCCGGTGCTGTTCTTGTTTTGGTTTTGTTGTTTTGCGGGGATGGGAGGGATCTCTGCCGCTGGCGGAACTGCTTTGCGGCGAACTTGGGGAGAGGCCGTAGAAGGCGTTGTTGTAGCCTGTTGCTGACGAGCGCTAGGGTTTGTTTTCTTCCCCTAGGTTAAGATGTCATCTTCAGGTTCTGACCGGGCTTCCGAATCTGCTGCCAGAGGTCCCCTCGTGGATGATGCGGAGAGGCTGGATGACTGGCTGAGTTCGGAATCCCCGGAAACCGAAGTCGCTGACTGCTCCGGGAGCAGGGTTTCGACTCCGTCCTCGTCTTCGTCTTCCGGGGCTGAATCCTCGGAGACTGAAATACCTCGCGGGGTGCGCCTTGCGGGTGCTCCGGCCTTGAGCTACACTATTGGCAGAGGGAAGTATGCTGTGGTGTGCGATGAACCGGAGGGTAGCATGACCTCTGGAGAGATTGCAGCGCTCCGGGAGACATGGGGTATCCCGGATAATGTTCTGCTACGGCCCTTGAATCCTGGAGAGTCAGCCTGCAACCCGGAAGAAGGTTGGGTTGCCGCGCATCAGGATCAGTTCCGGCATGGACTCTCGTTCCCGCTACCAAATTTCGTGCAGTATATGCTGAGTGCGCTGCAAGTGTCGCCCGCGCAGCTTCCTGGGCTTCAGTGGAGGCGATTACTGAGCCTCGGCTGCCTATACAATTTGTCCGGAATGAGCATGCCAACGGTAAACGAATTCCGGTCCTTGTATAGGCTGTCCTACTCAAGGAAACAGGGGTCCCGGGGTTGCCTGTCCTTCAACGCCCGGAAACCTCCACCGATCATTACCAATATGCCTTTATGGGTAGACAACAGCTGGAGGAAGAAGGTGGTGATGGTGGGCGGGAGGTGGCAGGCGAGGAATAGAATGTACCGGGTTCCTGGCGCCTTCCAACCCATTGGCGACCAGTCGTACGAGCTATCCAATCTGGAGTATGAGAGGGTCTTGACCATAATCGGATGTTGGGACGATCTGGAACGGAGTTCTTCCAACTTCATCCGACGAAAAGTGCTGGAATATTGCCAACTCGGGCGGGGTCCCATTGCGTAGGAAGCCCTTGAGCGGTGATACTTTATGCTAGCCTTTGCCAAAATACTAACTGTTTGCTTTTCTTGCAGGTGCATCTTCGCGGGAGACTATCAAGCCCGAAACCACTCTCTCGATGGACGGGGAAGACCTCCTGAACCAGCTGAGGGAGAAAGGCGAGATCGTCTCGCGGACGTCGGTGGACGAGGGATCCGGCCGGGTCACGACCCATGCGGAGCCGAGGGCCATGGACTTGGATGACGACCCCTATGTCCTGAAGCGGGTGAAGACCCATCATGTTGCGGGCCTTCTGGCGCCTGGAAAGGGCAAGAGTACCGGGGGGACAGTGAGGATTCCCGGTGGGATGAACAGGATCCCCAACCGGCCGGTGCCTGTGCCACACGTGGCTCGTCCCGCCCTGGTAAGCGCACAATCTTCTTCTCCTGAAGGCCGGGGAGAGAAACGGAAAGGCGGGGACATTCCTTCCTCCGCTTTGGTGACGCTTACCGGTGAGTCGGCGCAGGAGAACCTGGCCAAACGGTTCAGGATAACCAGCGGTGCGCAAAGTAGCGCTCCTGGGGAGAAGGCTGCTGCTGCTGCTGCTGCCCGGCAGAGTAGTCCCCTCCCTGCGGAGGCACCGAGGGGAAGCCCGGATGGTGCATTCGCCCGGCAAGTGGCGGCGGACTTGGCCGGCCTTGGTCTGGACAGACCCGGGGTTGCTGGAGCCCTGGCGGGCGGGAATCGCCCAAAATGCAAGGAATCCGTCCTTCGGGTAAATACCGCACAGTACCACTATACTGCTTGTAGCTTGTTTTCTTTCGCTGCTTGACTAACTTGCCTTTGTTGCTGCGCAGCTGCTGTACAGTTTGTACGAACCGGACGCGAGCGAGGAGCTGTCGGAGCTGAAGAGACAGATAACTGCTTTATCGGAGATCCGACAGCGCCTGGAGGTGGAGAAGTCTCGCTCGGACCGGGAGAAAGCCAGATCGGAGGAGAGGGCCAAGAAGCTGGAGGAGCAGAACTGGAGCCTGGAGAAGGAGCGGGCCGAACTGGAGGCCAAGGTGGACGAGCTCCAAGTGGGAGCTGCCGCTCTGCGCGCCGCCTCTGGTGCTCCGACCGGGGAAGATGACCCGGAACTCTACGAGCGGGTCGTTTTCAAATACCGCGAGAGCGATCAGTTCCTGGAGTTTCTGGTGAAGGCCAGGGAAGAGGGCATCTCGGATGCGTACACGGAATGGACGGGGAATGGATGGTTAAATACTTCCCTGATGCCGACCGCTGCTGAAGGAGATATCCATGAGCAGTCGGACACCCATCAGGAGGCGGTGGAGGGGCAGCCGGAAGAAGTGCTTCGCTCGTACTTGGACTCTTTTACCGACTGTGCCGAGTTTCCCCGAGCTGGAGTCAACACCGGAACTGAGGTTGACGACGAGAGTACCGCAGGAGAGGCTGGCGGATTTCCTGCTGAAGGCGGAGTCGTGGCTCCTTAGGATTTTCCTTGCCCTTTTCCTTGTAATCCTTTCGGATCGGTTACTGCTTGTATACTTGCTTGAATATGAATATACTGGAACTGGCAGAGCCGGTGAAATTTTCTCAAAAGTAGTTTGCATATATATTTGTCTTTACAACGGTTGGACCACAAACTATGCCAAACTAACCGCTTGGGCTAGCGGGTTTACCAGGCCTGGTCACGTTCCCGGTCGGGGTCTGTTCTTCTTTACCCCACATACCGCTGGAGCTGGCCGTTATCAATCAAACCATGCACCGCCGTCTTGAGAGCGCAGCACTGATTCGTTCGATGAGTCGCCTCATCATGATAAGAGCAGTACTTGCCCATTTGCACCGTTGTAAGTTTCCCCTTCGGGTACTTTCTCTTGGGCGGTGGGGGAATGACGCTCCCGTTCTCAAGCAAAATATCCTCATAGGAAGTGGTGAGAGCGGTGAAGACTTCTTGACCGGCCGGTGGTGGTGCTGGCATGATTGCCAGGGGGCGCTCTTGGCGGAACGATACCGGCTTGTGCTCGTTCTGGGGCCTATCAGAATAGGACCTCTGCTGCCGCTGTGGCCAGCTTCTGCTGTTGGCGTTCCGGCAGGGCCGAGTGGTGCGGTTCTCAGTCCGCTGACTGGGCTTGGCTTCCTGGCCGGGCGGAGGGTTCTCTTCCCGGGGATGGTCTTCCTGCTGCTCATCTCGCCTCCTCTTCAGTAGGTGGTGCCCATAAGTCTCATGGTCGGCCTGAGCGTGCCGGATGGCCATAGCCATCAACTCGTCGTACCCCTGCGGGAGTTCTACCCGGATAGCGTAGGAAAACTTTCCCGCTCGGAGCCCCTGCTTAAACGCCATCTCGGCGATGCCTTTGTCCAAGTTTCGAACTCCGGCCGTAGCCGTCTGCTAGCGGTTGACGAAGGTTCTCAGCTCCTCTCCGGGGGCTTGTCTGCAATTGAAGAGGATGGTCGACGTCCGGGCTCCCTCGACTCGGAGAATGAAGCGGCCTACGAACCGGTCGGCTAACTGCTCGAACGCCTCGATCGAGTTTGCTGGAAGCTCGTAGAACCAGCTGAGCGCTTCTCCAGACAAAGTCTCCTGGAAGAAGTTGCAGCAGACTGCATCGGAGTATCCCTTGGCGCAGGTTTGGGACCGAAAGCTGTCCAGATGCTGGTACGGGCAACCGGATCCCGAATAGGTGAGCTTGAGGGACTTCTGGTTGCCAGATCTTCCTGACTCTATGACCCGGTGCGAAAAGGGACCCATGCGCTCATTAAACCGGGCGCCCTCCATTGGCCGCGCGGCCCTTCTCTCGTTGGCCTCCATTTGGGCCTTTAAGTCCGACACGGTGTCAGCCAGCATTTGCAGCGCTCGTGCGGTCGGAGTCTCAGCTTCATCCACTGACGAAGCGCCGGGCTGGCGGGAGGTTGTCGTGATCTTCGGCGGGCCTGCGCCTGCTAGCGGCTTTTCTCGCACAGGGTCACCGGGCCGATTGCCCGAAGATTGCCCTGCTTCGGTGTGTTGAGGTGGGATCGGCGGGAGTGTCGCCTGTGCCTCGGCCATGGCGTCACTGCGCTGATGTCCCCTTTCCAGGGCGGCTACCAGGGCAGTATTCACCGCCTCCATCTCCTCGTACCGAGCGTTGGACTTGGCTCTGTCCCTGTCGCTCTCATCTCTTAGACGACTGACCTCCGCGGCCATCGCCCGTAGCTCTTCCGCCATACTGCTATGGCCGGGGCTGTCCGGGCTCTCAGATCGATCGCTTGAATCATCTGAGAACGTCAAGGAGAAGCCCCGTCGCTCTGGACTATCTTTCTCTTCTGCCGGGCCTTTCCCGCGCGAGCTTTCGTGGTGGGGGTCCGGCACGCCGGATGGTCCCCCACAGCTCCCTCCTTCCTGACCGTTGCCCCGGTCGCCGCGCGGCTCCCGCGTGACGGCTGGGGTGGAGGTGAGCGTCTGCACTACTGCAAGGCGTCCCTCCTCGGCGGTACCTTTCTCTTGACTCATTTCCGAGTTCTTTCCCAACGGTGTTGCTTACACAGCTTTTCGTTCAAGCTTCCCACAGACGGCGCCAATTGTTTCTGTCTAAACCCGGGGGTCTAGTAGATACTCGATGAATCCAACTCGATCTCCTGCAATCCTGCTCACTAAGGGGAATACCGGGCGGGCCGGCCTTCTCCTCTCCGATGCCTAAGTTAGTATAGTTGGAATATATATAACCAAGACACGTATGTAAGCAGGGAGAGAGATAAGTTACCTAATAAAGAGGGTAGTTGGGGCCCTTATATAGGTGGTTGAGGGTAAGGGCTGGCCTTACCCTTCGATATGGGACTGGTTCCCTTCTGTTTGTTCCTTCTGGTGCCCTCCTTGGCAGGCTGGCGCCCCCGGCCCCAGGGTCCCTGAAGGCTGGATAGAGTGCTGGGCCCCGAGGCCGGGTGTTGGTGATCCGGTCCCGAGCCTTGGGCCGGGCCCTGGTGCACTTGCTGCGGGTCTGCGGGCCTGCTGTAGCCTCTCTGCGGCTAATGTCAACACTAACGATCTTTTGTAGGGTATTATTTGCTAGTGTTGTTACTCCGGTTATGGCACGCGTCACTTTCACTCTCTTTTTTAATCTTTATCGATCTCTCTATTAATATTTTATAAAGAACAATATTTTTCAAGACAATGACGTAAATATAAGTCATTTGTCTCGCATGGTGTATGTTCTTCCGGGCAGCAAAAAGAAATAAATATAAAAAACATTTTGTTTTTTTTGTTTTTTTGCTCATGGTAGGGTATCCCCACCCCGATTGTGGTGAAGACTAATCTCTTGAGCTTGGAGATCTCCGTATAGAAGGGTTAGCTCTCTCCAACATAGTTTTTTCTATACACAAGACTCGAACTCGAGACCTTACTTAAGGGACGCAAACAGCTTACCACTTGAGCCAACTAGTGCGGATTAAAAAAAAAAAATTTGTTCTATTGAGAGATAAAGTTATATTAAGTAAGATTTCTACCATTACTGGACCTACTGTGGAGTCATACTTTACATCGAGTTTGCGATCACGAAGTCCGAAGTGTGTACCGTTTTCTAGTATGCAGCACATATTAGTGCAGTAGAAGCCAACTTGTCCTCGTCCTCTACTTGATATAGAAAAGTGAACGGCTAGACTCAGACCATTATGATTCCCTTGGAAATTAAATAATCTTCCAAATTTCGCATTCACCTGCAACCTTTCAACTTCTTATGACTAATCCCCAAAACCTTTATAATTTACAGACCGGTCCTCAAATACCTATATATTGAGAGCGAGGACATTCTCACATGACTTTTGGAAAAAGGTGGAGACTGGTTCATTCAGAAAGAAAGAATATCCGAACCCACACCACTAGTATCAAATCCACCAACTTATGCTTAACTATTTTCTCAATCCTCCATAGTTCAATACGCAATTTTAATTTCTGCTCAAAGTCTTTGACTTTGGGGATTTCAGGACTTTACAGAGTCGCAATCCCATCTGGGTTGTGATTTATTTAGCTAATTTCACTGTTTTCGATTAGGGTATGATCTTAAGACTAGATTTTTTTAATCTGGGTTTAGCTGGTTTCAGTCAATTTAGAGTTTGGGGATTGAAATATCATCTGGGTTGGGGCCATAATTTGAAATTTCGGTGCTTTTTGTATTCAATTTGAGAATTAGGGTTGCTTTTGTTACTCAATTTGAGAATTAGGGTGGCTTTTGTCACTCAATTTGAGAATTAGGGTTCTTACTCTAGCGACATGGACGATGGAGAGCTTGATTTTTCGAACCACGAGCTTGATTTTTCGATTCCAAACATGACCGGTGAGCTTCCGAGTAGTTGTTCAATGGAGAACATCTTTGGTGACTTCTTCAAGGAGGCTGATACTGCTTGTACTCACAACCACATTTGCAACCCTCCTTCGGGCCCTGACTCGGCTCATAGGCACACTTGCATTCATGTCCACACTAAGATTTTGTCTTCGGGTGCGAGTGAGGACAAGGCTGGAACTGATGACACTGCTGAGTCTGGGGAGAAGAACTCGAAGAAGAGGCCTTTGGGGAACAGGGAGGCTGTAAGGAAGTACAGGGAGAAGAAGAAGGCTCGAGCCGCTTCGTTGGAGGATGAGGTGATCAGGTTGAGAACTGTGAATCACCAGCTAATGAAGAGGTTGCAGGGTCAGGCTGCATTGGAGGCCGAGATTGCGAGGCTCAAGTGTTTGCTTGTGGACATCAGGGGGAGGATTGAGGGAGAGATTGGGTCTTTTCCATATCAGAAGTCAATGAACCCGGGTATCCAGAATCCAAACATGGTCAGTGCTTACATGATGAATCCGTGTAACATGCAATGTGATGATCAGCTTTATTGCCCTCAACGAGGGAATGATGGAAAACGGGGAGACGGGATAGGGATGAATGGCCAAGGGTTTAGTGGTTGTGAATTTGAGAATCTTCAGTGCTTCACAAATCAGGATGGAGGATCAATGGGGCTTTCTGGATGTGATCTTGGAAATGTGATGCTAGAATCCAATGGCAATCTTTCTGGCACAAAGAAGAGGAAAGGTGAGAATTAAATGCCATAACCTTGGAAGCAGTTTACATTTACATTTACGACTACTTTGCAGTTTGTTAGTTGGCTAAATTGAATCTTTCATCTGGTTTGTACTAGTCTGTATATGTGTTGTTTATTATGTTGTTTTTGTAGTTTGCTTCACTCTTTTGTGCATGCATTGAATGTATGGTTCTTGAGGCCTTACATCTAGGTTTGAAGTATTATTTTCATTGGACCCTGATGGAATTAATTTGGAATGCAAGTTCATTGTTCAAGATTTGGATTTGGATTGGTGGAATATAATTGCTAAACTTGTGTAGTCTCAACTAGCATTATATCACAGAAGTCATGTTAACTCTGTGAATCTTATCAAAACACAGCAAAGGTTAGCTACATTTCCAAAAGATTGGCTAAAACTATTCTAGTTGGTTGTTGCTAAGTACTTTATAGTGTCTTTGGTGTATATTAACTGCAAAATCAGCTATTATTACTGTATAACAAGACTTTCTCTTGGAAGATTGAACTACTTAGAGAAGTTGAGGATGCCAGTGCACCACTGTGTTCAGGAGCCTCTGTGGAGATTAGTGGATTATGAAATAGTGCAGTAAGTGGAGACATTTGAAGCTGAACAAAACCTTAAAGTTTGTTAAGAATTCACTCATATGAGCATAGATTAGTAGGAAAGATAAAGAAAGTTGGTAAAGGATTACCTATGTAGTGGTGCCAGAAAAGTTTACTATTGTATGGGCTGGCAGTGTGTTTATTCAGTAATTGAGAAAGTGAATGGTTTAACCCCTAAGAACTTTAATCTAATGATGAGCCAAACATTTTTCCATTGCTACTTACTGTCTTTCTTTCAACATTAAAGGAATGGACCTACATACTGTTTTAAGAATTCTGCAATAATTTTATTTTCTGAAATGTGACACTGATTACTATGCTGTCTGTTTGGTTAGGAGGGGCTCGAGCTGCAGCAGCGAATTGAAGGGGATGGGAAAGTATGTCGTCAAGAGTACATATCGTCTTGCAATAAGTAGTTTGTCAAACTGCAACATCAGCTTTCTCCTCAGGTCGTTCTGCATTTTGTACTTTAATTTTTCTCATTGAACCGTTGTTTGGTTCTTTGAAAGGGCATGATTTGCTTTTAGTAAGCTGAAGTTTACTGGATTCACTAGTATTTAAGTTTGGATCAGAGTAATATAAGTAGAACTTATGGTGGACCTCAACTTCATGGTTTTCTATGAAAATCATATTCCTTTTATTCTCTTCTTCCAAGTTAAATTCAACGTATACTTATATCAATCAAATTTATTTTCCTCCTTTATGAGTAGTTTTTGGTGACTCCTTGAGCTTTTCCTTCTCTTTCTGAGCTACATGAATTCTTGATTTCTTAATTACAGACTAGAGAGGCTGTCATGTGATTTTCATCATGTTTCAGTGCTAGAGCAATGAACAGGTGAGTCACAAAACTCACTTTGTGTGAAAGCTTTCTTAGTTTCTAGCTTCATTCACCCACAAAATGGTCACTGACTGGTGGATAAATTTCACAGTATAGTTGCCCGTTACTGATGCATCTGGCCATCGCAAATGTCAATGGGAGCCTCATTCCATCATTGGGGTGAAAAATGACTATGCCAGGAAGAAGGATCTCGGTAAACAGTAGGTTCATTGCTTTTAGATGCATTGGAAGAATTGTGTATGGAAAAATAGTTGGTGTTTTTCATAAATGAGGGGTGCCTTTGGTTATGAAGTGGGATGAAACTAACAACTTCTAAAGTTAATTTATGAAAAAGCGTCCATGGAAACAGAATATCAATACATCATGTCTCCTGCCACTAACACTTCAGAAACTAGTATTGCTTTCTTAGTTTCTTGTTGAAGGATATCTGGCCAAAGTACGTAATACCATCTGGGAATGTCTAGCCTCTCTTTCTTCATTGCGGTCTAGTTCTTTGAACATTCTTCTTTGATGATACTACAAAGAATTTCTCTAGTTTTAAGATGCTACACATTTCCTAAACAAGTGATAAAAGGTCCACCATCTCAAGGTTTTCATCATCGAATGAATTGCTGGATTCAACTAAGAAACCTTCCTAGTAGCGACTGTGAGTTATATTTTCGGAAAATGATTCACATGGTTACAGATTATGGGATTCTCTCTCCACTGCGATGAGATCAACGTTGGCGTGGTCCTGGTAGACAAGTTCTTCATGATTAACTATTTTTTCGTGAATATTTTCTATGTTTGTGACCATTCTGAGTCTCCGCTTTTGCTTGGGATGTTGTTCTTTCCTGAAAGCAGTGGACGTATATATTTCGGTCCCCTCCCCTCATTTGGTGCCACCAGCAGATCAAATATCAGATTTCTCCTGGCATGCTGATTCTCAAAGAGGGGAATTTTCATTCATGACCTAACTGCCAAAGAAAAGCTATCAAAGCCGAGGAAGCACAAAATGTTGCATTCTTGTCCGGGTAAATTCCACTATTCCGGTGATACAAAAGGCAGAGTGAAATGAAAAGCATTCGCACTAGGCCGCTAGTTACCTAGTTGGTTATTGTTTTCATCTGATAGTCGTGGAAACCACGGGTGTCCTCATCTTTAAATTTACCTCATAATCCTAAATATGATATTCGTATACTCTGAGCATTAGCACCAATAGCGCATGGGAAAAAGCAAGGTAATGGTAATCAAGCTGTACTATATTTTGCTTCAAAAGCAAGGTAATCGCATGGGAAAAAGAACATAATACATTCAACTTAAAATTGCAAGATTGACAATCTTATTACTTGAATATCCCAGTTCATTTAGATATTAACGGGCTTCCTACTCATAAACCTACATGATTTATCTTGTCAAGATCATCTCTAGAGGTTTTAAAACAGCTCTACAAAGAGCTTACAACACAACAGGAATGAAGATTGCAACAAGGCCGAGAATTTTGACATGCATCATCAGACATCAGAAGCTTCCCCTTCTTGTACATCATCATCGCCGTAAATGCCATCAGCCATTTGCCAGACCTGGAGAGTGTTGTCTTCAGCAACACTTGAAATGAGCCATGGAACTTCTTTGTTCCATGAGAAATCTGATATCTTTGCTTTATGACCGCCATGTGAAAACAGAAGTTCTGGTGGCCCATCCTCAGCATCTCCTTCCAACTGCTCATCCCCAATCCTAAAACACGTTACACATGTTAGTTAGATGAGGTAAGTTAAGCAAATGAAACACACAAAAAATATGTAAAAGTGAAACAGATAAGTAAAAGCAGAAAGTTTGTCTAACAGTTCCAATATTGGATAAGTAGATACCTGTTGAGGTCCCAAACTATCAATCTTCTGTCACCAGCATAAGATGCCAACACAGTCTCATGATTAGGGTCCCACTCAACTTGGAATACCTCCTCTCTGCAAGGAACACATGAAGAATGAGAGTTTTTCTATTTAATGCAAGTCTGAAGTGCAGCAGCAAGAATAATTTTGCACATGAAAAAAGGGAGGAAGAAAAAATACATCAAAACATTACAAGTAAGCCAGTCCATATGTAATAAAATTCATAAAATTTATTGTTTGGCCACAAAGGCTTTATATTTGTGCAGACCGAGTACCTTCAATTTACTGGAATGTTTACTTCCCAAATGAATCATTTAAAACTGCTGACAATCTACAATTCTTAACTGCTCAACTGAAACAAGGAGAATCTATACTTGTCTACAACTATGAACCAGTGTTGGGTTTATACTTTTGTATTACATAGGTCAGTGATATGTTACAGAACCATGAAACAAGAAAATGAAAAGTGGATACAGCAAGGCCTAAACTGGTTTATAAATATCAGACCCAGAAAGTGGAATACTTCATCATCCAGAATATATATTTAGGTTCTTCAACCACAAAATGGATAGCAACCTAACACAATATGATGGAGATGTGTACTAGCAGAAATGTGGGGATGCTTTGAGTTTTGATATAAAAAGTCAGTGACTTAAGGCACCAGGAGCAGAGAGGTATATGATATTGAAATCTAGATCAAGAGAAACCCACACAAGACATTCAAATTAAATAGCAGAGATGATTATAACAATAATGTTCAAGGAGGGGAACAGGGGAATAGAGAGCATACGTGTGGCCACTGAGAGCATGCAATGGTGCAGACAGCTTCCGCATATCAAACAGACCCACAGTAGTGTCTGAAGATGCTGTAGCCAAAACCCACTCATTGCTTGGATGGAAAGACAGATAGTTTACCTGAGACCACCAAACAAATAAGAAAGAGGAAGCATCGTCAGTAACAAGATCTTTCTATATGAGAGATGGTACTGAAAAGGGGGGAGGGTTATAGGCTGCATCATTAAAGCATACTTTAACAAGTACCAAAACCAGTCTACAATTTGTTCAAGTGTTCAGTTTGGACAACCCAAGACATTGCAAATAATAGTGATGTGTATATATAACCATAAATTATAACCAATGAGACACTCTAACCATTCCTGAACTAACTTTATCGACTTATGAACCTAATCGTTTATAGAATGGCAGTGAGAAGCATTCAAGTCCTGACAGAAACGATCAAAAATACTTGCGAACAAACATCATATAAACTAAACACAACAACAATATAAACTAGTATGAATGGTAGCATCAACATGAACTGATATGAAAATTATATCCTCAAGCACATGTGAGATTTAAAAGGGTGTCTGACTAGCAAGTGTGAAATACTATGAATGCAAACATTAATCATATAAATGATATTGTTAAAAGTTGATTCACCTCTTTCTCATGAACTTTGATAGATTGTTGGGCTGCATTTGTTCTCAAGTCCCATATCATCAATTGACAATCATCTCCCACAGACCCAAACAGATTCTCGTCCTTCAAATGCCACGATACATCATTAACCACACTTTCATGTTTCTGAAAACACACATCAATTGGCTTAGTCAAAACCATCATATGCCTCATACCAAAACATGTATATCAAAACCTAAAAGTCCTGAGTCCCAAAATTTACCTCATAAACATGCATTGGATGAAGCACTTTATCCTGAGCCAAAGCAGACACATCCCACAAGCAAATCCTACAATCATTCGAACCACTCAAAAGGTAACCCTCCTTAAACGGGCTCCACGACAATCCATACCCTTCTAAATCATGACCCCTCAACCTCAAATCAGGATCACACTCGCCATCTTGCGACTTCAGCCCCTGCTTGGTACAATCAAACACATACACCTCACTGCCGCTGGTCTTCGCCCCAACTACATTCGCCTTCTGCGGCATACACCTCGCCCTATTCACTTCCCCGTCCACACGAATCTTCTGCTTAATCTCAACCTACAACCACACAACGGCATAAATTCCAACATTTTCTCTCTCACAGGCATTTTCACAAACACTTGGTAGGCACACATTCAATAGTCTGATTTCGAACAATTAAACAACATGAACCTCGAAAATCTCAAAATCATTACACTAAATCTCCGACAAATTAGCGAAGTGATAGATTTTGAAGCACCTTGGGGAGAGTCGGGTCGTCGGAGACGGCGTCAGGGTTGGGCTGAGAAGCGGGGAGGAGGGCGTCGGCGACCATGAGGTAGTTGGGGTAGTCGTCGGAAGTGTGGGTCCCGAGGATGAGCTTGTGGACGGCGAGGGATGGGTCGGAGTAGGGCTGCGGGGCGGAGGGGACCCAGTGGACGGTGAGAGATGGCCATTCGAGAGGGTGAGAGATGATGAGGTCGTAGAGGAACGGAGAGTTCTTCTTCCACACGGCGTACTCTTCCTCCACGACGGCCTCGTCTTTTAGGTCTTGATCGTCCGCCATGGCTGTGGGATTTGGATCTCTGAGATTTTTCCCGCTAGGGTTCTCTGATTTTCCCGCCAAAATGTGGGGAGAGAGAGAGTGAGAGAGCGCGAGGAGTGGGAAGAAGTGTTTATAGCGTGTTGAGGGAAGAAAACTGAACCCTATCTGCGAATTTAGAAAAGGCCCAATTTTTCGTTATTTTTGTGAAAGCCCAAAAAATATAAAAAGAAAATAACAACTCGTTAAATTGAAAGGGTCCTGACCGTCCTGTTATTAATATATTTCTAACTAAGGATTAAAATGTCGATATCGGTCGGCCGGAAAAAAAAAATATCGAAAATATTCTGAAAGAATTTTTTTTTATTTAAATATGAAATTTATTCATTTTACACATAAAATCATAAATACATATAAATAATAACTTCATTTAGTACCAGAAAGAGACTCTAGGTGCTTCAAATTCCCCATGCTGATCCACGAAAGTACAATAATCTTACCAAGACATTTGACCCCATATAGTATGAATTGTAGTGATTAATATGATAATCATATATCTCTTTCGAACTGCCGACGGTATCCCCTATAATGGAATAGTAAGGATGAATCCAACTATATGATTGGTCATGCACTTCTTCATATTGACCATATTCAAAAATATTATAACCAAATTGATTGTTGCGTTCATATGATTCATTTGACGTCCCACTACGCTCTGTGCCTAAACTGATAGAATCAAAACTTAAGGCAACTGAAACAACATCTGATGGGGTACTTTGATCGTCAATTGCACATCTAGTCCTGTTGCCATGCCGATTCTGCTTTTGCGCACCATGACGAGCTTCTCTAGATCCGTGGTCTTCATCTTGGGTGACATGATCAAAATTACTTTCATATGTAAACTGGTTTATGTCTCCACCCACAGAAGATTGTCCATATTGGAACCTTGTATCTCCACCACTTTTTCCGCTTCCACCACCATCATCATCTGAACTATCTGGAGTTGCAGTGCCCCCCCCCCCCCCCCCCCCCCCCCCCCATGCAGCATCACTGTCAGAACTATCTCATTGGTTTCCAACATCTTCAGATAATACCTTATTCACATTAATTCCGCTGTCAGTCGCAGTTTCTACCACTTGTGGACAAAGGTTGTCATCTTCATCATCGAGGTGTGTAGGCATAATCCAATCATGAAGTGGATCAAAATGCCATTTTTCAGTGGTTTACTAGCAATATGAAGAAGATCGATGTAGTTGTTTTTATTTATCACACTGTTTGCTTGTTTATCAAGTAATCGTAACTTCATGAGACGATAACTTTTTTGAGAACTCAAAGTGATTACTAATTATGAGTCCATGAGACGATTACTTTTTCAAGAACTCGATGAGATTACTTATTCGAGCACTCGAGGCGATTACTTATTCGAGAACTCGAGGCGATTACTTATTCGAGCAATCGAGGCGATTACTTATTTGAGAACTCGAGGCGATTACTTATTCGAGCAATCGAGGTGATTACTTTTTTCTTACTTTCTTACATATTCCTCGAGGAAAACACTCCTCACCAATATTTATCAAGACTGTCTGTCACTTCTCTCATCCGAATATCCTTTGGGGGGAATCCGGAGTACTCATTTTTTTTATATCCCTCGAGGTGATCACTGATTACTTATTCAATTACTCTTCTCTTAAACATTCTTGAATCTCGAGAAAAAAAAATTATTGGAAAATTTTACAGATATTTCGTTAAAATATCGGAGATATATCGCAAATATCTTAAATATCGGAGATATTTTAAGTTATCGGAGATATATCGTAGATACGGGAAAAAAGAAGATATTTACCTCAAAGATATATCGGTCGGCTGAAAAAAGCAGATATCGGTAGAGATATCGGATATATCGCAGAGATTTTAAACCCTGAGTTCTAACTGTTATTCACATACCCTTACCATACTTTCTCTTACTGAATACCCAAATTACCCTCTTAATTTTTTTTTACTTTTTTTTTTTTTACTTACTTGCTTACTAAAACTTAATTACCTATCCATTTTAAGAGCTAGCATTCAACATGCCAAATTCACCTAACGACCTCCTGTCTAAACGGTTACTATTCTGGCAGAATCACTGTTGTCCTAGTCTCAAAAGTTCCTTAAGTTCTAGTAAAACAAATAAACAGAGTTTCTTAAGTTTTTAAGTTCTAGTAACTACACAAATAATTTAAAACAGAATTTTTAAAGTTAACATTTTTGACGGATATGTGGGAACACTAACTGAAATTTATTTATTCAAACATAAATACAAATACATAACTCAAAGCCTCACTCTTGGATAAACAGCTAAAAGTTGTTTAGCCGCTCATAATTATAGTACAAACTTACTTGAAAATAAAGCACTCCACACTGGATGATTAGCATGATCTAGTTCCTCCTAGACACTACTCACTTTGTTTCCGTCCAAACCCGTAGGCCTGGTAGAAACTAGTGGATCTTGATGTGACTTCCTCCTACGAACCCTGTTACTAAGGGGAATACCGGGCGGGCCGGTCTTCTCCTCTCCGATGCCTAAGTCAGTACCGTTGGAACAAATAGATAGCTTAAGCGGGAATAATAAGTAGTTGGAGAGTTGAGTTACCTATTAATGAGGGTAGTTGGGGCCCTTATATAGGTGGTCGTGCGTGAGGTCTGGTCTTATTCTTCGATGTGGGACTGGTTCCCTTCTGTTCGTACGCAAAGGGGCAGCTTCGGTGGTCTGTTCGGCAGGCTGGCGTCCCCGGCTCCCGGGCCCCTGGTCATAAGGTAGACTGCTGGGCCTCGGGTCTGGGTGCTGGGGATCCTGCTCCGGGCTTTAGTCCGGGTCCGGGCGTGCTGGCTGCGGGTCTGTGGGCCTGTGTAGCCCCTCTGTGGCTACTGTCAACAAGTCCCCTAAGTTCCCGGTCAAGTGCAATCTTGAATGGGGACTTAACATGTCTCGTTCTGCCAGCTGCAGACCCGCAGGGTTACTGACCCAACGGTGCCCAGTGCCCCAAGTCCGTGTTGAAGATTGGGCTTGACCGGGCGTTCGAGAAGAAAGGCTGTTGTGATGGTGCGTGGTGATGTGAGTACATTTTGATGATGACGTGCGACAGTTATGAGTGTGTTGTAATAATAATGGTGTCGTCATGCCATTCATGTGGAACGGGGTGAACCCGGACGAGTGCATGGGATGATAATGTGGCGTTGAAATCCGCCATGCCATGAATATGGAACGGGGTGAACCCGGATGAGTGCATGGGATGATAATGTGGCGTTGAAATCCGCCATGCCATGAATATGGAACGGGGTGAACTCGGACGAGTGCATGGGATGATAATGTGGCGTTGAAATCCGTCATGCCATGCAAGGACTCGACCGGTGGACTACCATGTCGGAACGAGTCCCCCAGTGAAAATTGCTGCCAACGGTGGTACAGGCCGGGGAGTAGCCCGGTGGGGTGTTTAGGCCATGTCATGGCACCAATCCACACCCGCTGATTCATCCCAGCTTGTGTTGGAGTAAGCGTGGGGTATTGTGCAGGGTTGCGAGCTTGCGGGAAGGCCTGATGGGTGCGAGCCAACAGGTCCACCGGTGGGGTGTTGCGGCCATGTTTAAGCACCGGTCAACACCCGCTAGTTCTTCTCAGCCGGAACGTTATAGGCGTGAGGCTGTGTGCTGAGTTTCTAGCCTGCGGGGAGATTTGTTCTGTGTTAGAGAAACAATCTGCCCGGTGGGGTGGCGTAGAGATAACAAGTCTCCCATGGATCCCCATATTTTTCACAGCTTGGTGTGATGCAGGGTTTCTAGCCTGCTGGAAGAGTTTGCCTGTGTTAGAGGTAAAATCTCCCGGGTTTATAAAGCTCATGTGTTCGAAGCCTTGAGTTGTTGCTGGCTTGTTCGTGCCCGTAGGCGCGAAGGAAAGTGACTAAACCGGTGGAGTGCCTTGGAGCCGGTTGAATGCTACATAACCGGTGGAATGCCTGATAACCGGTGGAATTTTTTACAACCGATGGAATGCCTGTGAACCGGTGGAATACCTCACAACCGATGGAATGCCTGTGACCCGGTGGAATGCCTCACAACCGATGGGGTGCCTTTCCTTGAACTGAGGTTGATGCTTGGGGAAGTGGTGGGGGGCTAGACGCCTCCGTTCTCACTCCTATCTCCCTTAACTGCCGCTTGTAGGCGGGGCAAGTGGCTGACATGCATTGAAGGAGAGAGCCCATCAGTCCCATCAGTTATGATGGCGTGGGGATTTTATCGATGTTGGGACACATGTCAGTAGGGAGCGATCTGAGATGGAGGGTCTGGATTCGCAGGCGTTTGACTTGCCCCGATTGAGTATTTTGGGGGGATTACAGGGGTGCCTAGGGCATCGGACCCGTCTATAAAAAGACCTCATTTGTCTGCATTGTTTACTGTTTTTGCTCTTGGCTCAGAGAGAAGAAGAGAACGTTGGAGAGGAATCCGGCGAAAGTTCTGCGAAGGTACCCTCGCACTATCCGTGCTTCAGGCGTTCCGGTGCTTACCTACGATTGCTCGGTGTTTTCCCAGGACTGACTTTCCTCGGTTGTGCATAGTAATCTGTAAGTTTCGCCTTCTTTGCTTCGTGTTTTTTTTTCTTTGTTGGTTGGTGTTTTGCGGGGGGGGCGCTCTGTCGCAACGGGTGAGTTTTTTTTAGCGGGGAATCTGCGGTGGATTTGGGTAGCAGCCGCAGAGAGCGCTGTTTTAGCTTGTCGCTGACCAGCGGTGGGGTTTTGTTTTCCTCCCCCTAGGTTAAATGGCTTATAGGAGCTCTGATGGGACTTCCGAATCGGCCGGCAGACGTCCTGCGGTGGACGATGAGGTGAGGTTGGAAGATTGGCTTGCTTCAGATTCCCTGGAGTCAGAAGTCGTTGTCCGCTCCCGGGGCGAGGTCTCGTCGTCCGGGTCTCTGGGGCATGGCAGCATCTCCCACGGGGTACCCTTTCCTGGTGCCTCGCCCGTGAGTTACACGATCGGGGATGGGGAAGGGGTTGTGGTATGTGATGAACCGGAGGGTACTATGAGCCCTGCAGAGATTGCCGCCTTCCGGGAGACGTGGAGTATCTCGGATGAGGTGAAATTACGGCCGCTGAATCCCGGAGAATCGGCTTGTAACCCGGAGGAGGGTTGCGTTGCTGTTCATGGAGACCAGTTTCGTCATGGGTTCTCCCTTCCGCTGCCTGACTTTGTGCAGTACATGCTCAGCGCTCTGCATGTGTCTCCTGCGCAGCTTCCCGGAAACCAGTGGAGGCAGCTGCTGAGCCTTGGTTGTCTGTTCGAACTGTCCAGGATGAGCATGCCGACGGTGAATGAGTTCCGAGCATTGTACAGATTGTCCTTCTCGAAAAAGAAATGGTGTCGGGGTTGACTGACCTTTAGCGCCCGACACTTTAAGCCTATTATCACCCGCTTGCCTTCCTGGCTGGACAATAGCTGGAGGAAGAAAGTGGTGATGGTAGGGGGGAAGTGGCAGAAAAGGAGGAGGATGTATCGGGTTCCTGGTGCCTTCCAGCCTCTTGGTGACCAATCGTACGTACTGTCCGAGTTGGAGCGGGATAGGATTGCCACGATATTCGGGTGCTGGGACGGTCTTGAGCGAAGCTCCTACAACTTCATACGGCGGGAAGTGTTAGAGCACTGCAGTCTCGAGGGGGATCCCGGTGCATAGTGGGGTTTTAGTAGTGGCGTTCCCGCTGACTGAGTTGATACTAACCCTTTGTTTGTTCTGTAGGTGCATCTTCTCGGACGGTCGTCAAGCCCGGAAACACACTATCCATGGACGGTGAAGACCTTGTCTTGAGGTTGAAGGAGAAGGGGGAGGCCGTTTCGCGGACCTCGGTGGATCGGGAGTCTGGCCGGCTTACCGTCCATGCCGAACCTGATGGCCATGGATGTTGCGGATGACGCCTACATCCTAAGGCGTGTGAAGACTCATGCCGCGGCATCCTCTGCGGGACCCGGAAAGGGGAAAACCATTGGAGGGCCACCAAAGGTTCCTGGTGGAACGGACAGGATTCCATACCGACCGGGATCGGTCCCGCTTGTCACCAGGGTCTCCTTGACTGGCGCACAATCTTCTTCACCGGTCGACCTGGGTGAGAAGAGGCGGAGGATCATGGACGTTCCGCCCTCCACGCTGGTGACGCTGACCGCCGGTCGTCCGGTGAGAACCTGGCAAAACGGCTCAGGTTGACCAGTGGTGGGACGAGTCCTGCTAGGGATAGAGCCGCTGCGGCTTCCAGTTCTGCCGGTCCGCAGAGTAGCCCTACTCCGGTGGAAGAACAGAGGAGGGGAGGTCCGGAGAGTCCCTTCGTCCGGAACCTGGTGGAGGACGTGACCGGCCTTGGTCTGGATATGCCTGGGGCCGCTGGAGCCCTGTCGGGGGAGAATCGTCATAAGAGCAAGGAGTTGATCCTTCGGGTAAGAATTGTTTGGTGCTACGGTACCCCTCGAAAAACTTATGCAGGGGTTTTCTTTCTCATTTTTTTTTGATTAATCGGCTCCCTGTCGCTCTGCAGCTGTTGTACAATCTGTATCAGCCGGACCCGAGTGAGGAGCTGCCGGAACTGAAGAGGCAGGTGGCCGTTCTAACCGGAGCCCGTGATCGCCTGGAGGCTGAGAAGTCCAGGCTTGAGCGGGAGAAGGTCATACTGGAGGAGAGGGCCAAGAGGCAGGTGGCCAAGCTAGAGGGCCAGGTTCGGAGCCTCGAGGAGGAGAAGGAGCGGGCTGAGGAGGAGAGGGCCGAGCTAGAGGCCAAGGTGGATGAGCTCCAGTTGGAAGCTGCCGCTGTGCGTGCCGCCACCGCCGTTGCGGCTGGAGAAGAGGACCCGGTGCGTTTCCAGCGGGTTATCGAGAAATATCACGATAGTGATCAGTTTCTTGCCCTTCTGGAGAAGGCTAGGGAGGCGGGTATCGTCGATGCCTACGTGGAGTGGGAAGAGAAAGGGTACCTGAATACTTCGCAAATGCCGAAGGCGCAGGCCGATGATGATGCCGATGGGCAGCCGCGGGAGGAGGAGGAACAGCAGGAAGAGGAAGGGGGACTTCAGCCATCTGATCCCATTGGGGAGGATGTGGCGGATTTACTTAAGGAAGCCGGTGGACAAGTTGGGCCCTGTGGGGAGGAGGGCGTGATTTTGTTTGTTCTGTAAACTTGCTGGAACGGTTTTTTGTTGTTGTTGTTGTCTGCCTTTGGATATATATTTGTTTTTTTTTTTTTTTTGTACCGGTGGTTTGCCTTGGATTTCGTTCAAAATAGTTGGCATACATATCTTGTAATGTTACATCGGCTGAACCGTTGGAATGCTAGGCTAATTGTATTGGAAAATGTAGCACTTAACCCGTCACTGGGTCCGGGCGTGCTTACCAGCCCTAGTCCTGATCCCAGGCGAGATCTGCCCTTCTTTCTCCTAGGTACCGTTGAAGTTGACCGCTGCTAACTAATCCCTCCACCGCTGTCTTGAGGGCGATGTAATTGTTTGTCCTATGGGTAGCTTCGTCATGGTAGGAGCAGTATTTGCCTGTTCGCGCCGGGTTGAGGTTCCCTTTTGGGTGCTTCCTCTTTAGCGGTGGGGGAATGATGTTCCCGTTCTTGTGCAGGATGTCCTCGTACGAAGAGGTTAGAGTGGTGAAGACTTCTTGACGTTCCGCTGGCATGATCGCCAGGGGGCGTTCTTGTCGGTACTGCGCGGGCCTGTGCTCGCCATGGGGTTTATCAGGATAGGGTTTCTGCTGCGGTTGATTCCCCCAATTTCTGTTCAGTCTATTTGGTTGGATGCCTCGGTTCTCGCTCCGCTGGCTGGCCCTGTTTTCTCGGGGGGCCGGAAGGTACTCCTCCCGCTTCCTCTTTAGCAGGTGATGCCCATATGTTTCGTGGTCCGCCTGAGCATGCTTGATGGCCATCGCCATTAGCTCATCATACCCCTACGGGAGTTCCACCCGTACGACATAGGAAAATTTCCCTGGCCGAAGTCCCTGTTTGAATGACAACTCAGCGATGCCCTTATCTAGGTTCCGAACCCCGGCCGTCGCCGTTTGTCAGCGGTTAACGAACGTCCTTAGCTCCTCGTCCTGTGCCTGCCTGCAATTGAAGAGGACCGTCGATGTCCGGGCTCCTTCGACCCGGAGGATGAAGCGGCCGACAAACCGATCGGCCAATTGCTCAAATGCCTTAATGGAGTTTGTCAGGAGCTCATAGAACCAGCTAAGCGCCTCTCCGGACAGGGTTTCCTGGAAGATGTTACAACACACAGCATCGGAGTACCCCTTGGCACATGTTTGGGACCGGAAGCTATCCAAGTGTTGGTAGGGGCAGCCGGCTCATGAGTACGTCAGCTTCAGAGATTTTTGGTTACCGGATATCCCGGATTCCAGGACCCGGTGCGAAAAGGGGACCGTGCGTTCGCTGAATCGCGCGCCTTCCGACGGCCGCACTGCCCTTCTCTCGTTGGCCTCCATTTGGGCCTTTAGATCTGACACGGAGTCGGTGAGTACTTGTAGTACCCGTGCGGTCGGGGTCACGACTTCATCCTCAAATGAAGCGTGTGATTGCCGGGGTGCCTTTGCTCGTCATGTGTCGTCCACACCCTAATTGTTTTGCTAACTGTTTTAAATACTAACATTTGCTCGTCCTGCAGGTGCATCTTCCCGGGCGGTCATCAAACCTGACACCACCCTATCCATGGACGGTGAAGACCTTCTCGCGAGGCTGAAGGAGAAAGGCGAGGCCGTTTCGCGGACCTCGGTGGACGAGGAGTCCGGTCGGCTTACGGTTCATCCTGAACCGAGGGCCATGGCTGTTGAGGACGACGTCTATGCCCTGAGGCTTGTGAAGAGCCACCCTGCTGCGCTCAAGGCGGGACCCGGCAAGGGCAAGACTACCGGGGGGCCACTAAAGATTCCCGGTGGAGTGAGCCGGATCCCGCACCGGCCGGGGTCAGTCCCGCTCGTCACCCGGGTCACCCGATCAGGCGCACAATCTTCTTCGCTGGACGGCCAGGGTGAGAGAGGCGGAGGGTCATGGACGTTCCTCCCTCCACGCTGGTGACGCTGACCGGCGGGTCGTCCGGTGAGAATCTGGCCAAACGGCTCAAGGTAACCAGCAGTGCACCGAGTTCCGCTGGGGAAAAGGCTGCCGCTGCCCGGCAGAGTAGCCCCATGCCTGCGGAGGCACAGAGGGGAAGCCCGGAGAGTGCACTCGCCCGGCAGCTGGCGGCAGACTTGGCCGGCCTTGGTCTGGACAGACCTGGGGTCACCGGAGCCTTGGCGGGCGGGAAGCGCCAAAAGTTCAAGGAGTCGGTCCTGCAGGTAAGAATTGCCTGGTGCCATTGCACCTCTCGTAACTCATTTCCTCTGTTGCTTGCTTAATTGGCTCTCTGTTGTTATGCAGTTGCTGTACAATCTGTACCAGCCGGATCCGAGCGAGGAGCTGAAGAGGCAGGTGGCCGAGCTGACAGAAGCCCGAGAGCGGTTGGAAGCAGAGAAGTCCCGGCTAGAGCGGGAGAAGGCCAGATTGGAGGAGAGGGCCAAGAAGCAGGTGCCAAGCTGGAGGAGCAGGTCCGGAGCCTGGAGAAGGAGAAGGAGCTGGCTGAGGATGAGAGGGCCGAACTGGAGGCCAAGGTGGACGAGCTCCAGGTGGGAGCTGCCGCTGTACGCGCCGCCTCTGCCGCTGCAGCCGGGGAAGAGGACCCGGAACTCTACGAGCGGGTTGTTCTCAAATACCATGAGAGCGATCAGTTCCTTAGGTTCCTGGAGAAGGCCAGGGAATCGGGCATCGCGGACGCGTACACGGAATGGGAGCAGAAGGGGTACCTGGATACCACCCGGATGCCGAAGGCCGTTGATGAGGATATTCATGAGCAGTTGGATATCCATGAGCAGTCGGCGGTGGAGCAACCGGAAGGGGAGGGTGGACCTCAGATTGCTGAAGGCGCGGCTGCTTCATCTGGAGAAGGTTATGGATTTCCCGCTGAGGGGGAAGGCGTGGCTCCTTAGGATTTTGCCCTTGCTCTTTTTTGTAAACTTGCCGGAACGGTTTCTGCTTGTATTATCCCTCGACTATGAATATACATGAATTGGTGGGACCGGTGGAATTTTTCTCGAAAGTAGTTTGCATATATATCTTGTGATGTTACAGCAGTTGAACCGGTGGTATGCCAAACTAACCGCTTGGAGATTTGGCGAGTCTACCAGCCCTGGCCTTGCTCCTGGTCGGGATCTGCTCTCATTTCCCCTATATATCGTTGGAGCTGGCCGTTATTAATCAGACCCTCCACTGCTGTCTTGAGAGCAAAGCACTTGCTCGTTCGATGAGTAGTTTCATCATGATGTCCTCGTATGAAGAGGTGAGAGTGGTGAAGACCTCTTGACCGGCAGCCATCCGGTTGACGATTTTGTCATGTTGTTGTGCCAACCACTTCATGTTGGCTGAACTCCCAATCTGTTCCGTCCTTAGCTCTTCCAAATTAGCTTCAATCCTCTGAAGGACGTCATCGGTCCTTTCTGACTTTACCGACAATAGGTTCAAAGATTCCATTACATCCTCAGAAGATGGAACGGTAAGGATTGCATTGCTATCTTTCTCAGAAACCTCTAAAGATTCTGAAGCATCAGCCGTATTCTTAGTTAGAATGCTGGCGGGTTCACCCTGGCTGTCAGCAGCCATTGTAATTTCAGGAACCCCTTGGCCAACATTGGCGACCTCAGAAAGATCCTCAATGTTGGCCGCCACACGTCCATACTTGAGGCCTACTTCTATCTCTGATAAACCTCTACAGTCAGAAGAGTTGTGCCTAGCGAACAACCTATGTTCTGGTTTATTGCAAGAAGGCATGATTCGCCGATAAAGATTAGATCCCGCAATCTTGACACCTGTCCCACTGGGCGTGCCAAAATGTTCGTGGCTGATTTAGTATCCGGCGAACGGTCAACACGTGGGGTGGCGAACGTCAATTTCAATCCTGTTGTGATGTGTGCTAGCGTGTCAGTACCTTTGAGTTAGGTACAACTTTGATGCGGACGACCTCTAGCGAGCGTACTTCTATGGCTAGCGTGTCTGTCTGCTCCCAATTCCTGACTTCCTGACCAAGCGACTGTTACGAGGGCGTTGACAAGGTCGGCGTAAGAGGCTCGAACAAGACCTAACAAAAGTATATTAGGATTTTCTTTCAACCTACGGCAGGTTGAGTAGTCTTACTTCGATCCTGTGATGCAAAGCAGAGCAATAATTCAAGACTGCGAGGAGTAATCCTCTTCCAACCTATAACAGATTGGTTCACGTTTTGTTACCGTAGCAACGACTGGATTGGCTACTGGCGTAGCGACTGACACTGGCTTCAGCGAACGCGGACACGAGGCGAGCGTGCGACTCTGTACGTATGGCGGCGAGATGCGGCTCTGTACGTATGGTGGCAGGTTGCGGCTACGATGTGCGGTATCCTGGAAGCAATAGGTCTCAGCGACTCTCGACACTAATGCAAGGCACACTTCGACAACCTTGCAAGGATACAGCGACCGGTGACGGGCGTAAGGTTGCAGCGGAGTTGGATGGTGGTTGTTTGCGGTTTGTGGAGGCAGTGCGCGTAAGATGCTCCGGGGAGACTTTGCAAGGATTGCGATGTGCAAAAGCTTGTGTGTTTGTTTGATGGTTGGGAACCCTTTTTACGTTGTACAAGAGCTCTTTATATAGGGGATGTCAAACCCTAATACTTGCGTATCACGTAGCACAATAGATTTGGAGATCGATCAGGATTCAATTACCATAAACCAACTCCTTTTCGGATTCGTAAAGGAACCTCAATTCCTTTCTAAGAAGGAAAAGATTAAATGTATATCAGATAATCTTTTACATAATAAACTTGTGGGCCTCGATCCACAGTCTCGGCCAAATGTCAGTTTCGGCCCAAACAATATCTCTCTATACTTAAAGAAACAATGCTAAATGAGTAGGATCACTTCTACTCGCCGCAGCTATCAACCACCGCCTCAACTCTACTAATCCTCACCTGCACAATTAAACCATACACCATGGATTGGTGCACCGAGTTGTAAACAACAAACCCGGTAAGCTTTTTAAAGCCCGTATAAGTAAACTCAGACTCACGCAACAACACTTTAACCATACAACCACCCGCACACAAAAATAAAATGCAAGATTCAAATTTTCCTACTTAAAAGCATAGTTCAGGAAAGTACGAATCTTACACAATTAAAATCACGAATCCTGCATATAGCTTAGTTCATGAAGTCACGCACATATAATTAAAATCGTGACTCCTGCATATAACTTAGTTCAGGAAGTCACGCCCAAACAATTAACACAAATATATAACAAATGAAAGCATATAATAAATCCGTCAACCCCAAAATAAAGTCAAGATATTACCATCTTGACTCAAGAAAAACAACGCACACCTTGTTTTGCTTTTAAAAACCAATCTCTTTTAAAACAAAGGAAAAACACAAATGAATTCCTTTAAAAACATGCATGCATGAGACCCAAATAACCCCACACGGTTACCGCTCATGCCATGCAAAATGGAAATCACATTTCCAAGACAACCACAACTCGAGAATTATAAATTCACAACACACAATCAACCAAAGAATAAAACCTGGGGTGCAATGATCACTGTCATTCCCCTCCAAATCTCACAAAGGCACAGGCTAGAGCTCTAACTGATCGTAACCAATCACCCGGCCAAAAGCTTGGTTCCCAATATAATTGCCATAAGGATCCTTTGCTCCACACATGCGAGATCCCTACACCACACATGTAAGATCCCCATCAAACAGGATAGATCTTACACTGGCAGTTGGTTTCCAAACCAACGCATTCACACTTCACACAACTCACATATACTTAATTATGACAATTTCATAACAAAATAATGCACCAAATTGCACACTCACAATTTATATATTTCACGTAAATATTTATATACGTAGACATTCACTCAGGAATAGTCCACTAATACCAACTATAGTCATTGATCGTAAAATACTTTAAAAATCATTTTTATATTAAAATCATTTTACTTACCAATGAACCGTAGTCAATCAAGTTCATTCAATTTAAAACAAATATTTATTTTCATAAAATAATTTCACATTTAACGATCCATTACTATAAATTAACTCGTATAATATACGAACACTGTAAGGTTTACTCACCTCAATTACTCTCGCTGCGTCTTCAATCTCACCAAGGTGAGATACTCACACACGATCAATCACCTAAGTAACATCATCGAGACTTAGCATTCAATTCGAATAAAACATATTATAATTCGCTCTGATCACATAACCCTTAATCCCCGAGGCTTGCCAACACGCGACAAACCGCCTTCGGAGCCTCTCAAGGCTCCTAGAATGCCTAGTCGACCATAGGATCGAACACCAAGCACCAAATTCTAGGCCGATATGCACGAAAATTAATAATCGCCTAATAACGGATTCAAAAATTCATAACTTGGTCATATGACGGCCAAATCATGCATATAATATATCCCCGAGCTCCTATCGACGAGCACGACACAATAGGACACACTACTACCCCAAACACGCAGCCACACGCCGCCCAAAGTGGTTGCATGTGATCCCCACTCGCCGCCACCAAAACCTGCAACCAAGACCACCAACATGAAGATCAATGTTCAAGGATTCGAACTATACCTGAAACACCCGAGAATATGGCCGGGAAGTGGCCGGATACAGCTGGGAAGAGGTCGGATACGCCGCCGCTCGGCTGCTCCTCAAGTCAGCCGCTGCAGCCTCCTACACTCTCCACGACCGGCGTAACCTTGCTCAGAGGAAGAAGAATAGCCGAAAGGAGCGAGCCTTGAGCTCCGACGTCGCCTGGAACCCGAGCTATTGCTTCGCCGCCCACGGGCTTCGATGCGCCGCGCACAGGCGACCGCTCCGGGTGTGGCGAGGCTCAAACGAAAGAGGAGGTCGAGCCGCTCATTTTGGTAGGTGACACACATCGTGGCGTGGCCGAACGACGGAGAACGAAGGCAGAGGAGCTCTGCTACCGAAAACGGAATGAATGAACAGTGTTTCCAGATATTTTCTAGAAACTTTGACTTTTTCGGAAAGTCTGACTTTCCAGATATTTTTCCTACTATTTATTGAAATTTCTGATTTTGGAAATAACTTCAACAAGTAGTAAATTCTTCATACAACGTCTGTTTCACGCGTTCCGCGTGTTTACAAACTCGTATCGTCGAGCTCTACGACTTTTGTGAATGAAACTTTTCAAAATTCACAATGGATAAAAATGACAACTTTTAACCCTCTTAAAAACGCTTTTTAATAATTGTTCGACCGAACCCTTCTGCTCGCTCTCGAACCACATTATTCATCTAACTTCTAACTTAATAATTCCAAGTAAACACCCGAAATTAATAATGAATTTCCGGGATATTACATCTTTACCCTTCTTTCATGTTATCTGAAGTTACGAGACGGATATCCTAACATCTCAACTTTCATCTGATCGACAGATATGGGTTTATGGGAACAGCTTCGAGTCATTTATTGTTGCTGTGGTTGTTCCAGATAGAAAAGCCTTGGAGGACTGGGCAGCTGAGCATCATTTGACCGATGACTACAAATCACTCTGTCAAAACCTGAAGCCAAGGAAATACATTTTGGATGAGCTCAATCAAACGGGTCAGAAACAACAAGTATGTGCTCCATCCCTGCTGCTACATTCATGCTATGTTAATAATGTATAGTCATCTTACTCAAATGTCCATTTACATTGCAGCTTCGAGGGTTTGAGTTGTTAAAAGTAGTTCATTTGGAACCAAACCCCTTTGACATCGAGAGGGATCTCATGATTCCAACTTTCAAACTGAAAAAACCGCAATTACTCAAATATTACAAGGTATTATTTTCTACTTAGATAAGAAAAGGTTGGAACTTTGATAAGTTGATCCTAATTATGTACTTTGAACTATATCATCTGCAGGACCGAGTTGAAAAACTTTATAGTGAGGCAAAGGGTGGAAAAGTATGAGAACAGAGCTGCGAGCAAATACTAGATATATCTAGCTACATCACTTTCCCAAATTTTCGATCGCCTGCTCTTTCTTTGATGTAAAACTACATATATATGCGAGACTGTAAAACACTATATAGCCGGGATTTTTCCATATTAACCTTTGTTCCAAGTAATGTGTATAAATAAGTAAAGATCGTATGACATTTTCATATATTTATTCGTGTTGGCCCCAGTATTGTGCCTGCATTTAACGGGGAGGTGCTACATTAGTGTGGTCCTAAATTCTCCCATTCAGCCCAAGAAAGAAGGCATGAAGCCAATGTAGTCTTGAAGTGCTTCTATTTAAGGTTGCTTCAACTTGGTAGTCATGTTCATTAAGATTTGGTTCTATACTATAGAAATTCATGTTGAGAAAGATTATAACTTGATTGTATTGATATGATCAAAAAGTAATAGAAACAAAAAACAGCAGAGGCCTATATATACAAGAATGGGTGTAGAGATCAGAAACTGACTAAAGCTCTAACCACCCTTAACAACTAAAGGTTCCCCATAAGAGGGATCTGAGCTCCCTAAAGGACAAAACAAGACTAATTCAAATCACTCTGACCCCAGAAAACAAAGGAAGAAAGAGGGAGGATGTTGAGTGTTGGGGCACGCAACAAGTCCTAACTGCTCCAAGCTACAGAAACGGCTGCAATATCTCAATATATACAATGATGGAACAAGGTTCTTTTGACAACTAAATTAAGAGTTAGAGGGTGACTACTGCCCGTTGCTCTACCTATCATCCAAATCAATGAGAAGAGTATTATAAGATGCTCTTTCGGTGGTGATTGGACTGATCAGCTTTACCTTCCTTCTTCGTAGTTTCAGTGAAACTACTGTGAGCCTCGTCCTCTTCTGCCCCTTCTTCACTTCACCAGCAGTCAATCAAACAATAACAAATGATACATGTACCATCAATTATTACCTTTTCTTCTTCTCCTCCTCCTCCTTCTTTTCTTGATAGTTTCGTTTTTCATCTTACACGCCGTTGACTTCACATTTGACTGATCGAAACTTGCAGGAAGCTTTGATCAGGAATTGTACCTACTTTGAGAGCCTTTTCTTCTTCTTTATCCTCTGCTTCTTTGTTTCACCAACAATCAAACAACTCAGATCTCATGGCTCTCCAACTGAGAAATTCATCCCCATTTTCTTCTGTTCCTTTTTCCACTTGTTCATACACATACGATGTGTTTCTGAGTTTTAGAGGCGAGGATACTCGCAACACTTTCACAGACCATTTTTACACCGCACTAGTTCACAAGGGGATTGACACCTTCAGAGATGATAAGCTTAGGAGAGGAGAGGAGATATTACAAGAACTTCGCCAAGCAATTGATGAATCAAAGCTCTCTCTTATCGTGTTCTCCGAAAACTATGCATCCTCAAAGTGGTGTTTGGATGAACTGGTTCATATCCTTGGACGTAGAAGAGCAAAGAAACAAATGGTTTGTCCAATCTTTTACAAAGTGAATCCTTCAGACGTAAGAAGCCAAAAAGGTAAATTTGGTGAAGCACTTGCAAGGCTTGAATGCAGATTCGAAGCTGGCAGGGTGTTAAGATGGAGAGAAGCTCTAACAGAAGCAACAAATTTATCTGGATGGCATTTTTCGGACGACGACGGGTACAGCCTACTTTTCCTAATTAAATATTTGTTTATCAGCATGTATTCTTTTTACTAAATACATGCTTGCTCCATATTTGCTATTTTTAAGCTTGTGTGAGTACAGACCTTTGCTTTTCATTTTATAAATAGATGAGGGATTTTGTTTTTATTAAATGGTTCTTTTGATTCAATTCGGCAGGTATGAATCAAAATTTATTGAAGGAATCATTGAAGAGATTTCTGCAAAAGTAATAAAACAAACCCCTTTGAATGTGGCAAAATTTCCAGTTGGGATAGAATGTCGTGTTCAAGCTATGCTTGATCTCTTAGATCTTGGAGGTGGTGATATACGCATGGTTGGGATATGGGGAACTGGGGGAATTGGGAAGACAACAATTGCTAAAGCTGTTTACAATGCAATTGTTAATGAGTTCGAACACAGTTGCTTTTTGGCCAATGTTAGAGAACTTTCAGTGCCACAAGAAGGTCTAGTCAACCTCCAAAAAAAGATTTTAGGGGGAGAAGAATTGAAAGTAATCAATGCTGATCACGGAATTACTTTGTTGCGGAAATGGTTGAGAAGTAGAAGGATACTTCTAGTTCTGGATGATGTTGATCAATTGGACCAGTTAGAAAAATTAGCTGGCGGTTTAGATTGGTTTCGCAGCGGCAGTAGAATCATCATAACAACAAGAGATATGCATTTGTTGATTACTCATAAGGTGAATCAAATATACAAGGCCCCGGAACTAGGTTTTGATGAAGCTCGTGAGCTCTTCTGTGCAAATGCCTTGAAGACTTATCCAAATCTGGATGAGGATGAAACACTCGCAGTAGACACTATTGTTGAATATGCTCGAGGTCTTCCATTAGCGCTGAAAGTTTTGGGTTCACATCTGTGTACTACACCTATACATCAGTGGCAAGACTTTTTAGAGCGTCACAGAAGAAGTCCTCTTAAAGGGATTCAAAAGATTCTCAGAATCAGTTACGATTCACTCGAAGATCAAGATAAAGAAATTTTCCTCGACATTGCATTCTTCTTCAAAGATAAAGAGGAGAACTATATGATAGCGGCATTAATAGGCTGTGGTTACAGCAACCCTGCATCTAGTATTGAATTTCTTAAGAAAAGGGCCCTCCTAGAAACTCAAGGAGCTTATATTTTCATGCATGATTTGCTAGAAGAAATGGGCAAAAAAATAGTTCATGAAGAGTCTCCTAAAGAGCCTGGTGGCCGCAGCAGATTGTGGCATCACAGCGATGTTCTCCAAGTTCTAACAGAGAACACAGTCAGTGTTCGCTAGTTGTTCTATCTATTTTGGCAACCCATATTTATATATAATTTTTCTATTTGAATTTTTGAAGAAAAAAATGAAATTGCACAACACTTGCATTTTATTATATAAAGTTATTGTTTTTTTGATACTATTGCTTCTTTTTTTTATTAGGGAACAAGAAACATTACAGGCATAATGGTGAAGATGCCTACAACAGATGAGATATACTTGAGTCGTAAATGCTTCAAAAAGATGGAAAATCTTAAAATCTTTATAAACGTCAATGGACGGTTTGTTGGAAAGGTTGATCATTACCCGAATCAATTGCGGGTACTTGATTGGCTTGAGTGTCCCCTGCAATCGTTGCCCTCCAATTTTGATATGAAGAAACTGGTTCACTTTAATATGAGTGGTAGCCGCATCTCACATCTTGGAAAAGCTTTCAAGGTATTTCTATATGTTGATGAGTATTCGTATATTAAATTCTTTTGACGTTACCAATTTAACAGTCAGTTTTTGTTTCTTTGGTATGTAGAGCATGCAAAATCTGACATCCTTAAAATTGAGGGGATGCAAATTCCTTACGCAAATCCCCGACGTGTCCGGAAGCCCAAACTTAGAAATTCTGGATTTATGTTGGTGTACAAGTTTAGTGGAGATTCACCATTCGGTTGGATTCCTTGAAAAGCTTGTTAAGCTAGATATTTCCGACTGCTTGAACCTTGTTAAGCTACCTGAAAAAGTCAACTGGAGATCCCTCCGAGAACTTTATCTTGACTGCTGCAAGAGTCTGGAGAGTTTCCCTGAAATTGTGGGAGAGATGAAACACATCACATCCTTAGAGTTGTCGGGCACTGCCATCAAAGCATTGCCTTCATCCATCCGGAATCTAATCAACCTTGAAGAGTTGGATTTAAAATTCTGTAGAAACCTCACAGATCTACCTTCTATCATTTATGAATTGCAAAATCCTGAGAGCATTAATTTGAGCGGGTGCCCAAATAAGGTGGACTCTGAAGTGCTTCTGACTTTCTCAAAGGCTTCACATGACGACCGTCACTCTGTATCTAATATAGATTTCATGGCGTCCCTTGTTGTTCTTCCCGAATGGATCAAGAGATTTGTCAACTTGAGAAAACTCGATTTGAGTGGTTGTACGAGCCTAGTGGAAATTCCAGAGCTTCCATCAATGATTGAATTGTTGGATGTGAGCGATTGCGTGTCATTAGAAAGAATTTCAATCTTGTCAAACATTTTGGAGCGCAAAAAGTCACAAATGATTAAATGGATGAACTTGAGTAATTGCTGGAGACTGTATCAGAATTTGGTTCATCAGATCGCAAACGAGGAAGATGATGAGGTTGTCGCTGATATATTCTCTCGTATCCTATCTTCTCAGCTATCCAATTTCACAGTTAGATTTCCACTTCAAAGAAGCGAGGTTCCAAATTGGTTCAGCTGTCAAATGGATTTCATGGGGCATCGACGGTTTGAATTCTGGATTGAAACACTCTCAAATTTCAAATGGGAAAACAACAACACAGGATTGGCTCTCTGTGTTGCCGTTGGTCAAAACCTGCCAGATCATATTTGCTCCTTTGACGTCTTTGTTCACATCAATGAAGTGAGAGTTTGGCTTCTCCATTCTAATCATGCTAATTCGGATCATGTATGGGTGCACTACGTTCCATTCCATGAAATGTGTCGAGTTGGTTATATGCGTCCACTACAACCTTTTACGTGTCGAGTCATCATTCTTCAAAATAAAATGTTTTATAAGGCGTCCATAAAAAGCTGTGGGGTTCACCTTATAATGCCACCCAATGAAGACGTTTGTATGCAGCTCATCCGTGCAGAGAACCTCAACAGTCGACTTCCGTATGTAATTATGAAGGTATTGAATTTATTATTCTCCAGTTTGTGTTTGTATGTATCGTTTCCTTCACCACATTTCAGAGATAAAAACTGACATTTGCGGTAAAAAAAAATTATTTCCTCATTCAGAAGAAGAAGCACCGTACCACCTTGCCTGCACAAGTTCAAATTCAAAAAGGTCAGTAATTCTAACCGTCACCATTCCATCATCTGAATTAGCTGCTTTTACATTAAAACAGTGTTTTTTTTTTTTTTAAAGAACATTCACTAGAAAGATGAAAATGATGCGTCCCAGTTGGCGTTTTTGTTTACTAATATGCTTGCCTATAACTTGGCATGAGCTGTTTGGACTACAATCTGGTCCTGTAACTATGTATGGTCTATTTCTCAGTTTTAGAACATAATTACGCCTCATTTTATGTCAAAGCCTCAAAGGCAAATAAAGTAGAACATAAGACTTTTTGTCATGAAGATTTAGTAGTTCTCTATTACTGAATAGGCCAATACAAGACTATTTTCGTTTCTAAAATTGTAGCATTATCCGTATGAATTTACTTCCTTATTCTCAAATGAATCCTTCATCTGTTTCACATATTAACATATATGCTTTGCCTGTTTAAAATGCTAGTTTTGCCAAGATAAAAACTTAAATCATGTGGATGCAATCCAATTTATCCAGAAGTTATAGTTTATAGTAACATCTTCAAAATTTGTTGCTTTTGCCAGGAAAAACATGCGAGGATGTCATTCTGCCAGACGGTTCTGTCTAGGGAAAAAACTTTCAGTTTGCAACAAGCTTGTTAACCAATTGTTGCTTTCTATTTAGTGATGTTACTGGTCTTAACTGTGTCATTGGGATTAAAGTTGGGGGCTGTATGTGAACCCTCAAGTACGGGAAATTCATGTTTTCACTTTGGCGTCATTACTTCAAATTGAGTGCAAAGAGTTATATACTGATGCAGAACCGGAGAACCAAAAGCTGTAATTATTGCAATTGCAGCAAAGCCTTATGTATATATGGACCAATGTGAAAAATTCAGGTTTACATTTTCAAATTCTCCCTTTCTTTGGTATCTCCGGAGTTTCAAAATTGATTTGTAATATCAACTCTCTTTAGCAGTCTCCAAATGTAACAATCTTGTTAGTTTACCATCCCCGGTTACTTGTAATTGATTAATGCAGAATTGCATGAGTGAAAGGTGTTGGGGGTGAGTAATAAGCTATTACTCACCTCCTTTGATCCAAGCTTACTGTCATATTATGCAACTGCTCTTCACACTCCAATCAGATTATGCAACTGCTCTTCACACTCCAATCAGGTACGTAGCCTTGATCTTCTTCTTCTCTTATTTCCTGCACTCAATCAAACACACAACACTATATATTTGATACACAGATGGTGGTAGAATCAATGAGATACAAAGAGATATTTTGATGAAAGAAGTTGTGGCACTATTATGCTCTCAGACCTCTGTTTTCTATTTTTACTGATGTTTTTCTGATCTGCAGCAAAAGGATAAGGTATGATACTATTATATCAGCCTACAATACATAGACATTAACTATAGTTAAAAGCAAACTAGCATAGGTTAGGAAAGTAACTAAGCATTAAGTTTAACACTCCCCCTTAATGCTTTGTTTCTTGACTCCCAGCAATTCTCTGAAAAACTCAAACTTGTCTTTTGCCAACGCCTTGGTGAAAATGTCAGCTACTTGTTCTTATATTTTGCAATATACCACATCAATCACATTGTCTTCAACAACATCTCTAATGAAGTGATGCTTGCGAGCTATGTGCTTGGTTCGGTTGTGAAACACTAGATTCTTAGCCATCGCAATTGCATATTTGTTGTCACAAAGTATTTGAGTAGGTTCTCCTTGCTTTTCACCAACATCTTTTATGATACTTCTCAGCCATATTGCTTGAGAAGTTGCCAATGATGTTGAAACATACTCAGCTTCAGCGGTAGATAAAGCAACTGTCTTTTGCTTCTTGAACTCCCATGAGAACACACTTGTTCCAAGAGTGAAAGCATAGCCAGAAGTACTCTTTGAATCATCAACACAACCTCCCCAATCACTATCACAAAATCCATATAATTTTGGCACCACAGTTCTCTCAAACATAATACCAAAATCTATAGAACCTTGAATGTACCTCAGTACCCTTTTGCTGTCCCAAAGTGAATTTGAGTAGGCTTGAGCATGAACCTCGATAGCAAACTTGCTCGCTGCATACATGATGTCTGGCCTTGTTGCCGTCAAATATAACAAGCTCCCAACTAAGCTTCTATAAATTGACCCATCCACTTCTTTGCTTCCATCTTCTTTTTGAAGTTTTTCATTCACCACTAATGGTGTAGGAACAGAATTGCATCCTTCCATCCCAAACTTTTTCAGGATAGTCTTTGCATTCTTCTTTTGAGATATGAATATGCCATCTTCATTCTGACACACCTCAATTCCAAGAAAATAATGCAGTAGACCCAAATCGCTCATTTCATATTTTTTCATCATCTCTTCTTTGAACTTCTTGATTAAACTCTCATTACTTCCAATAAAAACTAAGTCATCAACATATAATGAAACTATGAGGATGTCATTTTTACCTGCAATTTTGATGTAGAGAGTTGGTTCATTGTGGCTTCTTTGAAAGCCTTGCTCGATGAAATAAAAGTCAATCTCCCCATACCATGCTCTAGGTGCTTGTTTCAGGCCATAAAGAGCTTTCTTTAATTTGTACACCTTTATCTCTTCTCCTTTGACAACAAAGCCCTCCGGTTGATCAACATAGACCTCTTCCTTTAGGACTCCATTTAGGAATGCAGATTTCACATCGACTTGGTGTAGAGACCAACCTTTTTTAGCAGCTAAGGAGATTACACTCCTAATTGTATCAAGCATTGCTACCGGTGCAAACGTCTCATTGTAATCAATTCTGGGTTGTTGTGCATACCCTTTTGCAACCAGCCTCGCTTTGTTCCTTTGAATGGAACCATCAGGATTCAACTTTGACTTGTGAATCCACTTCACAACAATGACTTCTTTGTCACTAGGTATGTCCACAAGATCCCATGTCTTGTTTTTCCCAATTACATCGATCGATCTTCCACCATAGCTTTCTTCCAAGCTTAATCTTGCACTGCATCTTCATATTTTTCTAGTTCCGTAACACAAAAATTGCAGCTTGCATAGACTTCACCCAAATCTCTCATTCTAATAGGAGTTGAGTTTGGTGATTGAGAGCCGGATGATTGAGATTGTGGACTGCCCATTGGAGTCACTTGTTGAGGAGTTCCTTCAATAACTTCAACTTCATTTTCTTGATTCTCTACCTCATCTTCCATTTCAATGTTAGGACCTTGGACTGCATTTTGCTTCCAATCCCAAGATGCTTTTTCATTGAAGATCACATCTCTACAGGTTATCACCTTCTTTTTCTTCAAATTGTAAAGTCTATAGCATTTGCTTTGTGTGTTATAGCCCACAAAAATGCACTTCTCACTTTTATAGTCAAATTTCTGCCTTCTTTCTTTTGGAATATAGGCAAAACAAACAGAACCACACACATTGAAGTGATTTACCGAGGGTCTTCTACCACTCCATGCTTCAATTGGTGTTTTATTTTGCACTGCTTTTGTAGGACACCTATTCAATAAGTACACAGTTGTAAATACTGTTTCACCCCAAAATTCATCGATCATCCCCTTCTCGTGCAACATAGACTTAGCCATTTCGACTACGGTTCTATTTTTCCTTTCGGCTACTCCATTTTGCTGTGGAGTATAGGCCACTGTGAGCTGCCGTAGAAGCCCAATGTCTTCACAAAATTTATCAAACTGCATTGAGTTATACCCTTCACCTCTATCACTTCTTAAGACCTTGATCAGCTGTCCACTTTGTCTTTCTACCATCACTTGAAACTTCTTAAATACAGTGAACACTTCTGATTTTTGTCTCAAGAAATGCACTCATGTCATTCTAGAGAAATCATCAATAAAGGTTATAAAGTACCTGTTGCCACTATGAGTTTTTGTCTTCATTGGACCACACACATCAGTATGGACGAGCTCTAATGGAGTAGATGCTCTCCAAGCTTTCCCTTTAGGAAATGATTCTCGATGATGCTTCCCAATGGCACAGCTCTCACACACTTCATTGGTTTCTTGAATGGTGGGTAATCCATATACCATGTCCCTCTGTTTCAGGTTTTTTAAACTCTGAAAATTTAGATGCCCAAACCTCCTATGCCAAAGCCAAGAGTCATCGAACACATCGACTTTTAAAGCCATGTTGCTTCGATATTTGAAAGAGATAGGAAAGCTTCTGTTTTTCTCCATCTTGATGGCTGCCACAACCTGCATAAAGCTTAGCGCAATTGAAATACAACACCTAGTCTGTCGTCAAAATTTTACTCACCTTTGTGGGTAATTTGTCTATGATTTTTATCGCAAATCTAAGGTTCAGTCTCTTATAACGTAGGCAACTTTGTTAGGATTAGTGTAGGTACATGAATTCAATCTCATTGAACCCTAACCCTTTGATTACAACTAAATCTCAAAATAATACTAAGAGACTACATAATACATGTATTCTAAGTTTCTTACAAGCACCGATTAGTAAATAATGCTCCATTGACTACTCTATTCATTTTGACATAGAAGTGACATACCAGAAATAAACTAGATTACAATTATATATAATGAAATCTAAAAGATAATATTGGTACAATGTATAGAAGAATCAATGTTCTTTTTGGGGAATTTTTTTCTTCTTCTTTTACCCTTTTCCACAAGTCAAATATTCCATTGTTCATGCTACATATGGAGTGTATTGGTTAATTGTGTGTCAAATTAATAGTTGACCACCCTTTAGTTGATTCCCTCATGCCCAAGAAACCATTGCATAACATTTGTGACTTGGTCTCCAAACTCGAAGGCCAAGATTTGGGCGGTTGTATACTTGGATCAAAGATTCAATTGTTTACCAATTTCCATTAAGACTCTTGTCATGTCCAATCTTCTTGTCACAATAGTAGAATTTATAGGTTACGTGACATTTTTATAGAGCATATTATTAGGTTTGTTTATCATCGCATTCTTGACTATGACACTGATCATTGCACCCCTGAAATACAATGTGCCATCTGCCTTGTCCAATTCAACCCTTAATGATAACTATAACACAAATGGGCCATCACACTATGGATTGTTATCAAAATAAGTCATTGCATCTTTCAATTTTCGTAACAAACTAATTCTGGCTTGAACTGCATATTATGCGTTTTCTTTTCTAGGTGCTAGTACAAAGAGCCTTTGGGACCCCTCTGTATCTGAACTTAAAAGGAAAAAATGGAAAATCGAATATGACCTTCAAGATCTTTACTTTCAAACTTTTGCACGACCTACATAAATATACGTCAACTGAAAATCGAAAGTTGTTCATTTCCGAAACTCTCAACTTCGCGAAACAAACGAGAACTTATGGTTTTGAATCAAACACACATCACTGCACAAGTTGGCTACTTGGTAAACATGTTCACCAATAATACTCAACAAGTAAATAACCAAATAGTCCAACTTCCATCCATCTACAAGCCAAATGGGCAAACTAAGCCCCATGTCATATTGAATTTTTTTTTCTTTTCTTAATATCTTAACAAACCCTAAAATAGAAATAAAGGAAACAAATTTGAAAAATGTGCATCACACAAATTACATCATCATTGCCAACAAGAAACTAAAAATGAAACACATCACACTAGCCACTAGTGACAAGTCACATGACAGTGCAGGCAGCTGGGTTCTCATCGCTGAAAGCGGTGGTGTACCTAACTTCCGTCGAGCTCGCACGTGCCAACCCGCCGGACATCTGCTGGTCACTTCGCACGTACCCGGCCGGAGCCTTCTTGTCGTATACTCCCTGTGCGTAAGGGTGGTCGACGACGTCGTATGGCACATACGGCCAGATCTCCACCTTCTTCCCCGTCCGATGCGCGACGCGTGCCAACACCTTCTTGGGCTCCACGTATCCGACTACCGTCAGCTTGCTCGCTTTCCGGTCTATGTCGACTTGCGACACGCCCTTCATTCCCTCCACTGATCTCCTCACCTTCCTCTCGCAACCTTCGCAGTCCATCTTCACCTTAATCTCCACAGTCTGATTCAAATCAAAGCAAACAGGTTTACGTTAGCATGAGGGGAAATGTACACGTGGCGGATTCTCAGCGGCTGTTACTGGGTATATCCAGCTCTAAAGACAAAAGAGGCTAAAGAACAACAGGGACAGGTTCATAAATTTTGCTCCTTTCTTTTTAACAATCATTCTCTTTAACTTTTGGACTTGTCAAGATTCAAAAATGAAGATTCTTTTCCTAACTCTACAAGAACAGCATGGATCTAACATAAATTTGACCAGAGAAGGACTAAATAGCTGATTGTTTAAGATCTATACTGGGTTATAGGCACTGTTTGGAGTTTGGCGCTCAAAAACAGTAACAAAGACATGAACTTTGAGAGGTGAAACAACTTGAGGGTCTAGAATGAAGTGAATACCTGGAAATTCTTTCGCTTCTTGTGATGACTGCCGCTTGAGCAATCAAATAGATGAGAGAAATGATCTAGAGCACCCATCTTGGCTTTTGGTGTGACACAGATTCAGAACCAGATATAGCAAACCCAGCAATTTATAGAAGAACTAGGAAGCTTTTTTTCTAGCTCAGATTTGCAGAGAGAAAGAAAGTAAACTAATTGGGAGTATGGAGAACTGGACAAATGAGTCAGTTGGGTAGCTCCAAATTTATAAGCAAAAAATCTTTGTGATCTTTTTCTTATTTTTCTTAATAAATAATGAGGGTGAGTCCATCAGGCCGATCTGGGTCGTTAGTAGTCAGTGAGTCGACTATAATAGGGTTTATCTTTCTGAGTTCTCGACACGTGTCCCTCTGGTACAGTGTCTGATATGATCAAACGGGGGACACAGCGTTTGAGACGGTACGAGGCTATCCATGCACCGACCGTATGGGGGCCATGGGTTTTGGCGCCACATCGAATTTGAGTCGCACGCGCCTGAATGGGAAATTCGAGATGTGTCCGTCGCCGAGTCGCTTTAGTGGTGGGGAACGGGAGTCTAATCCAATGGGGCCCGCGGAGGTGGAGTGCAGTTAAATGTGTGGCGGGGTCGGGGTTGAGTTGATGGGTGAGGCCGCGGCATGGGTGGCGCGTGTAAACGCGTATTGTGTACAGTGTTGTCGTGATGGATATCTTCGGTGGCCATATGCGAGACCAGTGGTTTGGGCTCACTCCAAAAGAGGGGTCCAACTGTCTTCTCTCTTCTTATACAAAATTCACAGTGCTAAGTTAAAAAGGAAGATTTACTTCACATTTTTGCATTTGCATTTACAGGGTAGAAACTCTCAAACATGTCCTCATATCACAATGAAAATGGATGATGTTAGCGGTAGCAGCAACCAGGCTACTGGGGTCCACGGACTCGTGTCAAAGACTGGGACAAAAGCCCATGTACTCGGACCCGACGACCAATAGGAACCAGAACAACTGATGGAAGAAGCCCACAAAGGATGACTCAAAAGAGTGTTCGGCTATATATCAGAAAGAGTATTGTCCCACGTCGAAAGATAGATCCAGCTCTTAGACCTTGGAGCTTATATATTGGCACAGCCACCTTCTTTATATGGTAATCAACCAATGCAAAGTTTAAGTACTTTCTGCTATCAACTATCATCATTTCCCATTTTACTGACTTAAGCATCGGAGCGGAACGTCCTTCCTAGTAAACAGGATTATAACAGGTAAAAGTCAACTACAAGTCCACTGGAATCAGCGAGTCAATGAATTCTGGTAAAAACAGATGACAAATATAGAATAAATTTTGTGAGGAACGCTCTCAAATAAGATTAATATTTATACGGATATATGAATCATGATTATGGGTTTAGTTTGTACTAGGTGAATGAAATGACAATAAATTAGGGTCTTGTTCTTTATATATTCCGATGTTTCTCATTGTTGATTTGAGTTCTCCTTTTTCATTCTAATTTATTGATTGAAGATGTGTTGTAGGAGTGTGTACATGCAACGTGCGCACTCTCTCAAAGTCTCAATTAACCCAGTTGTGCATTATTTGATTAAGCTTGTATGATATTGAAATACTTGTTAGCTAAGTTTTCGAATAGTAATGTGGAAGGTATGACTGCAACACGGTTATACATTTCAAGATCTTGGCTGACTCTTCAAGTGTGTCGACTATGGATTAAATTAGCTTTATACACATATATACAGGTCTCGCATTTTGTCAGAGCGAATGAGCTTCCATATATCGGAGTATATCGATTAGTACAATGATTTTGATTGTCGCCTTTGCATGCATGGGTGCACATGCAGAGATTAATAAAACAAGCTAGTTAAGATGATATATTATTAGTTGTAGAGACTTCATAGTATGAAACCTGCTACGTTCCCATCTTTATAATTTTCAATACCAGATCTCTGCAGGGGCTCTGGCATGCATGTTTCGTTTGCAGAGAGATATATATGTTATTGCTTCGAATTGCAGACGATTTCTAGACTAGAAGTCTTTCAATAAGTCATTGCGAATTTGCGAGGAACTTTACAGGTACAGATATATAATCCTATCGATCAGTTTTAGTCTTTACGTATTAAGAAGTAACCAGTAGTAGTACTCAATAACTACATAGCGATGGGCTTGCAACTTTAGGTCAAGTCTACAAATAGGCCAATTTCCTTGCTAATACACTTGCAACTTTAGGTCGCACTCGGAATTGAGGAGATGGGCATGAAGCCATCCTCAAGCAAGCATTAATTACTCTTGTTCTAGACTATTTTTATGTTGATTGTCCTCAACTATTTTTAGGAGCTGTTAAACGGGGTTAACGTGATCAGGAGTTTAGTTAGAAGCTGTTAAGCTAAGTAGGTAATAATTGTCAAGTGTCAAAACTCAATAAGGGGACAGAAAAGAGAATAGGGAATATGGGACGGAGGATAAGCTGCCCCTAAAGACATTTTCTTATCTATTTAAAAAAATAAAACTACATAGCGAGGGTCTTCTATTTAAGTTGTTTGAAATTAAGGTTGATTAGCACTACGCCAAAGGGCCTTCCAGGCGACCGAAGATAAACAAGGAAGACGACTACAGAACCGCCGCACAAGACAATTTGCAACTGGAAAGTAGTCGCTTATAAGAGGTCGCAAGCAACATGTAGCTATATCTTAAAGGCGACTGGAATAGATATCCAGTCGCTTTTACCTCCCTCTCTAGCGACTGGAATATAATGCCGTCTCTTAACCGTGCCCCAATTAGCGACTGGAACACCCTGTCGCTAGTGACGTTATAGTGACTAGCTTGGGTAGTCGCTAACCCCGTTAGAGCGACTGTTTTCTTTTGTCGCTGAGTGTGTAGAGCGACAGAGGTTTGGCTTGTCTCTTAAACTGTTGAAGCGACTTATTTATGTTTCTTAGTCGCCTGAATCAATTCCCTGTATTGCAATGCAGGGCCTGTATCTGTAATGCCCAGTTTTGTGCAAACAAACCTGCATTATTCTACAACAAACATACACAGCAACATTCAACTCAACACAACCAACAAATCTCACACACAAACATTGCATTGACATTAAATAGAGTTTAAAACATTACATTGTCTTGAAACTCAATATCCATTACAAACCACTGTACAAACTCCTAATTGTACCATAAAACTAACACAAACTAACCCAAATGTTCTCTAAACAATAAACCAGAAGTTTGGCCATTGGAGACTAAGTGTTAGAGGGTGAGGGGTTGTCATTGGAGGTAGTACCTTCTTGCAATTGGGATTGCTTCTCCAAAAGTTTGGCCACAGCAAGAGCCACTGCTGCATCCACTTGCCGCTGCATTTGTTGCTGCATTTGTTGCTGTAGTTACTGCTGCATTTGTTGCTGTAGTTACTACTGCATTTCCTCCTGCATAGCGTTCATTTACTCCGCAACTCGCTCCTGCACTTTTGCCTCCACGATGGCATCTACGTCAACACGGGAGACACCTCCTCTCTTCTTGGGCTCTCGCCTCACGTATCTGCCGAGTCCTCTATATGTTGTGCCCTTTCCTTCACCAACTCGTTACGTTATGACGCTGAGCTGGGTTTCAACAGGCAGTGCCTCTCCATCTTCAGCGTCCGGGTGGTCTCTACTCCACTGGTCGACTTTCTCTTGAACCTCCCGTTCTATTGCCTCCTACAACATTACATAAGAGCTAGCGTTAATTACGTGATACAAAGTCGCTGATATAAAATATATAAATGAATCTTAGTTTAGTTTTAGGTAATTACCACGTATGTAGCGCCAATCTTATCCTTGGCGTATGCATCCTTAAAGGCTGCGACCAAGGGTGCTGCATGTCAAGCTAACGCATGCTCTTGTGCCCGGTAACTAATTGCAGTGGTCCCCGAATGGTGGTTCATCCGGGTGGGAGCCCTTCGGATACTCTTCATCCTCAAACTTAACTCCTGAACACAAATCAAATCAAGGATGAGTGGTGTTAAACTGGTTTCAGCAAAGGTATTAAATCAAGGATGTGCATATACTTGTTAATCCTGGTCCTAGCAATTTGCATAAATATATCAAGCAACTGAGTTTACCTTATTCTCGTCACTGCTGAATTCATTGACCAACCACTCCCACTCTTTAGGCCGTTTAAGGAACTCCAATGGAACGTCCGCCCCGAATTTTTCCCAATGTCTTCTGCAATCGTGCTTCCAATCCTTGTATCGAGAAGCTGCCACATCTTGAACCCATTGGAACTAGCCATCGTGTTGAAGGTCGATTGCATAGAAGCCCTACAGTTTAATCAAGGACAAATATTAGTAATAGTATGGTTGTATGGTGACTAGAATGACGATGAAGATAATACAACACTGCTCCAGAAGCTGAGTCATTGTGTAACAACTTAGCTGATACTATGTGAAGTCTGCCTCAGTTTTACATGAAATAAATCAGTAGAGAAACTTTATTAGTATTATTACTAAACTGAAAATAGAATGACCTATCACCAACATTACTAAATTGTTTGGATGATCTTGTAGAAAACGAATACATCAAAAGATTTGGATGCATCTTTCAAATTGATGGAGATACCAATATTAAACCAACAAAGTAAGTATTTGTTGCCGGCGAATCCAATACTAAACTTTTTAATCACTAGCTAGTATTCAAGTTGATGGCGGAAAACATGGAATACCTCCACTACCCCGCCAACTAATAATATGATAGCAAGTTAGGTAAAGCTTCAGGTCAAATACAAAATGTAGTTAAGTAAGCATAGCAGGTTTAATATGAGGGAGGCTGTTACTGTGTAGCTAATGTTATAATAGTTATAATAATGCACAAGACAAGGGCTTTGTAATGCACCCTAACACAATTTTCAATTTCCATTGCCAATCCTTATCTCTGTAAGACTGTAACAGTGTAAGTAGAATCATTTTTCAGTCGAGCACATCCACTCAGAAAGAAAGAGAAAGAAAGAACACCCACTCAATCCACAGAGAAAGAAAGAGAGCAATGCAATCTACCTAGATAGTTAAATAATCCATATTTTCAGTCAAGAGCACATGAAAAGGAAGCAGTGCAATGCAGTTTGTAATGCCCCCAAGTCTCCAACAGAGTTTTCAGTTTATCAATCCTAATTTTTCTAAACTAGAAGCATTGATTCGTTTCAATTTTATAATTTATTATGATATCAGATATGTCATTGCCATATGCTGCATTTTATCTAGTAGTCATGCATATGCAACATATTGGTGTCAATAACTAGGTAAATGAATTGGCCTTAAAAATTGGACACTTACTGCAATGTAGGTGTACACAATGCCCTTGAAGTCATGATCAAGATCGCCGTAAACGGAGGCAAGCATTTGTACGTCGTCCTTCACCTTCATGCCTATGTCACGGGACAGTTGAGCTGCGACTTTTTTATCGGCAGGCATGTTGTGCTTATCGTCCCACTCCACAACAATTTTGGCTTTGGTAAGGCGCACCATCTCCTTCGTCTTCATACCGACCACCACACCTCTTCTCCTTTTGGGTGGTCCAGCTACACAAAATAGGGGACAAGTTATCAAATCAACATCATTAATATAATGCATAAACACTTATCACTCCATCACTAAGACACAAAGTGTGATAACTTGTGTTTCTGCCTAAACCCGGGGGTCTTGGTAGATACTTGATGAATCCGACTCGATCTCCTGCAATCCTGCTTACTAAGGGGAATACCGGGCGGGCCGGCCTTCACCTCTCCGATGCTTAAGTTAGTATAGTTGGAATATATATAACCTGGGCACGTATGTAAGCAGGGAGGGAGACAAGTTACCTATTTATGGTGTTAGTCGAGGCCCATATATAGGTGGTTGAGGGTGAGGGCTGGCCTTACCCTTCGATGTGGGACTGGTTCCCTTCTGTTTGGATATTCTGGCGCCCTCTTTGGCAGGCGGGCGCCCCTGGTCCCAGGATCCCTGGAGGCAGGATAGACCGCTGGGGCCCGAGGCCTGGTGCTGGTGGTCCGATCCTGGGTCCTGGTCCGGGCTCTGGTGCGCTTGCTGCGGGTCTGTGGGCCCTGGTGTAGCCTCTCTGGCTACTGTCAACAAGTCCCCCAAGTTCCCGGTCAAGTGCAATCTTGAATGGGGACTTAAGATCTGTCTTGCTCTTGGCCTGCAGACCCGCAGGGTTACCAACCTACCGGTGCTCAGTCCCCCAAGTCCGCGTTAAAGATTGGGCGTGACCGAGGTGAGTATCTGGATCTTTGAATGGGCGTTCCTAAAGTATCGAAACGAGTCCCGGATGAACCATATTGGTGCGCGGCGGAGTTCACGGGAGCTCGACGGGCGTCCTGCCGTATCGGAAGGAGTCCCGGATGGACTTGCAGACTAGCCTTCGGGGAGGCCTGTTGGTGCGTGGAATAGGCCAACAGGTGCCCGAAGGGTGTTATGGCCGCGCTGAGGCGTTGTTTTAACACTTGCTAGCTCTTCTCAGCTTTTGTTGTTTAAGCGTTGAGGTAATGTGCAGGTTTGTTAGCCTGCGGGGAGACTTGCTCTGTGTTAGAGAGACAATCTGCCCAGTGGAGTGGCGTTGAGATAACGAGTCTCGCCATGTATCCCCAAGGGTATCACAGTTCAGTGTGATGCAGGGTTTTTATCCTGCTGGACAAGAGTACATTGGTTAGATGTAAGCTCGCCCGGGTTTATAAAGCCCATGCGTTTTGAAGCCTCGCGTTGTTGCTGGCTCGTCCCTGCCCGTAGGCGTAGGGAATGACATCCGGTAGAATATTTTGGAGCTGGTTGAATGTCACATGCCCGGTGGAATGCCATAGTGCTGGGCGGATCTCGATCGGGCGGGCTGCCATATCGGGGTAAGTCCTCCAGTGAACTGGCATTCAGCCGGTGTAAGTAACCGTGACACGTCATGGTGTCGGGTCGATTCGAAGTTTGACCTTTGTGGAGCGAGGAGAGGGGACGCCTCGTTGCGTGCTCCTTGCTTACTAACTGTTGTTTGTGGGTGGGGCATGTGGCTGACATGCAATGAAGGGGGAGCCCATCAGTTCCATCAGTTTATGATGGCATGGGGTCCTTTATTGATGCCGTGGACACGTGTCGGCAGGGGGCGGACTGAGATGGAGGGGATCGACGGCTGGGGTTGCCTGACCTTTGTTGTTGCCCTATTTATCGTCTCATCTGCTTTCTTCCTGCCGCACTTTGCTTTCTGCTCTCCTCTTCCATCTTTCGGCAGAACTGAACTTTTGTTTTGAGGTTTAATGGCGTCTGGGAGGTCTGCGCATTATGGCAGTGGCGTTCGTGGGCCTAGGAGGCACGAGCTGCGGGATGGTGATGGGACGATTGTCTGCGACGAAGCAGTCAGAAGTATGGACGAGAGGGAGATTAGGGAGTTTCGGTCGAGGTGGGATATCAACTCTTCCGTTAAACTTCGAGGCTTGCATCCCGGCGAGCTGGCCTGTAATCCGGAGCCGGGCTGGGTCGCCGTTTTTGATGACCAGTTCCGCAACGGTCTATCGCTGCCGTTGCCGGGATTTGTCCAGTACATGCTGAGCTCACTGAATCTTTCCCCAGCCCAGCTTCCGAGCAATCAGTGGAGGCAGTTGCTTGGGCTTGGGTGCCTGTTCTGTTTGAGTTATATGGACTGGCCCACAGTTAATGAATTTCGGGCGCTGTACCGGATTTCTTACTGCAGGAAGGGCCAGTGCCGTGGTTGCGTGAATTTTGCCACGCGGGAGCATGGTGCTGCCATTACGCATCTGCCGGCGACGGTTTTGGATGGCTGGAGGAGGTCGGTGGTGCTGGCCGGTGGTAAGTGGCAGCGGACCTGGAGGGGTTATCAAGTGCCCGGGGCATATCAACCGATCGGGGACCAGACCTATGAATTGGAGAACCTGGAGAAGCAACGGTTATTCCGTTTGTTTTATGGCTGGGACCATGATAGCCGGAGCACCTATAATTTCACTCGGTGGAACGTGCTGGAGGTGCTGGGGATGGGGAGAAAACCTACTAACGGTCCTCGGCCCGCGGTTAAAGTTGAGGAGACTATCGAGCCGGATGAGGAGCTGATAGCAGCGCGGTTGATGGAGATAGGGGAGGAGGCCGCAAAAGTCGTTCTTGACGTGGCTACCCAGAAGCGTACGGAGCATGCAAGGCCGGTGCCGCTAGTGTTCTCGGACGCTCATTATGGGAGGCGGCCGGGCGGTGAGAACAATTCTCCACTCCGCATTCGGGAAGTGCGGGCGGAGGGCCTCCCGGGGCCAGACCCTGTGGCGCGGCAAATGGCAGTGCGTACCTCGCGGGAGAGGGAATCGGTGGTTTTGCCCGAGCACCGTCGAAGCAGCCACAGTGAAAGTCCGGCAAAGAGAGCGAGGGTATTTGATGCGGGGGCGTCAAGCTCAGCTGGGCCGACGGGGCGAGCCATAGTCCCGACTGTGGAGGCGGGTGGTCGCAGGACTCAGGAACCGGAAACCGTTCGTAGCTCTGGTGGTGGATTTAGCAGGCTTGTGGCTGGTATAATCGAAACCTTGGGGCTCGACCGGGAGGGGTCCTGGACCGAAAATCCGGGTGAGAGTATGGCGGAGCCCGTGGGACTGGCTCTACAGGTAAATGTTTTTCTGTGAGTCCTCTTCCGTGATGTGACATGAGCTGATGCTCCTTTTGCTTTCTTTTTGGCAGCTGGCTCAGAGGTTTTATGTCGCCGGCCCCAGAATGGAGGCTGCCGCTGTCCTGGAGAAGCGGGTGGAGGAGCTGGGTGTTAAGGTGGGTGTGGCGGAAGCCGAGCTTGCGAAGGAAAGGGAGGAAGGCGGCTGGCTGAGCGCGGAACTCGTGCGGGAGCGAGAGGAAGCCAGCCGACAGCTTGCCGCCCGTGATGGGAGGATTGTTGAGTTGGAGGCAAAAGTTTTGGAGCTGCAGGCCCAAATGACGGCGGTCGTTCGGGGACGGGAGAGGCTGGTGGAATCCGAACTTGCTGAAGTGGCCGATAAGGCCGTTGACGAGTTTCGGGAGTCGTCAGATTTTGAGGAGATGCTGGAGAAGGCTCGTACGGAGGGTATAAGTGACGCCTATCTGGAGTGGCGGGAGAAAGGGTGGCTCGACGCCGAGCGGATGGAGGCTGACATAGCCCTGATCGTGATGAGGGAGCAGGAGCGGGAGCTAAAAGGTGGCGGGTCGGGGGTTGTGGGTTCCGGGAGTGCTAGCTAGGTGTTTGCTCTGTACATATATCCTGTAATTGGTGTAGTCTCTTTAATGTTATAACTGCACATTGCAATGCTTGCCAATTACACTTTCGTTCCTTTATGATTGCTACTATCTAGGGTAAAAGCGTAGGTGTTCGATATTCCACGGCCTGGTAGAATAGATGCCCGTAGCGTCTATGATGTGGAATGTTGCCGGGCCTACGGCCGCGGTGATCTGGTAGGGTCCCTCCCATGTTGGCTGCAAGGCCAATGGCTTTTTCTGGACCTTCCTCATGACCCAGTCGCCGACTTGCAGCTTTCTTTCCCGGACCCTTCTATCGTAGTACCGGGCGACCCGCTGCTTGTAGGTTTGGTTTCGCATGTGCGCTCGGTCGCGCCGCTCCTCGATGAGGTCCAGGTTGAGTAGTAAGCCGTCGGCGTTTGTGTCGGCGTCGTAATTCTCGACCCTGCCGCTGGGTATCTCAGTCTCCACAGGGAGCACTGCTTCACTCCCGAATGCCAAGCAGAACGGGGTCTCTCCTGTTGCCTCTGCTGCTGTTGTCCGGATGGCCCATAATACCGCGGGGAGTTCCTCGGCCCAGCATCCTTTTTTGGCATCCAGTTTCTTTTTAAGAAGAGTTTTGATAATCTTATTGACCGCTTCTGCCTGGCCGTTGGTCTGCGGGTGTGCTACCGAGGCAAATAGCATCCGGGTCCCCAGGGAGGCTGTGTACTGGATGAGATCTGCGTTGTTGAATTGCGTCCCATTATCCGTGATAATAGTCTGCGGCACCCCAAACCTACAGTAGATGTTTTTCCACAGGAATTTCTTAACCTGTTCCTCAGTGATCTTTATCAACGGTTCTGCCTCGACCCATTTAGTTTGGTAATCCACTGCCACAATGGCGTACTTGTATTGTCCTACTGCCACGGGGAAAGGGCCGATGATGTCTAATCCCCATTGTGCGAAAGGCCAAGGTGCCAACAGGATTGATAATGCGACTGCCGGGGCACGAGGTACCGAGGCGTACATGTGGCATTTGTGGCAGCCGCGTGATATTTTCCTGGATGCTGCCGCCATATCGGGCCAGAAATATCCCGCTCGGAGTGATTTGTGGGATAATGACCTTGCGCCGGAGTGATTACCGCATACCCCTTCGTGGATCTCTCGCATGATTGCTTCTCCTGCCTCCTTAGTCACACACCTCAGCTGGGGGAAGCTGTGGCCCCTTCGGTATAATTGGCCGTTAATGAGGCCATACCGGGCACACCGGAGGTGCAGCCTCCTGGCTTCCACCGCATCCTGGGGGCTGGTTTTGTCGGTCAGATACTTGACTATTGGGTCCATCCAGCTCGGTGGTACCTGTTCTACCGCGAATATTTCGGAGATGGTCTTGCTTATACTTGGCTTTTGGAGGGTCTCGATTTTAGCTCTCCGGTACTCTGGGGGGTAGTTTCCGGTTGCTAGCCTCGCAAGGGCGTCTGCATGCCTATTTGCATCCCGGGGAATATGTTGGATCTTGGTGCCGCAGAAGAACCCGATCAGTGTTTTGGCCAAAGCCTGGTAGGAGGATAGCTGAGGATCTTTAACCTCGAACACCCCGTTCATCTGGTTGACTACCAAGCTGGAGTCGCTGTATATGTCCATGGATGAGATTCCCAGCTCCTTGGCCAGTTGCATACCGGCTATGAGGGCCTCGTACTCGGCAGCGTTATTGGACGTGGTAAAAAGGAACCGTAGTGCATACTCGTATGATTGGCCGTCGGGCGAGATTATCAGGACCCCGGCCCCACTCCGTTTGGCGGTTACGGAGCCATCCACGTAAAGTTTCCAGCCGGTTGGCAGGTCTGGTTCGATCTTGGCGGTTTGTTCTGCCCCTGCGTCCTCGAGCGGGGCGGGATGGTCTTCTACCGCCATTGGGGTGAGCTCACATATGAAGTCCGCAGCAGCCTGTCCCTTGATGGCTGTTCGTGGGGCATAGGTGATGTCGAATTCCCCTAATTCGACTGCCCATCGCACGAGCCTCCCGCTGGTGTCTGGCTTTTGCAGGATCTGCCGCAGGGGGTGGTTGGTATATAAGGTGATGGAATGAGCCTGGAAATAGTGCCGGAGCTTCCTGGCGCTAACAATCAAGGCTAGAGCCAATCTCTCTATATCGGGGTACCGGCCCTCGGCTCCTGTAAGTCCCTTTCCCGCGTAGTATACCGGAAGTTCGAGCGTGCCCTCCTTTCTGACGAGAGCGGCGGAGACGGCGGCTGCGGATGCGGCTATGTAAAGGTACAACATTTCTCCCGGCAGTGGTTTGGATAGGAGAGGAACTGCAGCCAGGTATGCTTTGATGGACTGGAACGCTGCCTCATGCTCCGCAGCCCAGAGTATCTTCCTGGTTTGCTGTGCCTTGAGCAGTTTAAAGAACGGGACGCACTTATCGGTTAAACGGGAGATGAATCTGGCCAGGGCGGCCAACCGGCCGGTCAAGATCTGGACCTGGTTTCTCTCTCCTGGTGTTTCCATATCAAGGATTGCCTGGACCTTCAGCGGGTTGGCTTCTATCCCTCGCTGGCTGATGATGTGCCCTAGAAAAAGACCCTCTGAAATCCCGAAAAGACACTTCTTCGGGTTCAAGCGCATTCCGAATTTGAGCATTTTACCGATGACCACGGCCAAATCCCGGACGTGGGCCCCCGCAGTTAAGCTTTTGACCAACATGTCATCAACGTAAACTTCCACGGTTTTGCCCATCTCTTGTTCCAGCATTTGGTTCACCATCCGTTGGTAGGTGGCGCCGGCGTTCTTTAGACCGTACGGCATCCTCTTATAGCAGTAGGTGCCTCGGTCGGTTGTGAATGACGTGTGTTCTTCATCATCCGGGTGCATCCGTATCTGGTTGTACCCGGCGTAGGCGTCCATGAAGCTGAGCAGCTTGAAGCCGGATGTGGAGTCAATGAGCTGATCAATCCGAGGGAGCGGGAAGCTGTCCTTTGGGCACGCCCGGTTTAGATTAGTGAAGTCCACGCACATACGCCACTGACCGGCTGCCTTCTTCGGTACCATGACCACGTTGGCGAGCCAGCGCGGGTACTGGACTTCCCGGATGAAACCTATGCCCATGAGTTTCTGCACTTCTTCTCTAATCGCCTCATATTTTGCCGGGCTGAAAGACCTCCTCTTTTGCCTCGTCGGGGGGACGCTGGGTAATGAGTTTAGCCGGTGAACGGCTATCTCTGGGGATATGCCCGGCATGTCTTCGTAGGACCATGCGAAGACCGAACTGTGGGCCCGGAGAAAGGCGATGAGTTCTTCCCTGACGACCGGGTCGAGTTGTGTCCCTATCACTATGCTTCGGTCCGGGTGGTCTTTGGAAATACAGATGGCTTCGGTTTCCTCCACGGCCGAAGGTCGCTCTGGTTTCTCGGTGAACGTGAATCGCCTAACTCTACCTGGAGCGATGTCATCACGGGGGTCAAGACTCAGATCCGGCGCTGGTACTTGCTGAGCGGTTGTAAAGACCTCGGCCCGCTTCCTCCCGTGGGTCAGGGCTTCTGCGTAGTACTTACGGGCGATTCTCTGGTCCCCGCGTATAGTTATAACTCCGGCTGGTGAAGGCATTTTCAACATCAGCATGTGGCCGGCAATGAACGTTTTGAGCCTCCATAACCCTGGCCGACCGATTATACCATTGTACGACGACAGGCAGTCGACGATGATGAATTCCAAATGCTCTGTTTTCGTTCTGTCTCCCTTGCCGAAAATGATTGGTAGGTAATCGGATCCTAGAGGCTGGACTACCTCACCGGAGAAGCTTATCAGCGGCTCGTTATCCTGGGATAACTTGTTCCTCCCTCTTTGCAATCCTCGGTACGCGTCTCGGAACATTACGTTGACAGAGGCTCCGGTATCGATCAGCATACGACTGGTTATCCAGTGGTCTATTTGGACCGTGATAAGGAAGGGGTCGGTGTGCGGTTGGATCACATCCTCCGGCTCTTCATCCTCATAGAAAGTGACCGAGTTCCATCCGGTTTTAGCGGCTTGGACGCTTCGTTCTCTGAAGGCGTAAATCTCCCTCCCCCGGATTGATCTCAGGCACCGCTTCTTTGAGCTCCGGGTGAGCTGACCGATATGGTCCCCACCGTGGATCATGTTAATGCTCCCGTGTACCTCGATCCACCCGGGGGTTCGTGTGCATATAGTCCCTATCGGCCGAGCTCGCGGTCGGTCCGCCCTGGGGCTGCCGGGGCGGGCTTGGTCTTGTACGACCGTCTTCTGCGGTTTCCGATCTGGGATCCGAAGGTCCGGTTCATAGGGTTTTCTTGCTGGCGATGGAACCGGGGCCCGTGGTGTCCGCTCTGCTGACACAGCTACCTGGATCCGAGCTGGGTGCCCAAAAGGTGGTCCTCTTCCTGGTCGGGGATCATTGTCGCTGCTTCGCCGGGGTTGCCACTCCTTTCGCGCCTCTATCCCCCTGGCGGCTACAGGTACCCGGCTGATATGTAGCCGCCCGGCTTTGCCTCCGTGAGTGGGTGGCGGTATGCCATCTGAGATCCGCTTGGGCGCCTTGTTCCCATATGTCTCTTGTTCTGCCTGAGCATGCCTAACGGCCACGGTCATCAGCTCGTCGTACGCCAGCGGCCCCTGCGCTTGTAAGTCGTATGAAAGTTCCCCAGCTCTTAATCCTTGCTTGAAGGCCATCCCCGCAATCCTCTTATCCAAGTTTCTTACCCCGGACGTGGCGACCTGCCACCGGTTAACGAAGGCGCGTAATGGTTCGTGGTTAGCCTGCATGCAATCGAAGAGGACCGTCGATGGCTGGGCTGCCGTGGCTTTAAGGACGAACCGGCCGACGAACCTATCGGCCAACTGTGCGAAAGTTTCGATCGAGTCCATCGGTAGCTCGTAGAACCAACCCAGTGCCTCCCCTGCGAGCGTTTCTCGGAACATGTTGCAGCTCACGGCATCCGAATAGGCCCTAGCGCTTGTCTTCGACTTGAAGCTATCCAAGTGCCGGTACGGGCAGCTTGTTCCCGAGTATGTCAACTTCAGAGGCCTTTGGTCGCCAGATCCCCCCGTTTCCCGGATCCGGCGTGGGAAGGGTCCAGTGCGCTCGGTAAACCGTGCGCCGTCCTGCGGTCGTCCCGCCTTCCGCTCGCTGGTCTCCATGCGGCTTTTTATGTCCGATACCGAAGCGGAAAGTGCCTCGATCGTTCGCGCGGTGGAGCTATCCCGCTCATCTGATGCCTGATCTGCGCGGTACGGG